>OY720641.1:50746705-51946705 GCA_963169105.1 Ceriagrion tenellum | reverse complement strand
TATTTGACATTTCTAAGTCCGAACAAATTTCTCATGTCCATGGCCGCGAAAGAGTATCGCAAAATGAACATTAGCGCAGGGATGCCCATGAGCCTATGACCCTGGTTTTTCCAAATCATTTTCAGTTAACTCTTCAGAATTATACATACAAGGCGGAAGTGGACAGGATAACGGCATGCCTAACCAAACCAGCGGCCTCCGCAATCTGTGGTCTCCCCCAACACGTCTTTCACTCATATCGTGATTTGGCCTTCAGTACCTCCGACAGGCTTCTCTAAAGCCTTGATATCATCTTCATGTTCGACTCTTCATGTACATACCAGCAAAGCCATGCATCAACTATTTTTCGCAACCATTGTTAACACTCGAGAATCAAAGTACGTAAAATATTTCACATATATTAACATAAGTCAAGTCTATTTTTTTCACTTAATATTTAAACTTATTAAATTCTACGTTGATAAATTTCTAAAAATTTTGTCAAATGCCTATTTGAGTTGGCATAATTTAGTTAAAAAAAGGAAACGAGGGCAATTTTTCGCACTCGCAAACAGGTGCAGCATGCTTGATGCTTCACTATAACGAAAGTAGGATAGTGAAAACATCTTCCTGCGTACACGTTGTAGCTCATGTCTAGGCAAGTACTCGTACGAAATTATACGCCATGAACTTCACCCATTTAGCTACGATTATACATTTTATGAAACTGCATTGTCTCCTCATCCGTGTCCCCGCGAAAAAGGACGTTAATACCATTTTCTAGGTATCGCCTTCAACATAATTAATCAACAAACACTATAGTCGTGCATCCGGAATTTTCAGAGGGCGGCTAGAATAAGCATGGCACCCTATTGCCCTCAGGATAAGAAAAAGTCCCTAAAGTAGGATGAAGCAAGAGCATCGACAGTCAACGGCATAGAGATGCGAAAAAATTTGGAAGACTACTGCATTAAAGATCCACAAGTGTATTCCTAGTATTTACAAGAATGATGGGGCTTCCTTCTGCAATATAACCCGGAAGTAAAGTGCCCCCTGGGATATCCAATAGGGGCAGCTCAGGAAGTGTCATAAAGGTACAACGGCAGAAAAGAGATGCAAGCAAGATTTGCTGCATTGTGTGCACATTCGCTGCGCCAAGCTAGGAAGCGAGAGAGCAACAAAGGAAATGCGGAGAATGAAGATGATGCGCGCGGAGTGACAGAGGTGAAATGGCCACAGCTAGGAGATGCCTTGAGTGGTAAATGCACAATTACAAACACAGGCGGATAAGAAAGACAAGGGATGCGGAGGAGTATGATAAATTATGAGCAAGAAGTTTGTACTGATTTGCGCAATCGAGGGATAGGTTAATGCAAATCAAGACTGAAACAAGGCCAGAGGATTCGAACCCATATTTAAATAATTTCGTACTTTTCACAGCTATTAACAAGTGCAAAATACTTCCACGAAGTGACGCCTGACAGTGTAAAGTAGTTTTAAGGTCAGAAAGCATAACTGTAGTCCAAGTATATACGTCAAATTCGAGTCATGACAATGAAGAGACTGAAAAGGGCAATGAAGAGCTGGAAGGGCTAATCAAACGGGTGAAAGAGGACGAAAATTTGATCATATTGGATAATTGGAATACTGAGATAGGATGAAACATTCTGGGAACTATTTCTAATTATTACTCATATTACTGCTACTAACAAATAACAAGGTGGCACGCCGAGTCCAATGTTCGAAAACAACACGTTAATAAAATAAATACAATCACAATTTCGAATGCGGCAACTGAAACACAAGTCATAACATGCCTCAGGACAAAAAAGGTGTAACATTATCTCTGCATCATTTACATTAATGTATTTATGGTGAGTTTCACGGCGTGAACACATGTACTGATATAACAGGCATAACATCAAGGAAATAGACTGTAGAACTAATAGATTTAAAATATCATTTTTCCACGAACAATAAGGGACCATAATGGTTGCGAGAGATCAGTTCTGGGATACTTAGACCCTCACTGGGCAAGTTTGGTATTGCACTTGTGCGAAATGTCTGAACATCATTATTAGCTACAAACACTGCATGAAATATCCGGCAAGATATAGCTCCTGTATCACTTAGTAGCTTATTTTACTATTCATCAGGCGCATCAATAATACTAACCAGTTGTTGTGAATAGTTTACTGCATGGTAGCATGTTAGTTTACGTAGCACTATCCTAGTTTATGGTCTGACCGCATATTGTCATCCTAATTGCTTTTGGCCGGCGCCTGGCATCCGGGCGAGGGAGCGCGGTTGTGATTTCAGCTGGGATGAGTGTTGCATGCCTGGTGTGGCATCACCCCATGCCACACACCCAAGTAGTAGCTTGCACGGTATTTCGTAGATTTAGATATGGAATTCGGTCCTGGAATTTGTTTCGACTAACATGAAAAATATTAGAACGTCCATCTTGGAACGCCCACGGGGGTTCTTCTAAAGGTTTGGATCCGAATCGAAAGTAAAATGCCGTCGCCCATGGCATAGAAAATTCGAGCGGAAACGATGGTAAATTTATGGGTAGAAAGTTATGATACGAAACGGTTCGGACATTCCGCTAGAACGCTCTCTATTTATTTCCGCTTCCGCAAGAATTCCGCTATAATGCTCTAGAAGGGTCTCTATTTTTACCCAAGAAAACGATCGGAACTAATGCGCCAAAACAACCCCCAAGGAGAGACTGGCAGGTCAGTTGAGTTGAGATGACTATCAGACGCGAGGAAGAGAGGATATCTACTTCTATATACTATCCTGCGAGCCGCCGCATGGGTGTGTGGCAGGGGATGTTAGGGCACCAGCCGTGTCAAGGTGTGTGTTTCGGGAGGTGAAGTGGTGACGTGTATTATGGGAGTGTATTTAGTGGAGCTCAGTTTTTACTGTGGTCGCTTGTTGTGTGCTGAAAGAACGAGTTTTTGTACCTTTCTGTTTGGCAGTGTATCTCTCTTATTTTATCGCTTCTGTCATACCTAGAGATGTAGTGAGGCGTCATGATAATATTCTGTGTGTCGCTCTGAACACACCAGTTCTGGATTTCTAAAGCACGCTAAGCCTAGCGTGTAGCCTCCGAGTCTCTAGGGGCTCCCACCTTATTCCCTCTAAAAGTTGTGAGACACAATACGTTCGCTCGTAGCAGTTTTTAACGAAGCGTGCTGCTTTTTTTGTATTTATTAATTTATAATATTAGATTAGTTTATAATATTAGATATAGCCTCGGCATCGGTATTATCCTCCTCTTTGGTAGCATTGATAGGATTTTTTTTTATAAATAGAAAAATGTTGAACAAGAAGCCCCTAAAACTTCTTTTCGTAGTCTTCCCACTCGAGAAAGGAACCTATAGTGACGCAATAGAACACCTCAACAGCAGTCATACGTCCATACGCTTAACAATGATAGTCGAACACGATTGAATTCTTCCCTTCCTAGACGTCGAACTCTCACAGTTCACCGAAATAAATTACGCTCTAATCGTAAATTGGAAGCGCTATCAGATATCAGTGTTACTGATTGTAAGAATTTGGTACAACAATATACTGTCGACCTGGCGCAAGAAGGAAGAATATAAACGTAAGGGAGGATAAGTACTATTTATTTGGGCAGATAGGTACAGGTTTAAAGATTATCCTCAAATTCGGTAAATCAGTGATTGAATCCCAAGCGAATGTTATTAACTCATAAATGAGGATACACACCCAAACGTGATTCAAACGTGGCGACTCGTAGTGAGCAAGGGAAGGACAATCAGACCATGGAAGTCCTAACTCCACTTCCCCATTGAATATCCGTATCGGTGAATTAATTGAGGCGATAGGATCGGGGAAGCACCAACAAAGAGGAGGAAAGCAATGCGAAAGAAATTATGACTAAGGGTGTTAGGAATAGACTATCAAAGGGAATCGAATTGGTGCGATGACTATGGCGCATTTCGCATGTACAGTGGCGGAAGAAATTAACGCAATATTTTTCGCGCGCCAGAATGCGGCATTTTTGGGAACTTCTAGGAGCAGTACATACTCGAAACACTGAGGAAAACATAGTCTACCGCAAATATTTGAAATCCGAAATGGAACTCACATTTGTTGGAGCGTAGAACTTAGTCATCAATCGCCTTATTTTTGAACTTTCGTCTCATATTATTCGCACATTCAGTCACGGTGCATCGCTGTTTGTTTCAGCATGGTTCTTACGTCGAATGATATCATTTATACAGAAAGACAAATTATAAAAAATATTTACTATCCCACCCAATTCAGTATACTATATGCTAAAATCTTCACCTTCTACCACCAAGGGATATTTATTGTGGCCGACTTTCAAAGGATCTTTTAAATGACACGTACTGTGTCTGTTTCACCGAAATGATATAAATCGAGATTTATCCGCACCAAATTTCGATACAAAAAATATTTAATTAAAATAAGTATAGTCTACGTGATGTAATTTATCAAGATTTTCAATTTGTAAATTGACGAAGTTCCTTAAACGGATATTTATCACATTCAAAACGGATATTTATTAATGAATCGTTCTCGACCCAATATAAATCCGTCTTTAGTTCGTCAGAATAGGATTAAACTACGAAAACATACGTAAATATATATAATTTCACGAAATAAAAATAAATGTACTCGCAATGATACCGAATAATCTAGGCATATTTTCCCGATATTTCTTTCATCATATCACAGGAAGCTTGGTGACGAGCAGTCTAATGTTAAGCTTTATCTAGTAAATGCAGGATATACGAATAAACATTCAGAAAAGTTTACCCAAATTAGGTGTAGTTGTGGATAAACAACTCTAAAAGGTCTGATTGCATAATATCTTATATGCTTAGCTATAAATTCGCCGCACATATAAAATAAACAAAAAGCTATTTAAAAGACTTCAGTTTGGAGTTAAATATCATTAATGAAATAAATTAATAGGTAACGGTTAATGTTGTAGCTGTCAGATGTATTTGGCTAGCTAAAGAGTGGTCCGTGTTCGATTTTTAATGAACGCAAATAAGATCTTATATAAATTCCCTCATATTGGCGATATGAATGAATGTAATGTGTACCTGCAATGACTGGCTAATAATATGAAATGTTTTAAATACAAAAGAGAAAAAATTTGCCGAATAAAAATAATTTTACTTGACCAGAAATTGAATGAAAAACTCAAAAATGTCTCGACCAGGGGTGGGATCACGGTTCTTTTCTTCTTATGGTCGTTATCGTCATCCAAAAGGCAAGCCGCATTGGTAGGGCAATGCTAAAGGTCCTGGGAGCGCACTCCACTGCTATGTAGCACTCGGTCTTTCTTGATGACGATCACGTTTTCGAAATCATAAGCGTACTCGAACAATGTTATTATGAAGAACCATGATTGCGATTCAGGTTTGCAACCCAGTAACAACTATTGAGCTTTCTTATTTCAAGGCGAATGTAAGATGATGTTTCGTATCCTTACGGTGAATTTATTTGCGTCCGTATACGTTACTGTGAACTAAGTTACTCTTAAAATGAGTGTAGGTATTGTCTACGAACGTTTAAAATAACTATAAGAATAGGAAAAAGCATAATACTCTCCCGGGAATACAAACAGAAAGAAGTAGTTCTCGGATTTCACCTCATCAGCCCAGACCATTCCAATCAAACGCCAATAGTTCCCCTCATGCATGTGTTTGGAGGCCGGCTACCCTAAGTCTGAGTTAACGCAACGAGCAATCTTGGAGGACTCTTGAGGATCCCTAGAGGTTTCACCGTGTCTATACAAAGCTCCATCAATACTTATCCATTCAAAATCGGAATGTATGGAGGGCGTATTATATTGATTTGGGAAATAGTATGCCTTTAATAAGAGCTTACTTTCCCCTTGTGTTGCGGGCGATACCTTTTCAGCCATAGATAATGTTTCGGACGCCAGTCGTTTAACTCACAGGAAAGAAGTGGTATTTGACTTATCTCACGCCCTTAAAAGTATTCGACGGGGGCTTCAAATTATTTCGAAGCGTGACGAGCCTTTTCTTTCTGATGCAACAAGCACTTGAAACCTGTGCGTTATTCACAACAAAAAACCACCCCGACCATCACCACTCGGAGCTTGGCCAAGGCTTACTGATGACTACTTCATTGAGACGAGCGTAGATAGACGAACAAGCAGAGTGGGCAGCGCAAGCAGACATACTGTTCAAAGTTTTAGCGGCCTCACCCAAAATTGTTGGAGGAAAAAAGATCTTATTAGCCTTTAAGTATGCCTCATTTTTCTCCCAGGCGGAGGAATTGGATAGTAGGTTTGTAAAAGGCAAAAACATCTGTCGAAAAATTACCCGAGGAGGTGTTACGCCTTCGACTTTCACACACTGAACTTTATTTGGTGTTTAAAAGCAAAAAAACCTATTTCTTACTACTATCAAACGAAATTCATTAAATTCATGACCGCTATAATAAGAACTATGTTTAATCAAATGTTTATCAACATTCATTTTTCGCCCGCAAATAGGTATACCTGCGAATTCACAAATGTCAAAATTCTAGATGGTTCAAAACAAATCGTGTAACATAGATGAAGCGGTCTGCACGGAGCGCAGCGTTCATTATGCGAAAAATGCGAGAAACGAACGTTTTTCGATCCCCTCAAACGAAACAACCCAAAACTAAGACGCAATGAGGAAAATCGTGGACGAAGAATGGGAAATGAACCCAGTAAGATGATACCAAAATGTGGACAACTCCATGTCACAAAGACTTGGTCAGGAAATCGAGAATGGAGGGGGATGGATTGATTATAAGGCTAATAAACATCCACATTCTTTAAGTAAATACCAGCATATTTCTCGATGATCAATTGCTGTGATCATGTGCTCATCATACTCAAATTGAGAGAATTACGCATACATTTTAATCTTTTCCACTCGTTCTAAATAAAGCATTATAGTGTCCCTTTTCAACGTCCGTTAAAATACATGACCACTAAGAGATGAAATTTATGACCCAGTAAAAAGTCTGTTAATATCTTCACTCACTCTCAACTCTAACTCACAACTTTAACTTCCATTGAAGCAATAATATGAAGACACATTTGAAGAGGGATAGATTCTTTAGGAACGTAGCAATCGTATAATCTTTGATGGTGCACATTCCTAATTTGCACTCCATTGACTACTCTGCGGATTTATGAGAAGTATACAAATGACTACAGGGAAAATATCTAACTACTGCTTAGTCGCTTCATGGAAAAGATGATTTTTAGTATTTTATCACTTTCACAGGGGAAGATACGCGATGCAGTTTTGTCGGAGTATTACTTAAGCGTGGGTATAAAAATGCTCCTCATAAAATTTAACTGCGTAATTTTAGCCAAACATTTTTCACTGCGAATATGTCAGAAGGTATTTAAGTGATTCATTAATTTACCTTATCCTCTAAGTATTGTCCCCCATCCTGTTGAACTGTTGAACTACACGGTTAATGTATTGCTCATAGCAAACCCAGAAAACAATGCTGGGAAAGCTTCAAATACCGTTTTAAGGATATTTTGAAGAAAATTCCACACTTGTTTGGACTCTCACTTAGATAAGTAATCGGCATTTACAAGTTCGGCAGATAGAACCAAACTCTAATTCCTAATAAAAATAATTGCCCTCTTTACTAAATCATTTCAAAGTAATTTAAAGGTGAATGTAGCATCAGGTAAGGTCACTAAATCGAGTAACTGACACAACCAGAGATCCGGTCTATTCCCTCCTTCATGAATAGCTTTTCATTGAGTGGTAAATAGGCGAATGAGGAGGTATGAGCATCACACGACAGGACGTAGAAATCAAGTGGGGACGAGTACCCGAGAATGGGAAGTAAACGTCTCATTCGACGACCAAGGAGACCGCTCTGATTTTTTTACAAAGCCCGAATATGCGTTCACACACTCATGATTGAGGTCAATATACACTCCCTGGGCCTTCCGTGGATTCCTGCGAAGTTTTGGCTGCAATAAAGCCGCATCGCGTAGATTAATTAGAAAGGCACTAAAAGAGGCCACGCCAGGATTTGAACCCCAGGCATTCTTGGCCGCAGACGAACACTCTCCCTCTAGGCTACTTCATCGATCAAGCGAAATCTGCGTCAAGTGGTTCTTACTATACAACGAAAAAAGAGAATTCTAATGTTTCCTTTAAATACTGGACCAAATAAAATGTTCTGGATTTTTGAAAGTAGTTTTCAGAAAGTAAATAATATTACTTTAGGAGTAATTAAGAAATTTAAGTGTTTGAGATGACCTGTATGCACGAGGGCGGAAACTTACGTAGGGTTTCAAGGTATTGGAAATTCTCGTAAAGAAAACTATTCTCCACATGGAAACCATTCTATTCAACCAGATTTCCCACACTTTTACTTGAAATTCACAGGATATTACGCCAAAATGTTAATTGTAATACATCATATTTCTCGGAAGTAGTTTGAGGTCTATTAAAACGATGTTCATCCACAGCTACTCCCTGCACGAGGAAATTCGTTTTATTGTTAAGTGAATTTGATTTGGAGAGTAAAATATTTTTGTCCAAACAAATAATGCTTTCACCGTATTGTTTCTTAAGTTTCAATCAAGAAAATTTTTTTGAACGGTCCAAAGCTCTAAAAAAAATATGGTAAGCATCTCTACATAATTAACTACGACTTCGGAACCTCGACTGGGTGCGGGTCGAAGCATGCCCATCACGTTTATAACTCCTAGACGTACTCGCGAACGTAAACCTTATTAGTATGACTATTTACATGACGCGTAAAATCGATATCCATTCATAGAGAGTTTGAATATTCCCGGTTTCCATATGCTGTCTCATTGTTGTCAAGTTGTCGAAGGAAAAGCGATTTCAATTAGCTCCCTTGTACGCCGCATTCAGACGCCAATGTGTTTTGCGTTAATTTTTTCTGTCACTGTACTTGACAGCATGGGCGTTACTGATAACGCTGTTGCAAAACTTACCCACTACAAGCTGCCTCTCGCACAGGCATGCAAACACTTCCATCACTGCGCTAAATTTAAGTATATTACCAAAAGGTGTCACATTTGCACTTGTGAAGACTCTTGGAATATTATATGCGAATATTATTAATAATTAATAGAAAAATCAGAGAATCAAGTGCTTAATGATTCCACGAATTACGATAGAAGCTATCGATGATTTGAGGAGCAGAAATTCTCAACTAAGGAAAGACCAAAACCTTTGAGCTGAATGCAAACAAGGGCGACTGGCTTTCTGATAGCAGCCCGAGGTCAATCGTCTCGCCAGGGCCATCCCTATGAAGTGCACTGACCTGTACAAGGCTATCAACCGCTCGGGATTTCTTCAAATATAGCGAATCTCAAAGACCTTGTTTACCCTACCCCCTCTCTCAGAAGACTACCCTAATCATATTTTTCTTCCCCAGACCGGGAGGGGAGCTGCAGTGTTCCGATCAAGGAATTGGTTCCTCCGGACGTATTTGAAATCAAAAAAAGTAGCAGGAATGAGACCTTGAGGCTATGCTGGGAGCATGAGATATTGTGGGGCTTCAGAAGTTGAAAGAAATGTTATCAGCAAAGAAAGAGCATGATTCCAAATATAGTTCTTAAAAATATCTCTCCCTGAGTCAAATATCACTTATCACGAGTCAAATTTTGGGCACGGAAGATTCGATTCATAAATTCAGAAAATTTAGTGTTCGATAAATCAAACACTAAATCTTCTTTAAAACAAACGAAACGACCAAACATAGCTACACATTCTAACACGAGCTTAAGAATCCTGAATAAACACGCGAGGGTAAATGGTTGGTAATTTGACCATAATAGGGATAGCAAGCCTTGATAGATACAAAAGAAAACCATTTCGAGAAACAGAATGAGGACAAATCACATAATTAAAGCAATGAGATTTTCTATAAGAAATATTAAATAAGAAATTATGAAGTGTACATAAGAGTAGAAGAGAGAAGGACCATATGAAGCACCACGCAGAAAAGAAAACCAGATAGATAGGACAAACCCTGAGACACAATGGGTTTGTGAAGAACATTATTGAAGGTAAAATAGATGGAAAATTCCCCGGAGGAAGGTCCAGGAATAAGTTCATGGACCAAATTAAGAAGACAGAACATATAGAAGGAAGATACAAGGAGGTAAGGGAACTCGCATTAGATAGGGAACGGTGGAGGGCTGCAGTCAATCAATCATAGGATTGAACGAATAATGATGATGATGAGATTTTTTAGGCAAAAAAAGATAGTCCGGTCGTTAAAGTCAGTGGGCACACACTGGAGCTATTCAGAGAAATTTTACTCCCACAGTCGTCCGTCGGAGGAAAATGGACACAGCAGCAAAGGCGTCAAAAGAAGAATTACCCTTGCAAAAGAAGCGATTAGCAATAAGAGGGAGCTAGAGACGGGGACCAAACAGAGAGAAGACCGGCGAATGGAACTTAGCGTTTCAGGGTGCTAAGACTTGGCCTCTCAGTAGAAGAGGACAAAAGTTTTCTTCAGGCGTTTGAGATGTGGGTGTAAAGGAGACTGGAGAAAGTGCAGTAAACGGCAAGGAATACGAACGATGAAGTTCTAGGTATAAATGGTGAGGAGAGGAGACTTCATGAGGTGATTGGGAGGAGGCGAATTAGGCGATAGGAACCGGTTCTAAGGAGTGAAGGGAAACCGAAGGTCGCGATGGAGTGGAGGCGGTTTGGTAATCGCAGTAGCAAAGCTATGAGGGTATAATTACGAATGAATTTCAGAGTGAAATATTTTACCCTCAAATGGAAGTTTGAGCGAAATAGTTCCCTGGTCATAATGGAGAGCACATTTGAATATTACGTTTTAATTTAAGCAGCAGTAGAAACCATGAATTAAATACTACATTATTAATGGAGCAATAATATACTTTTATACGACAGAAATTCTAAGTAATTGAAAAAATATCCACATAAGTCTATAACTTGACTAATTTTTTTGCGCGGTACGTTCGGAACACCTTCAAAACGGAACGTTTTTAGTGGTCCCGAGGGATTCATTTACTGTGCATTAATACACAATTATATGACTGAAATTCTAGGTAGTAAAATTAAAATATGTACAGAAGTCTATGATTTGACTCATTTTTTCCACGCGGTACTTTCAAAACTCCCTCACAACGGAAGGTTTTTTGCGATTCTGAAAAAATACTGCGGTGACAATATGACTTATTTTTTAAAAAATCACGAAAACATACAAACTGTAAATTTTTTGGCGAGATCTAGATGCTAGGAATACCTCATTATTAAAAATACGGTCTCTGGAGTGCATACACGTGCCATTTCCCCTGTGAAAGGGCTAGTATTATTTGTCAAAATGGTCGGAAAGTAGTTCGGTAATGGGCTGACATTTTCGTATCTTTGGAAGAGTAAGATATTTTTCGTTAAAATGAGACCAAATTCATCGATTTCCGAGTGAAATGATATTTCGATCTAACTACCTTAAATGTATTTCCGATGTCATTTTTGACTCCAGGCTGACATATAATGTTTATCTATCCGTAACTTAATGCATGGACCACATTTAAAATCACACGAGTTTCAACTTTTATAAAATAAACAATAATTTAGTTCCAATAAATTACATCAATACTTTTCACAAATATTCAAAAATATGAAACGAGCATAACAACATGTATTAAGCGGGGTAGAAGGCAGAAAACGAACGAAGACAAGAGATGAAGAACAGAATGTGCGAAGTCAAACAACAGCTCACAATATTATTGAAAGAGGAAAATATTCATCAAAATTGGACTAAAATATGGACTTCAAAATCAGTAGATAATGAGACATAATACTAATCTACAAAAATGCTCGGAAAAGATTAGGACGGGTATCAGCAGTGAAACATTCAATACAGCCAGATTTCGATAAAATTGAATTCCATGATTCATCACCTACTGATGAAGACTTGGGTAGTGAGTTACCTAATCCAGTTCATAAAGTGGAGCCAAAATGGACAAAATTTGTAACTGATGTGATTCACGCTGAAAAATTAGATTGACGAAGTTTGACACAGGCATCAGGAAAAGCCGTGTGAAACGCACTATACAGAGAAGTAATGGAGGGAGGATTGACTCAGCTTCGAAATAATGCTGAGCCTATTGTAGAAAAAATAATCGTCGAATGACTTCAGCATGCTTTACGAAACAATTAGGGGAAGGAGGTAAGGTGAGCTGACTTTGGTTGGATAATTCCCCGGTGAAGGGCGAAGCATGGAAAGAAGAATCACGGAAAGGTGAAACATTTTGTTTTTCGTGTCCGCTTTTCCCAATAAAAGATGAAGTCAGTAACTGTTCTCCTCCGGAAACTGAAATTGATTTAAATAGCTGGAAAACTTGGATATCTCGGAGATGTTCAGAGAAATAGTATATCACCGAATGCAGCTCAAGATAGTCTGATGTCAAGCTTTAGACATCATAGGACCTACTTAGCTTCATTGAGCAGTTTGGGAATTATGTATCTCAAAACCTGAGAGTCGCCCTTCATATCTTACTGACACTTGCCGCGAGTTGTCAAAGGTAATCATAATTTAAAAAATTTCCCGACCTACCTGATACCACCCACAGGATAGAAAGATTAGCAGCTTTGATATTGACGAGTGTGGAAAATAAAATTTGAAGAAGTAATAGATTAATTCGCAGCACTAAGGCAAGTAGAACATCTCTTAGAGATTACGTGACTACACTTAAAACATCGCATCAAACTTTTTCTTTCCCTTAAGTTTAACTTTCAGATTATTATATGAGAACAGTATTTTTTAAAGTTTTTGCAAGATAATTTCCGACTATTATTATAGTTTAAAATGTTTCTGCATTTGTTACAAAAATTTTTGCTTACTGGTACTATTTTCTCTGTAATTCAATAATACCTTCGAGGTCACACTATATGATTAATTATACATAGAACTTTTTCATGCTTTTCATACCCAAAAATAAGCTACTAATTGCAGGTTTTCATACTTAAAAACTAAAAAAAAATTCTGGGAAACCATTACCTTTTGTCTCACACTGACACTTTTTGTCACGAGTGCCAGAAAGGGGCACGAAATCTGACTCTACCCCAGGTGCTGAAAATCCTACCATCTGGGAAAACGATGAAGGGTTAAGAAAGAGAAAAGGAATTTTCATGGACGAGGGTCAGAGAAAGGTTGCAAGCTGACAAGAAGAAAGACATTTTGTAACGAAAAAAAGGCACTGCGTTTGTAAAATGGAGTTCAACTCTCTTCCCTTTAAAAAACCTTAACCGATAGATTACCCTAATAGTTATAATTGCCGGAATCGCATTACATTCCGCAATATGAAGATCAAAGTTGTCAACATCCAAAAATTGAACAATCATAAATAGAAAATATTCTTTTGTAACGCAGCACTCGATCGAATCGGAACCGTTGGCCATTGTAAAGTTCACCAAAAATGACTAGAAGCTTTTGAAACCTGGATTTGGATTAGCATTCTGAAGATAGAATGGACAGATAAAATAAGAAATGAAGAAGTACTTATTTACAAGAGTAGAGGAAGAAAGGAACACGTGGAAAAATTCCCAGAAAAGAAAAAAAGATGGATTGGGCAGATCATGAGGCAAAATATGTTTTTGAAGAACTTAATTGAGGATGGAGTCCCAATAGGATAGTTAAGATACACCAAATAAAGAAAAAATTTCATAGAAAGAATTAACGGGGAGTTAGGAAACTAGCATTAGATTGGGAAGGATGGAGGGCCGTGGTCAACCAATCTCAGGATTGAACAACCAATGATGAAGATCATGAGCAACAAGGGGATAGGACTATGAATGAGCTTAGATTTCTCGGAGTGTCTGCTGCATAAATGTCTCTCGGGTATTCCGCCGGGTAAGCAGGTCCTGGTCTCCCGAAGTTTCGTAGAACGATTTGTTCTCCATCTTCAAGTGTTCTGAATGAGCCCCTGAAGATGGAAAACAAGTCGGTCTCCAAAACGTCGAAAGACATGGACCGGCTTACCCGGTGGAATACCCGAGAGACATTCATCCAGCGGATGGGACTAATGTCGTAAATTACAATGGAAAACCGCCGAAGCGCAAAATATTCGGTTGAGGAGCGGGAGGGGAAAAAAATTATGCGGACTCCAGTATCCAGATGAAAACCGGGCGCGGCAGACCACCAAGGAAGAGTATGGCACCCGGCTCGGTTATCAATTCAACAAAAACTCGATAAAACCTATTATATTGGGAAACCTCTGGGACAAGAGTGAGGCACTGAATAAAATTGACTTTATATTACTAGCGGACAACAACGCCTGAGTCCGAACGATGTCTTTGCTCGGACACCGACTGAGACGCTTTCTGGGCCCCGCAACGGTAGCGGGGCATGAATCATGAAGCTTGATACACATGGACAGAAAACGAAGCGGAAACACGAACGATAGAAAAGCGTAAAGCCATTCACAACCGGTGGAAAACTAAGGGTCGGAGCACGGCCGGCAGAAAGACCCTGTGATTACTAGTAGTGTTCCCATTTTCCGCCTCATAGTCAGTCCATGTGAATTTATTTTAATATAATGGGCGGCCACTCTAACGACACTGCTCGACCACGTGGCTTTCCACCTCAGTCTGTGAATTGCCTGACCGACAGTTGTGGTGGGATGTTGGTTCCATTTTGATTAGTTTGGCTGTTCCAGATGGCTGACGCGATGAAAGTGATGAGTATGCCAGAGCATGTAGAAAAAGCGATTGGAAGCGGCGATGATTGACTAGAGGCAGAACTTTAAGAATTTGTCTTCATAGGTTCGGAACTCATCAAAAATTAGTTAAGTAAAGACCCTTTTCCAAGCTAGAACCTAAAACAGGGTGGGCACTCAAACTTTTTTTCGCTCAATGTGGTCTTTCCTCAGTCAGTAGAAAAAATTCCTCAACCAGGTGGCATGTGATGACTGAGTTTTTAGCGAAGCAATTGGAGAGGGATGCTGAAAATGAAGTCTTCGGCTGTGTCCGACAAGGAGTCTGCACAAATTAGCCTGGTCCACGCCTGGGCATAACGGGAGGCAGGATGGAAAACACTGACCGATGACACAAGACGGGACACGGCAAATTGCCTGTGTTCCCGTTTTACACGAGCCTAGATCCTGGACAAATTACTGAAGTTAAAGGTAAAGGATTAATCGAAGAGGCTTACCGTAGGCTGGTTTCCGTACCATGCCCCATTACGGTTCATTATCGTTCAACATAGCCTCCTTAAGGTATGCCATGGTTATACTTTTTGGTATGATTATTATCAACTCTAAAAACAAATGTTTGCCTAATTTCTCCAGCTTTTATGCAACAAATGGTGTAAGTAGGATTTCTTCATCTGCTAGCAATTCAATGGTGCCGATAAAAACCTTGTCGGTCTGATAACGCATTAACTGAAAACTACCTCGAAAGTACAATTTTCACCTATTAATTCATGGCACAATGTATCAAGGTCAACCGGCCAACACCCTCGAGGAGGATAGTAGGGAATTACGTGGAAGAAAATCAGTGGTGGATCAAGGTCCTCGTTTGGGAGGGTTCGGATAGCTACCTTCCGGGACTCTGAGGGGTATGGAATACCTTATGACCAACGTTTTTCCTATGATACTAGGAATCGTGATATTACAACAGGGGAAGAGTCGCTCCCTCGTATTCCGCCACTGATGTCGACGTACCTACAACACTGCAAGTCGCCAATAGGGCGAGCGGCGGAGGTGGGCGGTAACCAAACACGAGCCATGAATGAGTGATAATGAATGGAAAAGAATTTGGCGAGGGAAAAGGCGCAAATTGAGATGTTTTGACGGATGTGTTCGTTCTGCTTTTGTGGCCATTAATGGAGAATGGAAGGAGGAAAATTTCGTGTCCATTTTTTCGACGATGAATCCCTCCTATTTAATCGCTTCACTTCATGAACACTGCAACTATAAAAATGTACATGGTAGTCGAATGGCAGCTTTAATTGCGGTGCAGCAGAATACTGAACCGAACCACTATATAAAAGTGATATTGACACAGTACATCAGCGTCTCACAACAGCGTCGGTATTGGCGCATACGAACCGAATTTGACCAAAGATACGAAGGGGGAAACGGGCAATGAGGAATGAAAGGACTAGTTCGGTGTCCGCAACTTGAATGAAGGATGACAAGCTGAACTGAGGAAGAGGGTACGCGAGAAGATGGCAACGTATAGATTACGGCGTGGACGCTGCTGAACAAGAGCCATCAGACCTACACGCACAAGAAATGACTTCAGGCTTCGCCAAGTGGGCGTAAATAGGTCACCTTCCCATAAAGAATCATAGCCTAGACCACATGGCCCGACTGGTATAAAGTGGCCGTAATTTCATTGCGGGCGGGTAGTGGTTACCCTGGACCGAGGGGTATGCAACTCTGAGAAATGGTGTGCGCTTGTTGAGATATGGTCGCGAAATGGATAGAAGTGGAGAGAAATGGATGGAAATGACAAATGGAAATGCGGCGTACACTTATTTTTGAGGTTGCGTACCTCTCGCCCTGGACTAATCAGCATCCATTGGGTCAAGCACATATTTACATCTCGTGACAAATGCTGATAACGGGTCAGAGGGCGATAGTAAAGTACTACTGGATAATGAAGCGGTGCAGTGACTGCATTAAACCAAAGTAACCACACCCCATCGATGCTGAGACACTGATAACCATCGACCGCGGGTAATCTCATGCCGGCATTTGTTCTCTAAATATATGTTTTTCAACCCTATAAACTGAAACATCCATCGGTAAAGTGAGAATATCTCTACTTATAAGGTCTTTGGAATGCTACGCTATTTTAACATCATCTCGCGTCTTCTCCACGCTTATCCCGCTCGCTATGATCAAGAACAAAATCACAACACGGTAGATACAGCGGCGCAAAAGGGTTGAAGACTAATTATGCAACCCCAAAATGAATCTTCTACTCTCATCACTACCACCGATTCGATGAGGCTCATCTCATAACTTGCGTCCTCGATACAGTGACCAACACCATCGAGGAAGAATGCTTCCAAATCCACCCACCAATAAAAACAATACTTTTTATACCAAAACCCCCAGGGAATAGAACATACCGCCAGACCGCAGTACATCTCTCACGTCATCACCCTCCAAACGATCGACGTCTCGAGATGCCTCACAGATTCAACCTTGATCGTCCCTAAGTTGGGTAAGTGAAACAAGGCCACGGTGCCACCGACAACGAACTCGATTAGCCGGACGTCAGCTAATTATCACATCTAAAAATAAATTGACCACATAAAACCGATCGACCAATTTCTGGATACTCAGTAACGGGTTGAACACAAGAATAATGACCATACCATATTCACTGCAACGATGGGTTTACTTCTCAAGAGTTTTTAGGAAAAAATTCAATCCCGTCGAAAGATTTCGTAGGGCAAATATACATGTAATATCCACCAGCCCTTCCTAAAGGGGTAATTGAGAGCATTTACAAAAGGTAAACAGAAAAAAAACGGTATCCGTAACGCATTACTCGAAAAGAAGAAAGTGAAACCCAATAATACACTATACCGAAATCAGAACTCATAAGAGATGACTTTCCGACGAACAGCAATATCGGCTGCTCGAGATAGTACCAACGTGCAACAGCAATGCATGAAACCAATGCGTGAGATTGGTTAAGGGTATGTTAGTGACAATATCATGGAAATGATGCCATGACGATAAAAATGAGGCGAATAATAAAAATTAACACGACATGCTTACACGCGCGAGGGAGAAATGAAATTCTCAATGAATCCTTTTCAAGACTGATATTTAATTTCAAGCCGTTCACATTCAGGGCAGACTACGCTTACAAAAGCATACCTAGTCCTACATGGGCGTGATTAGTAATAGGGTGATTTTTTGGATTGCACAAAATTACCTCGAAGGGGGAACATGTTTTTAATTCGTTCCGGTAATGAAAACTAATGTTACTTAGCGCTTACTGATGCTGAATGACACCATTAAATACCGAATGAAAGGCACCTGTTGATTTACATAACTTTCCCGGGTTACCTTAAAAATGAAATCCCTCGAAGAAATTCCAGAGAGAGCGATGCCGCAATAGAGAAACTCGGAACACACTAGAATAACACTGTCGCTCACATGAAACAAGTGCACCCGACTTCTTCTGAAGTTAAACTCGAACTGCTTTAAATGGGCGTACAAGCAGAGCTAGCGCTACGCCGCGGACAGCCTTGGAACCATTGAAATACGCCTTCCGTATTCATGGGACCCATGGGACGATTGCTGCGCCACTCTGGCCAAAGTCGGGATAGAATTCTCACGAAGCCGCGCGACTCACAACGTTGCAAGACCTAGGAAATTTTACTTAAAGGCGCACTCCTGATCTCTTGACTATTCATGCCACATTTTGTGCCCTGTTTCATCAGATATTAGCGCGCCTACTATTCGTCCCGGGCAGGAGGGCCAGTTCCGGAGACTACCGATCCTGGAAAAGTTCCCCGCCGGATACGAAAATGTCCTAAACGTTTACGCTGAGGTATACTGCTCGCAGATATTCGCAACGACTGATGTATTGACTGAAAACGTTACGTATTTCATCTTCAATCCTCGAACTTACCCGATGAAAGAAATTACTCGGCGGGGTCCCAGGTGGGTTCAGCCAACCCACTACAGAGGAGATTCTAACGTGGTACTCAGCACCAGTACAAGTCGCAACAGCAGCAAGCAATAATTACCTTTGATAATTGCAACTATTAGCACAGTGACTGCACACAGCATACTTTAATGGGCAATGCCTGGTCTTCATTAGGCTCCTCATAACTAGATCTGTCCCAGTTGTGAGAAATAAGAATATGACAACCCTAGGTTTATAGGAGATTCATAGGCAACCACGTTAGTAATTGCTATGATTTACTGGAATGATTCACACTTATTTGCTGCCTAATTGTGAAGGCGACTGACCACATTGTTCATGGCAGCCTTCCAGAGTACACATTCTAGCTTGTTGATAAGGGCAGGATTCTATGATGTAATTGGTAGAGGGAAATATGGTGACAGAATTTGTATAATCTTGACAAAAGACATTAAATGCTCAGCTATAAAGGTCAAGCTTACAAGCAGCAGAATGGTACACTAGTTTCTGGTAGAGTATGGGAGAATTTTGAATGGATTTATGCCACATCCTGGGATAATATAGTATCTCAAATTATCTTTTTCTTAAGCATACATCTCACCTCTCGTCACGACATCCAAAAATTTTACCCTTCTCTTTTTCAGGATTTCTACTCCCCATAGTGTGCCATCTCCTTCTATATGTAGAATGCACTAGTTTCATCCAACTATAATATGTTATAGTTAAATGAAACTATTGCATTAGTATAATAATGCTCATACAATGTTAACTTGTACCTTGATAATGACATAACTTCATCGAAACCATGGTCCGAGAGAATAAAATTGTGCGGAAAGTACAAAGCGAGTTCTCTTTTCATGTGTCGCTGTTCCACAAAGTGAAGCCTGAAACTGTAACTTACTATTCCTTCTAGTTAGACCCCGCACATTTCTTTCCCCAACAAAGTCAAGAACTTCTTTGCCAGTAGCTTATTTTTGTGGGTTATTAAGTACACTAAGAACATTTAAAACATGAAAGCAAAGTAATAACTGACCACAATTAGTATATGCATGTATAATACACAAATTACTTATGCAAAAGTTTTCTGAAAAGAATTTTTAAATAAAAAATTTATTGCAAAAAACCTATACAATATGCGATCCTTTCCCCCATACAGAGAACCAAATGGCACAAAATATGTAGGTATTTTTAAGAACCTAATACCATCCTGAAGGCCATGGCTCTTCCCTTCAATGTCAAACATTTTAAGTTCCATTAGGATCAAGAAATAAAAAACAACCTAACATTTTCATGATAGTTAAGTTGTACTTCAAATGCCAGGGTCTCTCATCACACTCATTCACTCAAATAGATGCACTAATTATATAATTACAAGACTCATTTATGCTTAAATACAATAAAATATTAGCTTAAAACCAAATGAAAGAGCCAAAACAAGGTGATGATTAAATGAAGTTGAACTGAAAGCAAAGAATAAAATTTACTCATAGCTGAAAGGGTATCTCATCCAGATATGTTAAGTAAAACTATGAAGTTGACAAATAAAGCTTACATGTAGAAAAATTCTGAAGTGCAAAAGACTGAAAGTATGGAGTTAAAAATACAACCATGGCAAAATTAAAAGACAGTAATCCCATTATACATATATATACACAAAAAGCATTTCCAACAAAATACCTGGATAGTCGAAACATATGTTCATTAAGGCAATGAGTCCAACTGCAGTTGCCCTCAAAGTAAACGTCATAAATTGGACAACAGAACTAACTCTAATTACTGGAGTTGAGACACACATTTTGGCCCAACTCGAGCAAATGGTTATCAACAATGAACACAACAAATGGAGAATTAATTAATAAAATTTAGCAGAGCATCCATAATTCAGAACTTCCACAGAAATCACAAATATGATGGGGGAGTTCAAATATATGGTGCAATTAAATATTCTCCATGCAATAGTAATACAATGTAAGAAACTTTAAAAACGTACCGGTGAATACCTCAACAATTTGCAGGCAGAATTAGAAACAGCAATATCAATAATCATGTAAATTACTGTATAAACTCTCACTTTGCTCACAATCTTCTATTTACATACCTCATAATTTTTACTATTTTGTACCACCAAGAGAACTCCATCCCTTTCTTTAGGGAGAAGGTTTCTCATCACAATATTTTCCCCTTAATTCTTCACTCTTATGCTTAAACCTCCGAAAATGTCACTGAACATCATCCGAAACATGGCAATTAATTGTCCCCAGCTTAGTCTATAAAGTCCAAAGGGATATGAGATGCATTTCTTTACACTTTTTAAAATTTTATTTCTCACATTTTTGCAAGGCACAGGTTTTTTTCATGTTTGGACACTTTTTTCAGATGCAGTAGACCAATTGAACAGAGATGTACCTGCCATTCTCAGCCTCTTTTTTTAAGGACTGCAATTTATAAATACAATGTCCTAAACCTTCAATATCTCTGATAAGGTCTGTATTTTATTCTTCAAGACCGAGAAAAAAGAATAACTTATGCCCCCTTCAAATACCCATTTAAAATACATAGCTATGCACATTGACAATATATGAACACAATTTTGGATCACTTTTGGGTTTGATTTTAAAAAATCACAACATTTTTATCGTTTGGGTTATAGGCATTGGCTGTGTAGTTACACTCCAGCTGACTTGAGTGCAAAACGTCAAGAATGATATGCATGTGATTATGCCAATACCTGTCATGCTTTGGCTGTCATGTAGTTTTTACACACCTATGCTTCCTGGGTAAGAATCACAAACATTTTAAGGGATCAACATGAGATTCAAACTTCATTCAGGATGCTATGCTATTTCATAACTCTTCCAACACCATTTTCAAGCACATTTAACCCATATGTCACATGTATCATTTCGATGAGACAGTTAACCAGAGAAATAAGATGTCCCTGGAGAACACTTAAAAGCAGAATTTGATTCTGCATTGCTATTCTCTGTATAAAAAACCGTAACAGAAAAAATTACTTTCTTAAGAGTCTAAATGTTAAAAAAATCACTTGTTACAAAAACTTGGAATTCAAAATGCAGATCCTCTAAGTTTAAACACAACCAACATATTATTTTAGTTGAAAATATCAAAGCAAACCGTACACATCGGGGCTGCAGTCTAGGTTTTTCATTTCACATGAACATTTAACAGAAGAGAGACTGCAAATATAACAGTGTCACATCAACAACTTAAAAAACAGTTCCCAGGAAAAATATTACATCATCCCTCAAGAATGTACCCACAAGAGATTCAACTCAATGACACCTGCAATTGCACTCGATGGGCAAATTCTCCCTAGATAAAGTGAACTCAAGCCAAAACAGCCATATTTCCTCAATTAATTATGATCCACCATCTGGAATCCTTCAGTTTTAAGACAGCAACAGAGCGCGCTGGCAGCCCTTTAAGTGCGCTCTATTGGCAACTGCCACTGACGGCCTTGAAGTGATAAGCGCTTGTTATTGGAGGGGCGGCGATGACATACTGATGGCAGTGGCGTGGAGTTGGTGGCATTTGGAGGGATACATGACGCTTCTGGAAACCTCTCATGATACCTCTCCAAGCGCAGGTATTTAACAGTCACCAAATTCCCTGGAAACCAACAAAAAGTGAATTTTTAAAAATTTCGGACAAAAAAATCTTTTGACCTGGTACAAGGCTGGCCCTTTACTTGGGAGTTTAATCACAAAACTTAGTTTAACATTCAATCCTGGTATTAATAAAGGGGAAGAGAGTGAGAGCAAGGTTAGTTAGGAAGAATAAAACAATAAATCTTTGATGGATAATTTTGAGAATATACTGCAAAAGTTTTCACTGAAAAACTTTTGCAAATATCATTCTGTATTGGACATCGTCATGAAAGAAAAAATTTCACCAGATTTTTTGTAGTGCTTGAAGTGTGGACCATTCTCATTTGAAACTCAAATTTTGGGAGATTTGAGTGGGCCTTAATTTTCAAGAAAACCTTAACATCAAATCAGTACTGGTAAAGGTTAACTTTGAAGAGAAATAATAAATAATAAAATGAAAAATTGCAACTTGGACAAAATTCCTCAAATGCTTCCATAAATTGACAAAAACAGCCAATCACATATTTAAGGGAGGTACCAACAAATATTGAGGCATTTCAAATATTTATGAGAAAGCAAGATATTTTAGGCCACAAAACCAAATATGAGTGTACCCTCAGTATCTCCATGTACAGTAAAAACCTGCCTCGGTGGCCACCTCCATAAAGCTGTCATGTCTCTAAGCAGATGATTTTTTTCAGGAACGAATTGCATTTCCCAATTAAGCAATCTAAATTTTCCTTCCTTTCCATGGTCACCACCTTCAAAGGCCGACAGCCACCCTATTTTAGGCTAGCAGCCACTACTTCTCAGGCCAGTATGAAGGAAAGGCCCTCATCCTAGGGTCAGCTTAATTCCTTCCTTTAGCACTAAAGGATGCCTCCTTGGTAACCTACAGTGGACATTTAAGGATTCTATCAGCTTATGGGTAGGTTTTTGGTCAGTACTTATCCCAGTTCATTTCCACTCCCGTGGAAGACATGCCATTACGCCTGCCCGCCTCATATTACCTCCTCTCCTTACTTCGTTCAGAAATCCTAGCTTCCCCAGTGTTCTCACCTCTTTTACCCTCTTCAGTATTCCCTATCCTTTTGGTATCTCCTCCATTCATCTCCGCCTCCTCTAAACCTTTGCCACAAGCCTCCTCAACCCTTCAACTATATCCAATACCTCCCTGTTTGTCCTTCTCACCACCCAACTCACCATTTTCACATCCATATTTCAAATACCTCAAGTCTACGAACATCCTTCCTTCACAATGATCTCATCTCTGACCTATACAGCACAACGTTAAACATAAGATTTTTCTCCAGTCCTTTCTTTATGTCTCTACAAAGTCCCCCACATCAATTCCCTCCTTTTTGAAAAAAGCCTTTTCAGTCAAGGTAATCCTACATCTTAAGTTTTTACCACTTACCCCATTCTCCTCCATACCCAAAATACTACCCAGACACATAAACTGCTTGACTTGCTTTATTTTATAGCCTACCACAACCTGTTGTGGGAGCTGGGGAGTTATCCTTCACGTAGTTCTTTCGGAAATGCTCTTGTCATTCTTTTGGCTTATTATGCGAGAATTCTGGATAGCCAATACAAGTTAATTTTTACACTCCAGGCAATTGTACATGGCCTATCTCGAGCAAGTGGCTGTATCAAGACACTAATCCAGGAGCTTAAGTAATTTGTATGAGTGAAGCAAGTAAAATGAGAGGGCAAAATCAAAGCCACCCTGACTCTGAGAGAAATATGGAATGTGATCAGAGAGTGAAAAATGGATATCAGCAGATGTTGGCAATGTTTTTAATAGCAAAAGACCCAACTCCATTCCACCCAAAATCAAGAGTGGCATTTTAAACATGTTCATTGCGGGGCTGATCTAAGCCCTACCCCTCACAGCGAGGCGTGGCCCACCGGTGGGTAACACTCAGCCTTTTGCATGGGCGATGTGGCCCACCAGAGGGTCACAGTCCTTCCCGATTCCTACTACTCTCACAATACTCCATGCAAGTTAGGATAATTCAATGAATTAAAAGGCAGCATTGCTTGTTGGATTTGCGTGACCCACTGGTGGACCATGTCGCAGAGAACGTGTTAAGGACTGCAGAATGAAAAGGAAGATGCATGAAAGAGCTGAGAAAGTAAATGAGACAGTATAAGAGTGGTAGACAAAGAGTACATAGACAAAGAGATTGACAGATACAAGAGGTGTTAAGTCATGTTTACACAATAGATGTACCCACGTGGGTAGATGCATTAACACATTACCATTTAAATTGCACTGTGTAAACACCCAAAATTGCACAAATGCATGAATGCAAGGCAAAAAAGAGCCCCTCTTCTAATTTGGAGCATTTCTCCGCACATCTGTCCAGCCACATACTTGCACCAGTACATGCATAGAGTAAACACACCTTTACATTGTTGCTGATATCTTGATTGTCAGCCTTGGTTTGTAAAAATACTTTCAGAAATGCATCAATGTTGGGTACTGTGTTGTGTGTGGAGAAGGCAGGTATGTTAACTCTTAACGAGATTGATGATCATAGGAAAATCTTACCACATCTTGTGGAGTACTATTGGACCCTTCATAACATGTCTTATGTTGACAAAAATGGTCTATTTTATCCTTCTTCTACTCCAAATAAATAACTCACCCACACAAATGATGTGCTCAAATCTAAGAAAATGTCAAGGATGGAGTACCTAACAATGATGCAGATAGAGAAAAGGAGGTGGTCTTGATAATAGAGAAATCTTTGAAGCTTAGTTGTCCCAAAAAAACATTTCAATCATTTACATGTCCAATGGATATCAAATAAAAGAGCACAGAAAACAAAGGAAATTTTTCAATCTTGGTTAAAAGAATTTAATGATAAATTAATCTATAGAAAGCGGGAGGATATCTTTTAACTCAACAATGTCCCGAGCCATCTGAAAATTTTGCTTTTAAATACGAAGTTGATGTTTCTTCTGCCGGATACTACAACTAAATTACAGCTTTTCAATTGGGGAACAACACAGACATTTAAGCTCCAGTATCAGAAGTGAGTTTTGTGATCTCTTGTTTTTAGGATGGACAAAGAAGATAGCATCTCCCAATAGCTGAAACTAGTCTATGTTAGACTCACATTGTCGCTGACTCTTTTATCATGGCATGCAGTAAGTGGGAGCACCATTGAAAATTGCTCATAATATTAACAAAAAATCATTAAAAAATGGTACTTAATCATAAACGTATCATATGCAACAGAAAGAGAGCGAAGAAGATTCGATCAGTTTGTAATGGGTTGGATCAGGAGTTTTCAGGAGAATATTGGAGTATACTTGGAAAAAATTCTCTCCATTCCCTCCAACTATGTCTGGACAAAAATGTTAAAATTTAAATCAATTAGCTACAGAATTTTATAGATAAAACAAGTCTTTATGTGTTATGGTGATGAAAAGTTCATTAAAATAATGTACCCTAAGAACACACATCCATTCTGCTGATTCATTCAGCCTGTTCAAGTTTTACATCCATCCACCCGTCACCTCCTTAACCCTTTCACTGCTGCAAATGTACTTGTACGTTTGCACAGCAGACTGCTGTGAACATACTTTTATGCGCAGGCTCCATGGATTGCTTCATGGTTACTCATTAGCCCATGATTGCTTTTAAATATACAATATACAGAAAATGTTTTAAATGATTCTTAATCTTCAAGTCATTAAAAAACAGACATATATATGTCATTAATTTCTTCTATGGAATAAATAACTCGAGGAAGAGTTACATGCAGACGATTCACTTTTCAGCCTCATGATCAGAAGACCGGGCTGCAGCGAAAGGGTTAAGCGGCCATTATTTCATGGGTCTGAAGTGGTCACTTAATACAGCTTTCACTGAATTAGTTATAATAATAGTAGAGGAAAAACCTTCCTTAACTAAAAACTTTTAGCAGAAAAAGAGAACTTACCATCAAACCACCACCCATGCATCCCACGATATGCTCTGCCAGCATCTGCACGGGAGGCACACTTTATGTACACACAGCCTTCAGCTGAACTCTTATCCACAGCTACGTGGACAACAGCTGCATCACTCTCCTCACACTTCTCTAGCACCGCATCTTCTGTTGCAACCACCCAAGACTCTCCATATTCACTGCAAATTGAAGCATAAGGAAGAAGAGGTATGAAAGGATATGAGAGACAACAAGAGGACAGCAAGAGCCACAGGAAGAGGACAGAGAGTAGGAAGAAGTTACCTCTAAAGTGTCACATGATGAATATACTGGCACAAGTAGATGCAAGAATGCTAGTGAAAAACCTTGCTCAGAATTAGAACATGGGCTATTTGATGGCCTTATGGCAGGTTGCAAGAACATTTTGTTATGGAATCAATAGTAATGAGATCCAGAAATTTATAGGTCTCATCAAAATATTCAGGTTGCAGGAACACATCTACTAGTTTCATAACTTTTTACCAATAGTTAATAGCTTCGAATATTCGATCTAATCTTCTACTGCCAGATAAAATTTATGAAAGTTTAGCCTATGAATAATTTCTATTGCACATGATAATTAGGCAGTAAGAGTAATTTAACTGGTCATTTGTTTCAAAACAACTCTTTTATCGAGTTATTAAGTCTCCAAGCATTTTATTTCACATCCATCATCTTGGCTACTTATAAAACTCACAACTCTATGCCATAAGTTATGAAACCAATAAATTGATCAAATGTTTCTGCAACACTTATTGAATGCCATGGCTTATAGATCCCATAAGTTTATAGAATGCATGTGTGTCATTCTGGCAACTGACCATTAGATACACATATTTGCTTTACATGATCTGTTTACTAATTACATTTCTCAATGCACCTACTCCCTCAAGAGCCTGGTTTAAGTAAACAGGTCTTAAGCTTACTAGTAAGCACAAGTCATCAATGATTTTCTAGCAAGGAAAGAAAAAACAAATTTTCCCCACCATAAAGTTGTACCAAGCGGGTTACTGTTGTGTTGCTAACATTCTAGGATCTAAGCTATTAAATATCTCATCGGGAAAATACCTTATTCCTCTGCCCATAAGACACACTTTCACATACAGATAACCGCAAAAGTAAATGTGAATGGCTCCGCTGCGCCACGATACAGTCAGAGCTGGAATCACGGGAAATTTTTTCTTGCATTGGCCCTACGTGACAGAATCACGCCGTAGTCATGGTGATCGGTGGAGTGTGTAAGACGGCGGAGGAAGGGGGGGGGGATGACGGACGCTAGAGAGGATTGTCGAAGAGCGTATTGAATGGGACTGCAAGCCTTCCAAACTGGTTGAACCACGAGAAAATTTCATTCGAGAACAGAGGCCGAGGAAGACAGAATACAAGTCTTTAACCAGCAAACACGAATTGCCCAGTACGCAAAGAGAGAAGCGCTGTAAAGAAATGAGCAATTTCGTGGTGTTTGTCCATATGAATCGATACCGCTGTGAGCCTAACTCCTGGTTGATATTAATCTTACTTTAAAGGGTCAATTTTTTGCGTGACTTTTTCTGGTCATAATACTATTAGTGCTGTTCCCTAAATGAATGTAGACATGCAATATTTTAATGAGGATGATAAGTAATTTAAATGGTAGTATTCGATGGTCCTATAATTTGACCTTGACCTCAGGAATGAGCAATTGGACCAGTGCCTCCATAAAGGCTTGTTATTTTTAAAAATTCTTGTTCTCAAAAAGACTTTAGTTAGTGCTGCAAGTTTATCAATCATACCATGTGGATAACCCATTTAATTCACTTCTTCGATCATTTCACCTCCATTCTTGTTGGGAGTTCTCCCTTTAGACATGTGGAAGAAGCATTCCACAGGGCACAGAGAAAAATACCTTCCTATGCTCGAGTTAAATACTATAAGATGAGCTGGTATTTTGGAAAGGCGACACAATTTAAGCACATATTTTTCCAACATAGTGCTGGAAGAATCGTATCCTTCATTAGTGCCATGTAGATTCCCTTGGATTGTTCGCTTGCTCCTTCCTTTGACTGTTTCCAGATTTTTACTGTCTTGACCATCTGGCTTCTCTACGATCCTGACCGACCTACTTGTTATTGTTACTTTCCTTTCGAGAAGGAATCAAATATATTATATTCATCCTAGTAGCACAGTGAATACTTATTAAAATGCTACAGCCGTATGATTGATAAAGAAAACTATTTGGAGAGTTGTGTTTTCATGCGAGTAAGTTAAACAACATGAGGCAGGGTAACAGGATTTTTCTTAAAAAATGTGGTTTTTTAATTGCCTGGCTTGTCTAAGATCCTGATTAACCAACTTTGGACAGCTTTGGACACAGCTTTTTGGATTGTAACCAGCACCTGGCGACCTCTTCACCGATTTGTCAGTTTAGCCTTCGAAAATGCCGAGAGGAAATCAGAGCAAAACCTCGGTATCTTTAAGGGGGCAAATGGTTGGGATGGTAACAGCCTGCCATTCCATATCAGATGTTGCCAGAAATTTTGGAGTTCATCCAAATACCGTTTCTAAGTGGGTGCAGCGAGCAAGAGAAAATGCGGAGGACCTCAGCAGTCGAGCAATAAGTGGAAGACCTCGCTGCACAACTATCGAGGATGACAAAGGAATTCACCAGGCCCTTCTGCAGAAGCCGCTGAGAGCTGGAGGCGCTGCTTAGGTTGCAAGAGAGCTGTAAATAGGCTGCAGCAATGACACTGTAAGGCGTCGCCTTGGAGAGTGGGGATTCTTCCACCGACAGCCAACAAGGAAGCCACTATTTACCGAGGAGCACAAAGCTTGCCGTATGCATTTTGCAGCTGCGCATTTAGATATGCCCCAAGTATATTGGGATCTTGTCATTTTCTCTGATGAAAAAACGTTCTGTTCAGACGAAGATGGATGGCACACCTTTGGTGCCCACCCCTAACAAGGTGAATTGTCGCAAATTGAACGATATTTATTGAATTAGTTAAGAGGTAATCCTATAACCCGCCTCTAAGAAGACAAAATATTTTAGGTTAACTCTAATTTAACCTTTGAAGCAATAAAAACAGCTATTCGTTACTTAAAAGCAGTGACCTTTCATGATAATTTATCCTATTCATTCATCATTTAGGTATGAACCGAGCAACATACTTCGACAGCGAAGGTCTGGGGGCATCTCCCAAAGTTTCTGGGGAGCAATAATCGCCACTAGTCCAGGGCCATTGGTGAGGACCCAGACCAGGATGACAGCACTAAACTACGCGTGCATTTTAGAGGACTATTTGTTGCAACATGCAGCGGAGATAGTGCCTGAACGGGAGGTGGTGGCATTCGTGCACAACAATTCACTGGTTTACACAGGCAATGCAGCCCGGAATTTCTTCGCCCATCATTAAAATATAAATGTTATCAACTGGCCAGCTCGGTCACCGGACCTCAATCCCATTGAAAATGTTTGGGGAATAATGGAACAGGAGAGGGCGGATGACAACATTATGACAGTCGAGGAACTGGATGCCCACGTAAGGGAAATATGGAATTCCCTTGGTTGTCGTCCTCGACTATTCAAGAAATTGATTGGCTCAATGAGAACCCGCCTTCAGGAAGTGCTAGACGCAGGAGGGGACGCAATAAAATATTAAATAAAAAGCTTTAGATTTATACATTTAAAACCTGAATGATTTCATTAATGCCATTTTATATGCCTACATAATTAGTTCCGGGTGCGTCGAATAATACCATTTAAGTTATTCATCATCCTCATTAAAATATTGCGTAAGTTCCATCTCTATTTTCGTTATAATCTTACTTTGATTTATCTTATTGATCTTCACTAATGATCTGAAATGGTCGGCTAAATCTTATAGTCCTGCAAAGAAAGGTTATCGTGCAATTCAGTATAAGACAAGTCAAAAACCACATTATTTATAAGGAAAAGCCTGTTACCCTGCCTCATGTTTTTTTAACTCACTTGCATGAAAACACAACTCTTCAAATAATTTTCTTTATCAATCAAACAGCTGTAGCATTTTTTTATTTATAAGTATTCACTGTGCTAGTAGGATGAATATAATATGTTTGATTTCTCTCAAATGGAAAGTAATAATGGGGAGGAACACGCTAATATTAAGTAGCAAAAATCTATGAAACCTTCACATTAGGGAAGCTTTATTTATCACAATGAATGTGAGGAGATACCATCATGTCTACATTCATTTAGGGAACAGCACTAAAAGTATTATGACGGGAAAAAGTCACGCAAAAAATTGATCCGTTAAAGTAAGATTAATATCAACCTGGAGTTCTCCGTCAACTTAAACATCATTCAATTAAAACCCCTGTCCGCATTTCACAATCCCAATCGATTAGAATATTCAGATTTTTTGGAGATGATTTCTCAAATGTATGCTAAAATTTTACTTCATTCGTCTGATCGCGGTAATGCAGAATTACTTAATTAAATACAAAATGAGAAAAGTTAGGCTCACAGCGGTATCGATTCATATGGATAAACACCACGAAATCGCTCATTTCTTTACAGCGCTTCTCTCTTTGCGTACTGGGCAATTCGTGTTTGCTGGTTAAAGACTTGTATTCTGTCTTCCTCGGCCTCTGTTCTCGAAAGAAATTTTCTCGTGGTTCAACCAGTTTGGAAGGCCACAGTCCCATTCAATACACTCTTCGACGAACACCTCTAGTGTCCGTCACTCTCCCCCCCCCCCCCCCTTCCTCCGCTGTCTTACACACTCTACCCAATCGCCATGACTACGACGTGATTCCTTCACGTAGGGCCAACGGAAAAAAAAATTTCCGTGATTCCAGCTCTGACCATATCGCGGCGCAGTGGAGCCATCCACATTTACTTTTGCCGTTAGCTGTACATAACAGTTCCCAGAAATTTAAAATTAGCTATTTTGGGATCCCAGGCATTAAAAATCTCATACTGTAATTCCAAGTCCACTCTTCTTTTCTTAATAATGCATTCCAAAATCGGCCTTTGTCTTATGAACTGTGGGCAAAGCAATGATTTCATAAATCTGATTATAGTTTGCCATCAGAGGTGCTCATCTCCCTGATTTCATAGCAGACTGCATTGCACCACCAAGCTTAAGGAGTGCTACACATAATTCACCTGTTCAGAACCCTAAGACCAACGAGTGAGCCTTTATCAGGGCAGGACACTTCAAAAAATTTCCCTTCACAAGATTCACCAGAAAAATATAGTTCATTTGCTTCTGGAATACTTCGACGAATAAATATAACTGGATGTTTAAAACCCCATTTTTATCTGTTTAATACTTATATGAGTGGACGATGACGATTTTTATAAATTTCTTCCACAAGGTTAACCAAAAAATATGAGTGCATTTAATGGGCCAGGGCATCCCATAGATGGTAAGAGAACATTTAGCGGTTGGGAGCAACCTGCTCAATTACCCAGAATAGAAGCTCAGTCATGGGAGGCTCTATCTCTGAGAACATTTTAAAGCTGGTATGGTATAGGGACCCACTCCAAAATCTTCACAGCAAAGTAAATCAAGGTAAATAGGCTTTCCTGCTAGATAGGAATAATCTGAATTTGGTGTATTCAAAATATAACGATCATTTCTGGTAACTGTCAAACCAAAGGCCACAAATTTGAACTAGTCGATAGGAAAAAATTTTAAACTTTAGTGACAGAGTATTGAATATACTGGAAGGAATAAAACTAAAAGGACATGGAACTCAGACTTAAAACAAAACACCTTTAATTGCCTTCTTCCTAAAAAAGATTTCAGATAATAGCCATTTTTGTGATTTCAAATCTACATTTAGGAAATTAAGAAGCATGTGTAATTCAAGGTTATTGAGAATATGACACAGTAGTTTTAAATATCAATAACATAACAATCTTTACTCCCTTGTCCAGGAATTGACTACAGCTGAGAAAAAGAAGTTACTTCCAATATTTACAAACACAGAAAATGCTCTGCTATGAGATTGAAAAATGGCTGCCAAATTATATCCAGAAAAACAAAATAAAAGTAGTTTTGAACTGTTGAGAAACAAGGCTATCAACTTCTGAACATATAATTTTTTTTAAATGGTCAAGCGGCTAAGTTGGACCACTTAGTACAGATTGACCCACTAGTGTGTGCGTATAACAGAAAGGGACAGTTACATGAGGGGAATGGAGCTCCTGCCAAGGGGAAGTCACTCCCCTTTCCTGGGTTAACACAGAAGTCACAGCTGGCACTCTTTTCATCCAAAAAACACAATTTTACCAATATCAACTCTGTTGAATGCACAGGATTTCTCAAATTTATACACAATACATTGTGATAATTAAGTCTCAAACTGTTTTGATTTCCTTCCCTTATACAGTTACCAAGAGTTTTTATCACTGAAAGACTTTTTTACTTTCAACATCTCAGCATTGCAACTTTGATGCCACTGCACCAGCAATAAGTGCTATGCCCACATGCATTTCAGCAATTCCATTCTTCACATTTATCTTCACAAGACCCGTTACCTTCAAGTGCGGCATTCCTCTATTCATAGTAATGGACCTAGATGCCTTCCACATATATATACTAACAAAAGTAATTAACCATTCACCTGCCCTTTTTCCAGCAAACTCAAGATTACCCCTGATGATAGCACTTCCTTCTCTAATGTTTGACATGGGGGTCAATGCATGAGGGGTGTTTTCACCTGTTAGCAGTAACTGCAGCCATTAAGGATCATTCACAACTAAACTCACCATTACTACGCTTTTTCTCAATATGAAAGCAAGCCAGTGAATGAAATTTGTAACCAATCATAGCCCACTACTGAAAAAGTCAACTTCACAATCAATCGCTAGCATTTCAAGAGTTTTCAACAGCTCCTATGTAAATTCAGTTGAAGAGTACATCAATGGTTAAGAGTATGTTGAACTATAGAAGAATTAAAATGGAAGGTTTTCTTTATATGTAAGGGCTATTTCTCCACTAACTTGATCAAATTCTCCGTACACATTTTTGCTTTTAAGGTACCCAGAGGAGACTTCACAACAAAATCATGTTTTCAAATGGCTGCTCAAGAAGATATTGAGTGAAGCAACCGACTGCTGCCCAACTATTGACAGCGAGGCAGGCCACAGTATTGCCTGGAATTAAGAGATAGTTGGTCTGAGCTCAACTCTAGGCTATGCCTAGTCATGTTACGCTGATTTAAATCATTGTGAACTGATGTGTGCTACTCTCAACAGCTCATCTCCAGCATTGCACTGAGTCACGTCACATTACGCTACGTTGTTGTGAACACGGCTTTACATTGTATCTACTTTTCTCACCTCCAGTGAAACTAATTCCACACGAAAAGTTTTATCTCCAGCTTCTATCTGTCCAAGAGGATAGCTGTGCTTTTTACATAAGTTTCTAACATTACTTCCCTGCATAACTACCAGGAGGATGCAGTTTTAAAATTCAGCAAAGAATGCACCCTTTTGTTGGTGACATGCTTCTATGTCAACTGATGTTTACTTATAAAGGATAGGTAACAAGTGGCATTTTAAATCTCTTAACACTTCCACAGCTTCGGTCATCATATCTTCTTGACTGATGGGAAAGCCCTCACTTCCTTTTTCCATCACAAAATCATGTTGACTTATGAGGTCTTAAAATATTTTTAAGGTCATCTAAATGCCTTTCTGGTTGAATTAGTTTGTTTTATTGTATATAAATTCTTCTGCAACAATGGTTCAGATAATGGAACAACATACTTCTTCAAACCCACCAAGGTGTTTTCCACCTCTTAAGCCAAAGAGTATTCAAAGCTAATTTTATACCTTTAGTGGATAATTATGTTAATTTAGCATTTGAAAGAAGAATTTTTTAAATATAAGTCGATTTTCCAAGGTCATCTCATCATGTCATTACTAAATGGTAAAGATAGCTCTGGCAAGATAACACATGTGGAGAATGGGAGTGCTTATTTTCCTAAATTTGGATTGGAGAAGAAGTTATTCCCTGTATTCATTTCATGTTGTGATAGTTATCTCAAGAAGTTAACACTCTTCTCATTGAGTAAAAGTATAAAACTCCAATTGTTTAGCTTTTCATTTAATTTGTATTCTACAAATATCAATGGAAATGGGCACAATGTCATACCTTTAATGATATTTCTTGATATTTTACTTTGTGTGTTAAATTACAATTGATATATGCAGCAAAATCTCATAATTTAAAAAGAAGTATGCCACTAATTGTTAAATTTATCAGTTCAAAATTTTATAATTATCGATAAATTTCCCAGTAAACGCCAGTGAGTTCTGCATGTGTATTCCTATGTCGGATGAAACTTAAGATTTTTAGATTTTGTTTGAATTCTGTTTAAGATTTATTTAAATAACTTTTTATGGCTTCTAAGAGTAGCCACAGCTTGAGTAATACTTTATTGTTAAAGTGTTAATTTTTTTCACAACAAATTGTTAATTTTTACAATGGTGTACATGTATTTACATTATTATTAGTATTTTTGTAATCAAGTCAGCTTTGGTTATTATGTATGTAAGAAATCTTGTGATAGGTTAGTGTGTGTGGAATACTAATAAAAGTCTGTGAGTGAAGAATAAATTCAACAGACAGTGGAATTAATACTCTAAAAATCCTCAGTTAAATGGGGAAACTCGTACATTTTTCAGGCTAACAGTCATAGCCAAACACCAATGTCAATGCGAAATTCCAGAGGAAAAATCATTTGCCTTGACCAGGACTTGATCCCGGATCCATTGATTTACAGCCGAGGGCTTTAGCCAGTTCAGCCATCAAGACATCCTCTTCCCCAGTAAATTTTTGTGGCCTTAACAGGGACAAGATGTTTGAATTCTTAATTCATCAAGAGTTCTCGTACAGCATTTCATGTTGTTCATTTCAGTATTTTCCTCAAATAAACATCACATTTGCAGAATATCAGGCTAAAAAATATTAATTAAATTATCCAGATCCATCTATCAAATATCCCATCCAACACTGACATACACGAAATCCTAATTATATCATCAAAGATAAATGGACTTCACTATTTCTGTTCTTTCGACCTTTCAAGATCCCTTTTAAATAATACATCATGGGACTATTTTTATTGAAATTTCACAAATCAAATTGTTAAGATATAAATTTCTACATTACTCATCCCTTAATATAAAAAAGTTCTTAGTGTGAGTTGATACAGGCAATATTTGAGTTTATTGGGTGCTTCGACAGCCAAGGTCATTCGCAGATATCTTACTAATATATAAAAATCTAGTGGTGTCTGTCTGTCTGTTACTCATTCACTAATAAACCACTGAATTGATTGAAACAAAATTTGGCAGGAAGATACTTGATATATTTGGTTCACGCATAGGCTGTAGAACAAGGGCCTTTCGGCCCTTTCATCGCCAAAAATTGGCCCTGGAAGATAATTCTTGCCTGTATTAGAAACATGTAAAATATACCTTTACTGAATGTACAACAATCATAATTCTTGCTGGGACCCCAAAGGGCCCAAGGTTCCAAAAGGATGATTTCTTAAAAGCCTCATTAGTATTGAATGAGAGAACCGATTTTAGTGGAATTTTCACAAATGGGATCAGTAAAGCTTTTTTAAGGAAATTGGTACTATAAGGAAGGCTCCTGGGCCCCAAGGGTAGCGTATTGGGACGTCTGGTGTCTTATGTGTTTGAAAAACTCAAGTCTAAACATTTAGGTTCAAGTGCAGAGGTTTCTCTTTCGGCATATCTTAATTAGTTCTATTAAAGATAGAAGGCTATAGTTTTCGCCATTAGATGGATAACAGGTTGGAGTTTCTTATTCTTTCATTCAATTTTCTTATACAAATAAAATTTCCCTAGAAATCGCATTTTTAATGTCAAAATCATGAATTTTATTTCTGTCAACTATAGGATATTTCCTTGGTAACCGTGGAATTAGCATTAGCTTTAGAAAGGAAATGGAACCTTTACAACGGCGGCTGGGTTTTATATCTAGAGATAGGTATTACAGTGGAAATCTAGGCCATATACTGAAATGTTGCTGATTACGATATTTTCAGGGATATTTTTGCCTAAAATAGGCAAAATTCCTTTCACGTGGACTAATTTAAGTTGGACCCATGTAAAACATGAGAATGACATGATGTTATATTAATGTGGAAAGCCTCAGGAATGCAAATGGCCTGCAGTTTAGTTTCCATATGTTACTGCAAAAGAATGTTGAAACTCAGTAAACATAACGTAATACGGTTTTCATCTGCTGAAATAGAAAATAAAACTAAAATTATAGCTGAGTACAACAGGAGAATGCCACGATGTTATATTAATGCGACTAACCTCTGGAATACAAATGGCCCATAGTTTAATATCTATATGTTACTGCAAAAGAATGTTGAAACTCAGTAAGCATAGTATAATGCGGTTTTCATCTCATGACTGACTCAAACCTACAACCTATATGCCCTGTCTTTCTTTCATACGCCGTTGAATTTCAACAGGTACCTTTGCTAGTAGGCAATAAAAGAATTCTAACGATACCTTTTCTGTAAATAAAAACAAATGAGCTCGCATTCATACTGTATAATTTCAGCATATTTTTCAGACTTGCCAATCATCTTATTACCAGGAGGTCCTTGACCACTAGATAATAGAAAGGATTTCAGTGTATCAGGTTTCATACCAATATTCTAATTTGAAACAATGAATACATGTAAGATGTAGTAGCAGTGACCAGGAGATGATCTGAGATAGTGAAATTACAAAAGGAATTAATACTTGCTGTGATTAATTATTTGATTACATGAAATTGCACATCCAAATGGTCTGTTAAGTACATTAGCCAGTTACGTGACCTTACCATCTCAATTCCTGACAAATTTCACAAGAAGTCAATGTATATTTTTGGTGTATATTTTTGCACTGACATACAATTCTGAATACCATGTAATTTGTGCTTCACACAGTGATATGAGAATTTGCCAGTACAGGGTGATTGCAATAACAGAAAAAATGCCAAAGCGATTTTCACCAGCATTGAAGCAGAAAGCAGAGGTGAAGCAATTATGGTGGTGTCAGAGGTGATAACCCTCCAGCCAAAGATCAAGATCAGAGGCATGTCATTAGGCTCACAGGAAGTAAGTGGCCACTATCTTCTTCCGACCCAAAAGAATTTGACTGGATTCCCACATTTCTCTAAGCACAGAGCTTTCTCCTCTGGTGCAGCTGATATTTGAAAACTTATGCATTATACATTATTCACGAAAGCAGAACACCCAAATGTGTTGGGAGGTATTCTCATAGTCATACTTACAGATGACTTCTACAACTTTAAGGCCCACATCAACAGACCCTCAAGCAGAGCAGACTGCATAAGTAGAGACTTTTTTCATATCCTGAGAGTTAGTAAGATTGTACTGGATAATGACAGAATGCACCTATTTTTAAAAAATGGGTTACTTTATTATTAATCTAATTTATTCTATGTTGGTTTGTCATGAGGAATTTTCATTAGTATATGTTTTATTAAAAAAAATAAATAATCCCCTTGAAAAAGCATGGCAAGCTTAACTGTGGCATATGAGCACCATGGAAATTAAATAATTTATTATTGATTCATTCATTTGGGTATTCTACCAGCTGACTGGCAGTTTTTGGATAGTTTTTATCCTACTGGCACATAATTCCGTTTTGGCTCCAATGAATGCCTGCCATTAGTTCTCCCTTGAATTTCTCAGATCATCTTCCCCTTATTTCATCCAGAAATTATATTCTCTTCCATCCACTTTCCCTACTCCCCAAATTTCACCCCTCTATTATTCTCTACAACATTCTCTCTCCTTTCAAAACATCTTCCATCCATTTCTTCCTTCACCTCTTAACCTTCGCCCTTAGTTTCCTGTCCTCTCCAGCCATATCAATTACCTCCTCATTCATTCATCTCACTACGCAGTTCACCCTCAACTTCTCAACTCAACTCCTGTTGATCAAAGCAGTTGATCTTCACCCATATTCTTATGATATCTTCAACCCATCAGATTCCCTCCTACCAAAACCTAATAAATGCCCATAAAAAGACAAAAAGAAGTTTTTTATACTTCCTTGGATCCCTCACTCAGACCCATAATTGTTATTAAAGCCACAGATTTGCTGAGTGATACAAAAATGATTGGCAGTAAAAATAATTTTCTTCCACACTAAGCCATTCCCATGTAAATTAAAAGTGATTTATGTACTCAGAGATCCAGTCAGCTACCTGAATCATGGAGAGAGGCTCAGAGATAGCTGAAAAAGTGAGACTGACAATATGAATACATTAGATGACCAGCAGGAAGTAGAAGAGTGGTAATGGGTGAAGGGATTTCAGAAACTTTTTTTAAAAGTCAGAAGATTTTATATCAGAACAAGTTTTCAAAAGTGATGAGACAATATTTTTCTGGAAAAAAATGGGTAGCAGAACATTCGTCCCTCTGGGAGAAAATGACACTGTCAGGATCCAAGCCAATAAATGATTGACAAACATTTAATAAGGAGATCAAGATTCAAGAATTCAATCAAATCTTATTGAATCCATGGATTAAAGACTTGATTGAATCCTACCAAAAAAGATTCTAGTCCAAGTTGTGTGGGTGGCATAATTACTATGTCACTGTGAACTTTAATTCGTCCATATTAACTCGTTCAAAATCTCATTTCTGAAATTATAATTCAAATGCCATAGTACTTTTAAAGTAAGGTTATTTGGGTTAACATTTATTACATCATAAAATATACCAGCTGGTCACCTAGAAACTAAAATCTTTGGTTCAAACAACATTCCTGATTTCAAGTTCTTAAAATAACAACCCATTTTCAGGTACCTATCAAACATTTACCCTTTACTTCAGCTGCTCATCCTTATTGAAGGATGTGATTACCAATGGAAAATTGTGATTTTCCATTGGTAATTAATTTTTGACCGAGGTAATTACCACCATTGTTAACATATTCAACCTTTATCCACCAGATTTAAATTCCAAACATTTAAAATAAGTGGATCACTTCTTTGTAACCAGAGTATCTCATGAAATAATGAGAGAATTTTCATAAGACAAAAAGAATTTTTCCTCGCTAACACTGAAATACTAATAAATTTACCTTTCCATAAGATCTAAAAATTGCAAATAAATTTTACAGCAGCAAAAAATAATGGAAGAGCAAAATAATATGGCATTACTCACATTTTTTGCAATGAAGTTCATCCCAATAATATAAAAATACATCCACAAATACGCAGAACTAAAATCTTAAGAGTTAGGTTTTCTAAACAAGAGACGATGCAAAGACAATGTCACATTTATCTCAGCAGAAAGTTGTAGGAGGGTAAATTCCCTTCAAGGAACACACATGACAACATGAGCCTTTTCCTTTCACTATCCCGCATGGTTTGGCTTATTTCTTTCTTGGATTTTTGATTTCAACCTCTCAAATTATGCTACTGGGTACAGAAAGCATATCCCACAAAATTCAGCTCAATTAGTTAGCATTTAGAGGTTGCTCAAGAGGCATAATAGCAATTATTTCAATGTTCCCAATTGGAGGAAATTAACATCAATTTCCAGAGGTATCACACTAAGTTGCAGTCCTTCTGAGAATTTTTACTATGTGCAACCATTCTCAACAAATAAAATATTTATTTCGGTGCTACTGCTGCACCCACTTCACACAACACCACACCAGGTGCACTAAGAGCAGTCTTGGTCAGTTGATACCTCCTGCACCCTTCATGTCCCTACAACCCCCTCCAACCTTCCCCAGCTAGATTTGAGAGTAGAGATGGGCCATTCTGAAAATTACTGCGGTAATTTTCACTTCCGTCTCAAACATTTTTCATACTGATATACTACAAATATATAATTTTAAGTCAAGTCTATATAAATTTAATACAATCTTATTTATTGATGAAGGCACGTCCAACTCATAGTAGTAGTAGTAGTGGGGTTGATAGGGTGCGTCGACGGCATGGTCATTTTGCACCACTACACGTCATAATTATAAAAAATAAATACATAAATATACGCTGCATACTATATTATAATAAAGTACTTGATACAAATGCTGAGTCAAAATAAAAAAAAAAAAATAATTTTACATCCTTAAAATACTATTAACTAGGCCAGTTTCATTTAAAAATTCCAAAACGCGGTTGAGAACATCTGGGTCATCGCCTAGAATGTACCCCACGTCCCGTCCAACTCATTCGCGGAATATTTGTGGGGATATCATTTTCAATGGTTGGGACGAAAATTTCTCATGCCAAAGAAAGAATGCCAAATTGCATGTGGGCTGCTGTGTATTTTTAAATGTTCTTTATTTCTAATGCATTAACGTAGCAATAACAATAGTTTAAATGCCCTTGACCCCTTGCTATTGATATGGGCTGATAGCTATTAATTGCAGAAAATTAAAATGAACAGAAAATACCTCAAATGAAAATTATGGCAATTTACTCATTGCTAGTTGAGGAAGCCATTTCCCTTGGATAACACTTACACAATGCTAGTGACATAAACCAATATACAATCTCTGGAAAGCATATTCAAGCCATATCCCATAGAAAATGGCTTCTTTTATACCTCCCCTCTGTTATTCTGGCTATTTCACTTCTGGAATAACTCCAGTGCTGGGACTATGCATACAATTTCCGTCAGACCAATTCATATTGATAGATCCTTAAGTAGTTTAGCAGATCAGTTCCGAAAATTTCAAAGACAAATCTATAAGGAGGAACCAACTTAAAAAAAAACATTGAAATATCGAAGTAAATAAAAATGGCTCATCCTATTGGTTAATTCAACCAGTTAGGAACCACTAAATGAAAGCCAATGAATATGATATATACTGAGGGTAGGTCTCAAGAAATTTCACTTTTAATGCATATGTAATAAGATGAAGAAAAACTAAATTTCAGATCATGTCAAATACTCACATCTTAAGTGGATCTAGCCTAAGCATTAAGATTAAGTCTTATGGGAATTGCATTAACCTAAACACTTTAGGTATCTATTTAAGCAAAGAGCACACACAGTTTTTCAACTATCATTAAGAAATTAAAAGGGTAACTGAAACATTCAACACAGACATAAAAATGTTAACGGAAATGGTAATTTGAATCACATGCTAACTTCACCAATCTTGTACATAAGTAATCAAAATATTTCTAATCCTATTCTTGCATCTTGATTAGGTCATAAACAACACAAGGACATTAGCACCAGATAAAGAGTTTATATTTATTTATAAATAGCAGGGTCATGATATGAGACTTCAATGATTGCCATTGAAAATTAAAAGAATGACATAAAACAATATAAGTCACTGATCAGAGCGAAAACCTCTTATTTTCGCAATAAGCATCCGTATTATTTCCCTTTTCCCAAGACTATGAAATCCCTCAAGTATAACGAAGATAGCTTCTGACTTATGAGTTAGAGTCAACCTTAAATGTAATCAATAATAATGAAAGTGACATTCCAGAGCTGGTAGCACAAGATTTCCCAATGTTTAGACAACAATTAAGCTTACAGGTTCTTCACGGTGTAACAATCAATTACAATGGCACTTATCCGTAAAAAGAACCTATTACGAGCAATCAACCAGAAACAATGTGCTTAGGAAACTCACATTTCCGGATCAAACATATGCCTGATTTTGAGGCAAGGCGTGGGAGAGCAAGGCAATGAATTCACACTGCCTTCCATAGTCTCAAATGCTTGCCCCTGCCAAACTTTTCTCTTCGGATTTTGCTGTTGACCTGGTTGATGGTGGTTAAGCCCCGCCTGCTTCGGACACAAACAATTGAATGAGCCCAATTTTCAATCATTTCAGACAAAATGGCATGCAAAGTAAAATTAACTCACGTCTTTAACTTTTGGCATAATCTGGTACAGCCATAAACAAAATTAATGCAACACCTCTGGACAGCATCTAAGCAAACCATTTCCAGCATTATTTTTTGATAAGACTGAGAAGTTAGGCCTCGAGCGAAGGTGAAATATGACCAGTGAGATGTTTCTCATTGAATTCAGTCAAAGAGTATCAGATCTCTAGATAATGTAAAATAGGTTCACTCAATGCCACAAGCACATCACAAAGTATTGCATTTATTGTGGGCAGGACTGTACATTTTCTAAAATTTAGACATTATCATTGCTCCTAGGTTCATCATGAGTTTCCAATCAACAAAATAACACAGCTGTCATTCAAAAAGAAAAGATGGGCAAGGTTCGTTAAGAATAATAATTTATAAATAGTCTGATGCAATTTATTTATAATAATAATGCTACTGGTTTTACTAGAGTATGATCTATTACATTGAGTACTGAGGCCTTGCTAACAAAAACAATGTAAAAACTTTTCTTTCCATTTTTATTTCCAAGCTTTACATTAAAAAATAACTTTATTAAATGGCACCATATTCATACAAAATTTCACAAAAAACACACTAGTCAAACAAAAAGAACAAATGGATAATGCATAAGAAATGTAAACATTATTCCTCATAAAAAGCATATTATGAATGGAAATTAATCAATTATAATTATAACCTACATTTTTAACAGCAATTCCTAAACAAAACATATTACAAAGGCATAATTATCAAAATTCCAATTCAACTTTTAAAAGATATAAAATTAAAATCATAGTAATGATAATAATTGGAACAAAAGTCACAAAAAAATCATTCCAAAGCTAGTTATAATTAATTGTGATGGGTCACAAAAGATTCTCCTAAATAATGGCCATACAAAATATCTTTGGCATCTCATCTTGTTCAAGAAATCTCACCTATCAGCAAGAAAACTTCAAGCACACGTGAATGAATCAGTTAATTTCGAATGACAGCATTTAACAATTACTTTTGGGGGCCTCATCACATGCACTAAAACTATGCTTAAATTTACAAAGTATACTAGGTAAATTAATATCTAACTAAAATGAGAAAATGAACAATATAGCCCCATATATAGAAAAGGCATACAACCAAAACCTGATCTGGTTATTCTGATAAGAAAGAATGTGGCATTTCTGAAATTACTCCAGTTTTTTCATTATTAACTGTACGCATAAAAATTGACAATATGAAAAAGTTATTTTTAAGTATTAAAATGCAGCCACATGAAAACCATGAAGCACAATTTTAAGCACTAAAAAGCAGAGTTGCAGCAGCAGTATCAGAAATCTAATAAACCAGCAAATTAAATAAAAAATGAACCCTAAATGCTTTGAAACATATCACTATCAGCAAGATACCTCGAAATTACAGAATATAATAAAGAAAACTTGTTCAGCGCTCATAAGAAATACTGAAGGAGGACAGATAAATATAAATCAATACAAAAATGTCAACCACTGCAAATAGCACAGCAGTAGCCTACAGGCAACAATCTTCAATTGGTCTTCCCCACATGTACCTGAGACCGGTGAAGAGAAGAGACTGAGTTTCCGGTAGAAGTTGTGGGTGAATATAAACTCATGAAGGGTAGTTTGGAACCGGATGGAGTCGATGAGGCAAGAGGCGATGGCTGGGAATGGGTAGAATGAGCAGGAGAGGAAGGGGGAGAAGCTGATGGTAACCACCGCCACACACGAAACTCCTCTCCAGACACCATTTGCACCTCCATGCGAACCCTCGATTCTCGCTCTTCCAGAAACTGCACCACCTCCTCCCACAGGGCTGCTTTCTCTGTAACCAAATACAATCACTTCAAATGGGGATAATATATAAGTCAAATTCTAACACACATAACCATCACACAGTTCCTTAATGAGATCAGCACAGTCAAAAAGAATGTAACTCTTGCTAAGAGGGTTGCGAAGCTGACTACGCTACCATGATTTCCTTCATAGTGCTCTTTCCTTGGATGCCTCTTCTGCATCTACATCTATGCTGTGTGAGCACCATTGCATTAGTAGTAAAAAGGAGGAATAAGAAATATAATATGAATTAATGACTATTTTTTAATCTGTATAAATACATAAAAATTGTATATTTTCCTTGATTTGCGGTTTGCTACAAACCCCTTTTACCCCAACAGTTTGCTAGAAACACATCTTAAAGTTCTTAATACCCCTATATCCCTTTTCTTAAGAATAAATACCTTTTACCATATTCTTTCTACTATCATCCATTCTCTCAACATGACCAAACCAAAAAAGGCACACTATTTTCACAGTTACAGTAAAGCCTCTCATGCACAGCAGTCATCCTCATGAATTTGTCCATAAGTTATAGTGAGACTAGAATATTTATACATAACATTCTACTTCATGCATTATAGCATTCCACCAATATCAGAAAGAGATTTATTCTGGAAATGAAGTTTGATAGCTGTATAAATAAAAGAGGTCAATCAATGAAAATAAATCAAGGAAAATATACAATTTTTATGTATTTATACAGATTAAAAAATAGTCATTAATTCATATTATTTTTCTTATTCCTCCTTTTCACTGCTAATGCAATGGTGCTCACACAGCATAGATTTTTCAGCACAGGCAAACATCCTATGCGAATGGTGTAGATTTTTCAACACCAGAGAGTAAACAGGATGTCTACACAGCTTTGAGGTTAAGCAAAATTAAGTGAAGTAATCAAAAGAAAGTCCCAGAGGTAATCAGAGACCGTATGTCACCGAACCCTTCCTCGGCCTGCACGCAGAGGTAATCTCAACTTCTAATCTCATAGATAGATGCCTTCATGCTACATGTCAGTGGTCCATCATCAGTTTACGTAGTGGATATACCAAGAGAATATTTGTTGTATGTTGGGAAACTATTAGCTCTGAAATACATTCATTAACCGTTTTTGCATTTCCAATTTATTATAAAAAATCTAACATAATGGACAGAATTGTCATATGTGTTCATTATTTAAGAACTTTGTTACCAATACTGATAGAGTTCCATTTAAAATTAGTAAATGCACAAGGAAACATAAGGAATGCACTTCTGGGCCTATACTTCAATAGTATGTAGCAAATACTGTTTTAGAAAATGCCCTGAGTAATCGACACACTGGGGAAAGTTAACTGAAAAAGTTAACAGATTAAAGTAAAAGTTAGGCCCCTATTTACTGTACAGATTACAAATTATGTTGGTAGTAAAGTAAACTAACTAATTAAAGTTAATTAAAAATAACTGATTTCCAAGTTCAACATCAATTATCAGATAAACAATTCTAAGGTACAGTAAAACCTCGTTAATTCGAAATTGAAGGGACCAAAAAAATTGGACTTCGAATTATTCGGGTTCGAATTAAACGTACTTTCCGAAAATAAACAAATATATTCCGAATTTTCCAGAAAACCATTGTTAAACTACATTTTTTATCAACAGGTACAGAATACACGCGATTTGGAGTAGTTGATGACCACAATTCTTCAGTTTCGTGAGAATAAAATATTTCTAGGTTATCCGACCTAGGATAATTTGGAGTAGTACGCTTTTTTTCCGACGTGATTGCACGAAAAAAGATCTTCGGGCATGAATCTGAATGCGGTGATTCACCTGTCAATTGTTTCTAACATCCAACAACGGTGCTGCGTGTTGTGTCAGCCCGCAAATATTGAAACGCCTGCCAAGTACATCCATTAAGACAATTTCCTGCCTCACTGAATTTTTCACCCATCAATCACCTCAATCTTCACACAAATTGAACCGTGGGTACAGTCGGCTTGAGTAAATTTGGCGAGACATTTTTCAACGTACAGAAGAGGCAATCTTCTGCGTCCACGTTTCATGCTTCATAATCCAAGTTCTTGGCAAAAGGAGCACCGTGCATCGACCTAATAGTACAGCTTATCCGTCCTTACCATCGGTGTGATGCTCCATGGACCTGTGCTGGGTCTCAATCGGTCAAGAAAGTGCCCATGCTTTCCGAGAATGCATTACGTATTCTTCCCTTTTGGATGGAGAGAACGGTAGAGCATCGACTGAAGGTCAGCTAGGGTCTCCCTCCTTTCCTGAGCACAGGGAAACCCAGGAAAAAATCATGACGCAGTTTCATAATCTCACCCCTCAAAAGCAGGCCTTTCTCCCTCCCTTACCTAGTAATTCACAAGAAGTGCGGGGTAAGAGCAAATATATGATAAAAAGAATACAGATAAAGTTGGCAAGTAAAGCTCACCAGCGACCAGGGGAAGACACAGGAATCTGATGATCAAAGCGAAGTAAGTTAGAGGAAAACGGATCAGGATAGTCTCTCTGGACTACTCCACCACGTTTATTTCAGAGGAATGGAATGAAAAATTTTACCTTGTCCGTAAGATAATACATATGTTGTAAGTCAGCGAAAAATTCCAGTAGAATCCCAAAGATTGAGTTCGATATTCTGTCAAAAATGGCATTTATGATTTTGCAAAAAATTTTGTCATATTTCCAAATAATATATTGACGATTTTTGGGTAAAGTTTTATTGGAAATGAAAATGGTTATAAATGTTTGAATGACCATTCTAGCTACCACCTACCTAAAAACACATTACTTAAGTTATTTTTTGGAAAAAAATGAATCTATAGTCGTTTGTTTACTTTTCTTTTCGTAGAGTTCGTGCACATGTTTACACAGAATGGCCAAGGCTTGGGAAAGATTTTCATCGGAATTTAGTCTTTCTCGTAGCGCCATTTCCACTGTCGAGATAGCAGAAAATGCCTCTTTACGAGTCACTCGCGTATTTATCAGCTGCTCTTCGGCCTCCTCTTCTCCCTACGAATCACTTACTTCTATCCCGCATCTGTCGTCATCGAATGCATTTGACTTAGCAACCGTGGTCTCTTCAACGGGGCATTCTTCGAAAGTGGTGATCACATTGTCATCGCAGCGGACGTATTCCGGAAAATTAGTTGGACACTCAATTTCACCATGAATTTCAGGCCAGTCGAAATCTTCACTTGAGTCACATACGTTTAAAGCCATTTCTTCCCCAAAACCTGCTTTACAGAAGCAGTTTGCAATAACAGATGAGGAAACTTCATTCCAAGACGCGCAGATATTCCTCGTCGCATCCAGCACGTTCCACCTCCTAATGTCTTGAACGGGAATATTTCTTTCGGTCTCCCTGATCATGTACCTCACCAAGTTCTTTCTATACGACCCCTTGAGGCAATAAACAATGCCCTGATCAAGAGGCTACATGTAGATAGTGATGTTAGCGGGAAGGAAAATGACTCGAATATTATTTTGATTGAGCCCTTCAATACTGTGAGCAGTGCACTGATCTATTAAAAGCAGAATTTTTGGATTCTGGCCAGCCATTCTTCTCTCAAAATTTGTAAGCCACTCACGAAATAAAGCCGCGGTCATCCAAGCATTTTATTGGCACGATAACCGCAACGAAGGGTTTGAATTCCTTTGAAACACCTAGGGTTGGCGTATTTTCCTATCACCATATGCTGAAGTTTTTCGGTGCCTTAGGAGTTGCAACACAGTGCGACAGTGAGCCTTTCCTTGCTTTTTTCCCTCCGTGGGATCTTTCTCCTTTCGCTTCGAGCGTCTTATCCGGCAGAATATAACAGAAGATTCCACTCTCATCCATATTAGAATTATCTTTTGGAGCGTAGCCCCGTAAAATGTGTTTGACATTTTCTCGCCACCTCGCACCTACGACATCCACTGATCTGCCTTCTCCAGACACGCACAAAGACACAATATTCTTCCTCTTCTGGAATCTCTGCAGCCACCAATTGGAGCACTTAAATTCTTCACCTAATTTAAGAGCGATCATTTCGGCCTTCTCTTTTACTAAGGGACCAGACAGAGGACTATTATTTGCCCTACAGATCCAATCTAGCAACTCGCACTCTAAATTTTCATGCTTGGCTCCCCGGTTTCTTTTCTTCCTACCGTCGTCCTTTCTGCTTTCGATACAATTGCAACGCAATTTTTAATGTAAGTCGACAGCGTTAATTGCGGAATACCGTATTGCTTTGCGATTTCCGTTTTTGTTTTCACCCCAGTATCCACCTCACGAAGAATACTCATCTTCTCCGTAAGAGTCAGCGCATTGTGTTTTCTTTTCGAAGACATATCTGCACCTGTCTTTCGTCAATAAGGATAATCTTCAAAGCTATTTAAACCTACAATGGAGGAATAAATGCCAGGCTATTAGTGAGAATGAAGCTAAAGCATTTTCCTGGGCGAATAAAACAATTCAACAGAGAAAAACAGTACTGGACTCAATCATTATCACCACATTATTAAGTTCCTCACGTTCGATACGAGCGCCGCTAACATTAACATGATATGACAGCAGAGTATTAAAATGTTCAATGCTAAAATTACTGTACCTGGTCAATACTCGTCTCTGCAGAGGTGGATAAAAATGATTACTTTTCCTTTCACCTGATAAGTCAAGAGGTCAATGAGACTTCCCTGGAGATGCTCAAGTCATCAGGTGCGGAGCCCGTCAGTCAGGGTCGTCAAGGATTATGATCTCCAATCATCTGCATTGACAGTTCAGAGAGAAGGGAGGCACCAGATTGAGAGAGGGGAGGGCAACGGTCTTTTGGGCTTGGGCAAGAGAGGGGAAAGCTGGCGACCCTTAAGAGCAGGCAGGATAGGAAGCTTTTCATAGCCTTCTCTCAACAGATACCTCTGTTCGCAGCCTGCGGCGTCCGATGCAGTTCCCTGAGTCATCTGTATTGGGCGCAACAGTCGTGCCCAGGCTCCGTCCCTTGCCGGTGATGGAGAGGAGCAGAGCCTCCTCTCTTGACTAGAATTAACTGACATTTGTAACTTGATATTCGGGGAAAAAATGAGCCGGCTAAATTACCAAGGGTTGCAGCTGCGACGGTATCGTGTTACGCAGGGGAAAGTGAAAAGAAGACTTTGAAGGGGTATGACTCAAGTTCCATTCCTGATATAGGTATGGTAAGGAGACACTCTCACAGTCTACGACCCTTGCGAAGAAACGGAAGTACCTACTCATGAGATATGTGATATGGGGAGAACAGCTTAATTCCAAATAGATATGTAGTAAAGGTTTGTTTTCAAGAGCGGGACAATGTTAATCACTTTGAAATAAGCGCTTCCAACCTAGTAAAATGCGCCGCCACCGAGGACGACTTCGAATTAACCGATAAAATCGGGAGTCACGGGGCGAAATGTGACTTCGAATTACATGTTAAGCAGTATTTCGAATTATCCGCACCATCTAGCACGCAATTCCCTATACAGTTTGCCGGGAACAGCACACTACTTAGAATTACGCGGTATTTCGAATAAAGCGGGTTTGAATTAACGAGGTTTTACTGTATTTTGAAAAATACAAAACTAAAATCCAATCAAAAAAGGTTGTTTTAAAGGGTCGTTGCTCAGGGTGGTTTGAGCCATTTTTCTTTTCTATTCGTCTACTTTACTATAGTCTACTATGAAAATTTTGTGAAAAGTAACAATTAATTTATCATTAGTGAAGGTTTGATCAATTAAAAGTTAATTATTATGGCAATTTAAAAGAATTAATTACTTAAAAAGGTAAAAAATTGGTCACTACACAAATTTCATTGTCACTTTCTTAGTGTTGGCATACTTGGCTTGAAGTATGGAAACCAAATGCACAGTTGACATTTTATGTGTGTGGAAATGGTACTGAGACGAGGGCCATGACTACTTGTGTTCCAAGACATGAAAAGCATAGGTACCTCTGTGGACTGGGAATAATTGGGTAAAAAAGCATATACAGCTCATGACAACATTAACTGTTACATTAAATCATTAAAAAAGTCATTTTTGTCTTGAATTATATTTGCTGCCATTTTGATATGATTTGGTTCTTCCATTCGATTCATTTCACTTTAGGCAAAGTCAGTGTGATAATATGCTTACTTGTGGGCGACCCAAAAGTGAGCGTTATGTCATCACTCAGAACATTTAAGGGAGAAGGGTACCTCTATCAAGGCCAAAGTTCCAGCACAACTGTCAGAGCGTATACAAGTAAAACCCTCGACAACCTTTCATCCAAAATCGACAACCTTTCATCCAAAATGATGTTAGAGTAAAAGAAATATTTACCATTAACATGCCACATATTTGTTAATTACAGTTGAATTTGAAAACAGAACCATATAACTAGAAGTTTTTCACAGAAGATGGACAAAAATTGGGCTGTTTTGCCTGAAGCTTCTTATGGTTGTTATTTTATTTCATAAAATCCAATCAATTCTCCCACCAGGGACCAAAACAGCCTCAAGACCCAAATCATTACTTTGCATTTAAGTTATTTTAAATTGTGATTCCATAGGAATACTTAAGGAATAAGTCAGGACCAATCGTTCACTTGGGTGAAATATAATTTTGCATGCAATCAGTAAGCATAAAAGTGAGATTCTATAGTATTAATTTCAAGACGAAATCCATGTATATGTAGCAGAGCAAGCAGCAGCATTGCATTAATCTCCTGGCTTAATTAATTTACTGACTTCTGATGATTAGGACAAGAAATCGTTAGACATGTGATTTTATAATTACAAATTAGAATAATTTGACTACATATCTTTACACATAATTGGATTACTAATTTTACCTACACAACTAAAATCATTCCACAGGACAGCTATACCTCATGGAAGCTTGAACAGACCAGAAAAGTAGAAAAGAGGTATTTTTTGCAAAGCTCATAAATAAAATTATGTCAATACAAATTCTGCTTTACTGAACTGCCAATTTTTTGGTCCCATTAATTTCATAATAACAAGAGTCAACTAGAATAAGTAAAGAGCTCATAATGGCTCAATTTCCTTCATTTACCTGTTTTTGTATGTTTCGCTTTCAGCATTCAATATACGAAGACTACTCAATTCCAGGAAAGGAAACAAGAGGAAGTGGTGGAGGCATGAACTTACCCTGTCTCTCTGATGGGGGAATCAGCTGGTCTCGAACATGATTGATGGCAAGATAAGCACCCACTACACTGGCATTTCCATCGGCACCGTTTCCCAAAGATGCTTGGTGCTGCTGGTGAGCCGAGAGAAGGGCTATGGCCTGCTCCACCAAACGATAAACTTCCTTCTGGTGACGTTCCTTACGACGGAGATGCCATGAAATGCCAATTTGACACCACCACAGAGCAAAAAAACCTGTAATACCAAGCATGAGGAACAATATTTATCATCAAAGAAAAAAGAAAACTAGAGTTTAAAATTGATGAGAAGTGCCTACAGAGTTGAAGAATACTAAGTGTGGTAGAAATTTCACATACAATGACTAATTCAGGCAGGCCAGGTACATATGTATCAGTTTTTTGGTGCAATACAATATGTACTAGTATTTTATATCAACGGCATGTATTTTAACATAATAAATTAGTTTTCCTTACGTAAAAAGTAACATTAAATTATATTTTAATCATTCTCATTTCATTCCACACTACATGAACCAAAACATATCAATCCTAAATACAATTTCAAAACTGTAAGTAATTAAACATCAACAAGTCATGGAAACATACATGAAACTTGTTGCTAAAACTGATTATCTCACCATGCCAACTCTTAAAAATAAAATGAGGGGCATGGTATCCATCTAGTAGCCAGCCTTTAACAGGTGGCATTGGTGACCCATTAAAATGACAATGCCATGTTCGTCGTGCAATAATGCACTTGAATTGCAGGAAAAGGTCACTGTTTGCCACTCCTGTATGTTTATACTACATTAGAAAAGCTCCAGTGTAAGCGAAATTGTCATAAAAGCACTTAACAAATCCTGAGAAATCTGGTTGCGTTTTTCTTGTTGCTCAGGCAAGACTCTCATCAACAAAATGGCTGCTGATATCGAATTTCTGAAAACAGAAGTGAACGTTCTAAAACTAAAACAAGCCAATATTACTCAAAAACCATTTGTCCAATTTCCTGAAATACTTATGCCCAGCTACGTAAATTCTTGCTTCTGAGGTCAAAAATACTCTAAAGGTTGGCCAAATTATGAAAAGGGGTGTAAATGGTAAATGACAGATGGATGTCAGCAAAAATGGCAAACTAGCAGTGAGCCAAATGATGGGGATTGTGCTACCTCATCAACTGGAAAATCACCTGAACCTGGTCTTCTGTCCATCTGCCTCAGTCCATCTCAGTCTTCGGGAACAGAGATGACACTTTCCGGCTCCAACGATCAACACAATGATGAAACCATCGACGCAACAAATAATCACTCTGACTCTCAAGATCATCCTGAACCAGAGGATGGTGGCTATAAAATGGTGAAGTCTAAAAGGAAGCATTGTATACAAGTGTCGGTTGGCACTAAAGTTTCCTCCGTGGATTTCAAGGGTGTACCCGTGAAAACATAGCTATATGTTAGTAGAGTGTCTACAAAATCCAGCCCGGAAGTAGTGCAATGGTATATCAATGAAACTTTTCGCTGCAAGGATGCCGTCTGTAAGATTGTGTCTCAGAATGAAGTTTTCTCTGCGTACGAGGTAGGAGTAGTATTTGCCGTCCCAAAGTTCAATAGTCTGGATTTATGGCCAGTTGGAGTTCAGGTAAGAAAATTTATCTCTCAGGAGATGGAGAAGGTCAGGAGTCAATGGTGCCCTACCGAATCAATCAGAGCTTTCCGTGATACACCATCCAATGAGAATGCGGCTCATCCAACGCCAGTGCTAGATACAGGTAGTGAGTGTGTTCCCAATTCTAGTGCCAACAACTCCTCCATTCAAAAGGTTGCATCTGTCCCCAGTAAAGTGGTCACAATATCTCAGTTGGGCGTAGTGAAACAGAAGAATTTGTGACTAGGCTCATCGAAACCTGGCTTGGCAACTGAACAATGTTTTTTATCTCCTAAGTTAAAATTTGTGTCCAAATCTGGAGAGGCACTAATTAACCTTGTTGTCCTTAATGTGCAATGTATCCGTAATAAGTCAAGTATGCTGGAGTTCTTTCCCAGTTCAATAAAATGTGAAATTCTATGTTTAAGTTAGCATTGGCTGAGTAAGGAGGAAGCTACCCTATATCAGGTTCAAGGTTTCAATCTTGGCTCAATCTATTGTCGTGTTTCACACAAACATGGTGGCGCGTGCATATTTTTGTCAAAGGATCTTCAATATAAATGCTTCAACACTGAAAGGTACTGTATTGTACTGCATTTTGAAGTTTACTGTTTTAGTGTATGAATGTAATTTGATAATTCTCTCCATTTATCGGTCACCTAATGGTGACCCTGATAAGTTTTTAGAGCAGCTTGATAACGTTTTGTCCTATCTAACACAATACAATCCTAATATTGTAATTGGTGTTGATCTCAACATTGACAAGGGGTACTCCTCAAAGTACAGTAGACAACGAAGTATTCTTCTTAGATCATTTAACCTTTTTTGTGCCAATAATCCACGAAGACAACCATACACGAAGTATATCAGACCAATTACTTCATATGGGCTTGAAATCTTTGAAGGTTTACTTGGTGGTGTGGACTGGACTAGTCTATTTGAGAACAATCATTCAAATTTTTCTGTATTCTTCAATACATTCCTCTCCCTCTTCCATGAATTGTTTCCAAGAAAATTGGTTCCAATACGTAAACACAGTAAATCATGTGGTCACTTCAATAAGCCTGATATTCAACTGCTTAGGGATAGTGTAATTAGGGCTCACCATAAATATAAGCAATCGCCCTCAGATGTAAATAAAAATTCGTATAAAATGCTAAAATAGAAAAATCACTCAGCAGTACTTAAAGAAAAATGTAATGCCAACACAGACTACATCAATAGTGCCTCTAATAAATGTTAAGCTGCTTGGAATGTAATTACAAGGGAAACTGGTAAATCAAGTAATCACACCCCTATCCCTGTTGACCCAGAGTCTTAATAACTGTTTTGTAAACTCTGTGAATAATACGCTGTCAAGTATCACAAGTCCAAGTGGTAATGTTATGACTCGCCTTGAAAAGTATCCTGTATCTCCTGCTAGATTTAGGCGGAATTGGGTCACAACCAGGGATATAATTAAAGTGGTACAAAAAGTTCAAAATTCCAAAAGTGGTGACATCAATGGCCTTTAAAATGATTTGATTAAGTCTATAATTTACTTAATAGCCCATCCACTTTCCATTTTTACCAATGGATGCTTTCTTACTGGAAACTTTCCATATAAGACTCATTAAAATACACAAAAGGTTATCCCAGTCTTTAAAAAAGGTGACTCAACTCTTCCCAATAACTATAGGCTCATCACTGTTATGTAAGTGATTGCTAAAATCATTGAAACCATAGCCTATACTCAGATCCTCAACCACTTTGTGAATCAGAACCTTTTTACCCCCTCCCAGTTTGGGTTTCGGCCTGGGAAGCCCACTGAATCTGCAGTTGACTCAGTGGTGAAGAATATTTTAAAGGCATTTGAAGGTAAACAATGTGTCTTGCTCACTCTTTGTGATCTAACATCAGCCTTCTACTGTGTAAATTACTCAACCCTTAAGCTAAAACTTCAACATTATGGCTTCCAAGGCAGTGAACATCCATTACATCATACTTACTCATAAACAAATGACACCAACAGCCCATACAACTGGGCGAAAGCACAAAAGTCACTTTAATTTGTTCTCAGACACACAAAATCAACCAAATGCAAGGATTCTCTCTGCCTGAGAGGCTGAGTGGGGTATTTGTAAATCATCATCAAAATTACATCTTCTATCTCATTCTAATAATGTTGAATATTTTTCTGAAGATAGTTCACAAATACCCAACCTAGCCTTTTGTTTTGAGCCTCAGTTCCATGATAGCCATCAGACGCTTTGACTTGATAATCACAGGAAGCAGAAAATGGACTGAATAACTAATTATCATTAAATAAAAGTTATGTCAACTGAAGACAATGCAATAAACTCATTGTTATGCATGTGGTTATGGCAGATTCAGTGTGTGGTATATAGCACTTTGGTGACGTCTTTGAAGATGGAGAAGATTACCCTCATTTTTCCAAGTTCAGATTTAAGCTGTCAAAAGATTGATTAAGTTGAGTCCGACCCTTGACTATCTAAAAAAAAAGTTGTCTAAAAAAAGTTGGTCTATGCACAAGCTTAATGGTAATAAATATATCCCTAGTTAATACAAAAAAGTGAAGACCACTTTGTAGAGAATCGACAAATATAAAAGAATGAAACTGGAAATTAGTTAACGCGATGAAAGGGATTGAATCAATCTTACCATGGGGTATCTGAATACTAACATCAATGCAACTCCCATAGTTTGATTCAATCAAACACTTATGACTTCCTTACTAATAAAGGATTCAATTAAATGGCCCAGTAACTCAGGTGTATAAATACAATGAGTATGGCCCTAAGTAGAAGTACAAAGGGTGGGATAAGGGCAGAAGTAATTGGCAACCATTCTTGACACAGCTGAAAACTTCCACTCAAAACATCATATGACTCCTATGTACTTACTAGCAAGCTCATTTTGGTAACAAACAATATACAACAGCTAAATCTTTTCAAGTAAAGCCACTAAACTGACTTTCTAGACTCCCATTTGTTGACGAATTAAAAATAAGAAATGAAACTTCAACAACTATCAGATAACAACCCATGCTTGGTGAAAACCTAGAAAAAATTGCAAAAAACCTCAAAGGAGATTCCAGGAAATCTCAAAGGAAATTCAAGAGAACAAATCTTATCAGAAGGAGAGTGTGATCAGCCATTCATCAAAACCAAGGTCTAAGGTGAAAAAGTTGAACCATACTAAAGGTAGTCAGGGAATCTATGCAGTGTGCTGCCTTGATGTTGCAAGCATCAAGTTGGCCATAAACTATCACTCACTATTGCAGATACGTTAAGGATAAATTCATGTATTCTTCAACAATATTGACACACCCAACACTTTTTTTTCAAGCGAAGAGATTGTGAAGTTTAAACTTCACAATCAGGACAAACTTAGATTTCCTTTGATAAAGCATGACCCAAAAGAAACCAAAAATACTACCTCTCCCATAAAAATTAACATCTGTGGCAGTGAGACTTCGGAAAAAAAAATTGCCAAGTAACCTCAATTGAAAAGCATCACATTTTAACAATCAGACCAATGTTTTTAAGAAGCACAATACTGTGCAAATTCTTCTCATGATGCTGAGATAGAGTTATATGAAAATTATCTCAAACTTAGGTTAATTTTCCATAAAATTATTGAGAATTACTGTAATTTTAGGCAACACCGTAAAATACAAAAAGTACAATGGTAATTCACGAAAATCACTGTGATAATTTTCAGAGTGGCCCATCTATAAAAGCAAGACAGCAGAAGCAAGAAGGAATATTTCATGCAGTAATAATTTGTAAAAAAAAATAAGACCACAGAAAATGACAGATACCTCAGTCTAACTCTGACCTATTCATTTTCACACTCTAATGATTACATTTTCATGAAAAATCACAAACTTTAAACAATGGGGTCAAATGTAAAAAAATAGTGAGCACATACCTCCACCGACCACCAACGCAGATATTAGAAGACCAACTGCCTTCAACCAAAGCACACATCTCCAAGAAAGAGTTGGTTCAGGAACAACATAGTATTCTTCAGCATCAAGCCCCAGAGAAATAGCATCAGTCGCCGAAATCACTTTCACACCCCATTTTGGATTCTTCTGTATGACAACTTTAAGGTTCCTGAGGCGGTGGTCTATTTCCATCATTCCCTTGTCATTCTAAATTAAAAATTGACATTTAATCAAATAATTCAAGCAGAAAAACTAAAGATGAAAGAGAAATCAAACAATCAAATATAAATCCAAGTATTTTTTTAAGATAAAAAGCTCCAATTCTTCCTCATAGTTATATTACCAACGCAACCAATCTCAATGAATAGTTTTTCTTAAATGACAATAAAAAGTAGGGCAGGGAATGTCTCAAATGCAAACCAACACTGTTTCATCACCTTCCCCATTTAGAAGGCCCCAAATCATATAGTGTCTATTTTCCTCTCCGAGCAACAATGACAAGTAATCACTGTGCAACACTGCTTGGAGCAGTATAATATACAAATATGTATCTGGAATCTGCTACACACTTGAAAGTACTGGAAACTTACCATTTCAATATTTTTCAGATAAGCAAGATGTTCCACAGCTTTGGAATGTGACACAACAGCTGCATTGACAGACTGACTACCCCCAAACCAACCAACATCACATTGAGCTTTGGCTGCTTTCTCTTCAAGCCATGGATGAAGAAGTCGAAATAACTCAAGAGCAGGTTGTAAATTATTTCTATCCACACAATTTTCCTGTGTAATATAAAGAAAGGCTCAAATGTATTTATTTAATGTTATAATATAATTTTCATAACTCCTTTAAAACGTTGTTGCTCTATTCCAAAAAAAATAATATTGTATTTTCCACACCCAATGAAGTTCAGCTGATACTTTAAACACATGGATTACTATCCCTTAATAAAGCTTGCCTTTTGTTCTACTTTAAAGTTCATCATCTTTAGGCAAGCCTCACAAAATCTCAGCAAAGAGCATTGAAAGGTAGGTGCCAGTATAAGTATACTGAATACAGGTTTTTAATGTCATGAACAGCATAATTTGATAAAATGTACTTTATTATCCCAAATTCCATTACTATACATAGTTAGATTTAAACATAAAAAGTCAGTATAAAAAAATTAAATGCATGAAGCAAATATCCTAGGTATTATTTAATCAACTGATTCATTAATAACTCATATACATAATCTAAAATAGCAAAACTATATTTTAAAAATTCATGTTATTCAGCTACATCTTAAGAGAGAAATGATACTAATACATGTCCACTACCAAGATATATAACATTTGATCCATAACCACATTTTCACAAAACAACTACACCATGCACCAACAATGATTTACAGCAAATTCATCATTGGTCTTACTGTTCAATTTCTTGTGTGTGGTTCATATTTCAATAGTTCATTCAGTAGAAAGCAAATTGGGTACAAAATTGGTGCAAAGCATATCAACTAAGAATATACATGATTTAATTCATCATACTCAAAAAGTTACACAACTAAAAAATTTGAAAATCTGCATCAATTCATTAGTCTCATTCTTCTTGTCAGCAGGTTTTCCAATGTAAAAGTATTTTGAATAATATAAAATATCTACTAAAAACTCCAAAGTACTGATGGGAAGCCATCACTCTCACTGTAATGCAGACATTATGAGCCCCAACATAAATTTGAGATTATCGAAAAAATGAAGCAAATTAAATGACAACACTCCAGCATAAAAAGAACACACTGGAGCATGGTTTAAAATTGATTTTACACATATATGGAAACTTCTTCAGAGGTATCAAGGTATAGCTTCATTCCATCAAGAGGTTATCGGACTACACTGTAGAAGAATAACAAATAAACGTTGTCATTACAAAAGTAAAAAAAAATAATATCATAAAATGTGTGGTTGAAAAATGAACAAAAAATTCCTGAAGTGGGTAAGGAATAAACAAGAAGACTGGACTTTTAATAAAAAAAAACATTTAAGTAGAAAACATTAGCACAGGAAACCAGCCGAGTTTAACGGGAATTTTTCTAAGTTAATGTTTAATGAAACATTACGGACATAGCATGCTGTATGCCAGTGTGTTTATGAAACAAGAACTTTTCATGTTATCAAACATAGAATTAGCTCACCTGCGGAGAATTCACATCGTCACTGCACACTGGATATTCATTCCCTGAAAAGTGTGACAGAGGAATAAAATGACGGAAATAGTAGCATCAAATTGGTAACGCCTACTTGAATACGTCTTTTTCTAATACCTTGTTTATTCGCATCTCGAGTCACGGCATCTAATGCGCTGGAAATGGCAGAATCCTTATATCGCACACTCATGTAAGTTACTCCAATAGCCAAAAAGAACAATGCCGCCACTAACACCAACACCATCGAGACAGACTGCAATTAGAAAATGTTACAGACATTAATCCAAGGAATTACAGGAGGGGGTTTTAAGACATCAGACCAGATTAAATTATAGTGCATTCAATAAATACACAGATGCATACCTGGGAATCCCAGAGCTTCTTCTCTTCCTCCACAGGAGCAGCGTTGCTTCCAAACTGAGTTGATATCATAGCTGCCCCTCTTTGCTTGCTAGCCACAGAAAAGGGAGATAAAGGATGTGTTGATGGCAGTGATGTAGAAGGACTTGTAGAGCTGGACACTTTGTGAGTGGAGTATGATGATGAAAAGCTGTGATGCCCATTAGGGGTGTACGGACGATTATCAGATTTAGTAGGCTGTCTCCTTCGTGGCTCGTAAGTATTCGATTGGTTTGTGCGTTCAGATGAAAACCCAAGCCGAGAAGAGACAGAACTTAGGTAGCCTCTGCTGTTATTTAGGCTTCCATCGGCATTGTCAGTTACCGGTTCTTCGCCAGCTACGTCCGAATCCGAGCCCGTCTCAAATCCGTCCCTTTTAAGAGAAGTTCTGCTCTCGGCGAAAGAATCATTAGTCGACCGGGTAGATCGCCTACTCCTAGCTCCGGCAGAGTTTATGTTGGTTTCATAAGAACTTGGCGGGAGGTTAGATGAAGTCCGCGTCTTCGAAGTATAGTCCCGCTGACCTCCATCAGAAATGTCATGAGCATTGGCGTCGCTTCTAGAAGATGTTTTGGGTGAACTAAGATTCTGCTTCACTCCTGAAGATTTGCGTCTGGACGAAGAGCGAGGGCTTGTTTTTGAACTCGGAGGAGGCATGGTTAACGAGTCTTCGTCCGCTTCACTTTCCTCCTCTCCGGAGCTGAACCGGGAGAGGCTTCCTCTATTTTTCTTCCCAGGAGCTTCATCGCCGGACTGTTTTTCCATAAACTGCTTAAGCTTTTTATGCAAGATTTTCCTTGTTGTATCGGTTACCGGTCCCACAGGATAGCCAAATTCCGATAATTTCTTTCGTAACTCACCGTCGGACAACGTTTCTAACGACGCCATCTTAAACAATTGTCAAGTGAGGCACTGTCAGATGCTAAGATTTCAAAATTAAATTCTTAGTCGTAAAAGATTTCAGTACAATTTAAAATTTCAATTTAATTTAATTATATCGTATTCTATTAATTTAAATAGGTTTATCGAACCGTTGACACTGAACGTTACATTCCAAATGCCGATGGTGGTGATTGGTCTTCTCCATCTTTTCGTTCTTTAAAAGAACGGTTCTCAACGGATCCGTTCATGCGGCGTTCATACTTCATGCTCGGCTCTCTACTGAGAAATCCGCGGGATCCTGAAAGCCGTATTTCAAAGAATGTGGTGACGGTATTAATTAATAAATTGTTATATAGTCACTTGACCCCAGGTGGAAAAGAATCGTGATTTTCAGCTGAAAATTGTTTGAAATAACCTCAGTATTAAATATGTGGAATGTGACACTTAGGTCAGGAACTTCAGAGACCGTGGGGAAACCTGTTTATGGGATTAACCTGTGGATTCTCTGTGAAACAGATTAAAATTTTCCAATGAATTATTCTTAGTTCATAGGTACTTCTTCAAGGACCAAAATTGTTCCCTTATTGTCGGGTGAAAGTGTGATGAATCACATGAGAGTTACATCGCCTGGGTATCCATGATAGATTAGCAAGCCAGATTGTAAAATTTGGGATAATAATCTCATCTCAAAAGAACACGCCATTTTGAGTTGTTAAAATTATGTACTTCTTGCCCCTTGAGAGGACAAATCAAATGTGCTTAGCAGTGTATAGTGCCAAAACCATCATGTGTGAGATTAAGCTTTATCTATTCTTCTGACAAAATTCCTCCTGGAGTGAAGGGTTAATGTAATGGGCTCTCAATTAGCTGTACTCCCATAGGCCCTAAGATCCATGGTTATGTTTAAGGTAATAGTTCTCTTTGATAAACTGACAAATGCCAGAAAATCAGTTTTGGATTATGTCCTCTAGGTGGAGGCGAAGAGAGAAAATGAAGGGATTCTTTATGTGCATTGAATTAGATAAGTCTCTTGCTCTCCTTAAAACTTCATCACTCAATTTAAGTTGTATTGGTTGTTTACCAGCTCAATCATGTACCTCCTTTCTCACTTAAATCTGTGGTCAATGCTTTACTGCCTCCATTATGTGAATACTACATCTATGAACAATGGTACAGCCTCTCTGCATCTTCTGTAATCCAAACTTTGGTGGAAGAAATGTGGAAGCTAAGATCAATAAAGAAGTAACTTCATACTTTTCACTATCAGTCCAGAAGATGTGATAAACTGACAAATGAGTATCTGGGAAATGGAGGTGAATTGTCAAGAAATTACCATTATGGTCATGAAAGGTTATATGCTGTTTTTCCTGGTATTGGATATTCAATAGGACCTGCAAAAGTTCTTGAACATCATGGGGAACTGGTGGTAAAGAGTGCAACATGAAAATGGACTAGAATTTGATTGTTTTGTTCTTATTAAATGATGCGTCAATGTAACTATGATAATATCAGGAGAAAAATTACCATAGGCAAAGTTACTTAGGGAAAAAAAAGACCATTTAGATACCTTGGCAAAATTAGGAAGTAGCATTACATGACATGTGGATTAAGGTCCACAGTAGGTAAAGTATAATAATAATAACCTCTCTTGCTAAGGCTACGACTAGGGAAAGGATACATGTGCGGTGTCCCAGGTGACAGGAAGACTAAGTCACGCATTTTATATGGATGACCTGAAGCTCTATGCTTCCACTGCAAAAGACCTTCGCGTGGCCCTGGACACTACTGGAGTACAGAGAGGCTACAGGGATGGAGTTTGGATTGGACAAGTGTGCATCCATCCACCTGATGAGAGGAAGATTTTCGGAGAACAAGGAAGATGTGCACCTCGTTGACGGGAGTGTCATTCGCCACCTCGAGGGCGATGACAGCTATGAATATCTCCGCGTCCCCCAAAGCCAAATGCAGGAGGTGGCAGCAGTGAAGGAGAGAGTGACCACCAAATACAGACAGGCTCTCAGGAAAATCTGGAGTTCTGAGCTATCTGGGAAGAACAAGGTTCTTGCCACAAACATGTTCGCAGTTCCCACACTGCTGTACACTTTCAGATGAATGAAATGGAACGTCAACAAGTTGCAGAACCTCAACAGGGGAGCAAGGAAGATGATGACCATCTGCAGAAGTCTTCATCCAAAATCATCCGTCTCCAGACTGTATCTCCTTTGCAGTGTAGGTGGTAGAGGTCTGTTGAGCCTGGAGTGTCTCCACAACAGAGTTGTCCTTGGAACAGCATGCCGAGTGCTCAAAAGCAGAGACCCCCTGCTCAGTCTTGTTAGAGAGCACAAAAGCCGGGCGTTTCTCTTCCAGGCGGGCAAGAGGGCAGTGGACGAAACTGGTATGGACTTTGACCCAAAATCAGACGGTAGCGACAACGGCAAGTCCATCTTGTTGTTGAAGGTAGACGTCCTTAACCTCGAAATTAAAAAGGCCGAACAGAAAACCTTGCTCAAGTCACACACCGATAAGCCCATGCATGGATGTTTCTATTGAAACATGGAGAAGCATGGGCTATCTAAGGAGCTGACATTTGCCTTCCTCCACTCTGCTGGTCTAAAGTCAGAGACCGAGGGTTTCGTCCTTGCATGCCAGGATGGTGTCATAAAGACTCTCATGTACTGCCGCATTATATTCAAGACGGAGGTTGCGGACACAAGATGCAGGGCGTGCCCAGCCCAGCCGGAGACTTTGAGCAACCTTCTCTCTGGCTGTAGCTATTATGCCAAGTCCGCGTACATTGCTAGGCACAATGCGGCCCTGCAGGTGTTATATTTTCATCTGCGACACTATTTTGGAATCGACAATACTTCTGTGCTGCCATATGCCCCTGGAGATATTGAGTCCGTCGTGGAGAACGATAAATGCACCATCTGGTGGAATTACTCCTTTTCTACCACCAGGCAGTTGGAGGCGACTAAGCCTGATATCGTTCTCCTAGACCACCGCTCACGCTCCATGTTCGTGATAGAGTATTCTGCCCCGGCTGAAACCAACATGGATGCAAAGGAGGAGGAGAAATGGACGAAATATCAAGACCTGCTTTTTGAGCTTCGGCAAATGTACCCAGGACACGCTGTTAACCTGGTAGTCCTTATCATAGGTGTGATCGGTGGAATTAAGGGCTCGCTGCTGGAGAGCATCAAGTGCATTCGGTCCTGCGTGGCACAGGCGGAGTCACTTGCAGCTCGCATGCAGAAGGCCGTAATACTTGGGTCCCTCAGTCTACTCCGTACGCACGACCCAACCACAGCGTAGCCACCAATCTGATGGGCATAGGACATGGCTGCCATAAATGCCAAACCCCTCTCGAGTCCTCGGCCATTATGACGGCGATAAAACCCGATGCTTGCCGAGGACTCGGAGGGGAATGTTACTAAAGTAACAATACTTAATAATAATAATAATAGTTTTATTGATCCAGAGACATACAATGCATGTATAGGACAAGTCAAATACAAAGATTATAATACATAAATCACATTATTCATTCAGATACTCTAAATACAGAGTAAAAGCATTTCTCAAGAAGGTATTCTTATGTTTCTTTTTTAAATCTATTAACACTAGTGATATCTTAAATCCTTTTTGGTAATTTATTATAGATTTGTATGGCCATTGCCTTTGGTCCCTTGGAGTGGATGTTAATGAGAGATCTCTCGATGTGTAAATCTCTCTTACTTCTAGTATCATGGAGATGATAGGAGTCATAAAGTCGAAAATTACTGATGTTCCTTTTAACAAAAGTTAGAATGTGGAGTAAATAAATACAAGGTACAGTGAGGATTTTAAATTTTTTGAAGAGGGGCTTGCAGATTTGCCTAATAGGGACATTTCCTACAATCCTCACAATTTTTTTTTTAATTCTAAACAATTCGGATAATCTGGAGGATGAACCCCACAAAATGATTCCATAGGAGACCCTGGAATAAGAGTAGCCAAAGTACATGGTAAGCAGTACTTTGTGACTGAGAGAGAATTTTAAAACACAAAACATAAAAACTGAATTAAGTTTTTTAAATTAGTGATCCATGTGGTTACTCCAACTTAATTGCTGATCAATATGAAGACCTAAGAATTTTAGGTTATTAGCTGGCATGAAAACATGATTTGAATGTGTTAAGTGAAGATTCTTGTAACATTGGTCTTTGTTCCCAAATACCATGATCTGGGTTTTATCTTGGTTCAATCTTTGTTTATTTTGGAAGCACCAATCTACTACTCTCAAAATTATTACTTCACTTGCAAATATGAGGTTAGTGACATTTAATCTGGATAGTAGGACATTTATATCATCTGCATACATAATCATGCAGAGAGTTGTACGTCCTAAAATAACATTCACTATGAAGAAACAGCCATATTTGAGTAGAAAGTGATAACAAACTGGTAAACGTGATTTGGAGGTATCTGTGCAAAATATGGCTCCATAATAAGGATAAGCATGGATGGATTGAATAAGAAATGAAGTGTTGAGAGGAAAGAACCATGTGTACCACCTAACTGAAAAAAATAGGATAAGCATTATAGGCTACTACCTGAGACTTGAGGAATTCTGACAATGAGAGACAGCAAATTTTAAAGGATGGCCATAGAAAGACAACCGAGGGAAATAAGGAACCCCAACCAAGAGGGATGTACAAAGTGTATAATCAGGGTGTAAGAAAGAACTCAGTGATTAGTGAAGGGGGCTGAAATGAATTCATCTATGGATTAACCATTTATAATTATGCATTGTGTGGAGAAGTAACTCACATGTGGCATTCCTGATTGTTACACTCCGTCAAAGAGAGACTGTCAAACTTCTAGCAAAAATATCTTTAAATGTATGGTGTTAGTTTATGCATCATATTTTTTTTTAAAATTTGGAAATTGAGCAAAACCAAGAGTGATAGGATCTAACACTGTAGTTAGATACTGACTAGCTCTGTAGCTAACAATACTCAGGAAGAAAAGGTCTGTGGATCCACGTGGACCCCATGTGGAGTCCACTTGAGTGCGTGGATATTTGGTGGAGGTGGAAATTTTCTTAATATCCACCAATCACCCACCGTGGAAATTGCGTGGACATTATGTGGAAATAGAAATTCCTGGCACTGCGGAAAAACTCAAGTAAGCAAGATGTGTCCTTCTGGATAACTCTAAAGTTCACAAAATAATCATTTAGTGTGCATGAAGTGGAGCCCACATGGAATTGATGTGGGACCCACGTGGAGTTTAAGTGGATCCATGGTAGAAATTAGTTGGTTAAAGCATTTTGGCGGAATCCACATGGGTATGACGTGGAATCCACTTGGGGCTAATGTTGATCTCACAAGGAAATTTGACATGGTGAAAATTTTGTGAATCTGGTGACCATATTCACAAGAATTCCACCAAAAATTTCCACCAAATTTCTACCTTCATATCTACGTGGTCTCCAATGGGGTTTCACCAACTTGTTCTCTCTGGTTAGATACCAGTCATTCTTCAGCATTCCCTCTCCTTTCAAGACGTCTTCTATCCATCTCTTCTGCCTCCTCCAAACCTCCATCATCAGTTTCCTCTCCAGCCATATCCAACACCACCTTGTTTGTCTCTCTTGCCACTCAGCTCACCCACTCCATCCTTCTCCAAACCCACATCTCAAAAGCCTCAAATCTACATATATCCTCCAGTCGCAGTGACCTGGTCTCTGCCCTATTCAGTGCTACACTCAATGTCTGAGTTTTCACTGGCCTTTTCTTAAGGTCCCTAATCAGACCCCTCCTCTTTGAGAATACTTCTTTAGCCATGGCAATTCCGTATGTTATGTCTATACCACTATACCCCTTTTCTCCAAAATACTATGTAATATGTAAACTGCTCGACTTATTCTATATTGTGCCCTCCGACCCTTCTTCCCTTTAGAGAATCTCATCCCTTTCGTCTTCTTATGGTATATCTTCATCCTATACTGCTCCTCTAATGCATTCATCATTGTTTGTTGTCCATTGGCAGACTGACACACCAATGCTTGATCACCTGCAAATCTCACTGATCTCATCAGATCTATTCCAACCATCATTCCTACACTCATCTCCCCCATGCCTCCCTTACCATTTCCTCTGAATAAACATTAAAAAGCAATAATGATAGTGGGCATCCCTCTTGCACTCCCCATCCTAACATGGTCCATCCCAATTTTCCCTCACCCACTTTAATGTGTGCCTTCTGGTTCATGGAAAGATTCCAAATAAGGCATCTGTCCATTCAATTAACTCCTGATTTTTTCAGCTGTTCCATTAATTTCGCCCTGTTCACCCTATGAAATGCCTCATTGAAATCTAGAGAGTAAGCAAAAACATCACTCATATTCTAGGTTTCTTTCTACTAGCATTCTCATCACTCCTCTAGTATCATGTATTCCCTACCCTCTCGCACTCTCAAACTGGGCACCACTTAGGCCTTACTCTCCAGCCTTCTATTTATGATCTCTCTAGTAGCTCTCATATTTTCGAATAGCGCCATTTATTTAGCATAGGCTTTTCATCGGGACCAACAGTTTTGCTTCGTAAAATTGAAACTTCCTATTTTCGTGCTTCGTAGTATGGAGTTGCTACTGTATAAAGTGGACAGATGACAGCCAGAGTGGGGTTGCATTCGTAATGAACAGGAAACTTAGTGGAAAAGTAGTCTATGCAGAATAGGTGAGTGGTAGGATAATATGCACTGAGCTAAAAGCAGTTCCAATGAACCTAGTTACAATCCAAGTTAATATGCCCACCCACCCCAAGGCTCAGATAATGGTTGGGTCACTGGTGGCAGATAGCAAACTCTCCATCAGATATGGCAGTCAGCAGTAAATAAGAGGAAACTCAACTAAGCATTCCCAGACCGAGGTGGCATCATCACCAAGGTGTAGTGAGAGTGACTTGTGGTGGAGTCACACTCTCCAAAATCTACAGAGCCCAATTACAATGCTGCGACAGAGCAAGTACGTGCTACTATTTGCACTGCCCATGCTCCTTTCTAAATGGGAAGGGAACCCCAAAGGCCAGAAGAAGGACACTCTAACATAAATCCAAGGTCTTGGAGCAGTTACACAAGCCGTTGGTCTATGTGATGGAACCTCTAATATACAATCCTGGTCCACCAGGTTGATGGTTTGGCATAAGGCAAAGATTGAGCCAAAGAAGAAAATATTAAGGCCAAAAGACTGGGGGCTCCGGATAGTATGCCACATACATAAATAAGGAGATAGGATTCTATGTGATAACTATCATGGGATAATGCTTCTTAGTGCAGAGAACAAAGTGATATCCAAAAAGAAAATTGCTATCTTTGATGGACTCCAAGGGCTTAAGATCTAGTACCTTCTTATCTTTCAAATTGCCATGAGAATTAGGAATCCTGGGTTGTGTGGTGGTCTGCTTATTGGCCCAGCAAGTTAGAGTCCATGGTTCCATTCCCAGTCCAGCCCAATTTTTTCTAGTGGCAATTTAACATAAAATACATGGTCACAAAAAATCTTGAAGAGAACACCAATAGTGAGGAGATGAGAGTAGACTTTAAGAAAGTTAAAAAATTCAAATACCTGGGCTTGATAATCACAGAAAATAATGTAATGTCTGAAGAAAAAAGCAACGAATAGCCATGAAAATCATGCCATTAATCTCTTCGGCACATACTGCAGTCAAAGAACATAAACAGATCTACTCGGATCAAGTTGTACAAAACTATCTTAAAAGTTAATAGTAATTTAAGGATTGGAAATATGGACAATGACTGAGGCAGAAGAGGAGATGCTAAGGAGGTGGAAAAGAAAGATACTGAGAAAGTTTTATGGTGCTGTAAATGAACAAGGCTTTTGGAGGATATGTACAAATGATGGGTTGGAGATGTTTTACAGAGAGCTGGATTTAGTGAGTGATATAAAAACAGGAAGGGCCAGATGGGCAGGACACCTACATTGAACGCCGAAGACAACTGTCTTGAAAAATGTTTTTAATGAGAGAGCGGGAGCCAGAAGAAGGTGAGGAAGGTCCAGAAAAAGACGGCTGGAGGATCTGGAGGATCACCAGCAGAGATTGGGAGAGAGAAGATGGAGGATGAAGGGCGAGTACAGAGAGGAATAATTCTTTGGTCCAGAGATGATGGAGGTGAATAATGCAGGAGGTTCAGACTTTTCGCCAGGTGTTGAGCCAAAAGGATGGATGGATCGATTATATGCCCACCTCGAATCATGGAGAAGAGGTAGATTGGGTACATGATCAGCTGGAGGAAATATTTGATAGAATACCTGGGAGGAAGCTGTTGGTAGTGAAGGGGAATTGGAACGCAGTGGAGGGTAAAGGAAGGGATGGGTGGGAGGTGGGCCATTGTGAGCTAGGAAGGAGAATGACTGCAGTAAGGGAGCTGAGGAGTTTAGCTAGACAAATAATCTAGTAATAATAATATTAATAATCATGAATAATAATAGTAATCAGGAATACATGGTTCAAGCATCACTCTTGATGCAGGTACACAGGTTCCAGAGAGAGTATATTATGGTGACACATAGAACCAGGAATAGCACTAAAAATAGGGCTGATGCAGACTCAGATCAAAACTTATTGGTGATTAAATTGGTGGTTAAACTCTAAAAGATACAGAGGAGTGCGAGAGTATGAAAGTGGAATACAGAGGCATTGACTGGGGGACTGAAGGTTAAGTATCGAGGGCTGGTAGATGAAATCATGAGTTCAGATTGTGGATTGAGATAATAATAATAATATTTTATTAATCCAGAGACATATTTACAAAATACGTGTAGGACAGGTCACAAAATCAAATATACAAGGAACGCAAGGTATTCCTCATCAGAATAAAAACAGTTGTCAAGCAGATATTTAAATAATTCATTCTTAAGTATAGACAGCTTTGAAATTACTTTGATACAGTTAGAGAGCTTATTGTAGGCATGAATTCCCATGTATTTGCTCCCTTTATTGAGCAATTTGAGTTGGGATCTCTCCACATGAATATCCCTTTTCCTCCCACTATTATGTTGGTGGTAAGTTGAAGGTAAGGTGGCAGTAAAGTATGGCTGGGGAAGTTTGAAAAATGACATCGTAGGGGCATCGACAGTAGTAAATACAACTAAAATTAGAAAACTGTTGGTCATGGAGCGAATGATAATGGAGACACAGGAGAGTAGGAAATGGAAGGGCGTAAACTCAGAGCTCAGGAGAAGGAAATACCGGGAATTAAATAACAGACTCCAAAGAGAAACAAATAAAGCAAGAGAAGCATGGTGGAGGGAAAAAATTGAATTCTTGGAAAATTTTCATAAAGAGGGAAAATTGGATGTACATGACAGGAAAGTATAGCATTTGATGGTCGGAGGTAAGGGATGAGGAATAGCAATGATAACAGACAAGACAAGGAAGTTGATAGTAGAGCCAAAAGAGATCCAAGAGAGCTGAAAGGAATTCATGGAAGAGCTGTATGGTAAGGAAATAAGGCCTAGTAAGTGGGATATACAAAAGGGAAGATGTCATCGACAGAAATGGCATCAGATGAGGTATCTTAGATAGTGAAATCAAAAGAGTACTATGATACATGAAAAGGAATAAGGAGGTGTAAATTGATAATATACCAGCAGAGTTTCTATAGCGTATGGAAAAGATGGAAGAGGAAAACTTTTTACACTAATTTATAGGACTTGTGTGGATGGAGGACTTCGAGAAGACAACATTAATTCCCATACTGAAGAAGAACAATGCAAAGACTAACAAGGATTATATGACAATGAGCTTGATATCCTATTTGGCCAAGTAATCCTAAGAATTATTTTTAGGAATATTTGTGTAGTATTGTGGAGAAAAGGGGTATAGTGGTATAGACATAACATACGGAATTGCCATGGCTAAAGAAGTATTCTCAAAGAGGAGGGGTCTGATTAGGGACCTTAAGAAAAGGCCAGTGAAAACTCAGACATTGAGTGTAGCACTGAATAGGGCAGAGACCAGGTCACTGCGACTGGAGGATATATGTAGATTTGAGGCTTTTGAGATGTGGGTTTGGAGAAGGATGGAGTGGGTGAGCTGAGTGGCAAGAGAGACAAACAAGGTGGTGTTGGATATGGCTGGAGAGGAAACTGATGATGTTGAAATATATAAATTTAGGTAACAGCCAATATTTTGACTGCTATAGTTGTTGTGGTGACAGTCATAAGTTTATGTTTGATATGTATGTTTAGTATCTATGTATGGTATCTATGTATATTATTGTTGTGTGAGTTGTTGGTTGTTCACTGCTGATATGTATCAGGATAAAAGATAGAGAGGAGATCAAACAAATCTAGTAATTATTTCTAAAGGTTATGGGCCCAGGGAACGCGGAGAGAAGAACTAAATAATTGCTAGGGAAGTGAGGTTTGGCTGCTGGAGAGGAGGATGGGATGGCAGAAGGAGGAGATTATGTTAATGGGATTGAGTGGTTGAATGGAGATAATTATTATGCATGGTCTAGAGTGGCAAAAGCAGAGTTGATAGAGAGAAATTGCTGGAATGCAATCAACCCCGGATTTGATGCTGATGAAGTGGGCGTTATGAATATTGACGAGGCACGACTCAACAGGAAGGCGCTTGGATTCTTGCTCAAGCACGTTGCAAGAGAGTATGTTGAAGATATTGGTGATTGCAGTTTCGCCAAGGACGCTTGGGAGATTCTACAAGGTATTCACACAACCTATACACTCACCAAGGCTCTGAAAGTGAAGAAGAGAATGATGAACCTAATTAAAACTCCTGAAGTTACAATGCATAAATATATGGCAGAAATTCAAAGCTTAAATAGAGTGATTAAAAGTGCTGGGTATGGTTTGGAGCTAAGAGATTGTGAGCTGGCTGGACAGTTTCTAGCAGGGCTTCCTGAGGAAAGGTATAAAGTGACAATAGCCATTTTAGGGGGGGATAAAAACCTCACATCACAGAAAGTGAAGGCAGCCTTGTTGCAGGAAGATGACGCGCTTGATCAAGATCGTGACAAGCCGGTGCAAGGAGTGCTCGCATCCATTTATAATAGGAGTAGCCGAGGTAGAGGGGCTGTAAATCAGTTTCAGCCGTTCCAGTCAACGAGACAGAACTTCCAGAAAGGTGAAGCAGCTGCCCGAGGTGCAGGTATTGAGGGACAAAGATGTTACAGATGTAATAAGGTTGGACATTTGGCTAAAGCGTCCCCGAATAAATTAGAAGTGAGATGTTTCAATTGTAACGGCAAGGGACACATGGCTCGTGAATGTAGTAGCCCTTCAGTAAAAGGTGTCAGTGATGATTATATTACAGAAATTAGCCAGCAAGGAAAGGGTGGCGAAAGTAAATCAAGGGTAATTTCGTGCATTAGCGCGGTGAACCTCGCTGCGTTGCGAATAAACGATAATCAGTGGTTATTGGACAGTGCCTCCACTGACCACATCTGTAAAAGTGAGGCTATGTTTTCATCTATTAGCCCTGCGAGTGGATTCATAAACATGGGAAAGGGCAGAGTTCCAGTGAAAGGCGTTGGAGAGGTCCCTGTTGAACTGACAAATGAATGCGGCGGATGTATTTTAGAACTCAGGGGAGTGTTATTCGTACCTGAATTTGGTTACAACTTGATCTCTTGCGCTAAGCTAGCAAAGAAAGCGATTTCTTGCAAGTTTACAGAGAATTCCTGCATTGGACAACTTAACGGTGATGAGATCTTCAAGGGGCATCAAAGAGAGGGGCTGTACATCTTGGAAACAGCGACCAGTACAGTGATGTCTAGCATAACAACACAGCTAGAAGGTGAAGGCGGACCGGAGCAGAATGCTGTTGCCCTGCTGAACGTGGTAAACTGGCATGAACGACTTGGACACTGGCATGAGGAAGGAATCAGAAAAATTCCTGTGATAGATGTAAAGGTGAAATCAGGTGAGAGGTGCAAGGTGTGCACCAAAGGTAAGGCTGTCAGGAAAGGATTCCCAGAAAGGAGCTTAAGAAAGTCAACACAGCCATTGGAGCTGATACATAGTGATGTAATGGGGAAATGTGTAAAATCTATAGGTGGGTCACAATATGTTGTAACTTTTGTTGATGATTTTTCAAGGAATTTAACTGTATATTTTCTAAAACAAAAGTCTGAAGTGTTTGATCGTTTTAAAGAATACAAGTCAGAAGTAGAAAATAATAAGAGAAACTGGAAAATTATGGCTTTACAGACTGATGGGGGTGGTGAGTACATTAGTAAAGAATTCAGTGCATTTCTTAATGTAAATGGGATACTGCATAGAAGAACAGTTAGAGATTCACCAGAACAAAACGGCATTGCCGAGAGGGTTAATAGAACTCTAGCTAATGGTGTAAGATGTATGTTGTTGCAATCTGGACTTAACTTATCTTTTTGGGCCGAGGCTCTTAATTACATGTGTTATATCAAAAATGTATGCCCGTCTAGAAGTATTGATTTCCAGATTCCCTTGGCTTTGTGGGAGGGAAGAGGAATCACAGCCCGTGATTATGAAAGACTCAGAGTATTTGGATGTAAAGGTGTCATGTATGTAGGTAAAAGGAGTAAGTTTGAAACTAGAGCTATTGATTGTATTTTTGTGGGATTTGAGAAAGGAGTAAAGGGCTTTAAAGTTTGGGTGCCTTCAAGGAAAATATTTGTAGCTGTTCATAATGTAGAATTTGATGAAAGTAGTTTTCCATATGCCGAAATGTTAAATGGTACTGAGGAGAGCATCCCTAACATTTCAGTGAATAGTGGTAACAATAATGGTGGTGAAACAAGTCTTAAAGATGGGGAGAGTGTACAAATGTCAACAAGTGATGTAGATACTAAATATGATCAAGAGAGATACTTAAATGCAGTTGGTAAACTAATGTATTTGTCCATTTGCACTCGTCCAGACATTAGTTTTGCTCTAAGTGTTGTAAGTCAACAGAACAAAGATCCTAGGATAAGAGATTGGAATAATGTTACTCATATAGTAAGATACTTAAAAGGCAGTAAAGATTTAAAGATATGTTACAAGAAATGTAAAGAACCAATTGAAGTTTACTGTGATGCAGATTATTGTGGTCTGAAAGGAGAGAGACTGTCTAGGTCGGGATATGTTATTAAAGTAGCCAATTCTCCTGTATCATGGTATACTAAGAAACAATCGATTTCAGTCATGTCAACAGCAGAGGCTGAATATTATTCTATGTGTGAAGCAGTTAAGGAAGTTCTATGGTTAAGAATGATGTTTAGAGAATTAGGACTGTCAGAATTTATCCAATATCCCACTGTAATAAAGTGTGACAATCAAAGTGCTATAGTTATGTGTGAAAGAGGACTGGACTCTGAAAATTTTAAACATATTGACCCAAGATACTGTTTTATCCATGAATGTGTTAAAAGAGGAGATGTAAAATTTAATTATGTAAAATCATCAGAAAATTTAGCAGGCCTATTCACAAAGAGGCTGTAATGAATTTCTTTGTTTGTTTGTTTCATGAGTTATTAATTTCATTCAAATTCAAGTGTTGTTTATTGTAATTCCAATTCAGTTTTTGTTTAGAAATTGGCTGTTATGGGGGAGTGTTGAAATATATAAATTTAGGTAACAGCCAATATTTTGACTGCTATAGTTGTTGTGGTGACAGTCATAAGTTTATGTTTGATATGTATGTTTAGTATCTATGTATGGTATCTATGTATATTATTGTTGTGTGAGTTGTTGGTTGTTCACTGCTGATATGTATCAGGATAAAAGATAGAGAGGAGATCAAACAAATCTAGTAATTATTTCTAAAGGATGGAGTGGGTGAGCTGAGTGGCAAGAGAGACAAACAAGGTGGTGTTGGATATGGCTGGAGAGGAAACTGATGATGGAGGTTTGGAGGAGGCAGAAGAGATGGATAGAAGACGTCTTGAAAGGAGAGGGAATGCTGAAGAATGACTGGTATCTAACCAGAGAGAACAAGTTGGTGAAACCCCATTGGAGACCACGTAGATATGAAGGTAGAAATTTGGTGGAAATTTTTGGTGGAATTCTTGTGAATATGGTCACCAGATTCACAAAATTTTCACCATGTCAAATTTCCTTGTGAGATCAACATTAGCCCCAAGTGGATTCCACATCATACCCATGTGGATTCCGCCAAAATGCTTTAACCAACTAATTTCTACCATGGATCCACTTAAACTCCACGTGGGTCCCACATCAATTCCATGTGGGCTCCACTTCATGCACACTAAATGATTATTTTGTGAACTTTAGAGTTATCCAGAAGGACACATCTTGCTTACTTGAGTTTTTCCGCAGTTCCAGGAATTTCTATTTCCACATAATGTCCACGCAATTTCCACGGTGGGTGATTGGTGGATATTAAGAAAATTTCCACCTCCACCAAATATCCACGCACTCAAGTGGACTCCACATGGGGACCACGTGGATCCACAGACCTTTTCTTCCTGAGTATTGTTAGCTACAGAGCTAGTCAGTATCTAACTACAGTATTAGATCCTATCACTCTTAGTGTTGCTCAATTTCCAAATAAAAAAAAATAATTATGATGCATAAACTAACAACATACATTTAAAGATATTTTTGCTAGAAGTTTGACAGTCTCTCTTTGACGGAGTGTAACAATCAGGAATGCCACATCTGAGTTACTTCTCCACACAATGCATAATTATAAATGGTTAATCCATAGATGAATTCATTTCAGCCCCCTTCACTAATTACTGAGTTCTTTCTTACACCCTGATTATATACTTTGTACATCCCTCTTGGTTGGGGTTGCTTATTTCCCTCGGTTGTCTTTCTGTGAAATCAGGAATGCCACATGTGAGTTACTTCGGTGAACTTCACATCAGTGAAATAAAATACCAATCGCTAATCTGCAGTTCATATGAAGCAAAAACTTGTCTTTTAGCAATGGTTTCAATGTAAACTCATGTAGAGACGTATATCAAGAGATATTTATTTTAACATCCATAATCACCAAAAAATAGAGATATTCTGCTGCCTACCTTGGACTCATCCCTGTAGATAAACCTGTTACACTTAAATTACTTCATCGTACTTCAATGAGTAATGGTAGGGTGCTTAAGGTGATTCTACCAAGAAAGAATATAATGTCATTTTATTCATATTTTGGGTACTTGTAATAAACATGTCCTTGATTAGATATGGATGACAAAATTTCACCTTTCCGTGCTATTTTTCTCACAATTTGAACTTGAAATTACTTGGTGTTCAATGGTAGGATGGGAAAACAACATGGAAAATTATATGTTTCTATATTTGATATCTAATATATATCAGACTTTCATGAAAAACTGTCCTTAAGATTAAAAAAGTTTCAAAAACTTTATTAAAAACAAATTAGATGCATCCTTGTTCTTTGAGTTATTAGCAAATTAATGCGTATTATTTCTAGCCTAACGCATGGTTAAAAATGTGATAGTTCCATAGAAATGGCGCGGCAGTCGGCGTCTACAGCCAATGTCACTAATACGGGTATAAATACCTTGTCTATGGCTTTTAAAGAGGTTCATTAAAGGCATATTCGCAGAATGAATGGCTTTTTCCTTCCTTAATTTTGGCTTTTTATATCTAACGCTATACATCAGCGAAAGCAGGACCTTTAAAACCACTTCAAAAAGAAGCTGGGGGTATTTTTTTGACTCACATTAAGGATTTGAATTTTTTTGACTCACAAAGTCTCGGTGGAACCACCTTAAAATAAAAAGTCTCACCATTTCCTTCCTCCCGCAAAAAAGGCCTTTGACATAGGCGCATCGACTGTAAGATTGCAATGAAATCGATATCATGAGACGAGACAAATTTAGGACGGCAAGATCAAGGGGCAAATGCAACCCACCATACTCGCAAGCGCTGGTTTTTTTACTATATTCGGAGAAATTGGGTTTGTCGGAACGGAATTTCAATTCGTGTGGAAATGAGATGGGGCATTATGGCCATGTATAAGCCAGGGATTACTCATTATCTTAAGCTTTTCCTGAACTATGATTATCAAGAGATGATAACTTCGTGTAGCCAGCGTATTTTTAAGGTATTTGCATCGAGATTGACTAAAAATACGCCAAACTTGATGGCAGGTGACCATAACTGTTGCAGGTGAGTCTAATTTCTCGAAATTTCATGTATTTTACTTTTCCAAAACTTGAATCTTTAGGAAACTTCTGCATTATTTAAAAAATGTTTTCCAGTTAAAGACCATTATCCACTCAGATTGAGAGAGGAATTTTCAAGTAGTCTGCCCTATTATCACATGACACCTGGCCAGGTACCTGACGTACCGGAAATGAACCTGCGCGCAAATCGATTTCGAAGCATGAAATTCCATTTTATGATCTCTATAATGATTGGTGAAGTGACTTCTCGGAATGAAATTGGCAAAGTAATTCGTCTTAATCATTTTCATTATATCTAGCGGAGTGTTCTCGCTTTCCGGTTCAGAACTCCATAAAGTAACTAGATCTGAGAAAATATAGTTAGTGAATTAAAAGCTCTTTAATCACCAATAAACTATCATTATATTTACCAATGGAACTCAGATAGATTTGACCGGTTCAGCTCAGTATGGTAAACGCAGCGGTCCCGATTTCTCTGCCAGTCTGTGATTTCAAATCGATATGAGCCGATTCAAATCTATATTTCAATCGATTTCGCATTGGTTAACAAGGCGACCCGAGTTGGCCGGCTTATAATGTTCAGATCGGTCTGAGTTCATATTGACCTGAGTTCGACTGGTAAACGTAGTGAATGACCAAACATTAACAAACCACTTCGATCACCAATAAGCAAATACGATACATCAAAATACATTCAATATTCTGTCTTGTCGACGTCACCAACTTATATCTTCTTAAACATGTTTAAAAAATTATAGAGATGCGGAATATGGTTGGGCAGTTCATGATTTATTTGTTCACCACCGAATAATTAATTTATTAATAACTATTATAATATATGTTAACTATTCGGTGATGTCATGTTTTTCGGCTATGTTGATGATTAATTATCTTAGCATCAATGCGTACTTGCGCGAGGGCCGCGAAATTATCGATATCCGACATAAACAAAAGTCTCCATTAAATCTCCGCGTTCATTGAGGAAGGGAATCCGAGGGGAGGAAAAGATTGGGCGTGAGGGGCGATCAGGTAGACTCGACTGTCGTCAGCGACCTACCCCAAAATCGATGCCCTCGAAGTTCGGCCCCGACCCCCGACCTGCCTCACGCCGAGGCGGAGCGAGTCTTTCCGAGGGATCCTCTCCCTCTCGCCCCGGGTGCCTCCCGCTCCCATCCCTGTGCACATCAGAAGCTCAGCGTTCCCGGGGAATTCCCTCGATTTTTACTCTCTCTAATAATCGCGACACAATTCAGCCGGAAAAAAAATCGAGATTCTCACTCCTGGAACCCAATTCTGCGCTGATAAGGTCGCGACGCACAGTCGGAAAATGCTGGCCAAACATCAGAAACTGCATGAAAGTGATCAAAACGTCAATCCTAAGTATATTTGACCTCATCATTGGTCGTTCAATCCTAAAATTGGTTGATCCTTCTCTATCTAATGCTAGTTCCCAAATTTCCAGGTATCTCTCCCTATGTGCTTTCCTCTTTATTTAGTCCATGACCTTATTCCTGGGTCTTAATTTGGGGACTTTCCCCTGTACTTTGCCTTCCAATATGTTCTTCACAAGCCCATTGTGTCTGGAGGTGTGTCCAATCCATCTGGTTCTTCTTTTTTCTATGGTGTTCCAAATGGTCCTTTCCTTTTCTGTACACTTCATCACTTCTTATTTTTTCCGTCCATTTTCAGCATCCTCCTCCAACGCCAGGTTTTAAAGGCTACTAGTCTTTTCTGGTTAGCTTTTCCAAACGTCCATGCTTCCATAGAGTGAAATGCTCCACACGAATACTTGACCTACGGATTTCGAGGCAGAAAAACCAGGGAGAATATGCATGAAAACTAAAAATAATTACAGCAACAGTTGCATATCTACTTTGCATACAATTTTTTAAGGTAAAATGTGTACTACTTAAGGAAATTACATAGAAAAACTAAGTCATGGGACCAGAATCGCGTATTAGCCGGATCTGAAAACAGAGGTTTCCTCCCCCGTTTAGTTTCTTTTGAGTTATGACGAAAGTGACCCAAAGTCTGAGAACAACGTAAGTATTTGAATATAAGGGGACAAGTGCCTAATTTTCTTTTTCGGCGGTAGCTTTAGTCTTGAAATGATTGTATCAGATTTCAACACTTATACTCTAATCTGCTATTCATTAAGTGTCGATATTGATAGTCACGACGTCCAATTACCTGCCCAACAACCCCTGAGAAAAATTATTGGCGTAACCCATCAGTTACGGCCTAGTGTCCTACAATAACTCCAATTAGTGCATTCCATCAGTAACTAGTCAATTTACACCAGTGACTGTGGAGCACTTAAAAACTGATTAGATGCTATTCAGATTTGTCCGTTTTATAATTAATCAGCTTTTTGGTGCGTTTTCTAAATGAAATATTTTTATGTATCTTCAGCACTGGCTTGTCATTAATTTGGAAATGAAAACCTTGGCAACTAATTGTTCGCTAAGTCATGCTTTATTAGTGCCTAATGATATTCAATTGAAAAAATAAAAAATATCAGTTAAGAGTATCCTCCAGTGATACATTAACAATATAAAAATGAAACTATAAATAAAAGCCACTGTGCCCAGAGTCATAAGCACAAGATGAAATTACTCCTGAAATTAGGGGATATTTATTATTTTTAGCCACTAATTAATTGCCTTGGTAGTTCATACACATAACGTGAATTGTATCGACAAACAATTTTTTCCACACAATGAAAATATTTCTGGTATAAATTTCGCGCTATTCCGGCGGCGTCAAAATCTATGTTAACGGGATTATGGCGTGTCACGTTACGGAACGATATAACAGCCAGTAATCAGACGCGTTTTCAAGTGAATTTTAGCTGGTTAAATCATATCATAAGAAAATATCACTTGTATTTCTTTTGTGGAAGACAGCGAATAATATTTTATTCTTTTTGTTGAAATAGAACAAGAAAAGAATAAAGAACAAAGCACTGACAGCAAACCGTTGCGAGGCCGTTTTGGGTTACATCTTTTAAATGTGTTTTTGAGAGACTATAATTCTTTTACACATATTAATATTGCATTCTGAGGCATGTTAGCTTCTTGCTTCCAGTGGGATCCGACGAGGGATGGGAGAGTAATTATCCGAGAAATGAGGCAAAGATTTTTATTCATCCAGTCACAATTGATCCAACACTGATTACATCCATCTTGTTTCGTGTGTACACTCTTAAATTTGCCCAGCATCGAGGGAAAACATTGAGACTGTAAAAACACCAAGACAAGGCAGGCATTTCGTTAGCAACAGGTTGTCACAGTTTGGGAAGGTCTGTATGCACGCAAAATCTGAATAACGCACACAGATAAGTACAGACATTTAACAAAGTTTACGCCACATACCCACAAACAATAAAACACAAATAAGCCCACCAAGGCTCAACTGGGAATACATACATTGTGGTTACTAGCCGAGCAGAATAACATGACGTAAAGGGTCCATATATCTGAAGCAGGTTACGGTCGTGAACATTCTAATGTCTAAAAAGTCAAATAAGACTAAAGTATATTGCAATGACACAAAACTGTCCCACTGAGTATCACTACTAAGGTAGACAGTTAACATAAATTTTCACGACATGAAAACACGATGATACACAAATATGGACACAACATGAAAAAGACTGCACAATTATCCGTATGCAAAAACAGAGAAGAAAGATGGATCAAGGATCCGACCTCCCTTTGATTTTTCTGCCCAACCAAAAGCCCCTTTAACGATTTGCCTATTGTTTTGGGTTCCTGAACAATGACGGTGGAAAGTAAAATTTTTATTCAGCATGTCGGCTTAAGACGCATGCAAAATGGAGATTACCTGTCCTGCTGACAACTAAAAATTTCTTTAGATGATAGAATACTTTGATATTTATCACTGAAATTTTTTGCGCATAATCATCAGCCCTTAGAAAATTTACAGCCTCGCAATATCAAAAAGATTTGTCGAGGCGGGAAGTTTTGAAGTTTATGGCTGGACGAAATATCTTCGTGGAATGGTCCCACTTATCAAACTAAAGCCCACTATAAAGATTGACTTGCCAGGATAAAATTTTTTATAGTAGATTGAAACGACGCTTTTCGTCGTTAATTCACGGACGATTACGATTTGAGTAAATAAAATATGTTTTCTTTTAATATATTTAATTACTGCCGCTTTGTCGCAGATGGCCTGAATCTTTGAGGGTACAAAAATACTTGTGCACAAGTTATCAAATGCCATATTAAAAAATATGAACGATCCAAAAGTTTTAAAATAAAATTCAAAATGTTTTTACTTTAGAATATTCTTTAGAATTTGCATCGTTTCTTTGACGACACATTACAGATTCGTCGATGTGCAACTAGCATTCACGAATCGTTTTGGCGTGAGGTGGTTGGAACGGATCTTCACTTCTAGGCTGGGCCCGTCGTTTTTTTATTACTCGAGGCTTTTGGGAAGCAATGCAGGATTTCATTACAGAAGTACAGTGCCATACAAGTAATTCGTGAAGAGAATTTGACCACATTTGAACCCACCCTCCTCTCCCTCCCCCCTAGTGTGATGGCGTAAAGTTTCATGAATCCCCACCTCCGCCTAATCTTAAATTGAGATGTTGAATCTTTGGAACCATGCGTGCAGATCAACTTATCGATTACAGCATGCTAAGCGTAATTTATAGTGCCTTGGGACACACTGGGGAACAATGAGCACATATTTACTATTCATAACACAGGCCGACAAATTCTAGGGTCTCGAATGGTTTTTTGATTCGAAGAGCCCTTTCCGACGTAATTTTGTGCACTAATCCCGAATCTACTCTCGAACACTGGCTTCACGTCAGGATTTGGGGATATTATAATCTTAAAGGGTCAAAAATGGCAATTTATAGGTCTTTTTGAGCTTGAATATGTCATAAGTCAAAGGTGATAGATTGATTCTGCAAACGGATTCGAAGTCTGCATACAAAATATATTTATGAAATCTAGAAAAAAACTATTGTTTCCATAACCAGTATTAACTTATAAATTATCAACAACTTTTTTATAATTCAAATACACTATAATTTTGAGTGCACAAATCTGTAATATAAGATACAAGTGATGGAAACAATAGCTTTTCTAGGCATCATAGTTGTACTCTATATATATTTTTAACGCAGATTTCAAATCCGTTTGCAAGATTACTCTATCAGCTTTGATTTCTGAGGTATTAAAGCTCAAAAAGACCTGAAAATTGCCATTTTGAGCGTTAAAGTTAAGAATATCTCCAAACTCTGTCGTGATGGCCAATATTCGCGAGTAGATTCGGATTCAGCGCGAAAATCACGTCTAAAATGGCCCATAGCATCAGAAAAGCATACCCTCGTTGGTCTGTGTAACTAATGTAATGTGTAATGATAATGTGAGTTAAGGTAGGATTAAGTGGATGGGAGTAAATAACTTGCATGCCGAGAATGGCCAATTTATATTTTAACTTATAGTTAGTATCATTTGATTTCATGTGGTGTTTCACTTGTTTTTGTCCACCTTTCATCTTACTTGTGTTTATAATTTACTTTTGGTTTTCAAATGAAAGGAGCTAAAAACAAAACCACGACTTTATTATTCTTTAAACCGAGAATAATCCCAACACTGATTTCTACATTCACAATGTCCTGTGGACAATTTTTTTCTTTTTCTCGGCATATGTCCTACTCCTCTTTAACCCGTCCATTAAACTATTCTCTCCCTTCCTTCTTTGCTAAGCTAACATATTCCACTCTGCCATGGCCTTCAGCTGCCCTTTGTCCCTCGTTATCTTTCGCAAATAGCTACTTTGCCTTCTCCTAATTTTCACGAGAGGTTTCCTCCCCTCACCCATCATACCGAGCACTTCTTCGTTTGTCATCCTTTCCGTCCACCGTATCTCCTCCAAATCCTCACCTCGAACCGCCTGGAACCTATCTTCGTCTTCTCTCCCCATGGTCGTTTCAGCCCCATGCAACGCTACACTCAGTATTAAACACTACGCCTTTTTCTTTGCAACCTTACAAAAGTACCCGTCATAATATCTCTCCCAATGCTAAATCGCGTTTCGTTCACTATCATCCATTATTCATATTATATCTTAAGTTCCTTTCTATCAGCGCTCTCATTACTGCAGAACTGTCTTGAAACCTATCTCAAAGAAGAAGAAAGCATCAAAATGAGAGGAGCCTTGAACAATTGATTTAATTTAACAGAATGCAATAGCTTTGTTTAGAATAAGTAATGAAAGGTGGAAGGTTGTGGGTTGGTTGAAGCCAGTGTAAAGCAGGGAGGGGCAAATGCACCCCCCTAACACCTCCATCTTTCACGACACATTTCATTCCAAATCTTTCACACAGATCCAGGCAGGATGACCACAAGTGGGAGTCCTGTCCTCCCACTATCCCCAGAAATACGGCTCCCAGAAATCCCGGATTCGCCAATAAAAGGTTGGAGAGTTTAGAAAAATATATTGACGGTTATGTTTTTTAAGAGCAGTGGAACGACGACTTATCGTAGGCCGGCATGAAACGGAAACTACTGAAGCGCTGCTTGCACAGCTTAAGCTCAGCTTTTTTTTTAATCTCACAGAAATCATTCGTCAAATGATCTCAGATTTCCACTCCACCTACTTCACTCCACGACCCCCCTCACAATAGGTTCCGAATATTTTAACATCCCTGTTTGATATGTATCGAAATGGTTACCGCATGATAAAATATTGCGTTACTGCAACCACAGAGTACAAATGGGGGTCAGTAAGGTCGCTTTTCTATCGAGTTTTGAAATACATCTGCTTCCCTTCTGAACACGCATTATTACGGTTTATAATTCAATCTATAAGTTTATCGAATCTGCATAAAATAGGCGATAGAGTCGTTCCACTTTGATTTAGCTCCGTTCACCCGTCTTCCTCAGCGACCAAGTTTCTGAACCATACGATTCAATCCTTTGTTAGCCTCTCAGCCAAACTTTTCACAAAAGATGAAAATTTTAGCTGAAATCTTGATGTAGAGGGCGTCATTGTACGGATAGGATACGTGGTCGCGGCAAGTGGTAAGTTGTCAATAGATATAGATTTGGGAAAGGTAAATAGAAAGTTCTGAAAAGGCAATTATAAAAAAAACACCCTCCGAACAGGAAATTTATTTTCACGACAGTTCCATAACCTATTATTCTAATAGTCGAATAACGTTCACGAATCATCACAAATCCTTCGGATGCATCAATACCGGCTGATAGAATAAGTACTCTGGCCCCTTGGTCAGGTCAGTCTGGTGCTGATAGTTTGGCTGCCTCCCACCAACTTGTGGAGGTGGCTGTAAATTCAGGGTGGATATCACAATTGACTTCGCGAGGAGTGCATGAGTAATTGCCGATAAAATAATTAACAGTATCATTTCAGTTTGAAGGACTGCCTTACACCGAATAAATTAATAACGAATTTCCACCCTTAAAAAGACCCATTCCTATAGAAAAATAATTCGTACAAACTCTGAAAAGAGTTTCGGAATAAAACCAAATGAGTAAGAAAAAATGAGCATTTTCATCACTCAGCATATACAATGATATAGTGAATATTTAACCCCATGTAAAACCCGCTTTTTTCCGATTTTTCCTCAAATTGAGTCCGTTTGGCTCTTTGAATAGCACCAGTAAATAAGTTACACGGAGGCAGGTTCACACAACAACGGATCATGACTAGGAGGGAAGAGTAATGCCTTAGATCTAAAGGTATAATCATAGAGCGAGCAGTAATGCTTACTCTATGGTGAGATATACCACAAAAAGTATCACAAAATAAGTTGTAAGACTGCTAATTTTATGAAACTACGCTAGCTCACGAGTAAAACTTCACGTAAAATCTGGGTTATAAAATGTTTGACGGAATATAGCTCTATATGCTTCATTATAATCTTTTAATTACGTTCTGGAAGTTTCCGGGAAAAGTCTCGATGGACTGTCCGTTCCTGGTAGCATTAACGTTTCGCCCTTTTCCTGGAGACATCTTCTGGCCGATGTATCACTCCAAGTTGAAGTGGCGAAGCTCAAAAGAGGAATGTACCAATATTTTCTCTTATCTCCAAGTTGAAGTGGCGAAACTCAAAAGAGAAATGGACCATATTTTCTCTAATCTTTACCGAAAACATTGGGGCAGACTTTTATTTTTTCATATCATTAAAATGCTTATTTTCTTATCATTATAAGAGTTCGTCGAAATATAATTTCTACCCATTAGAAAATTTTTGACTAAATAATTGACATAATTCTTTTAGGTAAACATTTTGTGCAACTCTTTTTTTACGGGATCTTTCACCGTGAGCAACAGGTATAAGGCCGTGTTCCAATTCAGCTTAAGTATTAACTCTGTCCAACATTCAGTAACATTGGGCCATACTTGCGAAGTATAGTTAACAACTAGCGCTAGTGCGTTAATGTGACCGAAAAATACGTCAACGAAATAAGTTTTGGCAGCCGTCGCCAATGCATATCTCGAGAAAATGCTAAGAAATTAAAATTTACCAATCAAAGGAAAGTTTAGCATGCCACGAAAGAACGTGGCAATGATTCTTATACTAGGTAATGGTAGGATAATTAAGATATGCATTCAAATTTGCCCACACGATTTCGCATGGAGTTGAATACTCTTGTAGTGGAGAACCCCATGATGAATTAGCACGGCCGGCTAGTAAGCCTTTTCTCAAGTTAGTCCGAAAAGGTTTGAAAAAATGGATGCGACATCCATGCATGGTTCTTGAAGTCAATTACGCCACTACAGCCGTCACAGTCTAGGTTTTACTCAGTGTTAGGATATACTCTGGTCGGCAAGATTTAGGCTTAGTTTTTCCGATGTTTGCGTTTGATTTTTCTTCATATCTAAGCGAAAAACTGGCGATGATGCCTTACACTGTGACCGATAGACCACGCCATAAAATCCTTCCCATTCTGGCTTCGCCTGAGCCCGTGAGCGTTCACGGTTTTGCCTCTTTCATTTCACTTTGACGTCCATGAATAGTCCTTACCAGGACTTTCGCGGTCGTGAATTAACTCCAAAAGTAAACATTGCGACGGGAATTCCCGAATCTGGGAAAAACATTCAGTACGCCCATGCCAAGTTTCCGCTACGCTCATCTCACATTAGTTAGAAATGCTGAATAACCAACCCGCGTAACAAACAGCTTTCTAGATATCATGATCGGTGCATAGAGAAATGACGAAGGAAAATTGTTGAGGAAAACGATGGAGACACGACTAAATGCGCTGATAAGTTGATGTTTAAGAATGTAAGGGAACATTCAACGTCTCCACGTCGTAAGGGAATGAGAAAGGAACCGAAGACAACCCTCTCGCTCACCGAAATCATACGGCTATAGTTTCCGCCGAGTCTTATTTACCGGCCAACTAAGGTCAGCCGGCCATGAAATTTAACAATCCAACTGGCGTTTCCACAACAAATTGTAACCAGTGTCAGATGAGCTCAGTGAAAACGCGGCACTAGTACGCCTTAAGGTGGGTTGGAACACGGCTGTAGTGAAAAATAGAAATCTTAACAATCAGACAAAGTTACATCGCCCACACCTCACAACAACATCAGTAAAACAGTAAAATGAACGCCACGGATCACGACACGAACACGACATACTAGACGCGATCAGCGCGGTACTACAAGAATAATCTCCGAGAGAAAATTTATGGGTATGGTCCCATGAAAAGCCCGTAGGCGTAAGGTATCTCGCATGTGTGCACGACGCAGTTTTTCAGCTTGGGAACTTCAGTGATCGAGTTGAAACGCAGTGCGAAGAAGTTGAAGAAGTTCATGCGGCGGTCCACCATCCTGACCAGCTTCTTCTTGAGAGTCTCCGGGATCTCCAAGGTTTCTATGTCCCGGCGGTCACGTACGTACGGGAGTATCATGTTCAGTCCGAGCTGCCGCAGCGAGGGGACGCCCATGGTCACGTACACGATGTAGTGCTGACACTCCTCGCCGGTGTGAGGCTGGATACCAGTGATGCGTCGCTTCTTAATCCACATGATCTCGTCGGTCTCCGAGTCTCGGAAGATCATGGGGCTTGGGAAACGCCCTTTAACCTTGAGGCTGGCGTCGGGAAGCAGGGTGGCGTACCTGTGAACAGTAAAACACAATCCGTTCCAGTTAAGGTAGTTTGAGCGAGATAGTAACTTAGTCATCTACATATACATACTTTATATTTTATAAGGGGATTATAGGTCACCAGCCGTGTAAAGATGTAAGGTTTTTAGAGGTAAAATGGCAACGTGTATTATGGGAGAGTATTGAGAGGAGCTCAGTTTGTATTGCGGTCGCTTATTGTGCGCGGAAAGAACGAGTATTCGGCAATGTATCTCTCTTATTTTATCGCTTCTGTCATACTTAGAGATGTAGTGAGGCGTCATGATAATATTCTCTGTGTTCCTCTGAAACACATCAGTTCTGTATTTCCAAGCAACCTAAGCCTAGCGTGTAGCCTCCGAGTCTCTAGGGGCTCCCACCTCAATCCCTCTAAAAGTTGTGAAATACTATACGTTCGCTCGTGGCAGTTTCTAACGTAGCGTGCTACTTTTATTGGAAATTTTGCTAATTTTTTTGGTTAAATTTATATGATCAGCTCAGCAGTTGGCTCAAAACGAAAATCGCCGAACAAAAGTCCGAAATGATTTTTTTAGGTAAAATCTTAAAAATTGGCACATATACACAAAAATGATTGGTTATTATGGAATGGTAAGTCATTTATTTTAAACAAAATTTTACATAAAGTAGACAATATAATCCTTATTCGGAAAATGGTCTCTGGGATACTTCATCAGAGTATAAATTAAAGATATTTCTATAATATTCCGAAAAAATATTTGAAAAAAGTTTGCGACGCCGGGAATAAACTTGATTTTTCGATCGCGCGTCGCGGCCCGGCTCCGCGCAGAGGGACCTGGAAATACCGTGACTCCGTTGGATTGTTCAAGTTGTGTGGGCATAAACTCCCCGAATTCAACTTTTTCAGGCTCTGCATGTTGTCACTGATTTCTAAATATTCTATACTAAAGATTTTGCGAGGATATTGGATCGAGAGAATCGATCAGTGCACGCGTAACTGCGGTAAATTTCTTTTATTTGGATAATTTTCGGAATCATGTTGCAAATTATGAACGACTTTCAACTTTTGAGAAAGGATGCGGGTTCTGGGAGTACCATACATGTTTTGCATAAAAAGGCAACATTTGGGATTCCCTTCTTTCCCTTCACCCTCTCCTCCCTCAACCCGAAGTACAACCTCCGCCTTTACTCCCCGACGAGGGTGGCGCGAAAAGGAACGTTTTATGACACTGGGCTGCCGTTGACAGTATTAAGAGGGTATTTCCAGAGGCGCCCTTCCTTAAGAAATGCATATTGACAGGCAGTTGTAGTTTGGTTTGGGTGAAGTAGTGTTGTGCCTGTGCTCTCGTGAATTTTGAAAACCCATAGTATCTGGATATTTGACTCGTGAAATACTGACGTATTTCCTGCACCAGTTCCCTGTGGCGACAGCGGTATTGCATATTTTCTTAACAGTATACCTCTTTTTTAAGGTAATCAATTTATTTTAATTTTTCCTTTCCCACCATGGAAGTTTTTGCCCACATTATGCGCCGTTGTTTTCTCATTTGTGTTCAAATATATTTTGTTAACTTCTCTTGGTTTTTCTTTTAACACGCGTACTTACTGCTTACTATAATTTCAAAGAATCATAACTTCTTTCTCTTATCCTTCGTTTATTATACTTTCTTAAATTATTGGACCGTTACACAAGTTTTTCCTCAGACGTGTAGTGATATGCCTTCACACCAGATCACGTGTCTTGAGCTCCATAAAAAAGTAACGGAAATGAAGGGAAAATCATTAAATGACGAAAAAGAATATTTGATTGATTATTTGTCACGAAGATTAGATTTAGGGTCACATGATGACGCTCGAAAAAGTCTTCGTGAATTCATTTGGATAAGCTTTTTGGTGCCCTACATGAGAAAGTGGGAAAAGAGTTCCCGGAATAACGAGCGATTTTTGCTGCATCATAATAATTGGCTCGATGAGACAATCATGTTGCCTGATAATATGCATCATTATTTACCAAGTACTTCTACAGCGACTTGTATGTATTTTTCTACAAATCCCTAATGTATTTATTTAACGACATAATTTTTATTCTTTATTATTGAAAATTATTACTTTATCAGGCACATTGGGAAGATCAAAAAAGAATTTAGAGCTTCCTCCGAGATTTCAAAAAGAAGGAAAGTCCAAGATATCAAAACTTCTTCCTCTGCTGCTGAGCTTGCATTGGCAGCCTCTCTTAGTTTAAAGGATGAAGGAGATGTTGAAGCCTCTCAACTTATTACAGAAGTTACAACAACCACTCCTAGTAGGGCAAGGAGAGTGCTTTAAAAATGGAGGATAAGTCCTGATGTGCAGACGAAGATGTCACCTGAGGAGGCTTTGTCTTTACTGATCACTACGGGGCTGACTAAGAGTCAGTATAATACGCTTAGAAGCTCCGATCTTAGTCACGGACACGAGCTGTATCCCAGCTACAAGAGGGTATCACAAGCAAAAAGAGCGGCATACCCTGATGGGATAAGTATAACCGACAACATATGCGAAGTGAATCTTCAATGTTTATTAAATCACACGGTCTCACAGGTACTGCAGTGCGAATCTACAACGCAAACATTCAGCGATGAAGTTAATTGCATTTTGATATGCAAGTACGGCTTTGATGGAAGTTAGGGCCTCGCCCAACATAAACAACTGTGGGAAGGAGCAGATTCATCAGATGAATTTTTATTCATGAGCTCCCTAGTGCCACTTACTTTAGTAAATGACGCTTCAGTTAAGAGGTTCAAGCGTATCTTTTTTATCTTTGGCTAATCCGCATATAATACAAACGGAAAATTTTAACACTTTCCCTGTTTTCCCTGATCTCACGGAGCGCGTCTGTATACGTGCGAACAATTCATCTCCTCTAACTGTTTCTATGCCTTCATAACCGTTCCTAAATATAAACATGGTGTGTGCTATCAGTAATTTGTCAACTACCTGAAGATGACTCGGTGAGTTAAAACTGAGGATGCTCTAAGGGTGAAAATCGTTTGGGAAAATGATCTTTGTTTTCTTTTCAGTATCTTACAAGTAATGGCATTTCATTTATGTTAGTGAATTGATCTTTACCGGTACTGACAACATCAAAACGAATTTAAGACATTCTCGTTCATTGCTATCCTCTTTTCAAAATACTTTCTCTTTGTTAACCATATTCCGCGTAAGAGTTGGCGCAGCAAATTCTATGCAAAACAACATTAGTTTTCCAATTTTCTTTAATAAATTATCGATGAATCTAATTGTATTTTCATCTATATTCCTTTACTTTTCGTCGAAAGAATTATAATTTGCCATTATTACATTATGATCAGTATTGCGAAATAAAAATGCAAAACCACTGGAGTCTCAAGTTTAAATTAATTTATCCCTCAAACATAATGAACCAGTATGTCACACAATACTAAGAGATGAAATTGTGCACAACGGAGCTTTCTGCAAAAAACTCATGAATCATGCTGATTTTAAACTCAAGCTTGAATCTCATTGTAAGAAGCTATAAATAATGAGATTGTAAAAATGATTTCCATTAGGTGATTCCTTAAAATTAAGTATTAATTTTCATAGATTATCGGGTCAATAGAGAAAGGGGTATCTTATCGTGATGTCAGAGATACGAAGGATAGTGTGGATGGGACCTGCATAGGAGCGGAGGGGAGAGAACAGCACATTTGAGTGGGCAAAATTTCAAAGTATCGAAAATTTAAGGTCTTGAAGCTTAATTTTTTCCTTTTAACGCAAAATTATCGTATACAAAATTTGGAGTCGATCAATCCCCGGTAATCCGTGCCGCAGCGGAGCCAAAATTTTAATTATGAATGTTAATAGTAGTTGTTTTTGTTTCTAATCCGATACAAATGGTAAATGTCGATATACTTTCTCAGCGGTAGTCATATGCTTTCTTTATGGACATTTTGCGAGACTAATGGACGGTTGCAAGAACATTCAGTTACGGAATCAATAGTTATAAGATTCATGAAATTATAGATCACGTAACAAAATATTTGAGTTGCATGAACTCGTCTACTGCTTACATAACTTATTTACCACTAGCCAATAGCTTCGAATATTTGATCTAATCTTCTACTGCCGGATAAAGTTTATGAAAGTTCAGCTTATGAATAATTCCTAATGCATAATAATTAATCATTAAGAGTAAATTAACTGGTCATTTATCTCACACCAATTCTTTTATCTAGTAATTAAATCTCCAAGCGTTTCATTGCGCATCCGCCATCTTGGCTACTTATGGAACTCATAACTCCATGCCGTAAGTTATGAAACGAATACATTTATCGAATGTTTCAGCAAAACTTATTGAATGGTTGCAATGGCTTATGGGTTCCATACCTTTATAGAATATATGTGTGTCGTTCCTGCAACTGGACACAGAACAGAAATAGATTACGTTAATATAACCTAAATAATATTAATTTAAAAAGTTTTGAATGTCCCTGGTGGTTAGGCAACACACACAGCGCGTTTACGAGTAATTTAACTTTTGTGACTAGCTGCGGGATAAGGGGAGGGGATGACGCATGTATAAGTACAAAGAATGAAAAAATCTGCAAAAAAAACCCTGGAATGATCCCAAGGGCGAACCAAGCATCTGAAGTAGGGAGGGGCAGTTCGTATTTGATCGAAACGGCGTGGGAGGGTGGGAGGGGGAAGAGGGAGTGCCTGGTGCTAGACGTAATGTATTTCATGCAAAATAAATTTTAAGATTTAGGAAAAAATGTTTCATTATTCACTTTAAACACAATTGCTTCATTGCAATTATCTTAGTTGAAATGAGAACACACCTTACTGTCTTCCACTGATTTATTAGATTGAACACTACCGGTTTCTGCTATTATGTCGTCATCAGGTGTACAGCGTAAAAGAATAACTCATCATCAGCTATATGGTATACAATGCATGCAGTTCACCTGACGGCGGCGTAACAGCGGAACCGGTTATGTTCAATCTAATAAAGCAGAGGTAAAAACAAACTTGTGTTCTCATTTCAGCTATGGAAATATTCCACTAAGTGAGATCTTCATCATTCAAGTTTGCAATTATTCCATCATAATTTCTTAACCACATAAAATTTAATTTCTAGCTTTATTTTAGGGCTTCTAGGGGCGAGGGCGGGCTGCATCCCTCCTACTCCCTCACTGGTTAAGCCCGTGAATGGTTTCGTAAATTACCGGGTCCGATGGATGGATGGTTTGATACTGATGAGTTCGATAAGTAACTAAAATTGCGGATGCGCAACAATTCCATCATAATTTCTTAAACACACAAAATTAAATTCCTAACTTAATATTTTAGCTTCTAGGGGAGAGGGCGGGGTGCAGCCCTCCTCCTTCCAGTACCTCGCTGGTTACGCCCGCGAATGGTCTCGTAAATTATAGGGTCCGATTGAATGTGTTCGATACTGACGAGTTCGATAGGTAACTAAAATGGTGGATACGCAATCATTCCATTATAATTTCTTAACCAAACAAAATTTAATTTCTAGCTTTATTGTTTAGCTTCTAGGGGCGAGAGCGGGCTGCAGCCTTCCCACTACCTCACTGGTAACGCCCGTGAATAGTCTTGTAAATTATTGGGTTCGATGGAATGGTTTCGATACTGACGAGTTCGATAAGTAACTTAAATGGCGGATACGCGATGAACCACTTTTAGGCTTAGTTTAATGATTAAAGAGTAATTATGCACGAATATTGAGTGTATTCACTCACAATGGCTTTATATGATGCGCATTGGTAATTTTATGTGAATATGCACTTGCGTTATAATATCCAGCGGGAGGAGAGTAGCCCAAAGATTCAAATCAATAGCTATTGGGAGATATGATGTGTAAGCTATAGTTCCCGCCATCCGAATTTATTAAAGAAGTCCGAATTTATTAAAGAAGAAATTAAATGGGTCGCATAACCGTTGATCCCATGTATATATGCTTGTGAATCCGAACTGCGGCTATAACGACAGATTCCTGGAAAAGAATTATACTTCGTACCACCTTCACTTAATTGGAGTACCTCGAGCGGTTAAAATGCCACGCTCACGTCATTATCAATAGGGCGTCCTTTTGACAGGGGCGCGGGCATAGCATCGTAACCGGTCAAGCCATTCAAGTAAAGCGCAGAATATGCAACTCATATTTCACAAATAAAACGGTCCGGAACAAACTCCGAGCAATTTCACGATGTGCAATAGCGAACGAACGCCTTGAAAAATAATAAATTCTGGGGAATTATTATTTTATTGTGACCAGGTTTCGTCGAAATAAAATAGAAACTCTGAGGAAATTACAGAATTTTTTCTTAGCGTTCGTTCTCCATACAAAGTGCAATTCTTTTAATTTGATAGTGTTTTCATTACATCAAGTACTTCAGAGAATTATCTGATTCTGTCCGGCGTAGGCTGGCAGCGAAGTACGAGGATTGTATGCTTAGGATCTCAAATGGGTCGAATACTGCAGTTCTGCCAAAAGACTGGCGATCACGCAATCATTTACACGTGAGCACTCGGGAGGCATTTCAGCTGGCCAATGCGGCAATCATGGGTCATTGAGAGCACATTTTAATAATTTTTTAAGTCGGAAAAATTATTTTTCACTTAAGTAAATCTGTTTTTTCGTTGGTACTCACGATACCGGCAGAAATGGAAATGATACAAGAAATATATCTAAATTTTTTCCATGGTTAAAGCATACACTAAATTTTTCGGCATGGTATTGGTAATTGATACGAAAGTAAATTGAAATATGTTTTTCCGAATATTGAATAGGGTATGTTAACTTCATGCAGTTTCATGCACTATTAGAACAATAAGAAATATTTTATATCGCGTTTAGAAAAAAATCTGAAAATATGAATGCGAGATATCACTAAATATATACCATGTGTCATAAGGGAAAAAGTAAAAACAGCATTGAACTACCAGAAAATCAAATCAGTATCATGCAGTTTCTTCACTCATATTTAGAGACATCGCTAATGACAACACGCAATTGTGCTCAAAGTGCATGCACTAATGACAACATGCAATGTTTCACGCAATTATGTACACAAACAAAAATCGTTTCAAACACCTTTAGCCATAGCTTTTAAAGACTGCGATTATGGAAGCTCATGCAAACATTCCGTCAATCAAATGGTTATTATCTCTCGTCTCGCATCGCTAGCACTCGAGAGGTATTACCGATTAAATACCATTCGATTGAAAACTGTACCAACCAAACGCTCTTATCGGCTAAATGACATTTCAGAACGAAAATAGGGTGCGTTTCAAATGACGGAAAAAGGATGGGTATCCCTATCGTTGACTCTATCTCTGAAAGTGATCGCGCAATTCGTTGAAGGTATCATTGGCGCTCTCCCTGTGGCGGGATGAATGATCACTTTGATTCAAGCTTAAGACTGTAATTCAGCATTCGATCCGGTTAAGATCCCGCATAGACTTCAATATCACCAACTATCACGTAATTACGACTGGGTTATGATCCACTAGAGTCTCGGAAGGTTGCATCCTAGGATAAGATTTCCTAATTTGCAACTCGCTAGCAGCATATGGACGCGGCGGATACTATGTCGCGGCCTCTAAGATTGATGAAAATAGATAAAAAAGAAATTCGTATTATAAAATACATACGTTCAACTTTTCCTTGTTTCCCGGTTAAAGCTAAGATCCACGTACACGTTAAATCAATACTACGCAGAATGAGAGAGGCAGGTAGTTAGTAATGAAAAGCAAATGAAGTAGTTAAATGATCACAGGAAGAATTATAAAGTGAGCGAAGCTGTAATAGACAGGTAGTAATAAATAAAGGAATATTTATGCGTTGTGAAAACCCCTAGTGATGATGCTGAAGCTTTGAAACGTGGATTGCTTATTTTTTGCCTGTCGGCTTGTGAAAGTATTAATGTGTAAATAAATTTACCTCTGGGCGTAATCTTGATTTTTTTCTTCATTCATCAGATGGCATAAATTATTTTATGATTGACTATAAAAACGAAATGATAACATGCAAGGTTGTAAAATATGTAAAACTATAAAATGAGAAAGGCAAATTTGAGTTGAAAATACTCCCCTTGAGGAATATAGTGACCTAGGTGTTTCCCTAAACCCGGGTTAATTGCTTGCCACCCTCCATGCTTGCATGACTTCAGCAACATATTACAGAGGTTAAAAGATATGCTCTCTAAGTTCTAAGTTTTTGTCAGTCTACAACGTAGGACATTAAACCTATAATTGGCTTAGGTATGATGACAGTGAATGTGAGCCCTATTTGAGGAAATATGCTAATTATTTTTTAAGCGTAGAAGCGTATGAAATGCATATAGGCCATGCAAAATCATTATATTTAGTCTGACGAAAAATGGGCGCACGACGCTCGTGAAAACCAATAGCTGTTAATAACTCTAAAGCAGACGCTTGGGTACCTCATCATGTGGCCGCACGGCATCAGGTAAACGTCCACATTGCGAGACGTCTTGTTGGCGCACTTGAGCACCACCATGGCGTCCTGCTCCAAGGTCAGCATGTTGACCGGCTCGCCCTCGCACAGGAACATGGCTACAGGTGCTTGGTGTCAATGGTCACGGCCAACAGACAGAGAGATCTCTCCTGAAGCTCCACGAGGAAGGAGACTTGAGCGCGTGCGTCTGGTCCAGAGATCGGTGTGTGCGTCTCTCTCTCCGGGGGAGTTCCGGGAAGTTATGAGGGACGATTTTTAAGCTGGGCTCCTCCGTTAAGGGGTGGGTTTTGGAGACGGGGTGGCACACAGGGGGTGGCGGGACTCGGGAATAGGGCGCAGGCGCCCTATCGCCTCCGGGGGCGGAAGAGGAGCGTCTGAATCAATCAAAATGCATCAAGGGAGGCGGAAAAAGGCCTCAACCAATAATAACAGCCTATAAATCGACGCACCGGAGAATGTAGGGTAAGGGCTGCACGTATCGAAAATTAAGGACGTCCCAGGTACTCAAGGAGGAAAATTGAATCATTGCTTGGGGAAAAAATACTCTGCGGGGGTTGGTTATAGCTAGGTAAGACCCTAAACAAATTTCCCGATCGAAGCGGACAAAGATATTGCTCTAAAATTGCTCTACTAGGCATTAAAAACTAAGGGTAACAAATATAAAATATATATAAAATATAAATACAAAATATATATCGGAATACGGCACTTACTCCGATGCCGAAGAAGAACAAGACAAAAACTTACGAAGACTTTAGGACTATCAGCTTCATATCCAATGTGGCCAAAGTAATCCTTAGAATTACAAATAGAAGGGTGGAGAGCAAGGCTAATAATAAATGCTAATTTTTTGAAGCTTTAACGTTTAAGCGCGTCATTCATTCATTTAAGTGTAACCTGCTGTTTTGTAGATGTATGGACGGTTTCCATGCTAACGTCCCAATTTCTGACACATCCTGCTGTTTTCCCTCCCATGGCTAATAAATGTGTAGGTGGCGGCCAGTATGGGATTACGAAAGGATCGGGAACGCTAGAAGAAAGAAATCTAGAATATGGAAAATAAATTTTACTGACCTTATAGATTTCGAGAAGGCGTTATATATGGTATACCAGGCGAAATTTATGGAAGTGGCGAGGAAACTAAGGGTTGATTGGAGGGACAGACGTCTCATCAGGAATCTTTACATGAGTTAAACGGCGCAGGTTATGGTAGTCGATGGAGAAGCGTGATGGGCCACGACAGGGTGGTGAGCGCGTCAGGGGTGCCCACTATCGCCATTGCTTTTTTAAGTGTACTTAAAGGAAATGGTAAGGAAGAAATGGGGAGGGATGTGGATAGGAATAGTAAAAGGGGAGCTGATAAATTCAGTGAGATTTTCAGATTTTAAAGCATCGGTTTGTCAGCCAGCCAAAGGGATTAGAGTCAATGATGAATGCGTTAGAGGTAAGGGAAGAAGAAAAACTAAAAGAAGACAAAGGTGATGAGATTCTATAGAAGCAAGAAGGGCGGCTGGGAAGAAGGTTTGGAGGGCATAAAATGGTGCAAGCCATTCAATTAGCATATCTGGGAAGTCTTTTGGAGCAGATAGGAGAAAATGGTAAGGACATCAAGGTGTAGAAATACCCCAGCTTAAGAAGGATTTTTAAAGAGGAGAGAACTGACGAGGAGCGATGGGGCGGAGATAATGGTCGTTGCGGAGGGAGAATATGCGTAGACTTGAGGCTTTTGAGATGTGGGTTTTGAGAAGGATGTAGAGAGTGAGCTGGTAGGCGAGAAAGACTAACGAGGAGGTATTGGGTATGGTTGGAGCTGACAGGAAACTAGTGGCGGACGTTCGTAGGGGGCAAAGACGTGGATGGAGGACGTTTTGAAAGGAGAGTGAATGCTAAACTGGATAATAGAGCCATTATTGAGGAGAAAACACTAGGACATAGGGCAGAGAGGAAGCTGAGGGAAGAGAATAGAAATTCTGAATAAAATAGGATAAGGGAGACGATAGTAGGAATTTAAGAGGGAGATGATGCATGGGAGGGAAAACAGCAGGATGTGTCAGAAATTGGGACGTTAGCATGGAAACCGTCCATACATCTACAAAACAGCAGGTTACACTTAAATGAATGAATGACGCGCTTAAACGTTAAAGCTTCAAAAAAGGCGTTGTTTGATGAAGATTTACAGTGTAGCGAAGCACGTTGAAGCAATAAAAAAATCTATTCAGTGGAGTCGCAAAAATATAGTTATAAGTACTCTACATTTTTCAGTGGAATTCCACAAAATCCTATTTTCAACCATGGCACACATATACCCAAAATGTTTACATTACGAAATACCGTGCGAGCCACCCTGAGGGAGAGGGGAACGGGATGATTCCACACCTGGCACGCGACGCTCATCTCAGATCAAGGTCGAACTTCACACGCTTCGCGGGCCGCTAGGTGAGGATCAGAAAGAGCGGTCTTGAGAACAATGCACGGGGCAAACTCCAGGAACTAGGAGAGAGTAACATAGACAGACCTGCTAATGTCCAGTTGTCACGGACCCCTGCCGGCGCTTTTCGCATTCTAGCATTGCAGTCGTTTCCCTGATTGAAGGAGATAACAATTACGAAAATAATATTATTATTCACGAATTTATCGCTCCATACCAAGAAAAAAGCTGAGTGCAAAGTCGCACTTGGTTGAGAGAAATTAGAGCAAGTGGATTCCTTCAACTATCTCTGAAGTCCATTACGTGGGACGGAAGTAGTACAACAAATCTAACGAAGAATAGCCTGAGCTAAGAAGGCGTTCAAGGGAAAAAGACAATCGATTTATTCAAATAGGGTAGGGCTAAAAACCAGGAAACAGTACTTGAAAACATTCGTGCGGAGCGTGGCACTCAATGGATCGGAATAATGGACCATTGGAAAAGCTGACCAGAAAAGACTAGAAAGATGATGCTGGAGGAGGATGCTGAAGACCAAATGGACGGAAAAAATAAGGAATGACGAAGGTAACTGAAGAGTAGAACAGGAAAGGACCATATGGAACACCACCGAGCAAAGAAGAACAAAATGGATTGGACACAAACTGAGGCAAAATGAGTCTGTGAAGAACACAACTGAAGATAAAATAGAGGGAGGAGTCCCGAGAGGAAGAAGTTCATGGACCAAATAAAGAGTAAAGTACGTAGAAAGAGCTACCAGGAAACAAGGTGCCTCGCATTACATAGGGAAGAGTGGAGGGCTGCAGTCAACCAATCCTAGATTTGAACAGCAAATGATATAGCGCCATTATGGACCACACCGTAAACATTTCATTGCTGCTTACGTCTTAGTGCTCGATTATCCGACGGATTTTCTAGACACTTTCACGACAAAAACTTCAAAACATACGGCACATTAAATATATACAGTAAATTTGCATGTTTTCAATTTCTTAAGGCTGTATTACACGAGGCACTTCATTGCACAGAGTGGCGTACACATTTTGCAACAACGCGAGCACAGAATAGAAGCAGGGACTATTTTCCCTTCTGTCGCTTATGAATTTGCGTATGCATTCTTGCAATTCACCACTTTACTCGACACGATTTTCAATGCACATCCGAACATACATCAGATAGGGCAATTATGTGCCTCGTGTAAAACGGCCTTCAAAATAACTACCTTATTTTTAAATTGATAAGTATAGTAGGGGGAAAGTCCAGAAAGCGGATGGATTTAGTACATTGAGAAGTGGATAACGAATGATCTGTAAGTAAAAGAGACCATGAGATCAAGGATCAATCAGATGAACCTCGCATTCAAACTCAACAATCTATCAATCGATTCGATATTAAGACGGTGCCAGACAGCAATCCCCCTTTGCAGCTCAATATCTGATCTTCACAAAAAAACGACTGATCTAATGGTGAGAATTAGCATTTAAAAAATTTCTGCGATGTAAAAGAAGACCTCAAAGATCAGAAGACGGTTCATATAAAAGACGATGAAACCAGGAAAAATGCTGCTAGATGGAAAAGATATCACGCACCATCAGAAAAAGAAGATCTTTGTACGTTTTTTTGGACAAATCTACGGACTTGACTCGGGGATATTAATCAGTTCAACACTGAAATTCTTAGCAATTCTTTTCAAAGGCACGTTGGTTTCAGGAGGTACGAATAGACATGCAGGTAATTGGGACAGCAGGGAAACAGGTGTGCAATGATTGCCTTCAATCCAGCGTTGAGGCCATCAAGAGTTACAGAGATAGAACTAAATCTAGGAGCCAAACACTATGGACTGAGGAAAGAGGTGGTGCGCTGAAGGAGAGAACCAAGGAATACTGAGCGGAGATAGGAAAATGCTGATTCCTATGAACATGGACCAAAGTCCAGCGAAACGAATTAGAAGAAATGTGCTCATCAGCAGTCATCAATCCGGAGATTGGTTTGCAGCAGCTCTTCAACCCACGCTCCCCAAAGATAACAGCTTTTTCCATTGAAAAATAACCAAATTTTGTCGTCCCTCATGATTTCCTACACGTATCCATTCCTCGATACCTATCTCCATTAACTTCTCATTCGAGAGAAATTTTAAAGAGGAAACACAGTCTCTAATGTGCCCAACTAGTGTGTCTCCACTTCTCGACAGAGTAATCATTGAACATCATACTAGACACTAACCGCTACTTCGTGGAAATAGGCAATATTCTTCACTTTGAAAATGGTAACTTCATCTGTTTCCACACTTTATTTCTCCAACTTACGCGGGTATCCTTATATATTCTTCTTATTATAATTTCGTTTATATAAGTAACCATGAAAATGGCATATTATGACGAAACCATGGTTGGTTTTAAAAATCAAGTGTGGAATCCGATGAAATCGCCTTTTTCATTATGTAGAATTGAACATCGTTTCAAAAATTAAAGGTTAATCCAAATTATTTAAGACGAGTGAGTAATTTAGATTCCTATACCTGTATTGTGGTCATCCAGGCGACAATAGACAGGGAAAATGTTAGAAATGTAACCCTACCTGTCGATTGTCACCTGGGTGATCGAAATGCATATGATGCAGAAATGAAAAATTTGCAAATTGCAAATATGATGTGAAAACATTGAAACCTATGTCGCAGTAAAATTTATTTTAGTGGATAATTACAAATTTTCCATTTCTGGATCACGCATAAATTCCACTCAATATCGCAGGAATCTTCGGATTTTAAATGTATGGAGTCGAAATACCTATGCTTCTGTTGGCAATTTGGATTAATCTTCAATTAAATTTACTAATAAATGTCTTTCTTCTAGAAAACATCACTTCTCTCCAGCTCAACGCAGTAATTATTCACTGGTAGTCCTCTCCATTCTTTGATATTCATAATTCTTCCATATCACCAAATTTCTATTAAATTCAACCTTCTTTATCCTCTGTAGTTATCGCCTAAGTTTTTCGCCTTCAATTTTATTGCATGCACCAAAGGTATGCCTGAATAAAGAACCTGCTTAGCTACCAAGCTTGTTATATTATGTTATGTGATATATGTTATAAACTGTTATTTTTCCTCGCGGAATTTCTTCTTTGCTGGCGCAATATACATGCACCTGTTGTGTCATCCTTTGCTTTTAATTCTAATTTCCAGGAAGCAAAACTATACCAGTTGCACTCATTGCTGTACAAGTATTTTTCTTGCACACTATTTCCAAGATTTTACATAAAATACGGTAAGAGGCATTGCATGTAGTTTGAGTTAAATATGATCACAAATAAAATTCGTTAGCTAAGCCTCATTCTAACGAAAAAGAACCCCTCTTTCTATCATCACCAAGATACTACCCACTTTTCGCACTGATTTTCGGGACGTTTGCTATAAAATTGAAGCCATTTTCCATCGATGCTTTCAAAGAGAAAATTACTGGTTTAAAATTTCATTTTCCCCACGAACAACAACAGGCCATGTCAGTTGTCAATGAGGCTTTTAGCTAGCTCATTTCTAGAAGATGAATTTACATTAAATTCAATAGGGTACAGTGTAATGCATGTTGGTTATATTTCACCTCCTGCCACACAACATTGATGAGGCCCATAGAAAATTATGTAGATGTAGATCATAACAAAAATAAGAAAATTCTGAGGCTCAGATTGCGTGTGAAATGCATCGATAGACAGTATTTTTTCTCAAGGTTTTTTTTTTAAATAACATATGTATATATTGCTTTTTACAATGCTTTTCTATCATCACTATAGGTAGTTCGATTCTAAGATTACTCATTCACAGCCATCCAACCTTCCCTATCTAATGCTAGTTCCCTGGTAGTTCTTCTTTATGCACTTTCCTCTTTATTTGGTCTAATGTTCAGGCTTAAGCCAATTTTTAGGACTTTTCCGTCTCATTTCCCCTCAATCATATTCCTCACAGACCCACAGTGCCTCAGACTGTGCCCAATCCGACTGGTTCTTCTTTTATAATATTTGTAAAAAAGGATTTCATTAATTATATATGGAACCACAAAACGATCCTCAGTTTTTAAGGCGTTTAATAGCGCATTATGACATAAATATGTCAAGCTTAAAGCCTCGAATATGTACAACTAGCAAATTATTGACAGTGCAGTCAAAAAAACAGACTTTTTGCGTTAATTACGTCTAAATATGTCTACTTCATGCATATAAGCCCTGTATGGAGGTTTAAATAAAAAGCAAGCGTGTTAATAGTATATATAGAGGAAGCTCTCGCTTAGACTTCCTTAACCGGGATGTTTTTCCTCAGAAAACTCCTCACGGCTATATATGTGCGTGGGGAGAAGTTGAAAATACAACCGGAGCCCGGGTTGTATTATTGATTGGGCTGCCGCTGCAACCAGCCAATTCTAGGAATCGCTCTTTTCCGCTCGGAGTGCCGGCAAATCAGCACCATGAGCAGATGGCAGCACCAGATTTGCACATTAGAAAATGGCACGCGATGCCCCAGGCACTAAACTGGCGATAGGCGCGCACCCGAGAGCTCCCTTACGGGAATGGAAGGAACCCGTTTGTGCAAGCAATGCCGTGATCCTGAATTTAATTTGGGTCCGATGAAATTTTGTGACGTGAAGGAAATATAACAAATAAATGATAACATTTAAATAAAATTAAAATCCTCACAGTATAACGCCCACATCAGTACTTTGGGCCCAGCCTCCAAAATAGAAGCGGGAACCCACACGAAGTTACCTGCAGGGGGCGATACTGATGATGGAGAATACGACCGAGCCAAGTCAGTTGATTTTGGGGTCATTTTTTCGTACAGAATCACATATTTATGGAAAAATCCCAGAAAAATCACTATTGGCTCGGATTTATTGACAATTGAAAAAATTAAACACACCTTAACTTACTAAGATGAGGAGATTATGAGGCACGCAAAAGCCGGCAATGTTGCACCCTCTTCTCCTTATTTTCCGATGTTCTTGATTTTCCTGTCAAAATCTTCCACTTTCCCTCTTCTGCAAATTTACTCCTGTTTCCTATACACTCCTTTCAGCCATATACATATGACTTATCCTTTTCTCAGTGTCTAGTACCTGCTGAGGACTCTGTCAGTCGACACGCGTAGTAATTATAATTAAAATCTGTCTCTCTATCTCGTTACTCTCTCTAGTAATTTCATTATGACGAATTTTCACCTCATTACGCCAGAATCTGTAAAACGCTCTCCTATCCTTGAGAATCCTATCACAACTCCACTTTAACATTTTGAGTGCTATTGAAGTAACGGTATCTATTGATTGAAATATATCGTGGGGAACACATATACATATGCGACACAGCATTAAAAGAAACTAGGTTTTGTTAACCGTATAATAGGAAGGTCCTCGGATGAAAAAGTAAAAGAGAGATACTACTTCGCTCTTGTTAGGCCACACCTCGAATGCGCCACGAGTATTTGGGACCCTGGTCATAAGGATTTAACCAAAAAAATTAACAAAGTACAAAGAAAAGCAGCACGCTTCGTTAAAAACAGCTACGGACGAACACATAGTGTTACACAACTGTTAGAGGGATTAAGGTGGGAGCCCCTAGAGACTCGGAGGCTGCACGCTAGGCTTAGGCTGCTTGATAAATTCAGAACTGATACATTTCATAGCGACACAGAGAATATTATCATGAAGCCTTACTACATTTCTAGGTCTGAAAGATGCGATAAATAAGAGAGATACTCTGCCGAACAGATAGGTACAAAAACTCGTTCTTTTCGCGCACAATAAGCGACCACAATAGAAACTGAGCTCCTCCAAACACACTCTCATAGGACATGTCACCATTTCACCTCCAAAACTGTTACATCTTTACACGGCTTGTGACCTACTACCCCCTGCCACACGCCCAAGCGGCGACTCGCGGGGTAGTATATAGATGTAGATGTAGAATGGTACGTCGTCCTATATTTTCTGAGAAGGTCAATGGACGTACTATGATATAAATGGGATACCATTATTGAACGGCAGCTGGACGTTATAGTATGGCTGCTTTCTGGAAGACATAAATATGACAACAAAGTGCCAAAATAAATATTTTAAAAGTAAATAAAAACCATACAGTAAAGAAGAACCAGATGGATTGGACACACCCTGAGACACAATGGGTTTGTGAAGAGCATGATTGAAGCAAAATAGAGGGAAAAATCCCCAGAGGAATATCCAAGGAATAAGTTCATGGACCAAATAAAGAAGATAGTACATAGGGAAAGATACCAGGAGGGAAGGGAACTAGCATTAGATAGGGAAGGGTGGAGGGCTGCAGTCAACCAATCTTAGGATTGAACGACCAATGATGATGACCTCTTCACACCGTTCACTCTGCTATATTAAACTTGTTTATCTATTCTATTCTCTTCCATTATCTCGATATGGCATAACCAACAAAGCACGCTCCTTTCATATATTTGCCTGCCCTGCTTGTTGCTGGAGCATACAATACACATTCTTTCATCGTCCAACTACTTAGCTTAGCATGTGCCCCTATAGCTTTATATTTAAGAAAGGTAAAATTATGGCTATTTTCTAAAAAAGATATTGAAAATTTATTGAAATAGCGTAAGTGAATATATATTGCATTTGATTTTTATGTATGAATATGTTATGCTGTATATAATGTATAAGTTTTTGTTGAAAAGTATTGTTTTCCTTTATTTCATTTATATAATTGTGAATTTTTTATTATTCTTTATTAATCGTCTGAACACATGAATATTGTATTTAAGTGATTTGCTGGGACGTATGTAAATTTTAAATATAAGAAATAAGTGTCTGCCTCTGTTAATATAATTTAATGGTAACCCCAAAACCGGATAATATCTGCTGGGGTGCCTAATTCCACATTCACTTTTGGAAATTGAAATATTCTGTAATTTGTGTCACTAATGGTTGAATAAAGTTTTTTTGGTTACTTCTGTAACTTTCCCCTCCAAGTCCCCGGCAAACATCTGGTTTCGTTGCCGTCATAATGACCGAGAACTCGAGAGGGGCGGTGCAGAGTTCGTAGCCACTTCCGAAACCCATCGGATCAGTGGCTACGGTGCGTTCGGGTTGTTCGCACGAAGCAGACGGAGCGACCCCAAGAGGACGGCCTTCTGCATGCGGGCTGCAAGTGATTCCGCCTGTGCCACGCAAGCAGGAATACACTTGATGCTCTGTATCAGCGAGCCCTTGATTCCACCGAGCACACCTATGACTAGGACTACTAGTTTTACAGAGTGTCCCGGGTACATCTGCCGAAGTTCGAACAGCAGGTCTTGATATTTCGTCCGTTTTTCCGCCTCTTTCGCGTCCAAGTTCGTATCGGCCGAAAACTCAATTACGAACATGGAGCGCGATAGGCGGTCGAGGAGAACGATGCCAGGCTTGTTCGCCTCCAACTGCCTGGTGGTGGGGAATGAGTAATTCCACCAGATTTTTATTTTGTTGTTCTCCGCGACGGACTCAATATCTCCAGGGGCATAGGGCAGCACATGTACTTCGTCGATGCCGCAATGATGTCGAAGGTGGAAATACAACACCCGCAGAGCTGCGTTGTGCCGAGCTAAATACGCTGACTGCGCGTAATAACTGCAGCCGGAGAGAAGGTGACTCGAAGTCTCCGGCTTGGCTCGGCACGCTCTGCATCTCGTGTCCACCACCTCCGCCTTGAATATCATTCGGCGGTACACGAGAGTGTTGATGACACCATCCTGGCACGCGAGAACGAAACCCTCTGTTTCGGACCTGAGACCCGCGGAACGAAGGAAGGCAAACGTCAGCTCCTTCCATGTTTTTCCATGTTTTGGAAGAAACATCCATGTATGGGCTTATCGGTATATGTATTGAGCAAAGTCTTCTGCTCAGCCTTTTTGACTTCAAGGTTCCAGACGTCTGCCCTCAGTGACACGATTGACGTGCCACTGTCATTACCGTCGGATGACTGGTCAAAGTCCAGACCGGTTTCGTCCGCTGCCCTCTTCGCCGCCTGGAAGAGGAACGCCCCCACCCCGGCACCTTCGTGCTCCCTTACGAGAGGGAGCAGAGGGTCCGTGCTGTTGAACACACGGCAAACTGTACCCAAGACAACTCTGTTATGGAGACACTCCAGGCTCAATAGCCCTCTACCGCCTACTCTGCGAGGGAGATACAATCTGGCGACGGAAGATTTCGGATGAAGACTTCTATAGATGGTCAGCATCTTCCTCGTTCCCCGGTCGAGGTTTTGCCACTCGTTGACATTCCATTTCATGCATCCGAAGGTGTACAGCAGTGTCGGAACCGCGAATATGTTCGTGGCAAGAACCTTGTTCTTGCCAGAAAGCTCAGAACTCCAGATTTTTCTGAGAGTCTGACTGTACTTGGCGGTGAGTCTTTCCTTCACTGCTGCTACCTCCGGCATTCGACGCTGGGAGATGCCGAGGTATGTGCAGCGTTCGTCATCTTGTAGATGACGAATGACGTTCCCGTCAACGAGTTGCGAGTCTTCCTTGTCCTCCGATATAATTCCTTTCACCAGGTGGATGGATGCACACTTGTCCAATCCAAATACCATCCCTATAGCCTCACTGTTTTGATGTACGGTGTCCAGTACAACGCGCAGGTCTTTGGCGTTGGAAGCGTAGAGTTTAAGGTCATCCATGTAAAACAAATGGGTGACCTTGTGCTTCCTGTCACCAGGAACACCGCACATGTATCCTCAGCCTCGTCTCAGCTTGAAGGAGAGGGGGAGGAGGGAAATACTGAACAGGAGGGGGCTCAAGCTGTCGCCTTGAAAAACTCCACGGTGGTATGTTACCAACTCAGTGGAGACGGTCCGCTTGCCCGATGTCAAGACGAAGCGCGTTCTCCAGAGTGGTGACAGGCGTTGGATGCAGGACACAACCTCTGGGTGGACTTTCATCAACTTCAGCAGGGCGATGAGAAGCTCATGCGAAGTGGTGTCGAAAGCCTAGCGATAGTCCACCCAGGCCATTGATAGGTTTCGCTTATGTCGGGCGGCATCCTGACATATGCACCTGTCAATGAGCAGGTTGTCCTTGCATCCCGTGATTCCTCGTTTGCACCCCCTTTGCTCGTACACCTCCTCCCACACAGGCTGGATCGGCCGGAGGATAAGGTCACTCAAGATCGTGGTGAACACCTTGTATACAGTGTTTAGACAGGTTATAGGGCGATAGTTCTTCGGATTGGACAAGTCTCCCTTCTTCGGAATGAATCCGAATCCGTGTGTCCCTCAGTCAGCCAAGGTGGAAATGGTTCTCTACCTGTGACGAGGGATGAAGATTCTGGCCAGATGTTTATGGGTGGAAGTGAACTTCTTACACCAGAAGCTATTCACGACATCCATACCTGGAGACGCAAAATTCTTCTTCCCAGAAAAAGCGTGCTTCACGGCACTTTCCGTGACTGAAAGGGGTCCATCCACATTGTGTAGGTGGCGGTCGCAGAACTCTTTAAAGAGTGCGATGGCCGGAGTGTCTCCATTGAATGGCTTCGACGTTTCTTAGATATACTTCCAAAACCGCTCGACCTCATGAACGGGTGGCGGGGATTCAACAACAGGCGGAGGAGGCCGAAAGAAACGAGACGGCTGAAGGAGAAAGGGGGAATTCTCCCTTACGCCTCAGCTCCTTTTCAGGAGTTTTTTCATGGCCGTGGTAAGCACCCATACCCTATCGACCTCGTGCTGCTTCTCTCCTCCTCCCCTCACTACATCACTAGAATCTGAGAGAAGCGGCAAAATTAAGAAATTTACATAATCTAACATATTGTTATTATCAATCTAACGGTTAACGTTGGTTTAAATTTAAGAGAGTAAAATGCCTCTATATTTTCACAGACGTCGAGCCCGATCTCCTCAAGCTACCTCTCTCTTCATCTCAGCACACGCCCAAACAACCTCCATCCTGTCTATCCTCTTTCTTCCCATCCCCGTCAGTCGAGCATCCTCCCATTTATCAAGCCCTTTCGATCCCTCTTCCCATCATCACCTGCTCCACCCACTTAATCTGTCTCTCCCGAATCTCTATCAGAAACTTACTCTTCTACCCACCATATCAAGTACATCCTAGATTGTCTTCCTTTCTGTCTACTAAAATAAAAGCAGTCCATTTTCTCCATTGCCCTCGACCGCCACGTCTCAAATTCTCGCAGTATGTTCTCGTCTCCTTTTCTCACACTCCACCAAGATGCCATAAACGAATGGTGCGACACTTGGCAGATAGAATTAAATTTTTAAAAGTGCGTTGTTATGATATCTTGGAGAAAGTGTAGCCTAAGGAACTATGCGTACACAATTAATCGAGCATGACTAATATATGTAGAGTTAGTTAAATACTTAGGTGTTACCCTTACTCAGGACTTGTCCTGGGGGAGGTATGTTCGTGAAATATGCGGGCAGACAAATCGTCATCGTTAGGATTTATTAAAAGAATACTAGCAAAATGTGCCGAAAAAGTAAGGGAGTGATGTCATTTTTCTCTAGTGAGACCACACTTGGAGTACGCCGCAAGTACATGGGACCCTTACGAGGTAGTACCAGTTTCAGATATTGATCGAATACAGTGGAAGGTAGCTAGATTTGTTAAAAATTATTACGATAAACATAGCAGTGCTACTAAATTGTTGAGAGAATTAGGTAGGTAACCTCTATCCGATCGAAGGGAAAAATACAGATTAAAACTTTTACGAAAGTTTGATTCAGACTATTTTTTGCCGGACGTTCAGCATATTCTGCTAGAGCCAAACTATTATGGTAGAAACGATCACAGGTATAAGACTGAGGAAATAGACTGCAGAACCGATAGATTTAAAATGTCATTTTTTCACGTAAAATGAGAGACCATAATAGTTGCGATAGATCAGCTCTATGATACTTTGACCCTGACTTAGTGAAATAGGTTTTTGCACTTGTACTAAACATCATTATTAGCTACTAACCTCGCATGCAATTTCCGGCATGATATTGCTCTTGCATGATTTAGTACCTTGTAGCCTATTCATCTATCGCAGTAATTATAACCAGTAGTCGTATGTTATATGGTGTACTACATGGTAGCAAGTTCGTCCACTTAGCACTCTCCTAGTTTCTGGTCTGACCGCGCACTGTTGTCCTAACTGCTTTTGGCCTCCACCTGGCATCCGGAGGAATGTGCGCGGCTCGAATTTCAGATGTGATGAGGACTGAAATGAAACTTTACTTTTTATTTCCCACACCGTTTTATTAATAACGACCATGGTTTAGACAAGTTTTATCATTATCAAGGTACAATTTCTCTCTTTAGTTGCCCGTATATATATCCCGATGGTGGGTGGGAGGGAGGAGAGGGAAATGGGGGTGGGAGAGAAGAAAAAGAGAGGATTGGTTGAAAGAGAGGCAAGAATGGCGGGGGGAAGGTCATGACTACATTTGAGAAGGTTAGTATTTCAAGGAAAAAGGCGGATGAGGGGGGGAGGGAGAAAGGGAAACACAAAGACTATGACGTAAGCAAAACATCATACGTGGCGTATATAAACTTAAAAAGGTTATTGGCATCAGCGGTGAATGTGAGTGGAATGATAGTCCATTAACCAGGTTACATTCATCTTTCACAGAACTATCAATTTCATAATGTTCCAGGCAATTTAGTATTTTTGCCTTTACACTGTACATGCAAAATGTGTGGTCTATAATCACTCATGTTGTTTACGTCCAATAGATGTTTTGCGAGCATAGAATAAACGCAACTAGTGATAAAACAATTTCTATGCCCCTTTATTCTTATAGCAACTTACCGTCTGATTTGGCCTATGTATATACCTAGCGCCGCATGAATTGCAATATAAGGCATAAACTCCAGCTTTGTCAAGAACATCAAATTTATCTCTGATACTAAATAACAATTTTCCTATGGCCAAGGGAGAATAAAAGGACCAACTAAAATCCTTCCCAGGCATGGTTTTCATGATCCTGTACGTCATTTTTCGTAAAAATGGTAACTCACAACAGCGTAAAGGTTTGTCCATGATCGTTAAAGGAGTCGTCAAGGAACGGATGGGCTGCTGTTTAAGCTTTCTGTCTACATTTTTAAATATGGTGCCATTACTGTCGCCAAATCTCGTCGCAATTTGTAAAAATCATATTTCATTCTTTTGTATAACTTGCATCACTCATAGGTACATTGACCAAACGGAAAATCATGGCATGGAAGGCAGACAGCTTTTAGCTGAGGTGGTGAAATTAATTGTTGGGAATATCAGCGTTAGTAAAAGTTGGTTTCCCATTGATAGAAAAATGATGCTTGCTCTCTGAGAGGAGGAGAGTCGACTCCAAAATGTTGATGTTATCACCACCTACTTCGACACTAAATTTTATGTTAGAATGCAAGTTATTTAAAATCGCAAAAAATGATCAAGCTGTCTCGCGCTACTAGGCCACAAGCAAAGGACGTCACCTGCATAGCGGTACCAATAAAAACAATGTTTTAACAAAGGGTTGTTTGACTAAAAAATTCGTGCTAAAAATCCATAAATATATCTTCCGAAATTGGTGACAAAGGAAAACCCATGGCAGTGTACTCATTGCGTCAAACCGAACTCTGTGTAGTATCTGATTCACGAATTAAGTGCGTCTGCACTGGGTCCCAGATGTTCGCGGCGTCCTCGAGATGAGGTCGAATTAAAAGCAAAATAACATCGCCCTGCCTAATCTTTTCTTATGATGACCCTCCCACGATAAGACAACCGAAATCGCTCATATATCTTCGTACTCCCCTGAAAGACGTCACCAGGAGTATTGGCAGGCACACCAACCATAAAGAATTAGAAGTAGGGCGATATTTATTGTCAGCGGTAGTTTCTCCAATGGGACAAGAAAGCTCATAAATTTGTCACCTGACTTATTTTTAATTCTTAAGCAAAAACGTATAATTTTCAAAAATAGGGACAATCTAATGTACTATATAAGTAAGTAAAGCAAAGACGGTATTGGATTGTTGAAAATCCGTTTAAAAGTAGACAACAATCAAAGAGTAGTCAACAATCCAAGACCGTCTGACTCCTCAGGCAATCACAGCGCTCCGGACTAGATCCCAACGGCCAATTAACGGACCAGAGCCATATATATAGCGGCATAAAATTCTCCTGTTCATTAGGACCTGATGAAATTGACTGGAAAGCCGGCGAAACGGTCGTCCACAAAAATGGATCATCGCGGGGAGAACCCGAAAATAACCGATAAAAAAGAAAACCGCGGAAGCCTTCGTAGCAAAGAAATGTAAGGTAAGGAAATAGGGCGGAGTGGGTTGGATGTTGTAAGACAGAGATGGCATCCGACTAGGTATCCTTCATAGTGAAAGCAAAAGAGCACTATGAGACATGAAAAGGCAGAGTTTCTAAAGAGTTTGGGGAAGAACGGAAGAGAGAAAAATTTTGCGCTAATTAAGTCGTAGGATTTATTAGAGATTGTCTTCGTGAAGTCCTCCAGCCACAGCCTCCTCATAAATCATACAAATTAGTGCAACAAATCTTCCGTTCTATCCCTTACTCTTTAGAAACTCAGCAGGAATGTAGTTTATTCCCACTGCCTAATTCCTATTCGTATCTCGTAGAGCTCAACCACGACAAGGTCTCAGCCTTTGGGAAGAGTTTCCTACCATATCTGTTTTGTTTAATTTTCTGTCCTCGCAACTTAACATTCCCACATTCTTATTTAAATCAAAGTATGTATCTAATTTTCATATATTTGGCAAAGCGTCAGCTGTGAGTGAAATACATGACTGACCAAAAATTCAACAATATTGTTGTTAGGTATACAATTTTTACGCCCGAAAGCGGTTCGCACAATGTTACGAGGCCGATTAGATATCGTAGATTGAGGTAAGTACCAAAGCTTTTGGATAGTACTTTATGTATGTTACACATCATGTACTCTCTCTCACTCTATATTATATCCTCTGAATCGCATTTCATAGATTCCAAATATATTTTGTTCAATTTTTCGGCAGCGGATAGAATTTTTTTTTGTATTCTTATGTAATCAATATGCGATCAGGAAGGCAACTTTGCATTGAAAATTCGCTTCCGTTTATATAGTTCATGTATTTTCTTATTTATTTTAGTTATCGTCATAAACAATCGAACTTTATACAGAATGATTGTATGTACTCAAAGTAGAAAAGGCTAAATTTGGTCCACGACAATAAATATGAGTTATTATTAACACTGAATGTGAGGCTGCTAAGGAGTTTAGAACGTTATAGCTGGAAAACTGCATTAAAAATCACTTCTTAAGAGTAAATCTACAGATTCGGATATACTTTTAAATTTCTCAGGAGCATTAACGTGGTTTTTCTCTGTAGTTCGTACGAATATTTGGAGGGCCGACAGCGAACATTGGGGGCGGGTACCTAGACCGAGCCAAGAGGATGAAGGCCGGATCAGCTCACTGGTTTTGAATATAAAACTTGTAGAAATTCCTAAAGGGAGAGCAGAGGAGAGAAATGTGTTGATAATAAAAATATTAAATCATGGAATGCAAATTGACGGTTCTCCATTTAAAAAAAACCTCTCTAGCCTCTTTGAAGTGAGTCAGACAATGGGGAGATTTTTTCCAATTAAAGCGTTTGATGGTGTTATTGAGGTTCTACAATTGGTCATTGTGGAAGGAAGATGAGTACTGGAAACCTTTGAAATGCGAGTTGAAAAAAAGATGAAATAATGAGTGAGTCAGAGAAAAAACAAGTGATGGTGTACCCCATATGGTGGGGGAGAAAAATCCACACGCATTTGAAATTGATTGTTGTGGAAGTACGGCTTCCGTAAAGCTGCAATCGTCCGTTAACTTCGTCATAGCTGTGGATGTTGTTCGATTCTCGGAAGGTCAGTAGGGAACGTAGAGATTCATCCATTTTACAACATTAATCAACATATGTACCCCAATAATCCTTCAATTGATAGATAGATTCATGGCTGGTGCTCTAACAACAACTGCCATAAGTTTCCACAGCAGCGCGCAGGCTGAGATGTAGATGGCAATTGTCAATTGAATGAAACGACAAAAAAATTCCGCAGATTAAATTGAATGCGGATTAATTAAGTTGTGAGAACACCGCAATTTTTAAAGCTGCCGACTTCTTGTTTATACGGATTGATCAGAGAGCAACTTAATAATGATTCAATAAACTGCGACAATAACAGAAACAGAAACTTATAATCGATACGAGTGTTTAAGTGCAAAGTGTACAAGCTACTTCTTAATAATGCATGGTAGTTCCCTGTATAACTAATCACGCTATTCTAATAATGTACGTGAAGTGGAAAAGGATGAATACCTGTAATTTTGTCTTTGATATATTTTCGAATTCAGCTACCTATTATAGTTATGAATTACTGTTCGACCTAATTAGGAAAATATTGATTAAATGTGTAAGTGAGAAGGATGCTTTCAATTTGCGTGATCTGTACATACATTTCGAAGCAGAAAACTGGCGAATTTACATTAAATGGGATTTAAATGTATATTTTTGTATTCATTACTTATTTTCTTATTTACTTATCTCATTTTTGTAATTAATTCCAAAGTTATACATATCAATGTTAAAAATATCTCGAGGGCCGGAAAGGCCCACGATAATCATAATTGAATGGAATTGAATAACCAGTGATGACATAATCTAAATTGAGGCAAAAAGAAGGCTAATGGTCAACATGAGGGCCATGAAAGAATGGAGATCAATCTCGAGAAATCGGCTGGTATGAAAGGAAAATGCTCCGCTGGCTTGGCCACATTGAAATAATGGACGAGAGTGACATAACTGAAGATGAGTGGAGTAAACTAACATATAGAGTGAATGGCGTGAGAGGAAGGGGTAGACAAAGAGTCATGGGTAAATGAGATGTCAGTGACTCACTGAGGGGAGATGTATGAAGAAATGCATGAATGTGACAAAAACAGAAATTATGTGAAAGCATAGGAAATAATGTAAGTATTACAAACAGATGGCTGGTTTCTTACGCCTGTCACCGAGAACAGTGCATTTTTGACAGTATCCACTCCGATAGGGGACGGCTAAAATCCCAGTATGCGGAAGGGAGAAGCTGAATGTAGAAGTCACCCTGAGAGGAGAGAAATTAGAGCAAGTCATAAATGAATTGAATTGAATAACCAGTGATGACATAATCTTAATCGAGGCAAAAAGGAGGCAAGTGGCCCCTCTTCGTCCTAAATATTTCTTCAGGTATGTGGACGACACTCTCATTGTGTGGCAACATGGACCTGAATCATTGACCAAGTTCCTAGCTCACAAGTACAGTATCCATCCGGAGATCAAGTTCACAATGGAAACCGAAGTCAACTACCGCCTGCCCTTTCTTGACAGCCTCATTGAGAAGTAGAAGTACAGAAGCTTGGGACACAGTGTGTACCGAAAACCCAAACACACCGACCTGTACCTCAACGGAAGAAGTAACCACCACCCCGCGCAAAAAAGAGGCGTGATGACCACCCTATTCCATAGAGCCAAAGAAGTGTCAGATATAGACAATCTTGACGTCAAAATCAGGAATTTGAGGAGGACCTTTCTCGCCAATGGATATGGAGAATGAGATATCCAGATGGCCCTGAAAAGGGCCCGGAAGGAGAGGAATGGACATTCTACGGAAGAGAAGAAACCGAAGAGTAGAGCCGGCCTTTCTTTCATCCCTAGGATATCCAACCAGATCGCAAGAATTTGCACCATAGAAAAACGCCTGAGAGAACATGAAAGGTGAAACAGGCTCTTCCTCCGCAGTAGCGGAACACAGCCTTGAGAATGGGACTGAGATCCTTCACCGCGCTCCTAGTTATTGGGACCGGATAGTGAATGAGGCTGTGGAAATAAACAACCACAGAGACAACATCAACAGAAACAGAGGTTTTCAGATAAGCAATGCGTGGAAACCAATCACGAGACTGCTAAGAGAAAGAGCGGGAAAAGAGGGCCAATCAGAGGCAAGCTGAGCCCATCCACAGAGCATATGTAAAGTGACACCCTCCTGGCCAATTTTATCGCCCTGAGGACGATGGCAGACTACGTCTTCGAAACTTCGGTGCCACAAATCACCATCACCAGGTTGAAAACCCTAGAGCTTTACATTCGTATATAGGAGAGTATGACATACCTCATTTTCAAGGAACCGTTGAAGAAATAATTTTGGCCTCTTCCTTTCCCATTCTGACAGGGATCATCAGGAAAATTTGCGAATTGTTGAATAAGACGCTTTATTCACGTTTCAGGTAATTAGCAGCCGCTGAATGGCAAAAATAAAAACCTTGATTTACTTCATATTTTTGCAAATTCAATTTTAGAAAAATAATATTCGCCTTGACCAGATCCCAGTCAAAGCGAATAATTTCCCTTCTGTAGAGTTCCGCAATTGATTTACCTGGCTTTGCCTTATTTTACAAAGTTCATATTAATAAAATTTTGCCGGGCCCACTATCGAGTGTACTATGAGGGAGAAAGCAGGCTTTAGCGTATACAAATGTATTTCATCAGCTTCGGCAAGGCTCGAGGCGAGGTCGGCAATTCGAGACGATAACGTTATTCGGCAAGACGAGACGAGATCACCGCCGTGAGGTATTTATTTAGAGGGATTAAGGCGGGAGCCCCTAGAGACTCGAAGGCTACACGCTAGGCTTAGTTTGCTAGAGAAATTCAAAACTAGTATGTTTTAGATCGACACTGAGGATATCCTCCCGACACCTTACTACATCTCTAGGTCTGACAGAAGCGATAAAAGAAGAGAGATACATTGCCGAACAGATAGGTAGAAAAACTCGTTCATTCCGCGCATAATAAGAGACCACAATAAAAACTGAGCTGCAATCAATACAAGCCCCTATTACACGTCACCATTTCTCCTCCCAAAACCTTATCCCTTACATCTTAACACGACTGGAGTCCTAATACCCGCTGTCACACACCCATCCGTCGGCTCGCAGGGTAGTATGTAGATTTAGATGAGATACTCGCGAAAGTTTCGAGAGAAAGTTGTGAAAAACCATCTGTAAAACAATCCTTGACTGTGCAAATAATTATCCGCGATAACTAGAAATTTTGAAATTGGGACCCTCCAGCATTAATAAGGCTAGAACAGATTTTTCAAAAGTTTTACTTTTCAAACGATCAATAAACTTTTCCCCCGATGACACAAATACTGATACCGTATAACACCCCCTACCACAAGCCCATTTGGCAGCTCGCAGGATAGTATGTAGATGTGGAACCTTTTATTTACTGTTCTCTCTAATATTAATATGGCTGGGAGGAGCACAAAATAAACAAAACTCCAACGAAATGACGCAAGATCTCACCTCTCCGTGAGCGGAGATCTCCAATGGCATCTCAGGCTTCCGCCCTTTTCTGGGCTTCAATCACGGCTGGACAAATTAAAACTCGACTTTTTCCCATACATACACAGAGTATCTACAGATTTCACCTCTTAAATTACATCCCTAGCCCCCTTCCATTTCGGAAACTGTTTCGTATTTTAATGCCCAATGGAAAAGACTTTGGATCGCATTTTAGGAAAATAAATTGTGGACCAACTGATTAGAGTGAAGGGAAAAAGAGCAAGCAGTAATCATTGCAGATGATGATGATGAGATGTCCTGCATCGGAGGCGGGCGATGATTGGCATAGCATCTCATACGCTTCACCCCATGAAATCAGTTAGTTTCCACCTTCAGATCATGTAGAACAGATCAGATCAGTTTTTGTTCCTTTCAATTCGGTTATTTATCTTTCTTATTTTATCGCTTCTGTCATTCCTTGAGATGTAGTTAGGCGTCATAATAATATTCTCTGAGTCGCTCTGAAACAAACGAGATCTAAATTTCTCTAGCAAACTAAGCCTAGCGTGTAGCCTACGAGTCTCTAGGGGGCAGCGATTGCGCAGATCAAGAAGATCGGACTGGTATCAACTGCCACAGCTTCAGGAGAGTGAAGTACACGATGCGGAAGGCAACGGGGAAACCACCGCATTAACTTCCCTAAAAGATGCGGCCTACATCTGCCAACCTGTCTTAGGATTGAAAGACCAATGATGATGAAAATCTTAATACAAAGTCTTAAAGTCGTAAGTTCTACTTCAAGATTCAAAATTAAACGCCTCTTTAATTCTGCCGAAGTTGAGGCTTGATGGTACTGAACGTGAAGGCCGCAGAAACTCTATATCTACCACGTGCTCATTAATGTCACTCATTTTGACCGTCCCTGAGCTCGGAGTTTTGGACCCTTTGTCGCCCACAGCAACTCTAGTCCGACCCCTCCCACCAGGCGGAGGGTGACCTCTGCGGGTATATTTCAGCTTTGTGTATGACGTTTTAAAGGTTTTTCAAAATTATTCTACAGGTATTAGGTAGGTTTTGTTGAAAGGTATAGGATCTCCTCCAGGTTTTCTACACTTTCAGGGTCCTATCTACCTCAAGTGTTTCTTTCTCCGCCTCAGCGCACAATCTAACTTTCTTCATCCCGTCCATCAAACCCATTTTCCTTCTACCCCTATCCCACTCACCTAACCATTATCCCTGTATCACACTCTTAAATAATCCATCGCCCCCTATTAATTCCTCCAGCCACCTACCCCGCCTATCCTGGATTTCATTCGGATATTTCCTTTCCTCGCCTACCATCTCAAGCACTTCCTCGGTCGTCTGCCTTCCCGTCCAACTCAGCTTCTCCATTCTTCTCCAAACCAATATCTCAAATGCTTGAAGCCTATTCCCGCCCTCTTTTCTGAGGATCCACGTTTCTGCTCCATGCAACAATACGCTCTATATCAAGCTCTTCGCTAGCCGCTTCTTTACATCCTTATCTAAGGTCCACATAATCAGCCCCCTTCTGTTTTTAAACTCCTCCTAAGCTAATGCTATTCTCCTACTTAATTCTTTGCTACTATACCCATTTTTTTCTTGCGTATTACCTAAATAATTTTATTGTACTACTTTTTCAAGCTTGTACCATCCAAATTTTATGGCAAGCTTCGTTTTCTTTGTCCTATAAAATCTCATTACTTCTTGTCATTTATCTTCCTTCCGAATTTCTGCAAGGAATTTCTTAAGAATTTATTAAACCTTGTAGTCCCATCAATGATCGCCTAACCAACACCTGATCGACCGTGAACCTAACCGACATCATCATTTGCCTTCTTACTTTGGTTCCCACATTATGCTCTTCCAATGCCGGTCTTATTATGTCCTCAACATAAATGTTGAAAATCTAAAGCGAAAACGGGCACCCTAGCGTTACTCATGACGAATAGTTGCTCTCCCGTTTCACCGTCAGCCACCCTAAAGTGTCCTTTGGGCCATATATTTTTTTGGATTTGTCTCTTGTCTCGCCAACTTATGTCCATGCCCCCAAGTTTTAAACAAGCTTGCCTACCTTTTTCCTAAATACGTAAGCAGCTCCGAAGGTAATTTATCTACTACAGGTTTTCTTACCTCCATCCCTTTCAATGATTTCTCTACTTCACTGCCAAGTATCATTGGCCCGAGATAATCTTCATGAAGTGTTCCTTCATTCCCTATATCTAAATTAGTTGGTTTACTATCGCTGTCATACAGCTCCTCCACATATTCGCTCTATCGATCTTGGATATCATCTTTGATCCATTAATGTCCCACTTATTCTGTCCCTAAACTTTTGTACCTTTTGCACTCTCTTCCCGCACGATAGCAATTTTATTTTAGTGTGTAACGCTCCCACTTCACCTTCTTTTGCAACTTTTCCATTTCCTCACATTGTCTCTTCCACCAGTTTTCCTTCGCCCGATTGGTTATTCGCCGGAGTTGATAATTTAACTCATTTGTAATTCATCTTACTTTGGTCAGTGTTGATGTTTTTCCATTTTATTCTCTCCTTTAATAACCTACACATTTCTTCCGTAACCCACTGCCTCTTTACCCTCCTCTTTTCCACTGCTCTTATTGTTTTCTCAGCCGCTTTTACAATGCCTGTTTTAATACTCTCCCATTTTGCCTCGATTCTACCTTTTCCTTGGCTTCGCCTATGTACCTTTCCACTATCTCTTGGAATTCCCACCTTTTTCCCCTTCAAAAGCTTCCAAGTTCCATATCTTTATCCTCCTCTTTTAACAAAGCCATTGAGATCTAAATGTACATTACATTTAATTATACCTAAACTATGATCAAAGTCTGCATCAACCCCAGAATGGCTCCGTAAGTTCTTGACAAAGTTCCTCAATCTTTGCCTAACCATGATGTAGTCAATTTGATATCTCCCAGTGTTTCCCGGCATTTTCCATTTGTATCCCAGCCTACTATGGTGAAACTAAGTGTTTGTTACTAACAATTTATTTCTTCAACAAAATTCAACCGCCCTCTCACAGCGATCATTCCTCTTTCCTAATCCAATATCCAAGAAAAAGTTAAGTCTAACGAGAACAGTATGAGGCCAGTTTCAAAAAATAGCAGTAATTTAACTTGGAATATACCTAAGAAAGCTAGTTGTAATGAGAATACACTTTCCGGGAATACGCTCAGTGATAAATCCTTTTCTGTCGTGGTAGTAAACTGCCGTAGCTTAAGGAATAAAGTAGCTGACTTCTACCATCTAACTGAAACTACTGACGCAGACTTAATTACAGGGACGGAAAGTTGGTTGTGTAACGAAATCGCAGATAATGAAGTATTCCCGAAAAATTTCACAGTTTATAGAAAAGATAGAGTCGAAAGAACCGGGAGAGGAGTTTTTATTGCAGTGAAGGATTGTTATATTAGTAGGAGGGAGTCATTTTTCGACGACCAGGTAGAAAGCGTACGGTGTTCCATTCAAAATCCTAAAGCAAAAACAATTTATGTGTGCGCATATTATAGACCACCAGATACCAATATAAGCTCAATATTAGGACTAGAAAGTCAACTCAGCAAGTTGTCCACTCAAAAAAACGAATGGCATATTAAAATCGGTGGGGATTTCAATCTTCCGTCCATAGACTGGGACACGTACAGTTTTATCTCTGGGGGAAAGACACAGACCTTTACTAACTTCTGTATTCATTCACATCTCACTCACTGCATCAATTAGTCACTGCTCCAACTAGAGGGAAAAATACACTAGATATTTTAGCGACAAATATTCCGCACATGGTTGTAAACAAGGTACGGATAAGGGAATAAGCGACCACAAGATAGTTAAAGCTAATTTTTCCGTGAGCATGATCATGAAACATAATCGACAAAGAAAAATCTACTTGTTTAATAAGGCTGACTACGAAGGTATGAAACGAGAGTTGCAAAAGTCATTTACTAATAAAAAAAAATAAGTATCAACAGTAATACTGAGGTTTTGTGGAATACTTTCCTCAACGTTACACGATCAGTAGTTAGCAAATACATACCAAGTAAATGGAAAAGAGCCAATGCAGAGCCTAGGTGGTGTAACGCGGAGGTTAGGAAAACATTAAAGCACCAGAGGACTTCATGCTAGGTTAAAAAGGGCAAAAATTAACAAATCCTCCGAAGAACTATACACAGTAACCGAAAATTACAAAATATCTAAACTCTTAGTAAAAAAAAGCGTGCCGAAGGGCGTTAGCTGATTTCAAAAGGAAATTACTGGGAGAACAATTGAACGATAATCCCAAGGTACTTTGGTCGTATGTTAGGGAAGCTCAAGGAAATAAATCCACAGTACACACGCTTAAGAATATCAAAGGGGAAAAGCTAACCAACAGTCTACAAAAAGCCAATTCGTTAAACTCATTCTTCAAAAGCATTTTCAATACTTGTACACCACATCTTTTCGATTCGCAGCCAGTTCGTTCCCAAACATGTATGCCTGAAATTATTATAAATTGTCGCGGCATATAAAAAATATCAACCCCAACAAATCCCCCGGTCCAGATCAAATACCTGCTCGCGTATATAAAACATTGGCATCAGACATAGCGCCTTACTTAGAATTAATATTTACCAAATCTTTAGTAGTGCCTAAGGACTGGAGAGTAGCAAATGTCACACCTATATTCAAAAGCGGTGACAGGGAAGACCCTAGTAACTATACGCCTATTTATCTACTATTAACCCCCTCGTACTACGGCAGATTAGATGGCGCCAATAAAATTAGAGAGCTAGATTGTAGAACCGATAGGTATAAAATGTCATTTTATCCGCGTACCATTCGGGACCATAACAGCTGTGATCGTCGCCATGAATAGTTCGAATTGTGCCAATAGGCAGACAGTAAATCTTTTTCTTTATATTCTCTACGTTCTTATTTATGCATGATGTAAATATTGATGTTCTTATTTATGCATGATATTTTGAATATGTAGTAGTAGTCCTTGTACCCCTTGCACGTTGGAACGATTAACGATAGAATGTTTCTTGGTTAGTAGATTGTTAATTGGCGCGTTGCATGTGTGGTACGCTGGTTTCAATGTAGTTTCGATGTTCTACCGTATCATTCATGCATGCCTGGTGTGGAAGCCACCCCTGCCACACACCCTTTGGGTGGCTTGCAGGGTATGACGTAGATGATGTAGATCCATACCCTCCCACTTCATCCCCTTCTCTCATTTCCCCACTACTGCGTTCCAGTTGCTCATTCCTATCAGACTTGTTTTCTTCCCCGAGACTTCTCTGATTATCTCCTCTATCTGTTCATACACCCCATCCACCTTTTCCTCCCTATGATTGCTTGTTGGCATGTACACCTGGACCAATGCGAAAGGACCCCACACGTTCCTTATGGAAAATGGCCCACTGCTAAATTTGCTGAAATTTTGCACAAAGGTAGTTCTCAGCATGCTGATCAAAAGTCTCAATGGGCATAAGGCTAAACAAATGAGATTTTTTTAGATACAGCAAAATATTGCCCGTGGTTCGAATGTGGTATGTGAAATTGCACGTGGTACATTTTTCTACTAAAAATTGCAGAAAAGAATCGCAAAGAGGTGGGGTGGGGCCCTGAGAGGGGAGGGCTGTTGAGGAAGGGGATATCTACATCTACATAATACCCCGCGAGCCGCCATCCATCCATTATCATGTCACGGGGTTCTCTTTTGTATTTCGCCGCCGACATTCCATGTGTTTGGTTTTTCTCACATTCATTTTCAGGCCGATTTTGGCATATTCCCTTTTGAAAAGTGTATAATTTTTCTCAAGGTCCGCTAGCCTCCTTGTAGCAATTGCAAAGTCGTTGGCGTAAATATATATACGACCTTTAAAACCATTTCCCTACCTACCTACCCACCAGTTCATAATAGCGCTATGTATCCCAGCTGTCGGTCGCCTCACCAAATAACCAACCCAACCGACGAAATCTATGAACTGGTACTGATTGATTGATGACACTATAGATTGATCAATGGTAGGCAGATTATCATCATGTTCATGGAGCCGAAGGTGGAGTCATCTTTTGGTTAACCCATTGGACTGTTGCGCAGGAGCCGTCGGAGAATTCTTATCAGGAGCCCAAGCCCCATGACTTGATGTTTCTCCACCAAATTTTTCTTCTGCATCTCCGACTCGAAGGGAGCCAGATTGTAAGGACCACGATAAGATATTATTATTACTTCCCTCACCAGAATTATAAAAAAAACGATGGACGCCGCTCGCGGGTGGGGGTGAGCGGGGGCAAGGAGGGGTCAGGAGTGCATCGTAGTCCCCTGAGGTCGCTCTTTTAAACTCATCCCCTCGCTCGTGAGAAGTTCTTCTTCCGCCACTCTCCCAACACCACTTCCCCTACTCTTTTCATCTCCCTCCCCTCCCAGCGATAAATCTCCCCATGCGCCTCTTCCTATTGGAGCTCAGTAGTCCGAAAGGAAGCGTGCGAAACAGACTGCTGCCGTAGGAGTGAAGGAAAGCGACGCGATTACGGTAAATAGTCAACTAGCCGTCTTCGGCCCTTCAAACCTAAGATTGGTTGACAGCAACCCTCCACTCCTCCCTATCTAATACGGGATTCCTTACTTCCTGTAAGCTTTACCTGTTTACTTTCCTCTTTATTTGGTCCATGAACTTATAAATGAAATAAAACTCGGTTCAACTTTGTGGAGTTCCATGTTAATTAGTAAAAATAACTTTTACACTGCACTTGTCAGTTCATAGGTCAATTTAATGCACAATCCGGATTCCGATGCCTGGCATCATCATCAGGTGCTCACTGACATACCGCTTTCACATAATGCTTCCTAGTTTTTAGTCCTATCTTCTTCAAACCCAGCAGTTTTCTTTTAACCTTGAATATTTTCTTAGCTTAGGCCATTCTTAGCTTGATATCCGTTTTACTACTTCCGTTCCGCGTGACGTTACTTCCGAGATAGGTGAAGGAATCTATTTGCTCTAATTTACCTTCTCTCAGAGTGTGTCAGTGAGCACCTGATGATGAAGCCAGGCATCGAAATCCGGATTGTGCAATGAGTTGATCTGTAAACTGAACAGTGGAGTGTAAAAATAATTTTTTCTGATTACCGTGAACTTATACCTGAGCCTTCCTCGGGGAACTTTTCCATCTATTTTACCTTAAATTATGTTCTTCACAAACTCACTGTGCCTCAGAGTGTGTCCAATCCGTCTGTTTCTTTTATGTGTATTGCTCCATATGGTCCTTTCATGTTCTTCTCTTCTGTAAACTTCGTCATTTCTTATTTTGCCCATCCATTTTATCTTCAGCATCCTCCTCCAGCACCAAATTTCGAAGGCTTCTATTCTTTTCTGGTCAGCTTTTCCAATGGTCAATGCTTCCACTCCGTGGATTGCCACGCTCCACACGAATGTTTTCATATACTGTTTCCTCATTTGTAGTCGTATCATCTTAGAACACAGCAGTTACCTTTTTCCCATCAAAATCTTCTTAGCTTGGGGTATTCGCCGCTTGATATCCGTTGTACTTCTCCCGTCCCACGTGAAGGCATTTCCGAGACAGGTGAAGGAATCTATTTACTCTAATTTACTTTATCTCAGAGTGAATTCTACAATCAGCTTTTCTCTTCAGCATACTAGGATTTTAGAATTCGTCTTATTTATTTTTATGTTTTATTGTAACTAGCCGTATGGCCTCCAAAAATAACCTCTCTTCAAAGTCACATACTGAATTATAAGTTAAATTTTACTGTGGTTAGCTTAACTTCGCAAAAGATCTGAACGTCAGAATCCATATTTAAATAAAATACACAGGCCCGATTTTAGAATGTCTGGTCAAATTTTTCATAGGCATGAGAACTGTGGAGATTTACTCCTTTGACGATAATATTCAAGCTAGCTAACCAGAATTATAATAAAATGTAAGTAACCCGGACTCTTGATATCCACGACATTAACACAACCTCGATAAACTGTCGGTTAACGTTAACTAGACACTATAAAACTGGGCCTTAGTACTAGTGTTAGATTTAAACAGCAAGATGCTTTTCGCCAATACACTACACCACCATGTAAAAAGTCAATGTATGCTCATCCATTTTTACGTTGACCGTCGTCTCAGTCACTTTAATATGCCGCATAGGTAGAGCACAACATCGGAAATCGGGTGGTTGTGATGTCCAGAGCACTAGCTGACGATCCCGAGACATTGGGTTCAAAACCGGAGACTTTGCAGCGAAATATCGATACCTCCTTGGGTGACTTTTGGAGTGCCCTTCAAGTACAGCACTCAGACCGTCAGATAAGACTACGGTCCCCCTGGCGCCTTACGTTGCGAGCAGGCTAATGACAATGCCGGGTTTCTCTCCACCCGTATTCCATTTACCTAGGAAACCCATCCTCCTGCCTTAAAGGTGGTTGGAGTGATTTTTGGTCACGCATAGATCCGCGAAAAAAATTCGCCTGCGTATTCTCTTCAGTGATACCTATAGGTAAAAGTGAAAAACAATAATGGTACCGATTTCATTATCCACTAATGTTATTATATTTTGACGCATAGTCCTAAAGCATATGACATAGGTACATTTCGTAATACTTCGAGTGCACATGAACATTTTTTTCCTCCAAACACGAAAAAATGCATTCCTTATTATTATAACTTTTGCCACCAAACATCAAGGTGTCACAATGAGTGAAAAATATTCCGAAAAAACTTCAACTTAATTCTGCCTGAATTTTAAACACCGCGCCAGAAACTCAAGTCAAAACCACGCTTTAATTAAGGAGAAATTATTAAATTATTATTCTAGCACAGTCTCTTATTTCTGCCGGCTTAGTGAGCTCCAACTTCAAACGCACAAACTGATGCACTTAAACGAAATGAGGTCCAAGAATTTTCTTTCGACTTACTTAAAAGAGACATAAAAATGTGCACTTCATGACCCACGAATGCCAATCCTGCCTCAGATGCGAAAGTTGCGCAAATCACCTCAGCTGTAGTTAGACTTCCCAAATAACCATACCAGAGTAAAATCGGGAAGAATATGGTTGCGGATACTTTGCAGTATCTTTAAGAAATTCGTCATGATTTATTACATTTTAGTGTTAAAGAGCACGCCTTACCTCGGCTGCTGACTATTTCTATTTTCCTTCGCGTTGCTAACCATAGACGCTCAACATGGGAACACTACTGACTTTCATTATTTCCTTATGGAACTGATGGATCATATCACTTGCTACGAAACTTTTTTTCATTTTATAAGGAAGAACGAAGCGACAAATGACGTTTATTTTTTTGTTATTCATCGCGCATTCGTTCAATTTCCCATTCCTAAACCTAATACAGCTAGCAAGTAAGAGTGTAAAGATTGGACCTTCGTCATTATATGATAGCTATTAGTAATAATTCATTTATGGATGGAAGTAGCAGTTTGGAGCCTACGACCGTACGTTTCCCGTGTTTTCACTCACGTTTCGTCGTCCAGAGGTGAGGTTCGGCTTTAACCGGGTGAAAGGCGGCGCTGAGCGCACGACTCCAGTGCTTGGTGAAATTATTTACTTCCCTTCCATTAAAACCCAGGAAAATCCAAAGGGATGCCTCGGTAACTTGGCTTAAGGCGGTTGGAGCGAGTTTTTTTTCTAATTGTGAGCACACATTTGCGTGGAATTTAAATACATGTTACTATTAGTGGCATCTACGGATGATAGTGAAACAATGCATTTTTACGATCTGGTTTCTCAAAGATTCAACATCATTTTTACGCCCATCCTAATGACACATGAAATATATTACGCAATAATTCGATCACATATGAACAGATTTTAATCTAAATGTGAAATGATATATTTCATCCACATCTACATACTACCCTGCGAGCCGCCACTTGAGCGTGTGGCAGGGGGTGTTAGGACATCTGCCGTGTAAAGATGTTAGGGATAAGGTTTTGGGAGGTGAAATGGTGACGTGTATTATGGAAGTGCATTTAGTGGAGCTCAGTTTTTATTGGGGTCACTCATTGTGCGCGGAAAGAACGAGTTTTTGTACCTGCCTGGTCGGCAGAGCATCTCTCTTATTTTGTAACCTCCGTCAGACCTGAGATGTAGTGAGGCTTCATGATAATATACTCTGTGTCGCTCTGAAACACACCAGTTCTGAATACTCAAGCAAACTAAGCCTAGTGTGTAGTCTCCGAGTATCTAGGGGCTCCCACATTAATCCTTCTAAAAGTTATGAGACCTTATATGTTCGATCCTATAAGTTTTTAACGAAGCGTGCAGTTGTTTTTTGCATTTCATTAATATTTTCGGTCAAATCTCTATGACCACGGTCCCAAATGCTGGCTGCGTGTTCGAGGTGTGGACTAACCAGAGCGAAGTAGCATCTCTCTTTGACTTTTTCATCCGAGGACCTTCCTATTATACGCTTAACAAAACCTATACCTTGCCGCATACGTTTTGTACATGTGTGTTCCACACGATATACCTTAATTTAATTTCATACTATCATAATACACGACGCGTCCCGGTGGGTCAGTACCCCTGAGCGGCATGCTTCAAGATAGTCCCCCTTTGGAAGAGTTTCCGGCTGGAGTAGAAGATAGTAAGCGGAGTTAGGGTATTACCAGGCTTTGGTTTCTCTGAGGCATAATGCTCCTGACGTGCGGCGTGATCCATTTACTTTTGATGTTTTTCTGAGTGATTGTGCGTGTGTGTGTGCCTTCCACGGAGTCAGCAAGCGGGTCTGACCACCCCGTGAGCGACTTCGTGTAGTGGAGTGTGTATTGTGAGTAGGCCACTGGAGTCAGAGTAATTTCCGTAAACCTTTTACTCGTGTGGGTCCGACTGGTGTTTCTTTTGAACGAAGTTTCAGCTCCGCGGCAGAAAAATACTTGTCGGTTTATTGAGTGAATACAATTTCTATTTGTTTGTGAGACTCAGTGTTTCATACTTGTTGAAGGAATCCATGGCGGGGGGTTAGTTCCCCATAAATCGCTCAATGGCCAAACCCCATCCCCTTTTTTGTCCCTGAAAGGTATTGTTTACGGCTTTTGGAGTCACTTCCATTATTATCTCTCTGAGGCATACTGGCGAAAATGTGCCAAAACTGACCCGTAGGGCACCGCAACCGTAAGTAGGGAATCCTGCATGTGGGGCGGGTACTGCATAGCATTCTCTCTACTACCACCTTGCATACTCTTTCCAAACTTACTGCTCAAAGTCAAAGAATAGCCTCGGACAGCCGTAGCCACGATGGGAGGCGGAAGCTGTATAAGGTTGGCCCATCAAGAAACGAAAATGATAAAACGAGCTGTTTAATAGTTACTAGGAATGTGAGTATGGTGTATTTTAAAGAGAATGAGTTGATGCATGGAGTGAAAATGAAACAAATAGCTGTTTAAAGCGCTCGTGAAGCCAAGCGCAATCGGCTGGACGCTGTTAAAAATGATGACGGTGGGTTCGCACTGTGGTCACGATTAGAAAGTAAGCATGGCATTCAAGACGTAGGCTTGATTCTCAGTAAGAGAGTTAAGATGTTAGTTAGGAGTCCAAGTATCCACGCGATTTCTCTGGATTCGTGCGAAAGTATCCGAATAGTTGCGATTGTGGCGTGTCACACATCAGTCGATAGAGAAATTGATTAAGTGGCAGATGAGTTTTGAGGGAAAAAGTGAGAGGCACTGGATGAATGCGACATTGGTGAGAGAATTATTTTACCAGTTGACATGTATAACAGGGTTGGTATTAGACAGAGTGTTGGTATTAGGCAGTATCTGAGAGAGTGGTTCGTCTTATTGGTGACCCTCGAATGAATGAAAACGGTGAAAACTTGGTGAGTGTATGCATGGAAAACGCATTTTGTTTTGATTGGATTGGATTTTGGGGAGGCGACCGGAAGCTAAGGTCATTTGTGCCATAGGGGACAGGTAATGGATAAAGGGTGGATAGAAAACCGGCGTCGGCATTAGCCTGCTCTTAACGAAAGGCGCCAAGGGGGCCACGGCTAAACGACTCATCCGACAGGGTTCTGTACTCGATGTGCCCTCCACAAGAGACTCAAATATGGATCGGGTTTCCTCAGAAAAATATCCTCCTCGGCAGGGGTATGAATCCTGGCTGCCTGAACGGTTAGTCAGTACTCTAGCCTCCAAACGAACCCCATTTGTTTCGAATACATGGTTCAAGCATAACGATACCTATATGCGTACGCGGCAAAGAGGTGATTTTAAGAGCATGTTTGATTTCATAGTTTATGACGTGGGCTTGAGAGAATTAGAAATGTATACATGGGTGATATGAGATGTCAAAAGTAGAACTGAACTATTCGGGGGTGTGAATTGGAGCTGTGTATAATGTGTTTTTGAGGAAGTGAAGTGCACGTAAAAAATATAAATAAAAGTGAGGAGATTGTTGGAAAACCAATATCATGGTCTAAAAAAACAGAAATCCGTTATATTTCCAAACAATTTTTACTATCACCCACCGACCTAAGTTTCGACAATACTATGCCATTTTCAAGGCGCAAAAATACAATGTCATTTTCAAAACGACCTTAAAAATTACATAGTATGGTTCAAACCTAGGTTGGTATGTGATAATAAATATAGCGAGGAAATATAACAGTTCTATTTTTTGAGTTAATGATATTTGTAACCAATTTCTAAAAGATATCGCCTGATTCCTTTAATTTTATCGTTGAACAGCAAGAAGTGAGTACAGTATGGGAGCAGTCTTGAGTGCATACGATCTTAGATAGAGAGAAAAAGGGGCGGATACATCGGTTATGGGAATGTGAATCATGCGTGTGTGAGTTTGAAAGGAATAATTGTGGAAAGAACAGGAAGTGTATGTGGGAAAGGAGTGGTAGGGAAAATAAAAGGAAATACATGGTGGAATGAAGAAGTGAAAATTGTAGTGAGTGAAAAGAAAGGCATGTAAGAGATTGATTACAGCCAAATCTGAGGATGGGGGAAGGAGAGTAGTATAGAAAGGAAAATATGCAAGGAATGCACAACTACCGTAAAAGAGAGCAAGGAAAGAATGCGTGAGGATGAGGCCAGCAGAAGACAGAGTGAAAATGCATTGTCAAAAAAACTGCTGATAATTTCTAGGAGGTGACATATCACCTGCACGCCCTACATTATAAGTATAGTCCCAATTTTAGTGAAACTGTTAATATTAATGCATTTCGCAGCCACAAAAAAGTACATGGATTAAAGATTTCTACAGATATGCAAGAGGTACTATCTATACAGCATAACAGATTTAAAAGCAAGCATTAGGGAGCAAATCGAATAAGTAACTACCCTACCTATCGAAAAGTTTAGTTAAAAGTCTTATAGGCAGCTATTATAGTCTCTTATTATTCGGAGGAAAAATGGCATTTAAAACTTGCTGGTTCTGCATTATATTTCTCAAATTTTACACTCAACATCTTAACTACCGTCGTATGACATGCTTCGTAATTTTTTTCAAGTAATAAACCGGTTCGAAACATACACAAAAGATGAAGTGGAATTATTAAATTACCGAGGATTTATCACTTCGCAACCATCATAATAATCATCGTAGTAACTATGTAACCAAATAATTAAAGAACTTACGTGAGTGAATCGGTTGCTTATTAAAATAACATTGAATTGCCAAAATATCGAAAAAATGTATTTTATTCAGTTTTATCTTGAGATGTCTCTCAAAAGAACACATTGCGTATGCTTCACGAAAATCGGTACGTCGACAAAGATCGCTTCAGCCACTTTAAAGTAATCCCATTCTCATGACACGACATCCGGACTAACACTCTGAGAAAAATTTAATATTTTAAAATAATTTCTCCCTTTCTTCAGTTTCAAGTCAAACCGCGATCCCCTGTCTTCAAGAAGTCTTCAACTCCTTCAATTTTTTTTCTATGGGAAATAAGTCCTCAGTCCACTCCAACTGTACCCATCAAGGGCATTGCAATTGTTTTCTCAGAAAGATACGGGAACGGGCAGTTATCCATCGTCACTCAATTAAAAATCATTCTCTCATCAGAAATCCGTCACACATCTTCCATTTCGATTGATGTCCACCTTGAAAAACGACAGAGAGACTGGAATTCGTAGCTGCGCGGCAATCCTACGGACACGGAAGGTACATACAACATTTTTCATGGATTTCCATCCCCATGGTACCCCACGCCATCTTTATAAGTATCCAGTTTTCAAGAAATACCTTTGGGGGTCCTCACCGGAAAGATCTAGAAAAGCCCAAAGGCGAATAGTTGGTAGATTCTACGATGAAATGCGAAAGAAAGATGCTAATTAGAACCGATTAGGCCATATATCAAAATTGCCGCTAGTATTTGGGACCAGAAAAGAAATATTTGTTAAGCAAAGTGAATGAAATACAAAAGGAAGTCGCAGGCTTCGTTAAAAACTGCTATGAGGGAATAGGAAGTATTACACATCTGATTGAAGGTTCTTCGTTTTGTTTTTCGTTCTTTTCAACCATTAGGGATTATGATAAAAAAGGTGTGACACTAGCATTATGTACTTCTTAGCCAGTTCAAATAATTCCAGAAATTAATAAAACTGTAGATGAAACTATTTTATACAACTAGAAGTTTCTGAGTTAAATTTTTTGGATCGATTTCCCGCATGGTTGGATAGGTATTGAACATTAAAATCGACCTACCTTATGTGGTAAACTGCGAAATACAAGAACTAAATTTCTTACAATTAAAGATTATATTCAAGTTACCTCCAAACCAAACTACACAAAAAGAGATTAGACATGCTTAGAGCGGATCTCACAATTTAATGGCGATTGGCCATATACTTATTTTGAAAGAGTGAATATAAAAATAAACCTAAGCGTTATAATACGAACCCAAGTTCAACATATGACTATACAATCGAAATTAATTTTTCTAAGATCTGATCAATCGACATGTTTCATTAAAATTCAGTATAATTAAATTCTGAAAACGAAAACATTAATATATAATTGATAAAATATATAGACTTTTAATCTTAATTTAGCAGTTTATTATGATTATTCTGGAAGACTAAATCCAACCTTGAGGCAAAAGGTTAACGAAACAATTCACCTCTGTCCTCTCCTCCACCTTTTCCCCTACCCCACTCCCTTTCGATTGATGGTGTACCAACAACCCCTGCCACACCCCTCGCGGAGGCTCGTGGGGTAGAATGTAGATAAATCTCTTTTTTTTAACATGACATGCCTCATGAGGGTAGTTTAACACAGACTTATCTTTAGTCACGATAGAGACTACATTCGAATTTTAGTTATCATTTTCAGCAGTTGTACCGAGCATGACGTAAGTACAGTTTCACATAACTGAAACTCTCAGTAATTAAATATAGAGAGATAAATAAAGAGGAAAGTACACAGGAAAAGACACCAGGAGGTAGGGGAACTAGGATTAGATAGGGAAGGATAGAGGGCTACAGTCAGCCAATTCAAGGATTGAACAACCAATAATGACTACATAAACAGTGGATATTGGGATGATATAGCATTACTATCATAATCAAAGGAGCACAGAATGCCATCCAAAGAACGCTTAAAAAATTTCGGGAGAGAAAAAAGAGACAGTAAACACCAGGCGTTTCAACCAACAATGCAACTGGAAAAATCCAACACAAGCAATTAATACCACTTGTCAAATAATTGACAAAAAAACTGGTTGCATGATAAATTTTCGAAAAATATATTTTTTGCACGCATATACCTGCATGTATTGGCAGCTGAATCCGACAATATTAACATTTTTTCCCTCCTCGATTTCTCTTGGAAGTCATTTTTCCAAGATAGAACAAGCAAACTTTCGAGAATTATCATGTTTACACATTCTTAAATACCTCAGAAACTAATGATAACTGGGAGATAACATAAAATCCTTACTATTAATACATTTTGCCCACAAAAAATTGGTCTTCTACTCAGGAAAACTGTGCGAAGAAGGAAAGTCTCAGGATAGAGAGTTTTTGTAATTAACGTAACAAAGTAGAAAGAAAGGTCTATGCATGTGACATTAACTTTTTACGCCTAGAAGAAAACAAAAATGGCTTTGTGCTCAGAATCAGCCATTTTTGACAACATTCTCTACGCTGGAATCTATTAAAATTTATAGCTTTCAGAAAATAAGAGAAGTATTAGCGAAAAAAAAGGAAAAGCATGGAGGCTGTGAATCTACTCGTTATGGAAATACGGTACTTGTGAACTTGCTTGGCGCTCTAAATCACACATTTTTGGACTTTGGATTTCCCTCTCCTTTGAAGGATTCATTAAACATGAGAGGGCTAAGAGAATAAAAAAAGATAAGCAAAAGTAGAATATATAGCTAAAATCTGACGTTTGAGATTGCACTCGTAGGAGATTTATGACCGTTCTTGATCAGCGAAAAATTGAATAAAATTTTACGCATGCCACAATCTCTTTAGAGTGCTGCCAGGGGAATCCAACTGTTATGGCAAAGGTCAAAACCGGGAGTATCACCATATCATTTTACATAATTTACATATATATTTTTTATCTAAATATATTCATAAATCTTTATAATATGATTTGTTCCTCAGTTGTCCCACAGTTTCTACTATGTCCTCAAGGTCTGATCCCAATCTATTGTATTGCCCAGGTCATCGCACCACTGTTTATAGTAAGTCATTTCTTGTAACAAGGAAGTCAATGCGGGTTTTCCACCGGGTCAGGTTGTCCATGTCTGCCGACGTTTCGATGACCGAGTTGCTCATCGTCTTCAGGGCATTGCCCTGAAGACGATGAGCAACTCGGTCATCGAAACGTCGGCAGACATGGACAACCTGACCCGGTGGAAAACCCGCATTGACTTCCTCGATACCATACGCCGGGAAAGCCTTCGATCTTTCTTCATTTCTTGTAACAGCTTGCCACGTATGGAACAACATGCCTACTCAAATTAAAACTCCGCATCTCTTAAAACATTTAAAATGAAATACCATGATTACTTACTTTCCCGGGAATGACATAATTTACTTTCTTTTTTGTAAAATTTGTTTTCATATTATTATGGTTTCTTTATTATTGTATAATTTTGTCATTAGTAAAGTATGGAACACATAAGTTTTTGTGCTGTGATAGATATCATCAATTTTTTTGTAATAATTATTTCGCCTGTAAACTGTATTCACTATAATTTATTGTTCTTACGGATTTTTTTCCTGAACAATAAATGTTTTTCTTTCTTTCTAATAACAATAGCTCGTAAGTAAGTTGATATGTTGGCAAATTTCAAGGATAGATACCATGTATTTGTATAGTACTCTTTCAAAAATTTTCCACAGCAGAAATCTTTTAAATCGGCTGATAAGCTGTAGTCGCAATTGCGCTCTTTACGTGGTAGAGCCTATTGACATCACCATCCAACATTTCGAAATACTGCCTCATCGCAGCAAAAATTTCGCCATTTTAAATGTATTTTAAGTCAATACAGTGGCCATAAAAATTTAAAAAAATAAAGCCAGAAGTTTTTTTTTTACCCTGAGCTTTCTAATGCACAAATAAAACAAGACGAGCACAACTCTATGACTAAGTACTGAATTTCGCTCCTAACCGTAAACAAATTTCTACCACCCCCATCCCTTCCCCTCCCGTGATGATACGCTACATGGACCCCAACCTCCCTGAAATAAAATTCTGACAATGTGACTGCTGACCCCATTTGCGCATACGACCACCCACTGAAGTAAATGGGAAGGACTCTTGCGATGGTGGTCAATGCCATAAGCAGTAACGCGGGCGTGATCTGTCCGCTATCTTTGTCAACCCCGATTTCCATTTAGCGGTTATGGTTTGACGCGCTTAATTCACAATTTTACATTTTACACTGATAACCTACTAGAAAACAGCATGCATGTGTATCTTCAATATGCATTCCCCTCAAATATATTATTTCTTCATTCAAATCAACAATAATCCACATTCCCAGTGGAAACCAGGGTAAAATCTAGTCAAACCCATGGCACAAGTATCCAATGTATGCTTCAAGAGACACTTGCCATTTCTCGAACACATGGTGGATATTCTTGCTATGCATCTGCTAATTTATCCATTCCCTCGTGCTATCCAAAGGGAAGCACGGGGGAATGGACGGATTAGCGTTACTGACCTCTTGCAACAAATTGGATGGGAATCGCTCTCAGACCGTCGATTGAAAATAAGACTCAAACTTTTATGCAAATTCAAAACCGATATATTTCCAGACGAAGTTTTCAATATCTTACAAACTCCAAAATACTACGGTAGATCAGATCATGAGAAGAAATTAAGGGAAGTAGATTGCAGAAAGGTTTAAAATGTCGTTTTTCCCGCGATCGATAAGAGACCATAATGGATGCGTTAAGACTATCAATTAGGTTAGTTGACAGGTAGAGTAGCTGATAGATTCATATCCCCCTGATGCATGTTTCTAAATCGGCCGAGTAGTGCTAACACCATGTTCTCCATATTACCTGCTTGACTCTTGTGACACCTTTTCATAGTTACATTATGAATTTCTTTAGTAGTTTCTGCAGAATTTGTAGTAGACCGATAGTGTGATGCTTGTTAGTGAAAAGTGAATTTCTTCACTGTTGTTCATGTTGGTGTTACCCCCTGCCAAACACTCTTGTGGTGGCTTTCTGGGTAATAATCAGATGTGGATGAAAGAAGGTACGAGCGGATAACCAATACATATATGGTTGTTGTTCCGGTGGTCAGATTACATTTTGATGACGTAATACCCTCTCTGTTTATACCATAATGCGACCAACCAAACCTCAAGTCGCTCACTTTAATTTTTAAGTAATTTTTCTCCTTCTTTTCGTCTCAGCATGGAACTGGGGTGGGAGAGAGCCATACTGCCTTCAATCCGGGCAATCTTCTTCGTGCTCTGCTGCACGGGACTCGCCCTTTCGCCCCACCCCGTGGTCTCGCAGTGCGAGGTGTCCCCACATTGGTCGGCGCGATCCGTGGGCGGTGGACTATTCCTGACGAGCGACCACTTCCGGGGAAAGGTCACGCTCATCGCCATGTTGGACGCCACCTGACGGTTGTGCTTGGGGCAGGCCGCGCAGTAAGTAAGACGCAGTGCGAGGATTCATTCTTATCTGCAAGAATGAGGCACATAGCCAGCCGAAAAAAGGGAGCAACAGCCACTTTCATGCTGTGCGGATGAAATATCTTTCATTCACCCCTACATAATATCCTGCAAGCCACCTGATGGGTGAGCGGAAGGGGGCGAGTTTTCACCAACATGCACCGAACAATGTTCTACCAAACTCAATGCAGCGAAGACTAGGAATGCAAAGGTTAACTCGGTTTTCCGCTTGGGTTCTATTTTCTAAGACCCGGGTTTCGTCGCGTGGTGACATAGCTCCGCGTCAATTCAATTGTGCTGTTCAAATCTCGCGCCATTTCAGTGCTCGGAACGCTCATTATCGTAACCGTCGAAACGTCGGAAGATACAAAGTCGCGCTCGGCGCAACGCGAGCGCTACCAAACGCTATCATACCACTGCGTTATAATAGCGTACACGGATACAGAATTTCCCCGGAGCACCAAGGTAGGGACCTCATCTGGTAGTTGCACATTCATCAACCAGGAGTTTGCATTCCAGTTTATACCAATAGATTTAAGTCTTTAAGTGGGTATGAAGACCTAAAAGCTAAAATATAATAGAGGGGTTCATATCGGCCTAGGGGACCATTGCCAAATTCAAATTAAAAATAGTAATTACTAAGTTACACCTTGAAATATTTACCGGGATTAATGACCAAAACCTCCAGATCAAAATCGGTAACGCTAGCCCGGATTTGATACCTCTAAAGTCATTATTTATCAAAGAAAATACATAGTGCAGTCCTATCCTTTCTATGTAAAGAGGTAAAAGTAATGCGAAGCTTTCTGAGCAAAATCGGGGACTTCGACTATAATTGACATACACTACGTTTACCTGACAATCTCAGATTGATCTGAACTCAGCCCAATCTAAAAATTCCTAGCGAGCCGACTCAGATCGCCTGGGTCTTGTTCAGATCGATCTGAAATCTCAGACTGGCTGAGAAAGTGGCCCGCTTCTTAGATCGATCCCGTTAGTCCGTTGCGTTAGCAATGTAGAGAGGATCCGGTCAGATCGATCTGAGATCGACTGATTACGTAGTGATAGGCAGCAGCTTACCTATTTAGGTAGGTTTGGATGCATGTGGAAAAACTGCCATCCACTATTTATGAAAGAGGGAACTACTTCTTGACAACTACACCCAGCTTTGCAACTTTTTACCTAGGTACTTTGCATTACTTAACCTTGAAATATTCCCTACCACCATTCATCTCATCTAAATCGCCTATTCTTTTTCTCAGTGAGAAATCTTTCCTCAACATCCTCCTCAGCATTCCATCACTCATCCTTACTTTTGCAATCATTCTTTCCCACCTCCTCCTTACTTCCTCCATCGGCCTTCTTTCTTCTCCCACCATGCCAAGAACTTCTCTTGTTCTCCTTTCGGTGCACTTTCCATGACCTCCTTCACATCCGCGTATAAAGTGCCTCCTGTCTATTCTCACCTCTCTGCCAGTTACCAGATTTCGGATAAATTTTATACTTAATATCACCGCGTTTCTCCATAGTTTTTTTCCGATACTCTCAAAATAATGTGAAGAAAAATAATGCCATGACTATTATAAAATAAGGTGCAGAAAAATAATGCCCTTCTTTCAGCAAATGTCAGATTCGCTAACATAGCTCTCTTAATAATTTTTAATCAAATATGCCCCCATTATTTTCAAGATACTGCTGAAGTAACAGAAATCTCTAAACTGTATCCTTAACCCTATCTATTTAGTTGCTTATTCGCCGGTGAAATTAATGGGATAGTTCGTTTAAATCCTTACTTTTAATGAAAGAGCTAGTGTCAGGCATATGGCTATCATTCTCATAGTAATATTGGCAGTAAAAATATCAGTATCGGTTGGGTTCAGATAAACTGGCATTGGGTTAGTTTCAATGTGCAGTCACGGGGTCACAAATGAAGTAACATCTTTTTTCCGGTGTCGTAATTGTTCTATATTCGCCGTAAAAATCAAGCCAACTTTTGGGAATGACTCTACGCATTACCACTTGATGGGATGACCATCATGCCTGGCGACTTTTCTTCCCAAAGCCGACATAGTGGAAGAGCCAGATTTGATTTTAGGGCTTGTGTGAAAATGCGGGTATGAATTCACATTAGCGAACGAGAGAGAATTGCAAAGTCAATACTCCCCCCTCAGCGTTACCTGGAAACCCAAATATTCATCTGACAGACCAAGAGGAGGATATTTTAAAACTGCCAGCCAAAAGGAACAAGAGATGACACTTTTTTTTTGCTTCTGCTGTTCAAAAATATCGCTTTCACTTACGACACACTTTAGCAAAAGGAAAGCAAAAGATAAATACTCAGCCTGCAATTAAGTGGACGGGAAAAGATTCAGCTCGAGAAGAAAACACCAATGCCAGCTACAACCAGGAAATAAGAAGGCAAGCCATATCGAGATAATCTCGATCACGTACCAAACGAAGGAGTCACGTGGTACGACAAGGAACGGTTGGAGATTTCGGTGAGTTTAAACCACTTGGATGGCTAACTTAAGCATCTCATATTATTATTTATTACTCGCGATACTTAAATCGATTAATAATATTGCTCGAGAAAAACTCGATCGGGAATGCTACGTTAGATTTTTACGGGTGGTGTAAATGCATCAAAATCTCCATTCATTCGTCATTGTACCACATGACTCCTTAGTTACGTAATCGAAATTATCTCTAGCATTTCAAACACTCCCCATCCCACACTCCCAGGTGGGAGCGTTTGTTTGAACCGATCGAGATAATCTCGATCACGTAACAACGAACTGCTGTTGATTTTGGTATTACCTACTCTCATGGACATCTTAAGCATCTGATATGGGGTTTATTGTGTCTCTAATTGGGATATAAAAATCCACAAACAACATTACCGCGAGAAAAACTCGATTGGGAAGGCTGCGTGAGATTTTTACAAATGGTTTAAACACTCCAAAATATCGAACCCTTCGAGATTGTACCACGTAACTCCTTAGTTACGTGCCCGGGATTATCTCGAGCGGTTCAGACAAAATCCACCGGGAGATGACATGGGGTGATTCCATTCCAGATGTGCAATACTTCACGCAGTTCAAATTTGAATCTCACACGCTTCCAAGGCCGCTAGACGAGGACCAGAGATCGGTTAGGCGAGCTATGCAACGCCAAATCAGACACCAAGGAATTGCTACGTTGACAAACACGCCACTATGCGGTACACAGGTTAACATGCTAATACTGATAAGTATTACTAATACATTTTATGAATGAATACTACGGGATTTAAATTGGTGGAGAAAATAAAATCACGCGAGACTCTTCCTTCTTGGAGAGGCGGTAGTAATATGTGGTAAGCAAGGTCGTTTTGATATCGATTGTACTCTTCCTTCGATATAGGTCTCCGCAACCATTTCCACCACGTGGCCGCCATGCTATTCGAGCGTTGACTGCCATAACATACCCAAGGAAATCTGCGAATATGCGTCACAAGTTGTCATTTCGAATACCAGTGCACTACCAAACCAACAATTAAGTCGAACAACCAATACTATGCTTATGGAGTATACAGAAAGATCATCACATTAATTGCGGATTTATGTACGTCGCAAACAAGATGTATAGGGTACTCTATACTCCTTGGTTTCGAAGACCTATATCGAAGGAAGAACACAATCGATATTGAACGACCTTGATGGTGAGGATGGACATTTCGCATTTGCGGTATCACGAATTTTACGCGACTTTTAAGTCTTTCACGTGAATTACGCGAATTTTGGAATCTATTGAAAATAACACGATTTTGAAATATGTCCGTCAATTTGTGCCATATGAAAGACTAGATAGGAACATGCATTAACTGCGATGAATGATCGTCCGAAGGCAGCAACAGAAGCCACAACCTAATGCTCCAGCTTTAGAATTTAAAATATTCGGCCAAATATTCTTCTTTGCTACTTCACATATTAATGAAAGGTGGAATTAAATTTAGAGAAAGAAGACGTATGTATAGTTTCTACAAAAATGAAAAAGGAGTTGTCAGATGTGGCTCAAAGGTAAAAGAAGCAAGAATAAGTAAGGGTGTTACACAAGGGTGTTCCTTATCACCATATTTATTCAATTTGTATGTACAAGATGCTATAGACAGAATAAGAGAAGAGTTAGAAGAGACAGAAGTTGGAGTAAAAGTGAATGGGGAGAGAGTGGACATGCTTAGATTCGCGGATGATATAGCTGCGCTAGCAGAAAGTGAGGAGGGTCTGCAAAAAATATTGAATGTAATGAACAGGGTATGAAAAATGATTATAACATGAAAATTAACAAACTAAAGACAAAGGTTCTAATCTGCAATAAAAACAAAAACAACAGCCAATGTAAAATTGGAAAATGTTACTCTTCAACAAGTGAAAGAATTTAACTACTTGGGAAGTAAAAGAACGTGGGATGGAAGAAGTGCAAGAGATATAAAATGCAGAATCAACCAAGCGAAGCTAGCATTCAATAAAAAGAAAACTCTACTAACGTCAAAAAGCATTAGTTTAGAGATGAGGAAAAACTTTATTGAAGACCTACGTTTGGAGTGTTGCGCTATATGGATGCGAATCGTGGACTGTAGGGGAAAGTGAAATGAAAAGACTGTTATCCTTTGAAGCATGGTGTTACAGAAGAATGCTGAAAGTAAGCTGGACAGAAAGTAAAACGAATGAAGAAATCTTTGAAAAAGCTCAAGAAGATAGAAGAATAGTAAGAAGCGTTAAACAAAGGAGAGCTAAACATATTGGTCATCTACTACGGCACGATAATCAAGTGAAAAGGATAATTGAAGGAAAAATTGAGGGAAAAAACTGCAGAGGAAGGCCCCGACTAGACTTCATGAGCCAAATTATGAAGGATATGAATTGCAGATACATACTTTGAGCTGAAACGAAAAGCTGAGAAGAGAGATAAATGGAGGTCTGCTGCCAACCAACTCAAGGGTTGAAACGGAAGAAGATTCGTCTTTGATGAGGAAATACGTCCCACGGAACATGTGTACGTCCATTTCCTCAATGTATAAACGTGATTCAGTCAAACCTTTTAAGGCGCATAGCATTCCTCTCATCGAGTAGGAAGGATCGGTGTGTGAGAGAGAGAGAGAGAGAGAGAGAGAGGTACATGACGGGAATGGTGCCCTTACGGAGGACCCCCTTCGTAAGGACCCTAACTCTCCTTTCAAGGATTAATGCTCGAGTCACTGGCGGCACTATCTTCATCCTAAAAACATGGCCTTCGCCAGTATCCATAATTTGCGATCGCTAAATTCCTCAAATCCCTGCACAATGGTCTGAGGTTAAAGTTTAACGAATCACGCGATACTTTGTGGAAATTGGTTACAGATATCATGATCTTAAAATGACAGTATTTAGTTATATTTCCGCACAATTTTTATTACCACAACCGACCTAGGGTTCGATAATACACGTCATTTTAAAGGTAAAAACCTTGAACATGACATAGTATTATCAAAACACAATCCGTATAGGTAGTAATACTGGTCGGATAATTTGAAAATCAAAGTAATTAAATTGTTCTACTTGCTCTAGTTTATGACCTCCAACTTTAATCGAAAGCGGGACTTGTGATTAAAGTTGGCGGACATAAACTGGAGCAAATAGAACAATGTAATTACTAATGTAGCACGCTAGAGTAAAACGGGCACAGTAGCAAAGACATACGGAAGAGAATCGTTTACCTAAGAGCCTAAGGAGGCGTTTAGAAATAGAGGGGAGATTATGACGGGGACATTGAGTAGGGATGTGAAGAAGAGGCTGGTGAAGAGCTTGATATGGAGCGTAGAGTTGTATGGGGCAGAAACGTGGACCCTCAGAAAGGAGAACGAGGACAGGCTGCAAGCATTTCAGATGTGGGTGAGCAGAAGGATGGAGAAAGTGAGGTGGACGTAGAGGGAGACCAACGAGGAAGTGATTGAGATGGTGGGCGAGGAAAGGAAGCTTCTGAATGAAATTCGGGATAGGCAGGGTAGATGGCTGAAGGATGTACTAATGTGTTGGGTAATGTAATGTACTAATGTGATGGGTAGCTGAAGAGTGTGATAGAGGGAAGGACGTTGGGCAAGCGGGGAAGGGGAAGAGAGAGAATAGGTTTCATGGACGGGATGAAGAAGGGTAGATCGTAAGCAGAGGCGAAGAAAGATATAATAGAGGGAAAAAGGCCCCTGAGTATGTAGAAAACCGGGAGGAGAATCTCTGACATTCGACAAAACCTGCGATTTCCGGTATTATACATTTTTGTAAATAGCAGGAGTTTTTAGTTTAGGCTTCTGCCGCTGCCGTCGGTTGATTTTTCACGCCAGTTAATGCATATTCCCACCTAGGTTCTAATGGCATTGGTTGTAGGTGGTAATAAAAATTGAGTGGAACTATAACTACGCTCTGTCATGGACTAGGATCATTTACTTCCCAACTGTTTTGGTCTCTTCGCTTAATACCGGGAAATGATAACTATACCTTCACACGTTTCAGCTATTATATTTTTCGCATATTTTTCACATGAACTATAAAAGTACCAAGTACAAGTATTCCCCTTTTACGCAGTGGACTGGAGCCGGGCGCTTACCACAGGTTACAATCATACATAGGTTCATGTCATCTGTCTTTTTTCCCGTACTCGAAATATTACTCCTTGGGATGGGTTTTCCTTTGCTATTGTTTGACACCTCATAATTAAGTAACGGGTCATTTTTCGTCCTTCGGCTGTGGCAGCAATCATAAGGGCGTTTCTTTCACATCAGAGAGTTCTGAACCACACCTGACGTCTGGCACCGTCTATTGGTGAACAAGGGGAGCTAAAGTACGGGGGAGCACCCTTAGGTCTATGCATGATGACTGTATAAGTTTTTCTTACAACTGCAATACCAGCAAAATATAGTGTTCCTTCAATACTAAAATCCTGACTATTTTACTATTGTACAGGTAATTGCAAAATTTGCACTGTAAAAATATCATTGGATTGGGTAAGGATTTAAGTCCAGGAGAATGCTTTCTCAAAATAAATTACATCAAATTCGTGGATCTTCCGAGTGGATGACTCCCGCGATTGTAGCCGTCGATGCGAACTAGCACTAAGTAATCTGAATGCTGCGTACTTGAATTCGAGGATGGGACCGTTAATTTGACCCCAGTGGAGCTAGTTTTTGGTCCTCAAGAAGTGCCAAATTCCGGAAAATTTAAACTAACGATGAACTGTGGAGACACACTGCGCCACTTTTCTCAGAACTATATGTAGGCTATGTCCCACGCTTTTGTTTTCGCACATTTTTCCCGATCCCCTCCCTCGATCACTTTGGGATCTAATATTCTCAGCGCGTTGGCAGCACGAGCATGTAACAGTTTTATCGTCTTTAACGAACCGAGGGGTCAGGAGATGTCACCGAGGCGACGCGTGCGAACATCGCGATCCTCGGTGACACAAGAGGGCGCGCTATTCTTGTTTCTCTGTTGACATGCGCCGGTCCACACGGTCCACACACCCGCGAGATCACATTGAGGACGAGGTCTTGCACGAAATCGATCGAAATGGGACTGGTTTTGGAGGATAATTTTTCTATTTTATTTTTAACCTTCATCCGGGCGCTCTCTTTCGTAGCGCCGGTGGGGTGTAATTTACGGCCTTTTGTTTTTCCGTCTTTTTCGTTCAAATTTTTCATCGCAAATCATTATCGTTAGGATCAACTTGATGAATCAATCAACTTAGTACACATGAAAAAATGTTAGCGAACGCTAGAGAACGTTTGGCGATGGCTGAGACAAAAGACAGGCCGAGTCAAGCTAGGACTATTCTGGCATCAAGTGTCATAATGTGTATTTGGAGAATGCATGTCACTCTCAACCTCCTGCATACCATCATGTAAAATTTGAGCGCGCTTTTATGAATGAGGCGGTAAACTACCTCCCACGCGCCCGGATAAAGGTTAAGAGCTAGGTACTACTATATGATGATGATGATATCAATATACTGGTGTAAAATGTTCATTATCACATCTTCGTCGCTGGTCATGTAAAACTACTCTTTGTATACAATATTTCATAAAGAGCCTTCTACTCGACAGAAACAGATGAAATTTGCCACGGAGCTGTACGTAGAGAAGTAATAAGTGGTAGTCATGGGACAGCAAAAGAATCTCATATGGACTGATGCGACAATACTCGCGAAAGTATACGGGAGATTTCAAAGTGTGAAACCCGGATGACGTAGATGCGCAGACCTTGTTCATTTTCGTCCACCGGAATGGCCTACCTTGTTTAGTAGTGCCATGGTTAAGAGTGATACGAGTTAGTTTTTCGACGCTCAGTCCAGTGCCAATGCTGAATGATCACGGAAAAACTTCTCGTGAGCGCTTCACAAAGATGATCGGTTATGTGAGTGGTTTGAGTCGTTGAGGTAGATAGAGGAGGCATTCGGTCAACAAACTGTAGCCTGACAACCGAAATACCAACCATATTGGTTCTCCCTGCTTTATCTTCTCTTTCCTTGGGAGAGCACGACGGAATGGATGAATTGGCGGGTGCAACACAAGAATATCCACCATCTGTTCGAGATTTAAAACAAGTAACTCTCCGCTGTATAATCCAAACTCACTGTCGGAGAGTCAAAAATACGTAAATTTATATTTAGTTCCACACTCTAAAATATTTGTAGAATATTGTGTATAAGTAACTCTACGTGTTTTGGGGTAAAAAAACTATTTCACTGTTAAAATAAAAAAGACTAAAAAAAGGGTACGATATTTTGCTATATTGCGAATGCAAATATATCTCAAAACTCACTTAAGTAAAATTAATGTAAGTGAAGCAAGCTGTTAAATAAAACTGAATTTACTTAAAATCCGCACGTCCATTGCAAGACATTCTGAAGCATTTGAATTCTGAGGTTTTCAGAGAAGATCGACGGCGGACGTTCCCCATGAAATGTATTCAAATTTTATTCGTTGCTAATTGGTAAATAAGTTCACCTATAGAAAATAACACGAAACACCTCATCAAGAGGGCTGATTACTTCGAGACAAAACGCCCTTTTTAGTTCTGGCTTTTGCCGCAATCTAGAAGAGATCTTCACCTTCCCCCCATTTCCCGCTCCGGACAGCAGTGCAGCTGATGGTACAGTGGAAAATGGGTTGCTAGGGCTAAGGAGAATGTTCACAGTGACGTCTTAATACAAAACGTTCAATATTTTAATGATCCCCCAAATAGCTGTAGGATTTCAATTTACAATAAGTGCAAATATTTTAAGAAATATACGTTGCATGCGTCATGGCGATAATTTAATTTTTGACAAAATCAAATTTCTTCTGCAATCGAAATAGTTACGTAGAAAGCAAAAAGAGAAAAGCTACAACACTTATATTAGGTATTAATTCTTATTCCAGATTTTCATTTATGTACAAATTTATGTTATACTTTGTATTCGTGTACTCATTAGAAATTTGTATAGATAATAGCGCAAAAAATTACTTGTAACCGATTTGGTTTCTTAGTAATGTGAGGCAATTTTAATATGCAGCTTTATGGAACTGGACATGTATCTCGAAATAACGCAATGACAAAGGTACTGGTTTTCTCATAAACGCGAAAACATACGTTTAATACCATTATAATGGTTCCTTATAAATATCAAGGCATCATGCAGGTATCGAATTCCGCGCCATAAATCCAAGATATAACAATGCTTTAACAGTGACGAAATAATAAAAATATAACCATTTCATCATTTATAATACAACAGTATGGTTAATACCAACGTATAAATAGATGAACTTACGTGAAGTGTGCTCCAAGAATTTTTTTCCGAACGACTGGAAATGTTTTTAAAATGTGCACTCAATAACACACAAATGTCGCCCTCCCGTCAAGACAATTCTACAGCCGACACGATGCCGGGTTACTCCACAGCCTTTCTTCATAACACACGTGGTTCACACGGTTCACGGGTTCACACGGGTGAAACACGATTGCACAAATATTTTCAAGGAATAGAGCAGGTTCCAATACCATGCATGTGATTGTACATACATACTATGAGATTTATAAAATTTATTGTGAGAGTGAAATATAATTTTCGTATAACGTCGATTTCCCTGAACATAGTTGACGTTTTCGAAGATATTTCGCTAATGCCGAAATGGGAGTGTCGATTTTCAAGTACACCAAGTATTTAACACTAATAGTTATGCTATGTACAATGCCGAATGATATGCATTATTTCATTTAAAGTGTATAATTACAAATTAACTTCATTATAAGCAACTTAACCTCTGTGAGAATGTTAACACACCACTATTTCTCAGTACGGACAGCTCAGATGGAGTGCAAGAATGAGCAAATAGCGTCAGCACCGCTGCCCGCGCTTCGGGATAAAAGTGGTAATAGCTTAAAAAACATGGGTCTTAAAAGCACATAACTCCTGTTTTTCCTTTAGAAAAATGCTTCCGCTAGCCCTAGTATATTGTCTCATCACAAGATAATGTAATATTTTTTTAAACGTCTTATTGATGCGAGTAAAGTGCGTGGCGCAGCACCATTTAATAATGTCTGGTTGATGTGACTTAAAAACGACAAGATGAGACAATTTGGCAGAGTAAAAATGCAGTATAGGTTTCAAAATGAGTGGTTCATATAATTTTATGGTGGAAAAATGCCTAAGTCGAGAATCATTTGGCTTCCTTTTCGAGCGCGATAAAATTATTTTGAAGCGGTGGCGCTGATACCCCAGTCTGTACTAGTCGGACATGAGTCAACATAGGATGAAATTTCATTTCATTGAATTATATTGGATTGATCATTTGTCTTTATTATAAAAATATCTACGGCATAAATTTAACATTAAAAAAAAACGATTTTTGACCTCTAAAGTGGGTACTCAGACCACTGTGCGTCGGTGGAAATCCGTATATTTTGCTTTGGGAAAAAATTCCTCCTGCTCAGGGAAGTGAATCATAGACCTTAGGCTTGCTACCACGCTACCCATGCTTTCCAAGTACCAGGGCAAGGATTTTAAGGAGCGATTTTCGTTTACTTGCAGATTTGCGTGAAATTTTTCATACACGTACTCTTCTCTCGAATCGAGTTAATGACGAAACATAAAAAGTTAATGTGGTATACAGCTACGCGCACAGTTTCAAATGAATTCGTTTTGATAACATCACTTGACCAAACCGCGATTCAAGCCCAGTTATTCCGATTGTAATTCGAATGCAAATTTCCCAACTTTGAAGAACATCACACTTTAGCTTTTCCTATTATCCAGGCGAGCTTTCAACACCAAAAGCAAATAGAAGAGTAGTTGACACCCTATTATAATGCCAGGAAATTTAACGGGACGGGAAGTGAGGCACAAAAAGAATGCTCTTTTCTTGTTTGTTTTCCAAAAATTTAATTGCATTAATAGATGATACAACGTTATCTGTGAATGAGATACAAATAAACCAGGGCTATTGTTGGGTGCTCCAATATGAGAACAACTGTATTCTGTTCTTCATATTTATAATGTTAATATATAGTATTAAAAGAGTTCCAAGCAAGATTAAAATTGACATGACCTTCCACAGGTAAATCACTCCATCTACAGGAGTTGGATTCAAGAAATATGTTCATTTGAATTTAAACCTGTACAGGTACCTGTATGGCCTCTGCGGGCGACAAAAACTGCACTTTACTGTACGAAGTTACACATGACTGTACGAAGTTAAGAGTGAAATAATCATTTGCCTCATTACCCCAGCCATAAAGAATTTCGTCCATTCACTATATTTTCTATCTCACTGTAAATAGACATTCTATTTCAGCATTAATCTTGAACTTTCGACTGTTAATCTGCTTGTACAGATTTGATAAAGTGAATTCAACGATTGCGTATTATCACCGCGATTTAGCATTAGAGCATAAGCGAAAAAAATATCGCTGCAAGCATCTAACAATCGGACAACACTATCCAGCGACGTTTACTCATCGGTTTCCAATTGGTTTTCATTGCGAAAACGAGTCGCATCGCTCGATCTATCGTCGCAAAGGTCATTACAGAGCTATATAATGAAAATCATAAATGGATACCGACACGCGACCTTAAGATTTTATAGCCTTGCCAATATGCTAGTAACGACTGCGCCGCAATTAGCTACAATCAAGAGTCTTTTTTTCTCAGTTTGAAATCAAAGACATAATTATTGACACCGGGCTGGGACAAAAAGTCATCATTTCTAAAGGCGGCCTTACACATGGAAGTTACTTCCGTTACAGTAGACAAGCAAATCGCGTACAATCGGCACTTTGATGTGCAAGAACGGACGTCCATGGCAGTAGGAGTCGATAGCGGTAGTAATCGACCAAGGTTTATACTTGCAAGGAAATCAGACTGGCTTCCATTTTTTCCTGCAAGTAGTATATCGATTCCTCAATAAAATTGCACTGCATACGGTGAAAACCTTGGTCACATGACTCCGAAAGAATATTAAATTTGTAAACAAAGAATAAATTAGTAGGAGGACGACTCATTGCAGTATAAATCAATATTTATTTGTACTTGTTTTTAATCCCGAAGAACGCAAGGGTGAGCTTGATGACCTTTCTATAACTTGATAATGATAATTTCTATCACCATTATCACACTTGATACAAAGTAATATGGCGTAATTAATTTAATTCATACAAATTTATTAATGCCACGAATACCTGCGGGACTCGAACATTGCAGTGTATGAACACAATAAATGTCAAGGGCATTTCGGAGTTACCATGTTCATTGTTTACTTTCGCCATTCATTTCTTTGGGAAAGCCGGAAGTAATGTGTAAGCAGAACAATGCCCTGCAAGTAACAGTACGATTTGAGATATCGCCACGCTTGCTACTTCCATTGAAGTCAATATCCCTGAGTATAGCGGCCTAAACAAGCTCCCTTGAGATTAAGGTATCTAAACAAGACACACCCCACATTTGCGAGTGTTCACCCAGCAGTTTACATTGGCTCTGATCTTCCGGCTGAACTCTCACCCATGAGCTTGCTAGGCAATAGGCAACTGTCTTCTCCATTGTAATTCTTTTTCGTTACCTGAACTGATCTCTGATTTCTCAGATAGTGACATTTGTCATTGGCAATTGATTTGGCCAAGCCAATATTAATTTAATGCCTCGGTTCGCTAAGGGTATGTTCCGCAATCGTCGACAAACTGAATTCCAAATTCCCGGTAGAATTTTCGCTCTTCAGGATAAAAGCTACGCGGTGACTACCCAGGATTGCACGAAATTTTGCTTCTATGAGCCACAACTTCTGTTATGGGCAAGTCCCTATATTTTATCTCAATTCTATTTCCGGAAGAATTCGCTTCTTACAAAATATTTTCCGCTAAAGTGGCATATGTAGCAGAGAGAATATACTACTTTTCTCTATTTCGAATCAACTCGAATAGAATTAGAAAAAAAGCGAGAAAAATTGCGCTTTTGCTGTTCGTATCAATCTGAGGGCACGTTTTTCCATAAGTAGACAAAATATAAAGAAAATGATATACAAGTCATTCCAAGGGTGAATCACATCAAGAATGCCCACGTCATCCTGAGTGCCAGCATACGACAATGGCGGAGAAGTTTGCGGAATACCGATATCAAGTTGGGTATAATGGGGCGGGAATTTCTGAGTCCGTCAAATGGGACAATACACTTAGCACCCTTGGCACCGTTCCTTGAAGGGTAAGCTAATACTGACACCGGGTTCTTCTGTGCCAACATTTCTCTTGACAACCTACCCACCTATCCTAAGCACCCAAGAGTGATCAAAAATAGACAGAAATATCTCAGCTACTTCCGGAATACGAACCCCAGTCTCCGGGATTTTCCATCTCGTCGTTTAAAGCATACCAGATGCCCTGGCCACTGGAAATCTGAAAGTTGTCGTATCCTTATAAGCCACGTTATTAGATGAGTTTCATTAGAAAATTGATACATTTTCAAGAATACAAAGCCGACCATATCCGTTGAGTTGACGCATTTTGATATCACCCAACTCAGTTATTTGCTGATTACTGAACTCATATTTTTTTCGAAAGTATCTAAAGCATAAGTGAAAACATTGCACTGTTCAACATGTACTTGGAAGAGGCCATAAGATAAACACAATAAATTGGACTGAGCGGGGTTAAGATAAACGGAGAAGAAATAAATATGCTCCGCATCGCAGATGATATCGCTGTCTTAGCTGGAAATCCCGACGATCTTAAAAGGTGTCTAAACGCAACGGACCAAGTTCTCCAAGAATACAACATGAAAACAAATAAGACGATGATTAAACTCATAGTTTGCGGAAGAGGGAAGCTGAATGCAGAAGTTACCCTGAGAGAAGAGAAATTAGAGCAAGTGGATTCATTCACCTATCTCGGAAGTACCATCACGTGGGACGGAAGAAGTACAACGGACATCCAGCGGAGAATAGTCCATGCTAAGTAGGCGTTCATGGGAAAAAGACAACTACTGTGCTCAAAGGAGATAAGACTACAAACCAGGAAACAGTATGTGAAAACATTCATCTGGAGCGTGGCATTCAACGGATAGGAAGCATGGACCATTGGAAAAGCTGACCAGAAAAGAACAGAAGCCTTCGAAACCTGGTGCTGGAGGAGGATGCTGAAGATAAAATGGACGGACAAAATAAGAAACGATGAAGTGTACAGAAGAGTAGAAGAGGAAAAGACCCTATGGAATACCATACAGAAAAGAATATAAAGATGGATTGGATACACCCTGAGACAATGTGTATGTAAAGAACATAATTGACGGAAAATAGAGGGAAAAGTCCCCAGAGGAAGACCCAGGAATCAGTTCTTAGACCAAATAAAGAGGAAAGTACATAGGAAGAGATACCAGGAGGTAAGGGAACTAGCACTAGATAGGGAATGGTGGAGGGCTGCAGTCAACCAATCTTAGGATAGAACGACCAATGAATGATGTCTCACCCAGTTTTCCTCAACGGCAATTGGGTTTCCAGTTCCATTTGTAACAAATAGAGATTTGGGTTTGGAAATGTAGGAAATAGTTTAATTTATCATATTGAGGCATAATATTTATACAACTATTAGCATAATTTTGAAAGTCCCATTCACAACTAGTAACCAAGACCCGGATAACCCGGACTTCGGAATTATCGGTACAGGTCTCCGGCGTGAGTATTGAATTGTTTATGCAATGGTCGTGGGATGGAATGATTATTGCATAGTCGAAATTTATTTCCCGAAACAATATATTTTGTCCAATGTGATTATCTCTCGGAAGAAAACAAAAGTATTTTTAAGGACACAGAAAGCGACATTTTTAAGGACATTTTAAATGACATTTTTAAGGACAAAGAAAGCGAGGTTGGTCATAACGTAGGAGGGCACAAACTGGAGCAAGTAGAACAGTTAAATTAATGGGGCTGAACGTTTGAAGAAAATGAAATTTAGCAAAGACATTAAAAGAAGAATTGCGCTAGCGCATGAGGCGTTCAGCTATAGAAGGGAGCTGATGAAGGAAACCTTGGGTGAGGATACATATGAGAGGCAGGTGAAGAAATTGATACAGAATGTAGCGTTGCATGGGACAGAAACATAGACTCAGAGAAAAGAAGACGAAAGTCCGCTGCAAGCTATAGAAATGGGGGGTGGAGACAGATGAATAGAGTGCGGTTTATGGAGATGAAGACAAATGAGAAAGTGCTGGGTATGGTGGGGGAGAAAAAGGAACTTCTGAATGAAATCCGGGGTAGGCAGGGCAGGTGGCTGGAGGAAGTCGTAATGGGTTGCTACCCACTATGATAGATGGAAGGATGTTGGGAAAATGGGGAAGAAAGAGAATAGCTTTCATGGACGAGTTGAAGAAAAGTAGGACTCGTCTGAGACGAAGAATGAAACATTTTACGTTATAAGGCCCTCCATTATAAAAATCCAGATGACCCTACTGTCTTCCACTAAACAAACAACCCGTACCGGTATATTAGAATACAGATTAAATCTTTTACGAAAGTTTGATGTATACTATTTTTTTTCTGGACGCTGAATTTTTTTCATGTACAAATAGGGGCCATGATAGTTGCGATAGATCAGTTCTAGGATACTTTGACCCTGACTAGGTAAAATAGGTTTTACAACTTTTCTACTTTTCAATCTGCCTTGAAAGTTTTGAACGGGAAAGTAATGTTGATTCTAAACAATAAATGTGAAAATTCTTCCCGGAATACTATACACATCAATCATTCGTAGATAGAGCGTTAAACCGTGATAATGACATATTTTTGTCAAAACCATGGTCGGTAGCCATAAAACGGCGTGGAAAGTACTAAGCGCCATTTTATTTCATGTACCACTTTTCCACAAAGTTAAGTCTAAAAATTTAACTTGAGTGAAACCTTCAGTGAAAAAAACATTTTTATTACAAAAAATTGGAAAATTTGTTGTAAAAAATGTAAAATGCGGATAACTTCGATATGAATGGCTCCATTGAAATTTGAAAGGGACCGTTGGGTGCCCAGGAAAGTCAGCATTAAGGATTATTGGACGATAAAAGTTAGATATTACCAGCATTATAGATATCGATAGTAAGTCCACTGCTTAAATAATTTACAGAAATGCGCGAGGTAATGTTTATAGGGTTATGGGGTACGTGAGGAGTAAGATCCTCCATTAGTAGGTATCGCTTAAGTCCCAACGAGAAGGGGGTTCTTCAGAGCCTTTATCAGTGAATGTAACTTTGATGACTCAAATAATACCAAGGCTCACCTAAAGTATGTACGCAACGCAAATGATGGATTTTATATTTATTTTTTACTCCTGCCTAAATTACTAGTTATTAGCCATTACTCATAAAGAGCGATTTAAGTCTGTGAAACCATTGCAAATCGACTGTGGTTGTTATATTTCAACTAGCCAATGGCACAAAAACGCGTGTACCCTTCGGATAATCTAAACCGGAACCATTGCCCATCAATCTGTGAAATAACCGAATGACGTTCTTCAATCCGAAGGTCGGTCTGGTCGACCAGGATTGTGCTTACCGAGACCAAAAGCGTTCTTAGTTTACACTTATGGTGGTTGGAGCGCGAATCGAGAGTCATACTTTTCAAGTAATTTTTTGGGTTCTCCCCACGTTGCACCATTTTTTATGGAGGGCCGTTTCGCCGGCATTCCAGTCGGCTTCATCAAGTCCTAATTAACAGGAGAATTGTCTACCGCAATACACAGGGCTCTGGTCCGTTAAATGTCCGTTGGGATCTAGTCCAGATCGCTCTGATTGACTGAGGAGTCCGACGGTCTTGGAAACCCGTTTAAAAGTAGAAGACAGCGGATAGCCATATCCCCTCTTGAAGTTATTTGGATTCTTAGCGATTTCGATCGCCTCCCGTGTCAGCTGAGGAAAGTACTTATTTTCCTTGGAGACGGCGTTACTTCCTGTTTATTAGGACATGATGAAGCCGACTGGAATGCCGACGAAACGTTTGTCCATAAAAATGGCTCAACACGAGTAGAACCCAGAAAATACCAATAAAAAAGAAAACCGCGGAAGCTTCCGTCACACTTTTCAAGTAAGTCGGAAAAAATCCTTGAGCCACAATTCAATTTCTTACATCTATTTATACGTTAGAAATAACCACACGTGCTGTAACATAAATGATGCAATAAAATATACTTGTACAAATTCGTCTAAATAAAAGCATTGTTATGACTTGCGTTTACGGCACGGAATTCGAGATTTTTAAGCGAAAGTCTTACGTCAATACGTGTTATTTATTCGGCATGATAATTTGATATCTATTTGGAACCAGTACTAAAAAACGTATATTTTCGCGTTTAGTAGAAAATCGGTATATGTGGCATCGAATAACTGCATAATATATGCCCAGTACCACGACGCTACGTGTTAAAATGGCATGAAATTGCCCAGAAACCAAATCGGAGACATGAAATTTTTCTCACTCTTACCTATACTTATTATAAATAATTACACATATGTAAAGTTTAACGCAAATCTGTATATAAATGAAAATACAGCGTAACCACTCTCAAAGACCACTCCTATCAAGCGACGATTTTTCTCTCAACGTTTTTAAACACGCTTTGGCGAGTTCACAAATTTTTAATCGATTTTAAACTACCTTTACGATTTTTCAGAGAGTTGAAATTTTGAGCATAGCTTATAATCAAATGACAATGTAATAATATGCAACATTAGTGTATAATATAAATAAAACACTAACTTCATTTATTATTAACTCGCTTTGGCGGGTTCACACAAATTTTGTAATCGATTTGAAAACTAACTTCCTGATGGTCTAGAAACTTGAAATTTCGCAAATAGCTCAGAATTGGATGACAATGCAATAATATTGGGTCAGATTAACTTTTTTGTGAATAGTATCTCATATAGAGGAAATTAGTATCATTCCATTATCCTCCAAGTTGGGCAACCGGCAATACAACCATAGTGTACGTGGTCGAGCTGGGCCGAGAGATGGGCAAATCAGTTTCTTTCATTTGCGGTAAATTACGTTGATTTTCGAAAGTGTCGTATTTTTTCCAGTAATTTTTAATTTTCAGCTACCATTAGCTAATGGAGGAAAATCCAGTAGGAATAGTAATAGCTTAACCATATTTAAATCATATGTATTGCTTCATTAATGTATTGGAATGTAATACAATGAAGAAAGAAATAAGCAGTCCACAAGAAATTTTCCTATCTTTTGTAATGGTACGAAAACGTTATGTGTAAACAATAGCCCCACAAATATTCCTCTGGTTAGAATCCAAAAAATATTCTACAAATGAGTTGTCCTTGACTTAATTTATAATGCAGCCTGTATCAAATACGTATACACTTGTCTTAACCTTTGAGTGCGGCCTGACGTGATATCACGTCATGGTTGTCTTTACGCCGGTGTGATGACGTGATATCACGTCAAGGGTGCCTGAAGTGTTCCAGCTTTCACTGGGGAACTTTCACTGGACCCCCTAGTGAAAGCTGGAACACTTGAGGCACCCTTGACGTGATTTCACGTCATCAGCCTGTAACGTTGTAAATATAGACTCAGGGTCAACTCTGGGTCATAACAATATCGACATGGGGGGCCGTCGCTAGGGACGCCAATCCAATGTAAACAATAAACAATAGGGAAAAGCGGGACGCGAGAAGGCAACAAGGGCCGTCGTTAGGGACGCCAAGGGAAAAGGAGTTAACAATAGGAAACAGGAGTAGGAAGGAACCCGCCGTTGGGAGCGGACGCACGCGGCATGTGCGAGAGGAAAAGAGTTATCATATCCCGTACCGAGAGTAAGGAGGGATTTGCCGTGAGGAGCGGACTGTGGCTGCGGAAGCAGAGGACCTTATAATTTGTGGGCCGACATGAGCAAGGAGAGGTTCGCGTGAACGAGAGGAAGGACGAGAGGCCAGAGATCCTGAGTGCCGCGAGCCTGAGAGAGAGGAGGGTGACCTTGGCGCAGTGTGGGATAAGTGAAAGAAAACTTTGGTTAATGGGATTGCATGAAGCTTGGTGCACGCTGAACAAGTATTAGAGTTGACCTTGGGTCATACATGTATACATGTATGTATAGTGGTATGTGAATTGGGCCCAATAACTTTTTAAATTGAATATATTCTTATGAACTTAATACTGAAATTGGTGCACGCGTTTTGATTTTGATTGTGTGTTACAAGCCCCAGCGTAAAAAAAACATGACGTGATATCACGTCATGCCGCACTCAAAGGGTTAAAAGAATATGTTTGGAAAAAATCAGAATGAAAAATAACTGAAACATTAGTAAAGATTACCAAAAATTGCTGTAATTTCAGGGGTTGCGGTAAATTACGGAAAATACGTATTTTCCGTAATTGGTGGTACCACGGTAATTTACGAACATTTCCGAGGTAATTTTCATTTCTAGTTGTGCCGTGTCGTGTATTCTAGTAAAACGTAGCGCGTGGCTATTCCAGGAATAATTTGGATTGATTTCGCTCTCAAAGGTGCGAAAAACGCTTAAATAACTTTTACCCAGCGTTGTTCGAAGTGACGACACAGGAGTTGTTACATTTTTCAAGGGCCACGGGACAGCCTCGATCTATAGTAGGGTCTAAATAGGGAAGGTTGCTCCCCCTAGGTATCTCGAGAACGGTGCAATTGGTTGCCACAGTTTCAATAAATACTTAAATAAATTTTAACACATTTTTTTTAAGGGACTAAAAAGTATAAAATAAATATTTAAACATTTTTAAACGCGTTTTAAAAAGGGACTAAAAAGTATAAAATAATTTCCCCATTAAAAATTAATATTCATGATCCCATATACAATTGTCCTTAAACTTGATGTTGGCGAATTTGAAAGGAAAGAAAAATGCTTGTAAATTTCAAAACAAAAAAACGCGGGGCGCATGCAATAGATAATTAACGTATTAATATTCACCAGGAATTATACTGCAATGCAATTGATTTGAACGATTATTTGAATTTTCTCCATTATCTATGTGTGTATATTGCATGCGCCTCACGTTTTTTATTTTGAATTTTACAAGCATTTTGATTTCTTTCTAAATTCACTCTCTAAAATTCACTAAATTCACTTTCTAAATTTCTTTTAAAATTCACCAACACCAAGTTTATTTCCTCTCAACAGCCATTTTCAGCGGAACAGTCGATTCTCGTTTGATTAAGGTTTCGCTGTATGTGTACATCAAATCAATACGCATTGAAATTTCCCAGAAGCAACTAAATTTGGAGGAAAACGCCATCTGGTTAGGTTTTAACAAAAGTTTTAGGTATTTGCCATTTCGTTTTTTCAAATCAGCGTTACGTTCATTTGTATTATTATAATAGAAACGGAACTCCTGTCGAACGACCACCCCTTTTAACGACCATTTTTTAGCGGAACCGTCGGAGGTCGCTCAATAAAGGTTTTACTGTAGTTACGACCACCATAAGGAGCCAAGTTCCTACGCCCGTACAGCCAGTGATTTTCCGGAAAGGCATGCGGTGTTTTCCCAATTGTTTCTCATACGGAGCTCACTTCTGAAGTCAAGGACGCAGTCGCATTGGTTATTTGGCTGGTGTTGTGGCTGGAGTACTAGGTAAATATACTTGGAGAGACTAGCAAGAATACTCAGAGAGTTCTTGCTAGAGTTTGTCCAAGATAATAGCGCAGTTGAGAGTTCAAAAAGGCCAATTAGTAAACACGTCCAATGACGATTCGGGGGGGAAATCACTAGGCCGAAGAATCTACATCTACTTACTATCCTGCGAACCAACGCATGGGCGTGTGGCAGGGGGTGTTTGGACACCGGACGTGAAAATATGTAAGGGATAAGGTTTTGGGACAATTGTATGAAATTCACAGTGGAAAAATCACTCTGGGTGACTCCGTTTAAGTTACTACGCGGCTAGTTCCGTAGTTCTTTGAAAAGGTTTTAGGAGGTGAAATGGTGACGTGTATTATGGGAGTATATTAAGTGGAGCTCAGTTTTTATTGTGGTCGCTTATTTTACGCGGAAAGAACGAGTTATTGTACCAATCTGTTTGGTAGTGTATCTCTCTTACTTTACCGTATCTGTCAGACTTATAGATTTAGTGAGGAGTCATGATAATATACTCTATGTCGCTCTGAAAAATATCAGTTCTGAAATTCTCTAGCAAGCCAAGTCTAGCTTGCAGCCTTTGAGTCTCTAAGGGGCTCCCACCTTAATACCTCTAAAAGTTGTGAAACACTATATGTTCCCACGTAGAAGTTTTTAACGAATCGTGCAGCTTTTCTTTGTATTTTATTATTTTGTCTGATTAAATCTTCACGACCAGGGTCCCGAGGGCTCGCGGCGTATTCGAGGTGTGGCCTAACCAGAGAGAAGTAGCACCTCTCTTTTAATTTTTCATTGGAGGAGAACGCGGCTGTTATTTAAATCATTGAGGTAGATGGAGAGGACGCTTGCTATTGTGGCCGATGCTAGAAGCTGTAACGTTGGCGTGGCCTATCCGCCATCTTTGTTAACCCAGATTTTCCTTAGCGCTAAGCTAAGCCTAGCATGTAGCCTCCGAGTCTCTAGGGGCTCCCACCTTAATCCCTATAAAAGTTGTAAAATACTACATGTTCGCTCGTATCAATGTTTAACGGAGCGTTTACGGGCTGACGCAATAATTTTGCAATATTACGATGTTTTCCATCCATAACTTACAAGTAATCAGCATGAACTTACTTCTCCAACATGCATTCTCCTTACATGTATTGTTTATTTATTAAAATCAATAATAATCCGCGTCCCAGATGATAACTATGGACTATAGTAAAATCCAGTAGAATCCGAAGTAACAAGTAACATATGTATGTTTCAAGAGTTACTTGCCTTAATTTTCAAACAGATGGTGGAGATTCTAACTTTACATACGCTAATTCGTCCATTTCGTCATGCTATCCAGAGGTAAGTTATATGAAAGAGCAGGGATGATCAATGCGGTTGTTATTTCGGTCGCCAGGCTAAAATTTGATGACGCAACCATCCACCTCAATGGCTTAAATCATACGATCTAAAAAAATATTGTTTATTTTTCATTTCTTTCACAGCAAAATCAGACTACTTCAACTACGCTATGATCTTGGACGGACTCAATTTCTGGAGTAGGTCCTTAAGGGACATATGACGAAAATCCCATTTAATTATTGAGTTGGGTCATTATTGAAACTTAAGTTCAAAAAATTTGAATGTCTTCGTAAACAAAGCGATATAAAATGGCAAATTCCATGTGCTTCAAAGACTCAAATCCATTTGGTGAAAGAATAACACCTCGTCAAAATCTTCCAATTATTATTTCTTTTTTTATTCCTTATTATCTTCCAATTATATCTTCGAGGGAAATTTTGCTTGTGTTTGTTTGCTAAGTATTGGGAAACCATCAAGGCATATTACGAGCACGTCAGGAACAAAATCATAAGTTTCAAAATCAGATGATGCTGAGTGGATTAAAAAAACGCTGATTATTATTCTCGTAAACACATGTGAAAAGATGATATTCCTTAATGGGAAACACGCGTCATTTTGTTGTGAAATGCACACAGACGCAGTATTCGAGGTAATCACTTTTTACTATCGCATTCGCTCGTGGTTATTATGGATTTATTTCTCGAGGGAAGCTTGCGTGAAAGTGATAGATTGCCTATTTTTCTATGCTCCATCTCAGAAATTTCTTTCCTTTTCTTTTCATTCCATCACAAAAAAATAGTTTAGCCATCACTGTGTGTTTTTCTCAGGGATGGCAATCGAAACGTAACTAAAGTCAAAACTAGTAATAAGTCAATATTTTAACATTTGGGAGCGAGATGCAGGAGTGAAACGTAATGGAATTCAATCCGAGGGACTGAACTCGGGTTCGAAACTAAACCGGAGTCAAAACTACCACCCGTCAAAATAAAAGGACGAAACCAAACTCAATGTGGGTATAATTTAGTGTCGACCCGGCATGATTAAGTGCTTCATGTTCGGAAGGTTTACTTTCGCACCACACGATGAGTAGTGATTTGTGAATTTGCAGGCGCTTTTGTATTCTGATTCCTCTTTCCTTTAAGCTATGAGCATAGCAACGCAGTTAACAATTTGAATCCTAGAGGTTATCATATAGGGAATGCCTCGAAGTATAGCAACAATGGGACTCTAGCACACCTTAACGGCGAGCATCCTACCGTTCACAGCAGTGAATACATACATTACCACCCTTAGCAACGGGAACGCGTGGCAACTAGAAACAATGTATATTGAAGAAAACAACTCTGATAGTAACAAGAGAGATATATTTAATCAGATATTTCATGACTGTGCAATCATTTGGAAGAACGAAACTTTCGAATCGATAGTGGACCATTTCGTCGAATAAAATTTTATAAAATCAGTAGCAGGCTTTGAATTCATTCTCTGTCATCTGATAAATGATTTGACGCTAATAATTACACGATTTACGTAATTAAAAAAATATAATTGTAATGTGAAAATGTGCAGTCTACGCTAACCTGTGCCACTGATGGACTGCAAAACTGGGTGCAAAGGAGTTTAGTTTAGTTTAATTACGTTCCCGGGAGTGAAATTGCGTCCAGGGTCAAAAATAAACCCCCTATTGCATTTTATTTCGCTCGAGCCGCTGCGGGTTAAATTTCGCTCGCCCGAGCGAAATTTAACCCGCACCTTCTACTTTAGTTTCACTTCGGGTCCAAACTAAATGCATTTCATTTCGTTTCGATTTCCATCCCTGGTTTTTCTATGTGAGTAATTCTGTATGATCGAAAACTTTCGAGGGTGTGCTTACAAAAATGTTTTTTTTTTTACCTTCGACTTGCGTAGCTGGATTAAGAATCTACAATTCTCCATTGAGGCTTACCCGCGTCATCATGACTGTATATGCTAATCGAGTGTACCCAACGTAATATTTGGTGGCTGCCATTCGACGTTTCGTGGCCGTATCTGATCGCTTTCTCGATGGATCACGGCAGCTGCTGAACTTCCATATTTGTTGCTCTTTCTGAGACACTAGGACTTACTGAGCAAGTGGATGGGAAAGGAAGGGACGGTAGGAGGTGTAGTAGAATTTTATGGCTTAAAAATCCCAAATAAGGCTGATTTGGAGGCTACAGTCCTTACTTCAGTTAAATACTTCTATTCCACAAACTTTCCTGAGTTTCCTGAGGAATGAAAACCCGTGGGTATTTGTAAAATCGGACACCGCCCCTTGTCAGCTTGATGTTATACACGTGCATGATCCGATGTTGAGCGGACAACCAACCCAAGCTATACGGGATCCGTTACGGGTGCGTTGAACAGATGGTTTTCACGCGAGGTAGAACACGCATATTCAACGGTATATATACCTACCAAGTAACGCCCGTTTGTGCTGTTTGGGATATCTTCGTGTATGACGCATGGTTGATTGAGTATGCTGATTTTTGGAAAAGAATATACTACAAGGTAGTACTTACTATATACGCGTAAACGATTAGCCTCAGTGGACAGTTGGATTCGGAATAGGAAGATGTCATTTGCGAATTAAATTGCTGAATATCTCTACATAGCGGTTCATACATTGGCGTGGACGAACTGGTGGAGTCACGTAGTGGTAAAATTCTTTTCTGCTCTCCTTTTTCAGCCCCATTGACAAGACTACTAGAACAATAGGTCGTCTAAGGCGGTACATCATTAGACACTTGGGGAAATAATAAAAAGAGGCTTCCGATCTTTAAGGTACCTTGAGCGAGATATAGTCTAGTCACAATGGAGACCATTTTGGAACCATTCTTTTTAACTTCAGCAGCTGTTGGAAGCATTAATTAAATATTGCGTTATTAATATTGCAATAATATACTTTTATGTGACTGAAGTTCTAAGTTTATGAAAAAAAATCTACATTAGTCTTAAACTTGATTCATTTTTTTCGCGCGGTACGTTAGAAACTCCTTCACAACGGAAGGTTTTTTGTGATCCCGAAAAAATTACTACGTTTAAAATATGATTTAATTTCAACAATGTGAATACATACAAACTAAACACTGTTTATTATTTGACGAGATTTAGGTGTTAAAATAGTGTCATTTTTGAAATGAGGTCTCTCAGGAGGGCATAAATGAACCATTTCCCTTGTAAAAGGGCTGATATTTTTCCTCGAAAATCTCGGAGAACAGTTCGGTAAGAGGTTAATATTAGGGTATCTTTAGAGGAGTGAGATATTTTTCTTGAAAATGAGAACAAATTCATTGATTTTTTGGTGAAATGATATGTCCATATTACTACCTTAAGACAGCGAAACGAAAAATCGAATAAACTTCGATGTCATTCTGGGCCCACAATCTATAACATGCTAATTATGCTAGTTAAAAAGTATGTTGACAAATTTGAATGATATCGGAACTAAGCACGGTATTACCTTTACGTAGAGACCTATAAGGGTAGGTAAGTGTCAAAGACCTCTTAGGAAAAATCGTTCGCCTTGACCGGTACTCGATCCCGTATCCCTCGATATCACGTCGAGTGCTTTAGGCAGGTAATTTACTTCTTTGGCGTATCAATTCATTCAATAAATTAAAGAAATTTCGGTGAAAGCTATATAAATAGAAATCTCTGATTTAAATTTGGGATAGGTTTACCGCATAATTGGCGAGTTATTGCAAATTAAAATCGAGCGTTTTTTAACTACTTTAAATGGCAAACAACGAAATGCAGGTACTATATTTCTTAAAACTGAAGAGTTATATTTAAGTTACCGCCAAAAAACTACATAAAAATAAATGAAATATAATAAAAGCGAGCTTCGAAATTTATGGGCGAATACCCGCATATTTATTTTGCGCGAGGAGATGTTAAATTGAGCCTTAGCGTAAAAATACGTAGCCTAATTCAAAATATGGCTACATTGCATGAATAAATCGAAATATTATTTTTTAGAGTTTTAAATAATCGTAATATTTCATTAATTTTCACAGTATTTTAAACTCTGAAAATTAATAAATTACAAATTCTGAAGATTCCGGCGATATTCTGTGGAACCGAAATATAACTGACAAATCACAATACGACCAAATTCCACATGTACAAATTTAGTACACGACTTAGGTTTCGCCTTTTACGGCATCATCAGGTGAATTTAATTTTCCCACTCCCGAATGGAAACCCACACTAATCCCAATGAGATGAGGACGCATCGATAGCTAATATGAATAAAGCACTCGACGGAATATCGACGGATTTGGGTTCGAGTTCCGGTGAAGACGAATGATTTTTCCTCGGTAGAATCGAAGTATATCACAAAAAGTAATTTCAGTCTCCTGAACTTCAGGCAACCCACAGTGCAACCGCCATTTTTCCCTCATATAGAGAATTCAAACATTTAACGGCTACAATGAAATTCGTTTACATGGAAAATTTTATCGTGACTCTCCAAAGTTTTATCAAATAACCTAGAAATGTTATCATGGTAGCCTGCGATCCAATATCGAGTATAATTAAACGCTTTGGCAAAGAAATGGAAATTTTCCAGAACAAAAACAGATTAACACAGGATAGGGTTAGGAATGAGTGGGTCATGAATGAATGTGGGTTAAATGCTCCAGTAATGGACATATATGAAAGGAGTGTGCTTCGTTGGTTTGGCCATGTTGAGAGAATGGTGTGAGAGGTAGAGGTAGGCCGAGAAAGTTGTGGTTGAACGTGGTTGAGGAAATTCTTAGGAGGAGGAATATCACGAGTCTTAAAAACAGGAGGGCGTGTATGCAACAGTGCATGGGGGCAAATGAGGCAAAAGAGGTTTGCAAGGAGAGGTCAGTATGGAGGAAATTATTGAAGCAGAGTTAGGTATACAATTATGTACTAATGAGTGAAACATTTTGACTATTCCTACCCCGGAAGGGAACAGCTTGATGGGTATGTATGTATGTATGTAAAACAGATTAACCTTGTACTACTATCGTGGTTTTTAGCCACATACACTCCAGTCTTGGGTCTTTTTGACCCAATTTTTTTAATTGTTCGTAAACAACAACCGTCACCCGCACTGTCTCAAGTTCAACTGCCTCTTACTCCCCCCTCCCCTAGGATTACACTGTAGCCAAGGTTGCTGCAAGTGGCCGTTATCCCACTACAGAAAAATAACCAATTACATCGGGTCAAAAAAGATCCAACGATAGCAGTTGAGAATTAATGTGAGAGAAAACAAATTGAAGCAGTTACAGTAATTTAGTTCGATGGGTATCATAATGAAGGAAAATTTGCAAAGCAGTAGAAATTTTGGGAAGAACAGAGGATCAGCAAACGAGGTAATTATCCATTGAAAATACTGATGAAATGGACAGTGGGAAAGAAAGTAAAAGAAAGATTGACTAAGACTCTGAAAAGTGTAGTGAGCATTCTATGATACAAGTACCTGAACTCTGATGAAATAGGCTGCTAGCATTCAATACGCTGTTGCGGAGGATAGTGAAGATAGTGCAATAGGTGGACAGGATGACTAACAAGGAAGTGATTGGGATGATGGACAAGGAGAGGACACTGCAAGGGAGACAAACCCCTAAATGAACTCCAAGGTTTCCGCGGAGTCATTGAGATGGTAGTGAAGGCTTTTTGGGCTCTCTCTCATGTAAGTATTTCCACTGTCATAGAAGACAGTTTCGATTGCATTGCAGCAATCTTCAAGTCAGAAGTGACCTGAAGAAGATATGTGACCACTTCTGTCCGGAAGAAGATAGCAGCAATGCTATTGAAACTGTCGTCTACAACAAAGGAAATACGAGGAAGAGAGCACAAAAAGCCTTCACTGCTATTAACCCCTATAGCCTTGAAGTATTTAAGGTATTTAATACTTAGGTGTTTCAATACTCGGTTGGCATTTCAAATTGAATTGAACATTTACTTATGGCCTCATGGAAATTAAATATTGCCACCCTAGTATTATGATCTCCTGAAGAAGGAAGCACAATATACACATCACTAGCTGAAGGCCTTACTGAAGTGTGAAAAAATCCATGAGATAGGAAGAGAGATGAGACCTAAATATGGACAGGCAGAGGACATACAGCATAAGTCAAACCCCCATTTGGAGGAGAAATAGGCTCTGTACATTGAACCAGCTAGAGAGGCTGGCAGGAAGGAAAGTAGATGGATATAATGGGTAATGACAGGCAAAGGAATGGTGAAGACCATTATACAGGGGAGGATGTAGGATAAGGAGGGGAGAGGATGGAAGTGAATAGGCTTTAGGGAATGAATTAAGAGAGACAGGACATATGCATAGTTGAAGAATGGACTAGTGTAAGGAGGCAGCTTTGCCCCCCCCCCCTTCTTGACATACTAATGATGAAAAACTATACAAGGAAAAACAAAACTTGAGAACTTATGAAAAAAGAACCCCATTAAAACTTACTTAAAATAAATCATGTCCTAAGTGATACAAATTTTTCTGGTATATTGTGCCTTTTATCCCTGTATATGCCATAAAATTTTACACTGTCCCTCCCTCGCTCAGAATCTGTGTCTCTCCAGTAGAGAGAGGGTGTCACAGTTTTGAAAGACTTCCGGAGGTAATTTTATCTCCTTCTAACCCAAATTTTACCAACAAATAACCTCAATAAAAAAGCTGAAAATCCTATAACAAAAATTGTAAGTATTCCATTCTAAGTTTCTCACCTAATACTCCTGACTTTTTCCTCCAAGGCTGGAAGATCTGCGAGGCCGCCTCAATGCAAGGGGACTTGGAGATGTCAGGCTAGCCATTGTTAATTCAAGAAGTGCAGCTCATGAAGGCATAGCACTGCAGGCAGCAGGGGGGATGGTTCCTGTTCTTCAAGACAATCCATTGATGGGACCCTCCATTTGGGATCTAATGGGAGCAGTGAAGGATGACATCCTTATATTTGATAGGTTTGTATGAGATGAGATAAAAATGGATATAAAATCCTTAGAATACCAAAATATTATACCACCGGAACAATGTTAACATCAAATTTATGCCATAGCTTGAAAAATTGGAAATTCAAAATAAATAGACACTAAAACTATAATAGCAGTAGAATTACAATGCCAGTCAATTAGAAGTAGCTACTGCAAAGTAACAAATGAAGCCATATGGGGCTTCTCTTGAGCTCTAGAGAAAAATTAAGCAAAAGGAAGATAAATGCCTATTTTAATAAGAGAATATATAACAATCAAGAGCCCATTTATAAAAAGCAGGCTTTGACAAATAAAAGCAGGAAAATAATGCATGTCACCTTTTAAGCATCTAAAGTAATTCTAATCTTAAACTCTGCAGTCAGTGGCGGCGCCAGGGGTGGGCCAGGGTGGGCCCGGGCCCACCCAAATTTTTTTCGGCCCACCCTCTGGCCCACCCAAATAAGACGGACAAATTTCAGAATCGAAGTCCAAAGTTAAACTTTATTTTATAAAATTAAAACAAATTGTGTACAGTTGTAGGAACCACTATGTTAATTTGCTAAACAATTTTGCATTGTCCATATTAAGTCCGTAAAATAAAACAAATACACTCGCAGTGGATTTTATGAGGACGAAGTTAACATCGACCTATCCATGGATCTGGGGATGATGATGAGTAGGCGATCGACGGCACCTGCGTTGGATAATTGGCTATCGCCTTACCCAAATGAAAGGCACCGACGTCTATCGGTGGCTCTTCTCTCCGAGGTGAGCCGAACAGTTATTCCCACCCAATGTCGAGTAGGGAAGGAAGAGAGAGAGAGAGAGAGAGAGAAGTAGAGAGAGCAATGGAGGGAGAGAGACAGATGTAGGGGAAGTGAGGGTGGGGGGGAAACCTCTCTGGGCGAGAGCAGCGCCAGATTACCAACGCAGATCTGGTCGCCGGCATGCTTTCGAAGGCATGAACATCGATTACGCGGAACAAAATCGCGCCGATTCAGTGGCACGTACACGTTAAGAGGATGTTTTGACGCAAAGATATTACATGTAGCGTTATACTAGACTTTGATTCATTCTCGTATCTCAATATAGAGCCGAGTAATACCCAAGCAAAAAAGGGCTTTTTTCTGGAAGCTTGCAATTTTTTTCTCCAATACGGTTTACATAACGTGATTTCAAAAATGCTCAGGCTAACGCTACATTTTCCAAGTGTCGAATGGTGAAACAGGACCTTGTTATCTGCAAGCATGCCAGCCTGACGATGATAATCGCGGAGTCCTGAAAAAGCATTTTCCGTTAGCCAAGATTTATTAAGTACAGTAGATACATGTTTCGTCGTGTTCGCAATCACAGATGTTTGATTCCCACTTGAAATCACTATTGAAAGTGAGCGTAGTAAGATGGCAAAACGGCCTAGCATATCGGATTTCTTCAGTCGGCAACAAAAAGTTATTAAACCAAATGAGGGCATCACAGTGTCTCCATCGGTAACTGCGGAGGTTAGTGTTCACGATCCAGAAAGTGAAGCAGAAAAAATTGTGTGAAATGGAAGTAGGAGGAGAATTAGAACAATTGGAAAATGAAAAACTCAGTGAAAATAAAGGTAAATATTTATTTTCCATTCCCAGTAGTAGCACCAGCAGTACTAATCCATCTGCTTCAGTTTGTGATATATCTACGAAACCTACTGATGAACCAAAATAACCTCTATTAAGGCATTTTCCTTTACACTTGTTTAGAGACAGAAAAAGAAATTTCCAGCCTGGTTGGTACAAAATTCATCCATGGTTGGAATATAGTATCATAAATGATGCTGCATTTTGTTTTGCCTGTCGATTTTTCCATCCCCAAACTGAAGGCACAAAAAGCGAATTACTTACTTTTGTAAGTGAGGGTTTCACTAATTGGAAAAGAGCAACAGATTCTAATTCCGGCTTTAAGCAGCATGAGAACAGCTTCCCACACAAAAACTCTGTAGTTGCTTGGGAGTCTTTCAAAAATTTAAAAAGTAAGTTCGGAGAGAATGCATCAGTTGCTGCTCTGCTAGATGAAACATATGCTCTAGAAGTTCAAGAAAACAGAGGATACATAGAAACTATTGCCGATGTACTTCGATACACAGCCCTTCAAGGATTAGCTCAAAGAGGTCATAATGAATCGAAAGATAATGCGAATAAGGGGAATTTTTTAGAGTTAATGGAACTTATAGGGAAAAAAGATCCAAGTGTTAGGAAAAAACTTGAATCTAAAAGGGAAAAATACACATATCATGATATACAAAACGAAATTCTTAGCACCATGAGCAATATTGTTCTAGAACATATCTCAGATGAAGTGAAAGAAGCCCAGTATTTTGCTCTAATGGTTGACAAGTCAAAAGATTGTTCAAAAACTGAGCAACTGTCAATTGTCATTCGGTACTATTTAGATGGTAACATACATGAAAGGTTTCTAGGCTTTGAACCTGCAAAAAAATTGGATGCTTCTTCTTTGTTAGTCTGCATTAAAAAATACTAGCAAACTGTGGAGTCAATTTAAATTTCTGTGTTGCACAAACATATGATGGAGCTGCCGTTATGAGTGGTTCTTGTGCAGGTGTTCAAGCTCTTTTAAGCAGGGAAGTCCCACAAGCCATCTACACACACTGTGTGAACCATAAGTTGAATCTCGTCATAGTAGCCACATGTAGAGGGATCAAGTCGGCTACAGATTTTTTTATGACACTGCAGGGACTCTATGTTTTTATGAGCGGGTCGGCAGTGCATCAAATGTTTATTGATAGACAAATTAAAATGAAGGTTGGAGAAGTGGAATTAAAAAAGGTAAGTGACACCAGATGGGCCTGTCAGTATGCTTCTTGTTTGGCTGTGAAGAAGACAATTGAAGCTATCATTGTAACCCTAGTAAACATTCAGGCAGAAAATTCAGAATGAGCTGCCGAAGCATCAGGATTTATTGCAAAGTTAAACTTATCTTTTATTTTTCATTTATGCCTGTTCACCTGTTTGCTAGAAAAGTGCAAGTCACTACCTATCTGATTTACTTCAGGGCAAAGACTGTGATATTGTTGCTGCAATCAACTTAGTAGAAGCTACAAGGGATCATTTCAACCAAATGCGTATATCAGACTCAGGTTTCACGCATGGATGGAAAGAAAGTGTAGATGTTGCAACAAAAATAGGTGCTGATATTCCCACAGATTCCTCTACTCTTGGAAGAATTCGAAAGTTGCCAACACATCTTGGGGAATATGCTTGTGATTTGCAGAATAAAGACAGCCTGGAACCTGTGCAACCAACAGATTTCAAATCTTTAGTATTTGATAAAATTTTAAATATTATAGACAGTGAGCTTGAGAGACGTTTTATTTCAAACTCTGGAATTATTAAAGGAATCACTTGTCTAAACCCAAAAAGTGAACATTTTATGGATGAGCCAGTATTACCGCTATTAGCACGACATTATTCATGCAGTTCTAAGTCGTTGGAGGCAGAAATTAAGATACTAAAAATCTTATCATGAGACATGAACAGCAAACCGGAGTGAAGATTGAGAATTTACTTGCATTGCTCAAGTTGTTTGAGCAATATAAACTTGCATTACATGATTTGTAAAACTTAAGTCCTATAGCAGTGACTATTCCAGCTTCCTCTGCATCATGTGAAAGAACATTTTCGTGCATGCGATGTGTAAAAAGTTATTTAAGGAATTCAATGTCTGATGAACGCCTAAGTTATTTGTCTATTCTTGCAATAGAAAGGACTGTGACTAAGACTATTGACTTGCAAAAAGTGGTTGATGATTTTGTCATCAGTCACGAAAACAGAAGGATAAATCTGTTTTAAAGTAAGTAAACAACTGCTTGTTAATTTATATTTCACAGATTTTTGCTTTCTTCCCAGTGGTATCAATTTTGCTGTTTTTCAAGTGAATATAAAATGAATGCACTCTCGAAAATGCATTAAGGCCTGAGGCATAATTTGTTTCTGTTGCGTGGCATGTCAGGAAAGGGGTGCCATTCATGTAAGGTCAATAAATAAATGTTTTAAACTATATTTTGTCCTTTGAATTTATCCACGTTAACTCGAGGTTAGGCCCACCCATTTTATAATCTGGCCCACCCTTGGCCCACCCATGTGACACATGCTAGAGCCGCTGCTGTCTGCAGTATAAGTTTGCACCTGGCATAAAATTGCCAAACTATTAAATAATTGAACAACCAGGAGTAGAATTGATGACCAATGAATATGAAATATTTATGAGCAAATGCCTGTTTATACATAGCTGTGTTCTATAAATATAAATTCAAGGATAATAAAGTTAAATTTTAAGCATCTATTACCCTGCAATGAAGATTGCACCTGGCACAATGTCGCCTAAACAATGAATAAGATAATCATAAGCAGAATTGACTCCAGTAAGAAATTACATTAACCTAAATGCATACTAAATTACACGGCAAAATTTTATGCAGGGCTAAAATTATCTGAGCACAGATTACATACATTAACCTACATTGAAATAATTATTGATAATTGCTAATTGTATAGTTAAGCATAACTTATTCACCTGATACTTCTCTAGTATTTGTATGTACTTAATTTTTGAGCTGCATAGATAAATATTTTTATGTGCAATCCAGGTATGCGTTGCCCAATCTCAGAAGATGGTTCATTGGAGAGTTATATGATTAATTATTTGGATGAACATTAGGAAAAAGGTATCATGTTACAATGTTCACCATCAAGGATACCTGGTCCAATTTCATCTCTGTCAATGTCATCATCCCTTTCTAAATCTAACCTACTGGGCGTTATTTTGCCATAGAGCCGCTCTTCGGCATATTTCATCCACCTCTCCTAGGTATTGTTTGGCACTAAGATCACTTTTCCTGTTGTGTCTGTCTAGCCAGGAAAGGTGATCTCATTGTTAGAGCCAAAAGATACCATGGAGAGGTGGTAGGAATATGCAAAAGAAGACTAAAAAATATAGTATACATACATTGATTGCACTTAGGCACCAGTCCATATCATTTTATTGTACCAGATGGTTAATGCAGTTATATTTCTATGAATAATACTACTGCCATTTCCAGATGGTAACTTTGAAAATTTTTATGTCATTGGCAAAAAGTAAGTACTCAACACCATTAAATTTATCTTCAATATAATTAATGAATATATGAATTGACCCAAGTGAGAGCTCAAAGGCACTTTGCAACAAATTCCATAGATCAAAGGGATTTCATTTTGACTAATTATGTCCTTCCCATCAATTGACTCAAATCCAAGATAATACATTTCCTATCACAGCTAAGGCACCCAATTTCATGACTAAAATTTTACAACGATACTATCAAAGTCTTAGGAGAATTCAGAATGTACAATATCAACCTTTTATTTATTATCCAAAGCCTTGTGAATGTAATCTTCATGTTTAACCAGATTTTTTGTTGATGAAAAGCCCTGGATAAAAGCATGATGGTGAGAAAAAGTAATCTTTTTTAAAGGGAGATATATTATTTCCAAAACAAATAATTCCAAAATCTTTTGGACCACAAGACAATGGCTAGAGGTCTATTGTCTGCAAAATCAGATTTATTTTACCTTTTTTTAAAAAAAGGACAGTATAACAAGATATTAAGGGACTGGGAAATGTACTTCTGGACAAAGGAGCATTAAATAAGAGATTAAGAGGATAACAGATATTGTTGGCTCTTGCCTTTACAAAGTAAGATGGTAAATAGTTAGGCCCAACACCCTCAGTCATATCGAAGCCATTCATATGACATTTCGTTTTGTCAATAGAAATCTTAAAGTAATTTATATTAGCATGTTGATAGTAATTACATGCAGTTATGCACGTTTTGAACTTAAGGTGAATTAGTTCTGATGAGTGATACTGTGTTTCCTGGAATCAAATGTGAGAACAACACAGAATATTTCCATTTTAGAGTTAGATATGATTTGTAGGTGTGAGAAAATGAGGGCCCTCGACCAATAACTTAGGCTTAACAGTAGTCAATCTGTTGTCTGATTCACCATTCTTACAATCTGAATGAAGTTTCATTGAAAAAAATTATTAATTGCAGGTGTGGCCGGTTGACCTACCATGTCATCATGCCTTGGAGTATGCTGACATACCCTTACGTCAAAGCAGCTCTATTGTCAACATATCATGATGAGCCCTGTGGCCCATGTAATGACTCAAACATCTCACATTATGAGCTAGAGCATCAGCACCACTCAAACTCAGATGGGAAGGATGACTCACACCACGTGAATGCATCCTATATGGAAAGATTACTTCTCCATTCATCCAGAGAGCGAATTGACCAGTCTCAACCCATGGGCTCACTACCTACGGTTCTTACATCCGTAAACACAACGGTAGAAGAAGAGGTAGAAACATCAGTCATGGCACCCCCAACAAAGGCTCAAGAAGACAACAGTCCAGAAATTAATAGGACTACGGTGGCTTCAGAAAGGGAATCCATAGGTGCTGGAAATGCTATTCAGAGTGAGAAGATGACGACTGAGGCAGGTGAAGACCAGAGAAATAACGAAGGACCACCGATCAGGATCATCATGAGGTATCCTCATTCTCATCGCAATCCAGAAGGAAATGTGGAGAAGCACGACTACCTCGTGATGAACACAGGGAATCCAAGTTATCATGGTCACCTAATTGACACAGAGAGAAATCAAGAGGGGAGAACCCACACAGGGAATGATCAGCAAAGGAATGCCATCAGAAGAGAGGAATCAGGTGAAGGATCCACCAGGAGAAGGAGACCATTGCAAGATTACCCCTTGTGGAGGGACACTTGGGACGTTCGCAGGAACAGGACCAGTGCCACGAGAGGGGTGAACATGGTAAGGCAAAGAGTTGAGGAGGAAGACATGAGGGAGAGTGGGGTGAATTTCGGAGAGGTGGGAGCGGAGAGCTCTGAGGAAGGATCACAGGAGGAAGGGGCAGATGGTGGTTTGCTCAAACAAAAGATGATTGAACACTACAGGAAACTTTTGCCTTGGGTGAACTACACACTTTAGGCAGCTCACAAAATCATAATTCAAAGTGACTGACTAATTTAGGCACATCCCAAAGGTCACGTGCCCGAGATAGTCATGACTTAACATCAATCGCCACAAATCAAGGTGGGGAAGACCTAGGATTGTGTGTTAAATGTGCCAAATGAAAGCTCAATACATTCTTGTCTTGAGCTTTCATTTAACACGTTGAAGTCCATTATTACTGGAATTATTTCAGTTAGCAAACCCAAGAGTTCCTTCCTTGTGAAAAATTTGTGAGGTAAATGCAAGCTACAGTGAAGGTAGTGAGAGTTAATGTGAGCCAAATTCCTCCTTGTCCAATTCTAGAGGCAGCAATGAAAAAAAAGTCTTCCTACTATCCTTCTCCAAACAGGTGGTAATGGCTTGAGCCAAGCCGTGATCACTCTAAATTTTGCTAAAATTAAGAAGAATTCACTTTGAATCAAACATTAGCTATTTTAGGCAAACAAGAGTTGAATTTTGCCAAGTCCAAAGCAAGGTACAGCTTCAGAATTTCCACATCTAACCCTGGTTCTGAGTGCTCTCACCCTAGTTCAGAGTGCCCTCATATCAACAGGGTTGGATCTTTCAAAATGTTTTAATCTAAAAAACCAAAATGTCACAATATAAAAATCAAAAAGTTCTACTGATTGGCTGGCTGAGGTAGAATAATTTCAAAAAGAAAGATAGATAGCCAAGACAACAAACTGCTTGGGAGCCCAAAAAGGAGAAACATATATGGCAATAACATAATGATGTATGGGGGGATACATTATAGCTCAAGTTGCCTTTTGGGCCTAGGTCATTGAATATATGCATGTGTCTTGAGGTTTACTCAGGCATGAGGGTCAGGGAGGAAGGGTCAAACCACTTGCTTGGAGGAAGATGCTGGAATGAATGTTTTTCTAAAGCTGTATCAAACTTTGGACTTGGCAAAATTCAACTCTCATTATCCTACATTAACTCATATTTGATTCAAAGTTTCAAAGAGCTGAAGCAGGGAAAATTCCATTTGCAAATTAGGTTACTTTCAACTTGATCTGCATTTCACTTTAATGGCTATTCAAGAAATTCACCCACAATAATTAGGTAATTGTTATTTGAATTGGCCATCAAGAATCCTATGACACAAGTGCATTTCTGTTGCCTTCTTCATACATAGATAATTTATCCAAGGCTGCGAGAGAATGTTAAAATGTCAACAGAACACAAATCAATCCAGCTGGTGTCCTTATGATACAGTCTTGTAAAAGTAATATAATTATTTATATGCTTATATTATTTTTGTAAATATCTATATTTGGATCATTTGTTTGTACAAAAAATGCTAAGCTACTAAAACCTTGAAGTTCAGGGGAAATAATTTTATGTACTAGTAAAATATTGTCACAATATGTGCCTAATGAACTAATGACGATCCTGTTATAAACTAGCAAATACTGGGGAACAAGGATCTGATGCATATACTGGGCACTTGTACAAATGACAATTACAAGACATTACACAAAAAAATGCTATTTAATTTCTTTCAAGTAACCCAGACTGAATGAGAAGATTCAATATTCGAATTAACCCAGCACTGAAAACTTGGGTAGTAAAATACTCACTTGGGTAGCACCTACAGCTGAATCTTAATCATCTCGGTTAATGCAGACTGAGGGCAGTGCAGGATACCATAAACTTATCATTTTCTTGCTTTGCCATTGTACAATACATAAAATATTACAATTTGCTGTTGTACAATAAGTTGCATTTAAAATTCACCTTTAAGAAAAAACTTCTCAACAAAAATTTTATTGTTTTTCTCCTCAAAATATATGTATGTATGTCAATTCCTCATATGCTGTACTCCATTTTCTCAGTTAACCTCTGGGCATCTAACCTGGAAATTATATCTCCAAACTAATAGTCCAATCAAATAAAATAAGCAATCAAAATTCTGATGAAGCAACTTAAAGTTAGGTTACTCTGCATACATACCTAACTGACTTAATAATGTGCTGATATATCTAAATATGTATCTGTGTACCACAGATAATACAGACCTCAATAAATTGTAATAGGGTAATCATGAATACTGTATTTGGTTAGGGTCCTTACGTGGCCCACTCTCAATGTTGGCTTGTGATTTTAGTTATACCCCAAAGACTAAAATATCATGATAATTTAAAGCTTGTTGGTTGTTTGAGCACCTTGTAACACTTTCCCATGCTCTTTCTCTATAAGGGCTGTAATGCTAGGGTAGCTTTCCTGTGCATTGGGCATCAGATAATGCATTTTCACCAAGAACAGGAAAAAACTGGCATTCCTGACTGAACAGGGGACGAAAAATGCCTTGCAGGATATTGTGCAACTTCTCTGATAGGTAAGATGCTGGGTGGGATGGTTACTTAACTGTTGTTAACCACCGCATATAAATTACTTATCTAATGTCACGTAACCATCATTATTGCAATCTTTATGATGATTATTGCCTACAAAAGATAAAGCATTGCCTGATAAATTGCCTGATAAAGCATTTAGCAGACCATGTTATCATAGATAAGCTAATTACACTTGAGCACATTACGGTAAAACTTGTGACTTTAATGAAGATAAATGTCTCAATGAGAGGTCATCATATGGTTTTTGGAAGGTATTTTCCATTATTAGTGTGAAAAACCAAAAATTTCTGCTGAGAGTAGGGAAGAATACCTTCCTTCTGTTGGAACACGAGTAAACACATGCAAAGGTAGGATGGATAGGGCCCAGAATGAGTAGGTTAGATGCTGCAGTTATGGACATATATGAAAGGAGTGTGCTTCATTGGGTTGTCCCCATCTCATATATGAGAGAATGGATGAGAGTCGACAAACGAAACAGATATATATGAGAGTGAAATGAATGTTGCAAGAGGTAGAGGTAGGCAGAGAAAGTTGTGGTTGAATGTGGTTGAGGAAATTCTTAGGAGGAGGAATGTTAGGAGTCGTAAAAACAGGAGGGGGGTATGAAGCAGTATTTGGGGGTAAATGAGGCAAAAGAGGTTTGCAAGGATAGGTCAGTATGGAGGAGATTGTCGAAGCAGAATTTGGTGTGCAAATATGTATGTATGAGTGAAACTTTGTGACTGTGCCTACCCTGGAAGGGAACGGCATGATTGGTATGTATGTATGTAAATATAGGAGCTTTCAAACATAATCTAGATTTTGTAAGGTAAAGTAAATTGATATTCATTTCAAAAACATTGCTAAAAGGGGTGAATTTGAGGAGGGGGGGAAGCGAGGAGCAGGAAACAGGCATGCGGTAGAGAGAGGTAAGTCATGTGCAGGGCGGGGTATAGAAAAGGAAATTATGTATTTAGCAAACAGCAGGGTTGTGATGAGGGAATTTGTGGAGTTTGAACTAAGGAAGTGCAAGGAAAGATTGTTTAAAAAAATACTGCCATTACATTACCTAGGTGTAAGGAAAGTGGGAAAGATGACATAAGTTGAAGGCTTGGATCTGCCGAGGCATTGTTCATAGAAGGAAGTGATCTACATCTAAATACTACCCTGCGAGCCACCACATGGGCATATGGGAGCGGGTGTTAGAAAACCAGCCATAAAACAGTGTAAAGGATAAGGTTTTGGGAGGTAAAATGGTGATGTGTATTATGGGAGGGTTTAGAGAGGGGCTCAGTCTTTATTATGGTTACTAATTGCATGTGGCTCTTTCTTGGACTACAGACTTGATGCGGTGGAAGGGTTGGCAAGCTCCAATGGCCTCTAGAGCTTGACTGGTGGGGGCAATAATGACTGCTCCCAGAGTGGCAACCCATGCCAAATAGGTTCAAGAATAGGAACCAGACAAAAAGTTGTCCCATGATAGTTTCATGTAAAAAAATACTGCTAGGAGTCGCGTGGGAGCCCCTCTCAGCTATCAAATACCAAAAATATGAGAGTTATTACAACAGAAATGAACAATGGAAATAGTAGGGCAGGTGTGCCCTATTGTTGACAACCTGAAACCGTTAAGTCTATTGCTCTGATTTACCCACCCTTCCAATAAAAGTCAAGATCAACAGCTGGAAAGAGCTTATAAGGTTGACCATAAAAAGAAATAACAGACAGAAATACTCTCACAAAAAGATAGCTCTATCTAATTTCCATTAGACATTATCATCTCTAGTATCCTGACTAGTTTGGACAAAATATATGTGATCTCAGCAGCAAATTCTACCATGTATATACTCATATTTTACATTCCAAACAATGCATTTCCACAATACTTGCAATGCAAAGCAGGCTGGAAATGACTTCAAGAACAAAAAAAAAGAAAAAAAAAGGATTGATGACGCTTAAAATAGCAGCAAATTCGCCAATATGCCCACCAAAATGGAAAAAGAAGCAAATTGGAAGTTGTAAAATGCCACGGACTTCAACAATATTCGGTGAGAATATCAGGTTAACTTTAACAGCATGCAGGCTCTTGAGAACTGTCAAAAAACTAAATTAGAGTAAAAGCATGCACTATGGAAGAGACAATTATCCATTTGACTTTTAGGCTTAAATAGAAGTTATATGCAAGCCAACCCACAGCCTTAAAAGTTAGAAAACTGTCTCTCTTATTCGAGTATTGACATCCCGCTATGAGCAAAATAGACCAGCAAAAATAATACACAGTAAATGAATAGAAGACCTTCTAGTTGCATGAGAAAACTCTTCTTTCCCATTTCAGTGGAGAAGTTTGGAGATGACCGCAATTGTGCTCATTAATATAATCATCGTCGAGAGCAGTTTCCGCTGTAATATAATGAAAGCACAGATAAACGGGTAGAAAATGTAAAATGGAAGAACTGCAAAAACATATAAATTAATACTCTAAATTTAACTGCTTAAACAGTCGAATTTCAAACCAAACAGTAAGCGGCACTCTATTGAAACTTTACTATTGTAAAAAATTAAATTTACAATAGTAATTTTGAGAAATACCATTGTAAAAATGGAAATACAATTGTAAAAACGGAAATACAATTGTAAAAAATAGAAAATACAATTGTAAAAATTGCTAAAATCCAATTGTAAAATTTACAATTGTAAAGTTTCAATAGGGCAGTCCCAAGTGAACGTCTTCCCTAAGGAAATCTATATGAATACTGAATTTAATTACAAGAAAAATACTGCACACCTTCATTGCATCAAAGGAATTGCAAAACATGTGCTAATTTACAATGAAATCGGTGGACTTGTCAGGCGAACATTTAACGAGATTTTATTACCGATGAAATAAATAATGACTAAATAAAATATCTTTCGCGCTAATTTCTTAAAACATACCTAAGTAAGAAATTTCATTAGATCGAGTATAGGCTCTACTTTCAAGATTCTTCAGAGATGCTTAAAATGTGAGATTAAGAATCTCCAAAATGATTAACATTTCATAACTCTTTTCTACACAAAATGTGGAAATGCTATAACAAGTGTCGCGGCTTCATTCAAATGTCGAACACCCAGCGAGAAAAACAGCGATATCAGCGCACTCATCTTTGATGGCAGGCGGTAGGTGTACTAAACAGTAATGTTATCGTTCTTCACTTAAGAGGTGCCAAGCATCAACAAGAGGAGACTTCAGTATTTTGAAAAGGACATGTAGTTTTCTTCATTAAGTTGTGATAATTGTTGTGTTTCGTGAAGCGGATCCGTCTAAAAACTGTATATCATGGGTCGTCGATCGATTAATACCACTAAAAGTGGGAAGTATATGAACCCCACCGACCAAGCAAGTATGTTTACTGATACATTGTGGAAAAAAATATCGTCTTTGGTCATTTCACGTCACAGAAATTGATGATAATGTTATAATTATTGCTTCCCCAAGGGAAAGAGGCAAGGAAAAAGGAACTGAAGAAAAATAAAAAACAGAGGCAAATGGTGCGAGCGGCCGTCTTGAAAGGGAAAGATCCTCTTCAGTTGATCGCTGAAATGGAAAAAATTGATCAAATGGGTAATTTGGCTTGCGATAAGTTTGAGTTATTGTTTGTGTTTGTAGTTTTTTAAACCCTAGAACATGTTGCCATTGGTAGAGTATTATTCACTTTTTTGCCGGTCGAACTCGCAAAAATTAGAGGGGTTAATGCAGTGTCTTTTCTAATCGTCTTTCTCCTCTTACTAATGATAATTATTGTCAACCTCTCCCTTTTTATTTGCTTCAGAGTATAACGTACTTCAGCCTCCACCTCTCAATGAAAAGGTCCTGAAGGACAAAAGAAAAAAGCTTAAGGACACATTTGAAAGAGTCTTGAAACTCTATGTAAGTATTCCGTTAAAATAATTTTTAATGCCGTATTTATGTCGTTAAGCTCTCATTACGTTTTGTGGCTTATATAATTTTGTAAAGTCTAGTGTGTCAGCAGTAATATGTTTTCTTTCACCCAGAAGAAGATAATTCCTATTTCGCAAGTTACATTTTCACCCAGAATTCCTTGCAATATGATCATGGCTGTTTTGTCTGCTGACAATTTCACCTTCTTTGAGCCTCAAATTTTTAGAAATGGACCAAGCACCGACGTAAATCCTCCAAACCAGATTTATTGGAAAACTAACGAGTATTAAAAAGGGCAACTTTCATGAAGTGCTACCATTTAGAAAGCAGTATCATTGGTTAGTTGTGCGTTGAAATGTGAATAATATGAATCTGGAGTTTCCTCTATTGAGCTACATTTGTGTAGTTGTGAAATATTCTTTTATTTTTTTTGAAGAGACAAGATAATGTTATGCATTAGTTGCTTTGAAGACTTAGTAAATGGTAATGTATTAATACGTATATCAGCCCTCGGTTCTTTTTCTTACTGAGGGTGATATATTGGCTTTTTGCTTGAAAACGATCAAACCATGATGTTCATTTGTGTTATAGAACAAAGAAGATCCTGACCGATGGTCGGAGCTGAAGCGCCTGGAGTCAGAGTATGAGCGGAGTAGGGCCGGATTGGTGGCATACTTCGAATCTGTGCGTCATGCCCAGCAGGTTACAGTAGATGAAATCCCTCTCCCACTACCTCTGCCCTCATTAATGCAGACGGATCCTACCCTTGGTGTCATCATAGGAACCGAAGAGGAAGACCCAACTACTCAGATACCTTTACCTGCAGATTTGCCTCTGCCACCAACACTTTTACCTCCCACAGCCCCTATCCAAGCTGCTATTGCCAGTTCATTGGCCACCGCATTTCCCAATCTTCCATCAGGAATAGGTCCAAGTATACCAGTGCAGGGAATTTTGAAAAAGACCTCTGCCTACAGGTTTGTTGATTACAACCTATGGAATAATTCATGTATGCAGGTTTCTTTGGTATTAACTTACTCTATATGTGAATATGTAGGTGTTGATTCATGAGTTTTTTTGATAACTAGGGTCTTTTTGCCCAACTTGCTGTCCATAAAATCATCTTTTATCATGTATCATTTTAGGATTCCAAGAATATAAGATAATTTTAACATGGTATGGTCTGTAAAGTTGGGAAGTAACTTTTTAAAATTTCCAAGTTCTCAGAGTTGGTTAATTTATTTTGGAATGTTTATAAAACTGCTTGGGTTGCTTGCTACTGTCGGTGCAATAATTATGTTGACTCGAGTTTGGACACTGATTAAAAATGAGCCGTGGTACCCACATGAATGTGAGTTACACCAAATTTTAGCTTGTTTTAGTTTGCGTTGAACTGTGGTTGCGGATTATTTTTACATTACTCTCTCGATTTGTTATTCCGGGGAGAACAAAAAATGTGCCGGTTTTTTGCCATTTTCAAAATTAGCGCTCTCTTTGACATTTAATAGTGAAGTAACTTGAAGTTTAATCGTAATGAACCTGTAGTATTGTGTGGGAAAAATATATTGAAATGTATCTTTAAACGTTCATTTCTTTCTATTGTGCCATAAAAAGTTATTAACAAGTTTATGAAACAACTTTTTCTTGGTTATGAAAAGTAGTAGAAGCAAGATCTTGGTCTTGTTTTGAAGCTCTTTTCAACATTATTTAATGACAATTACCATCGTAGACTCACATAGTGATATCAATTTTTAACGAGTTCATAAACAACCGAGTATTTTAGCGGCCTTATATTCCGGCCCAGTTGCATTGTAAGACATGTTTCTCATGATGATGGACGACTCATTCATCAAATAAGCGGAAGAGATGGAGAGTTTGACCCAGTGGGAAACGCAAACAACCTTCAATATCACCATATTCCAGGAAAGCCTTAGATCTTTCTTGGTAAAAGTACTGAGCACAATATTGAGGGATCTAGGATCAAGTCCTGGTAAAGGTGGATTATTTTCCAATTTGAAATTTTCATGCTCATATGTACACTTCTGAGTGGCTAGTTCTGTGGCTGTGATACTGGATGTAATACTGTGGCTAGTTCTGGTTTCCTCAAAATTTTAATTCAATTCAAGAAATTACTTGAATGACTTAGTTTTACCATTAGAGTTCTTTCATAGCTAATTATACTTCCAGTCATGTCCTGCCTCCTGGAAAGAAGCCTCCTGGAGTGCCGGTTGGCCCCCCACCAGAGCTCAGCGATGATGAGGAGGAAGAAGAAGAGAAAGAAGAGGAGATAGAAAAGGAAACAACCATTGCCGAACCAGAAGGTTCTGCTGATAAGGGGCCATCGAGGACAAGGGTGATCAGGTTTGCTGACGCTGTCAGCGATGAGGGAAAGGCCACTACTGAGCGAATGGAGGTTGATGAGGTCCCAAGGAAAGGTGGCAAAGAGGAGGAAGAGGAGGGGGGGAAGAAGGAGAGAGGGGAGATGCCAGAAGAGGAGAGCGATGAGGAGGACCCACAGCCAGTCGCACCAAAACCAACATCTTTGCAGCAGAAGATGTTGCAGATGGCTGGGCAAGACATTGACGAATTCATGAGGGAGGTTAGTATGGATTTAGTAGTGCCGCTCAATAGTATTAGCTCAGTCACCTTATGTAATAGTTCAGTATGTCATTGCCCTATTTTGATGTACAATTTAGCAACAATAATAGTTCAAATCCATTAGTAAAAATGATATGCATTTTTAATGCTGGAGCCGAGATTTGCACATTCATTTTTTTGTTTCCCCTTCAAAAACGTGCTTCCAGGTTCCATTGCATACAATGGCAAAAAACACCTTCACTTGAAGAATTATTAGTATACCTCGGAAACATTGAGTCAAGTTATAGGTTCTTATGCGTAACTATATTCAGTTAATTTCTGAGAATTTTAATCTTAAAAATAAAATTTGTTGCTTCATTTAATCTGAATATACCTACCTTATGATTTTAACTGCTGCCTAGCTTTATATATAATGTTAAAGTATGGTCTCTATTATGACCATGAAAAATCTCAAGAAAAAATGTACGCCATGTCTAAGGCAGCTAGTAAATGGAGGGAGACCTTTCTTTTATGAAAGTGACTATTGTCAAAATGTGAGACAGACTACTATCCAAAGGAAATTTTATGTAGAGCATGTGATCTTCACTACCTAGAGTGGAATGATATCCATACTCTCTGCTTTAGAAGGTATATGTCATGTTATAAATAATTTCAAAGCCTCTGAAATGCAATGTATGTATTTTGTTTTTAAGGTGTAGGTATATGAGTTGGTTTTTATAATGCATGAAATGTATTGTTACTTTGCCTTCATTTTGTAATGCCTGTGGGATCCATAGAGATATTTTCACTTACAAACCTCACATATGATATACCTTTGGGTGATAGATGGAGGAAGTGCACAGGAGGAGAGAGATGGACAGGCAAGCTGATTTGAATGCCAGGATATCCAGAATTGAGGATGGTGAAGAAGTGAATGCCAAACGTGTCGAGCAGAGCAGGATGCAGCAACCTGCAATCCCAGCGCCCACATCTCAGCCGCCTCCGATGCCCATGCAACAGCAGCAGCAACAACAACCTCAGCCAATTCAACAGCCACAGTTGATGCACCAACAGATGCAGCAGATGCAAATGGGCCCACCTCAACCACTTGGAATACCACGTCCACCGCCACCCCCTCCATTAGCACTAATGAACCAGCCTCCTCCGCAGCTCCAACAAATGGGTGGACAGCAACAGGGGGATGTCCAACAAACTATGAACAGCCTTCCTCCAGGTTATCTTCTATTTCCATTTCATTGGAAACCATACTTTCATGCCTCATTTCCACTCTGGCCAGAGTACTTTTCTTAAAGTAAATACTTGATGCATGAAATTACTTTGTCAGTCATATTACTAAGCTACAATACACAGTCAATCTTCGTCAGTTCTGTACAGGAATGTGTTCCAAATAATTAATTTTTCCCATAATTGTTAGAATACATGCTGTTTTTTCTGAAAAACTGAGGGTGGGTTCAATTTGATGTTGCTTCTACTTGGGCAAATACACTTATCATGCTTCCAATTCTTGCTTAGTATAATTAGCTATTATGCATCAGGAGTTGATGCAAAGAATCTGTTATGCTTGCCTCAAGTAGCTCTAGTTTGCTAGTTCCTGTCATGTGATGGAGATGAGAGGTTAAGTTCTTGTAATAGAATTCCAATTTTTTTTTTAGAAGCTTGCATGCAGTTTTAAAGCTATTATCCTGTCTTTAATTTTTGTATCTGCTCTTGGAATCAACATCTAAACCAGATACATATGGAGAAATGACTCCTTATAATTAATATGAAGTCTTGTCACCCATTAATCATCCCTAATACAAAAAGTCTTATGAGGGAAAATTATTTGCTATGATCATGGCCTGAACTCAGATCCTGAGATATGACACTGAGTGCTTAAGCTGGTTAAGCTGCCATTTGTGTGAGCACTAAAGGAATAACATGTTCCGGACTGCCCAAATGCTAAAGACTGCATCAAGTTGTGTGATTGGTGCCTCCACACTCAAGGTTGAGTCCAAATTTCGAACATAATGAGGTGTTTGCCTTTTTTATACATATTTATCCTCAATTCCACTGAGAAAGAAAGTGCTCTTGTGTACAGATTCTGAAAATCGCCATGATTTTTTTCAATATTCACTAATATTTCAGATATTTTGCATAGTGATTTAATCAAACATATTCTTTTAAGTCATATTACATATATGCTTAATTATTAATGAAGGCATGTGCAACTCATGTGTGGAATACTTTTACAAATTTTACTTCTGAAATGTTTGTGGGGACTATCATTTGAAGGAAAATTTCTCATCCCATGGCAAAAGAAAGCCAAATTGCATGTAACCTGCTGTATTTGTTTTTAATTTTCTTTAATTCTTATACATTAATAGAGCAGTTGTAATGGTTCAAATGTCGCTGATCCCTTTCTCTTGCATTTTGCTTTCTTATTAAAACCTCCATTCCCTATTAATTGCTGAAAGTGAAAATTACCACATGTCAAATGTAATTTTTAACAATTACCACAAAATACCACGGTAACTTATCGTAAGGCAGTTTGACCAAATTATCATTTCACGTATGAATAAATGAATTTGGTCTCATTTTAAAGAGAAATATCTCACCCTTCCAATGGTACCAAAAATTCAACCTCTTACCACATTACTTTCAGAGATATTTGCCAAAAAATACCTTCCCTCTTACATGGGAAATGGTACGTGTATGTTTTCTTACCTGTAGTTTGTATGTTTTCTTAATTATTTTTGAAAATTTATCATATTGTTACCCCAGTATTTTTTTCAGAATCGCAAAAAACCTTCCATTGAGAAGGAGTTTTACACGTACCTCGTGAAACAAATTAGTCAGATTAAAGATTTATGTAGATATTTTTATTTAAATCATTAGCATTTGTCATATTAAGGTATATTATTGCACCATTAATGATACAATTCTTAATTCATGCTTCCTACATCTTCTGAAATTAAAGCGTATAAATGGAATATGGTCCCCATTATAACTAGGTAACTATCTCTCTAAAACTACCTTCAATGAAAATTTTGGTAATTTACCCATCTCTACACTTTTGGGTGACTTCATGAAGGTTGTCCTGTGGCTAGTCCAGGTATCCTTAAAAAATGTGCCATCCCTAATAGTTTCTCTTCTTGCTATTGAGTGCAGGTCCACCTTTGGGAATGCCTCCACCACCATTGATGCTCTTCCGAGGACCACCAGGCATTCGTCTACCTCCAGGCCCTCCACCTGGAATCCCTCCACCCCCTCCAAGGAACATCATTGGGGGCATCCGACTGCCTCCAGGACCCCCTCCAGGTAAAGGCTTTGAGTCATCATATTGTGTACATACTGTTCATTGATGTTGCTACTAGTTTGGTCTACATGCTCATAAATTATTCACAAGTTCAAATGCTGTGCCCATAGCCATCTGACAGTGAAAATTTCTTCCTTGATTACAAACAACTAACAAACCTCTTCAAGGACCTCACTGCGTCTCTAATGTACATTAGAGCTAACATTACGGGGTCTAAACAACCTATTTAAGTTATTGGCTGTTGATTTTACTATTTTTCCAATCTATTTTGTCATTGCCTTTATTCCTGCTAAATTTTAACTTCCTAGGTTGCTTGAAAGTCCTTCAAACAGGTGTGACAGATGTACATGGGACTTTTTTGAATTATTGATACACACACATTTATTGATACTGCATTGCGCATGGGATTAACATATTTTTATTTATCCAGTTCTATTTACTTCCTTTCATCAATTTATATAGGAATGCCCCCTCGAATGTTGAGGCCGCCCACTTCCCTACCTCCACCACCTCACCAGGTACCCCAGGTGGCACCACCTCATCCTCCTCTAATTCCACCACTTGTTGCTGGTGCCAACCCAAATGTCCTGTCTGCAGCACCTCAACTTATCGGGCGGCGAGACGGTTTGTCTGGTGTGGGTGATATGGGACATGACAAGTCACAAGGAACTGGAGCAACGATAGAAGCTAAGCCACAAATAAGGTTATTTCTATTTTTCAGTCGTAAAAGTGTGAATGGAAAATTCAGCAGTTTATGAGACTGGTATTTCATAGTGTCATTTATCTTGTAGAATATTCACTATGTGAAATTTCTTTTTAGAAATGAATTCACCGCTTCAGTGTTTTTCCTCAGTGCAATTAAATGGTATTGCATATCAGTGATTTGTAATAAGTGACTTTGTTTTTGTTGTACCAAGTCAATACAGTGGCTTCATTCCCTTAAATATATCAATGCTTGTTCTAGGAATCTGAGTGCAGATGTCACCAGGTTCTTACCAACAGCTTTGAGAGTGAGGAGGGAAGACAAGAAGAGGAAAGATGGAAAGCCTGCAAATCTCATTCCAGGTATGTAAATATTTTACATTATTCAGTACCATTGTGTAAATTTGCTCTCATTCCTTTTTATTTTATGTCGTATAATTTTAATTCAAAATATATGTATATATTCTCACCCACACCACATAACCAAGAACACTTCTAGCATAATATTTGTATATTCTTTATTGTTGGCGATTTTTATTGCAAGATTGTTTGAAGTGTTCTCTGCAAGGTGGTGTGAATGAGAATAGATACATTATTACTCTACAGAAATGAAATGTAAAATGTATGATGTAAAATATCAAACAAGATTATTCTACAAGCAATTTTTCCATAGCTTTTTCAATCATAAGTTTAATTTGAATGAAATGCCATTGCACCATTATATAACTAAAAAATTAGGTTTCTCAAGTTCAACTACATTTATCTTATTAATCATGCAATTTAAGAGTATCTCAGATTAAATTTTTAATGAACATCAATCTTGTGTATGGTACTGAGCACCAAAATAATGTCCATATTGCCTGCTTGGCACTCAAGTATAACCCAGTATAGAGATGGGCCATTCTGAATATTACTGTGGTAATTTTTGAAAATTACTGTGGTATGTTACGTAATTTTCTGCAGCTCCTAAAAATTACCATAATTTTCTGTAATATTTACTTCCATCTCAGATATTTTCATACCGATATTTTACAAACAAATTATTTTAAGTCAAGTCTCTATACATTTAATACAATCTTAATATTTAATAAAGGCACGTCCAACCCATTTGTGGAATATTTTTACTAATGGAATATTTGTGGGGATATCATTTTCAATGGTTGGAACGAAAATTTCTAATACCAGAAAAAGAACTCCGAATTGCAAGTGGGCTGCCATGTAATTGCAGAAAATTATAAATTACCATAATTTATCACAGTAATTTACCTCAAATAAAAATTACATAAATTACCCATCTTTATCCCAGAAACAATTTCCATTACTGTAAGATGTGTTCTAAGAAAAAGATACGTTCTCCATTGTACTCATCAGTGTATCTGTTTGCAATGTGGAGGAATGTTTTTCTTTTTTTGTAAAAATGATATTGATTCACATTAGTGGGCATGATATGCTTGTGAATATGGTACTTGGCTGTGAAAGCTGTCTTATGAATAGATTTAACATGTGCTTTCTCCATTTCAGAGTCAAAACCAGAAAGTATTGTGGTGTCAGGAAAACCAGTCACAAATATGGCAGCACCACAAACAAAGGACGATGCCTACTTACAATTTATGAAAGAAATGGAAGGGCTTTTATAGTTTACTTTTGACCAAGCTAACTTGGAAGTAAATCTCCTTTTCATTTGGTGCCTTCTCATAGAGTGAGTGCAGTCTACAATATATACAACTGTGACACGTTAATGTTCCGTATGAGTTTGTCATGCAAATATGGAGTTAGAATTCTTCCCGATTTGGTATTCTGTGAAGTTGTGCTTCGTGAAGGAAAGGTGACTCTCTGGTTTATGCAATTAATTGAAAAATATGGTTTTGTGTGTACAAAGTGCTGCATGCAGAATTGAACTGGTATAATTAATTGGCATAAGTGGTTTACCCATAGCATAAATTGTCTAGATTCCAAAAAATGTTAAACTTCTTGCATTTAATAATATGCGTTTGTAATTAATCAAACTATTCTTCTTCCCTGATGTCAAATCTGTATTATAATTGGTTTAATTATTCATTAAGGGTTAATTTTAAATTACTATGATCAGAATTTTAAAAATATTTGAAAAATGGTTGATATAAGTCAATACTCCCATTAATTTTCTAAGAGACTTTATCTTGATTACTCTTTCTTTGATATTGTATTTTGTAAATTCCCTGACTTTGAATCTGCAGTGCCACTAGTTCGAAATAATTGCTTGAAGAATCCAGTTATAAGTTGTTCACAATTTATTACTGTAGTAAAATGCACAATTCTCATGGAAGCCTGACCAAAGCATATTCATTAGTTTTTGACGTGTAAGTTGTCCTCTCAGAAGTACTGGCACATATTCCACATTCATTTGGATAATGTTGTCAGTGGGATGGGACTTTGCTGAAATAAAGTTGTTACCCAATAGGTTTTGCTGACTTTGAAAATATTTCTCTCGCAAAAATGTAAATAGTTAATGCTGTCCTTGTCTAAGACCTCACCAATGGATAACCTGGAGAAGTTGGGGAACAAATCAGTGATTACTTTTGCCCACACAAAAGAGACATTCATTGTTGAGAATAATAAGATCAAGCCTTGTGCAAAGATAATAAAGCTATGAAATGGCTTGTTGTGGTACAGATTTGATGAATAGTATGATCTTCAATGTAATTTATCGTAGACTTTATATTAAAGGGAGACAGACTTGGTAGGCATGTACATTATGTGACTGAATAAATTTCTCTAACTATCCTAGTTTCTTTAATTTACATTGCTTGTGACAGCTCTTGTTTTGAAGTGATTTCCTCACATTACCAAAGTCACTTGGAGTGCACTGTCCAGACCATCTTTTTCAGAGAAATCAATATGCTTACCAGAGTTCATTAAGTATCTTCTTGGCAAGTAATCCATGATGAATACATCCACCAGAACATGCTGTTATGAATTTTTAAAAGTCTGATTTCCTCTTACTTTTTTATAAAAAAATCATTAAAGTTCTTTGAGCTACTCTAAAAAATTTTGTTGTTCTTCGCTACTGGCTTTTTATTTATAACAGTATCCCATCGGCAATATCAGCAACTACCATCGGCTCAGAAATAATGTGCACTCAAGTTTAGGAACAAATTAAAAAATGATGTGAAGACCTACAGAAAAACTAATCACATCATAATTTTCTTTATTTTATTCTGTGGTATTCAAAGGTAAAGATAAATTTTATTAATGCATTTTATTATTATTTACTATGGGTGTAACAAAAAATTCCAGTTTTTGACGGCGTTTGAGCAAAGCTCTGACTTCGATAATTCTTAGCTCAAATACAAGTACTTTTATGACAACCGCATTTCAGTCATTGGTAGACTGATGTATTTGCTAAACATGTTTTAAGTTTCAACATATTATCTTGAACAGGAAAAAGGTTGTTATTAATTTGTTAAATGATTGCATTTAAAAACTGGGGTGTCGTATGCTTTTGTTCTTGGCCGTGTTGCAATAGGTATGCCTTGAAGATTTTGGATATTTAATTATCCAATATATCAATAAAAGCATATAAATTATCGATTGGTATTCATACTGATCGTTACCATTAGCTGAACCACCTAGGCAAATCAGAGCAATGTTGTCTAGTACAACTGCTCAGGCCGCCAGCGCTCAGTGCTGGCTCAAGCTGGCTTGGACGGCGGCCCTGGGTAACAATGTAATCTCATTCCTCACCCTTTTCACATTCACTTTTGGACGCTACCCTTATGATGATTCACAGGAGGTTACTACTAATCACTCATTAAAGCACTGCTTTATCACTGTCATTAGTCTATTGTGCACTAATGTGTTCAGTTTCTGTCAGGATATGGTGATCTATGCTCAAGATGCCTCCAAGACCTCTGTTTTCAGAGTGCAAAATCGGAATGACTTTAAGCACAATATGTTTTATTTAAAGTTAGAAGGAGAGAAACTTGGTGATAAACACACTCAAGTTTACCACCTAGTTGCTAATTGCCTTGGCATGTTACTTTGCTTGATGAAAAAAGTATCTTTGGAGAAGAGTGAGGAAAACACAGAGTCAGCAAATAAGAAAAGACCATTGGCAGGGCGCCCATCTATTCACATTGACCAAGCTGCTATTGGTGTATTTGAAGATGAATTCATTAGTTTAACTGAGAAAAATAATTTCCGAAAATTGATAAACTTGGAGCAAAATTGGAAGAAAATTTACCGAATTTCCCAAAAATGTCGAACTCCAAGCATCAAGAAATCATGAAATAATCGGGAAATACAGCAATTGTATGTATTCATGCTTTGTGTCGAGGAAGCAGTAACCAGGCACTGATAAAGTTTTGTACTAGGACAAAGCTCTGTATCCTATAGGGAAACTTCAGGCGGTGACGGGTGCTGGAAGTATGAGAGGATGAACCACTCTGCCGAGGAAGTTCACCTGCCGGGAGTGCTCACTTCAATCAGTAAAAATACCTAACGATTTAAATTAAACGGGTTCATTGATGTATTGGACAATAAAATATTGGAAACGTTCAAGGCATACAGATGGCAACGCGACCAAGAATGAAATCATATGACCCCCAGTTTTGAAATGCAATCATTTTACAAAATTAATAACAACCCTTTTCCTGTTAAAGATACAATACTGAAACTTAAAACATTTATTGCAAATATATTTATCTACCCATGACTGTCATAAGTGGTGTTGAATGTGGTCGTCATAAAAGTCCTTGTGTTTGAATTAACAATTATCAAATTCAGAGCTTTGCTCGATCACCATCAATAACTTGTTCTTTTTACGTTACACCCGTCGTCAAAAATATTAAAATGCATTTAAAAAATTTCAGTTTACCATTAAATAATGTGGAGTGAAATAAGATAATTATGACGTGAGTAGTTTTTCTGTAGGTCTTAATGTTATTTTTTTGTTCCCAAATCGAGTGCACATAATTTCTGCTACGACAGTATATATTACAGTTTTTACGCTATTACAGTTATTCCAGTTTTTATTGCTACGACAGTATATTTGCAAACATAGGCTATCCTTTTCAAAAGCATTAATATTTTAAGAGACCAACTTAAGGAAAAACCAGCTACAAGTGGTAAATATTATGGGAATGAGAAAATCTGCTGCACTCCGACTTAATGTTGATAGTAAAGACTGTGGGTTCTCCAAATCATCAAACTCACCATCTTGGCGGATGTTTTTAAGTATGAGTCATCTATTTTCATCAAGACAAGCATTGGCTGAGAAAAAAGTCTGACCTAGTGGGAACCCCAGTCTTTGACTTCAATCAAAGCAATGTTGCAAAAACGACATGGAACCAAATCGGTTAACCATTTTCAACTAAGTTGTTTGTAATCGGGCATTATGAATGGAAATCATAAGTATTTAATCATTCTGACATGCCCTTGTGAGATGTCTTTGAACGAAATTATCATCAACTGCCCCCCCCCCCCCTCCAGGCGAGACATTTCTTACCAAATCTGCGCTATACGGTCCTGCCAAACAGTTTATGGATACAATGATGTCAACCTCCCCCCCCCCTCCCCTAGGGCATATATCTACAGCATGAATGGGTGTCCTGGCCCCCCTACCATAAATCCTGGCTACGGCCATGACTCCATGTGTAGGTATTTATTATATTGTACATCAACAATAAAATGCCATGCCTCTGTGTAAGAATCATCATTGAAGCTTCTTGCAAAGATAACTCAGTAGTAGTTATGAGGGCAGATAATAAAATGAGTAGTAACTTTGAGGTCTATCAAATATAACCCTTCTTCCTCTCTTTCCATACCTTCTCCTTACTTTCTCCCTTCTTTATGGCTGGATCCCTAATACCCCCAACTGTACTTGAAGAATCAGCACATTCTCCCTTTTTATTCTTTCCCCAACCAATTGCTTTTCCTGTACCCTACCTTCTCCTTAATCAGAGTCCTAATACTCGCAGCCACATTCCCTTTCAGTGGCTCATTGGGCAGTACAAGTAGACTCTCTTCATTAAAGTGAAAAGGAATACTAGCCAAGCTTACAGTAAGATTCACATATTTAAGCGGAAAATTCAACATTTTACTGACTGATAAAAATGCAACACCTATGATTGTATTCAGAATATAATACTTTGTCTGTTACAGTAAAAAAAAGGTACAAGCACATAAAACTGTGAGAATTTTTAACATTTATTCATTCTACATGTCACAAAGAGTTAAAAAATATTACCAAATATGGTACAGAAATATTATAAAAATGTGAACATCATGTTTGATTATGAAGACAGTCATATTGCACAGATTAGATTGTGGTGCAAAACAGCATTTTGAATTTCAACTGCTACATTACTGCAGTTAACCAAAATTAAATTACCAATATACCCAACATCTTTAGCATAGCGAATAGCTGCTGATGACTTTTCTCCAGACATTAACTTATATATCTTCAATGGGCAGCAAACAATATCCACCAGTTTTAGGATGTAATGGATATACTCAGATTTATTTATTTCAGTGACTCTTCCTTTTGTTTTAAAAGAACTATCAACTAATATTGAAATAATGACCTTGACAATAAAAAAAATGAAGATGACTCGAACAAGCTATCTCAAATGGAAATTGAGATATATTCAGGCATGTCAACTTCAATAACTCTTTGCATTGCTATACGTTACACCGAACATGAAAGTCAATGGTATTGTGAAAACAGGCACAAAAAATACAAGCATTCCAAAAGAATAATTCAGACTATGCACCTTCATTTCAAGTTTAAAGGAAACATTTCCAACACTTATTCATAGATTAATGAGTTCAAATTATGTGCATGTATACATGTCTGATTCTATTCATGGTTCTAGTGGAATTGCCAAAAAGAAATTTGACATGGGTTGTAGTCCATATTGCCAGCAATGGAAAATGACCAGATTTGTAAGCTGATTCTGGATGCTTGGCAAGAGTACGGAAATGCAGACTCTGGCATGACTCCCTTAATTAGAGGATTGAAAATCCTTTAAGTTTATATCTTCATAACCAAGGAGTCATTGATCTCAAAAAGAATTTATGAGTTTTTGATATACAACATCTCTTCTACTTCTTCTATTTCTCTCTCCTATCAATAATTTTTAAACTACATTCACAGCACTGTTAGACTTCAAATTATTCATACATTCAGCAGTATAAAATTCTAAAATCGGCTTTTCCATCTAATCTCACTGACAGGAAAAAATTTTTTTTTGTTTTCTGAATAATCCCTAAATCAGCAAAAAAGCTAACAATGAAAATTTTATACACAGCATGTAACAACTTAGAAGTGCATTTCAAATTATTCAACATACCAACATTTAAAATGCTATTTCATAAGAAATTTAAACTTTTGAGCATTTTGTAGGTACCTTAATAAGTGCAATATTAAAAGGAAGTTTCTCAATCTACCCAGGAAAATATGACAAATTAAAATAATTGCAGATGAAAGTTCTGTCAAGGAGCAGATAGCACAAGAGATGAGCCATTCTGAAAATTACTGTGGTATTTTAAGTAATTTACTGCAGCCCCTGAAAACTACTGTAATTTTCAGAAATATTCACCTACGTCTCAGATACTTTTCAAACCAATATATTCGAAATATATTATTAAGTCAAGTGTATACACATTTTACACTATTTCAATGGTTTGAACGAAATTTTCTCAAGTCAAACAAAAGAACGCCAAATTGCTGATGGGCTGCCATACTTGTTTTGAGGTTCTCTCCATGTGTTATATATTTATGTAGCAATAGTAATGGCTTCGGTGCCATCAACTCCTTGCTATTCCATTGGATTTCCTATTAAATCCTCTATTAGCTAGTAGTTGCAGAAAATTCAAAATTACCGGAAAATTGCAATGTTTTTTCAAAATTACCATTACATACCACAGTAATTTACCCATCTCCGCAAAGCACACTGCACCAATATTTTTCCATTGAGAGAAAACAATTGCTAGAAATTTTTGATTGGCTCAACTGTGGAAGCTGCTCACAGAAACTTGGACTTGAACAACATTTCACTTTCTACCACTCATTTTCTTGTTCCTTCATTCCACGACCACCTATATTGGTCATTACATGTTAATGCTCTCCAAAATGAAGTTCATCCATCACAAGATCACACGAAAAATTAAAACTCTTACATAATTTTTAGAGTGGGAAAATAAAATTGCTGAAAAACTTATCAATTCATCTTACTTTTAACAAAGCATAAATTCTAAATCAGCAAATAACGAGGCCACAAATATTTAATAGAAATAACATTTTAACACAGTTTTCCACAATTCTATTTAACTTAGCAACATATCATCCCTAAATATCAGAAAAATGGTGCAATGATACTGAGTAAAATATGAACATTGGTACATGCCAAGAAATGAGCTCGTTAATGTTGAATTATTGTAGTAGGAGAAATTAATACACACCTGCACTTCTATAAAGTGAGGCCATCACTGCAAACAACAGACTTATTCGTTAAAAGAAACATAATTCAACACTTTCAGGGTAGACTCTGGGTTTTCTATTTTTTTTAATGAAGGAATAAATATTTACACATATATATATATATATATATATGTAATAAAAGTGCCTCGTTATCCACTTTTCTAGTATATTTTGGGTCATTAACCAGGCACAGAACTTTGCAATGGATTTCTATCTTCATATATGCCCCAACACCCACTTCTAGAGCTGATATTATATAACAAAATGTAGGGTTTATATACGTCATGGGTACTTTCCAGGAATTCTAGTGGTTCACAAGGAAATGAAGAAGAGGAGACACCTAGATTTGCAACTTAAAATAATCCATTTACATGCTTCTATAACATAAGCAACAAAGTTTAAACTTTAGATAAAAAATCCAAAGTATTATTGCCATTCTTCATTGTGCAGAACATGCAGTCACTACTCTATCCAAATTAGGTCACAGGGAAATCTAGAATCAACTACTAAGACTGTACAACTACCCAAAGGAGCTAGTTGTAGATCATGGGGAAATATATTAAGGATACCACAGGAAAAAGTAAAACTTTTATAAAATCATATCAAAATATGGAGGCTTTTGAGTGTTGATCCTGATAAAAAATTATTATCAAATACCAACAGTTTCAAATAAACTCCATACATTACTTCAATGATGGGATTTCCAACAATGATTGGTCCATGTAACAACATTCGATCATAATATAAAATATCTAAAAATCCATTTGAACCACTTCTTTCACAATATAAAAGATAAACCTCTGATTTTACTAACACCACATCTATATCATATACAACAGCAAAATTCATAAATAATATTGACTTTTGCGGCCAAACATTTTCAAATATCACATTCATGGAAGATCATATTATCACGGACGGACATATTGAATAAAAAACGTAATTGACGTAAACATCATGGAATATCCAATAAAATACTTGTGTCAATACTGACAATACAACATCATGGGAAGACATAGAATGAACTAATGGTTAATTAAAAAAAGAAGTTCAGGCATTTTCAAGAGGGTTTCTATCTAATCTCTTAGTACTTGCTGGGAAATGGCTACATGAACCCTCCGGATGCCTCTTCCAACATTGCTGGCTCTTCCCCAACACCGGATCTTCTTCCAGCTAAATCCGATTTCAATTGGAATAACTCTCGGATTAGCAGTGTCTTCTCCCTTTCTAGCCCAGCAATTCTCTCACTTTTCTTGCTAACTTCCTAGAAGGAGGGAGAAAAAAAATTTCACTCTAATCTGAAAAGAATTAAGTTGCTGATACCTCGTCTAAATCACAAATGAAAAAAGAACAGGCTCCTCACAATGACAAGAAGTAACTGGGGAATGCATTGGTAGCCTAGCCAAAGGAATTTCTTTCCCAGGCTCATTTCTAATTCTAAAAAAGCACAACATTGTAAATTGCAAATTTTCCTGTAAATGAGAAGCAGAAATAGCATATTCATTTCATTAAGTCAGCTCAAGGCCTCAGGTGACCATTTTCTATCAACTTGGTTTCATAATATATAAAGATAACAAAAAAACTGCTGACACAGCGAGGTAATTGGTTGAAATTGGGATCCTTGAGACAGAATTTTATACGTTCATCACAATATAAAGCTTAAAATGAGCCTTCAGCATTATCGATTGACCCCTGCTACTCTCTAATCACAGCTCACAGGCTAATATGTAGACGTAGCCATTTGAGCTGCTAGTACTTAGTAATCAAGGTCCTTGGACTTAATATGTCACAAGGCAAACTGTAGGAATACTTATCAGGGCTAGAACCCAGGGTGATGTCCTTTCCATACCTAGCTCTACTTTGTTGAGCATATAGATGAGTACACATCATGCCAATTCTTGGATTTTCTCTACCAATCAACAGACCTGCAATTCACTCCAGTTGTCCACTCACCACAACAAAGTTGGTCACAGTGTCACATCATACAGAGTTATTTTCATTGTTTCAGCATGATCAAAGTGCAATATCTAATCATTTTTAGAGACAACCTTCTCCATGATGAAATAATTCAGTAGAGCTCACCTAGTTGTTGGACATTTGGAGTAAATAAATGGCTATTTAAGATTCAAAGATAGACCATCTAAATAATGAACCAATTATAAAATATGAGATAATAAGGAGATCGGGTTGGTGTGGTGGCTAGAGTACTGGCTAACTATACGGGCAGCCAGGGTTCAAATCCCTGCTGAGGAGGATATTTTTCAGAGGACAATCAATCCCTACTTGAGTGTCTTGTGGAGGGCACTTAAAGTACAGTACTCCGTCTGTCAGATGAGATGTTAAACCGTGGTCCCCTTGGCACCTTTCGTTAAGAACAGGCTAATGCCGATGCTGGGTTTCTATCCACCCTTCCTCTCTTACCTATCCCCTATGGTGCAAATGACCTTAGCCGTTGGTCGCCTCCCCAAATATCCAATCCAATGAGATAACAATTAAAATCAAATTTCACTCTCTGCATTCATTTATTTTTTTAATCTTTTGATTGGGATTTTTAAAATAACTATTCAATTTTGCTGAGCTAGAACAATGCCACTCCATGCTTACACACGGTAAATTGTCACCACATGCCACTGAAAATAAATTATGTACAACAATGAGCAATTTACCCTCTTAGTGCGACAGGCCAATATATTGGCTTTTGAATTTCGTGTGAAAAGTACGGCAGGCCGATATATCGTCTCATGCGCAAATATTGCACAACTTAAGCACACTAATACAATTATTTTTTTGTATACAAGTTTTCAATAATTATTACCTAATTCAATTTATATACCATAAAAAACTGCATATAGATATCTTAAATAACACTAACTACATAATAATGTTTTTAATGATGGTTTTTAATTTAATGATTTCATTAAGTTACCCTCTGCATTTCTTGCCAGTACCTACTAGAGCTAGTACTAGTAATCGCAAGTAACAAGAGGCAGCACTAAGAGGGTTAAAGATGAGGATTAGATTGACTTGAAAAAAATGATGAACTGAAACATTTAACTCTTGAGCTTGGAACTGATGTTGATGTCGTCAAAATTTAATCGAAAACTTAACACTAACTACATTGAGCTGGAGCAATCCATGCAGACCTATATCCAAATTACATGTATGCTACATGATAGTTCCAGGGCTGAGGCTGAGGAGGTAGGCATCAGAAAAATGCCAATGTTAAAAAAACTTTCAATACATGCCATGGCATAGATAATTTGGTATGTACATATTATGAAGAAAATATTTGCAGACGATTCTGAGTAAAGCATTTGGGAACATCATTTAATAATATTACAAACTTTAAAATCAAACAAGAATAGGAAATTTTACAAAATCAATTTTAATCAGCATCACTATCTTTGAAAAAGATAATAAATAAAGCTTTTAATTGAGATAAATATTGTAGCTCAATTACAATTTTAAGAGAAGATATGAGGAAAAGTATGAATCAATTTTTAGGATGATTTATGGCAACAAAGTGAAAAAAATTAAATACACATAAATCTTGCAAAAACTTTTTCTCCAAATGGTTTGTTTTCTTAGATTGAGGTCAATTGCTACCCATACACCAAGTTTGAGCAAAATCTGAGACCCAATCATGAATTCTGGTGGAATGATCTCCTGTATTTCAAGTCTAAAAAAAAGGCGCTTCCCAGCCATTTGTGCCATTTTTCCATGTGATAAGAACCACAAGTATTTAAAACTGCATATTTATATCACTGAATTTTTCTCTCTCCCATTGTTTGTGTCAGGTTTTTAAAGATTTCCAAAAACAATGCCATTATTGCCTGCTCATTAAAGCCACGGTAAACATTTTGTGCCTAATTTTAGCACATTCAATCCCCAGGAATTGAGATACTGAATAGATATATAGAGCCACCAACGTAAACAGTTTAGAAAGAATTTGAAAAGGGTAGCACCAGGACAGGAAAAAATTTGAACAATATATTCTAATATCCACTTTCCATTTTCCAGAAACGTGTTGGTTAGGGATGCAAAATGCTACACAGCATGAGCAAATTATTTAATGCAATTTGCTAACTCAAACTGAAGAATAATATAAGTCTTGAAAAAAGAAGATCAAGAAACACAAAATAAACTTGAAATGTAATAGCAATATGATTTAACAAACAAATTACCAAGACAATTTAAAATTTCAGCTAAAGTTTTTAAAAGCTGTAGTTTTTTAGAGAAATATACAATACGATTTGTCTCAGACAAATTCTGGAACAAAACTGCAATTCCATTTATAATATTCTTGATGGTGGTTTTCCTAGCCAATTGCTACACGAATTACACTACACAACTGGTCCTTGTTTTCGGGTTTTCCAACCGCGTACATTGACATTGGCCGACAACGGTTTCGATAGCCATCCTGCTACCGTCTTAGATCGAAGATGGTGAGAAGCTGTATGTGGCTGCCTTATATACCGCTGGCCGTCATGGTGATCGACTTTGCTGTGCTGTGCTGCGATTGGTCGGCGTGGATAACTCTCTTCCATAAGTTTCCTACTGGATAGCCTCTGTCTCTGTTGAAGTTATCCAGGTACTTCCAAATCTCTATTGCTTCTTTGATTAGCCTAGGATAATATCGGCTCTCTTTTGAAAGTAATTTTGCATCTTCGAATTTGATCATATATCCCTTCTCACTCCAGGCATGTTCCGCTACGGCAGACAAGTTGAATTGCTTATTTTTCGTTGCCCTTGCATGCTCCTTTAGTCTTGTGCTTATGGACCTGCATGTTTCACCAATATATAATCTTCCGTATGAGCAAGGCACCTAGTATACACCTTCGCATGACTCTTGTGGGATGCAGTCCTTGGGTTCAGGCATAATATTCTTTATCTTAGTCACACAATTGAATCTTGTGACCACATTGTGTTTTCTTAATATCCTTGCGATTTTTTCCGATGTTCCCGCGACAAATGGGATAGTCATGCGTCCTCTTGGTTGGGTCGATTTTTCCTCTTCACGGCTACTTTGTTCCTCAGAAAGCCGGTTCAATTTCTTCTCCACCTTCGTAGCCCTCTTCAGGACCAAAGAGTTAGTGTAGCCATTCCTTAGTAGAGCTGTGATCAGGTGCTTCTTCTCAGAATCAAATGATTCTGCGTCCGCGATGCTATAGGCTCGGGGGAATTGCGCGGTCACAACGGATGCCTTTTGACATGGATGATGATGTGATGCAGCGTTGAGATATCGATCCGTATGCGTTGCCATGATGTCCTCCTCTTTGACTGTGACTCCCTTCAGGATTTCGACGAAATGGATTGAGCTCTTGACATATGAAGGAGTTTTTCCAACATGGAGCTGTTGAATTTGTGCCAGGTATTTGGCAAGGCAATAGGTCGGAGCATCAATTTGGCTTACGATTGGTCTCAAGGGTAAACCCTCCTTGTGTACTTTGGGTAAGCCATACAGCCTCGGTGGTTTAGGCGCAAGCACTAGGAGCCCTCTCTATTCTTCCTGAGGAATGGATGATTTCTTGATGATGGATCTAGTCTCCCGATCTACCTTGGTCATAGGGTTGTAGTCCAATCTTCTATAAGTGAAGTCAGTGAGAAGGTCAGAAATCTTCTCGTTGTATTCTTCCTTGTTAATCAGTACCGTGGAGTTGCCTTTATCCGCAGGATGACTGAGAATGTTTTCATTCTCCCAAAGTTTCCTTAAGGCTGTTCACTCCTCTGTAGTGATGTTCGGCTTAGGTGGTTTAGCCGTGCGGAGGACTCACACCACGTCTTCTCTGATGTCGTCAGCCTCTAATTTCAGAAGTTTCCGGATAGCCAACTCCACTTCAGTAATGATCCTTTCCTGAGGGACCTCTCTGGGTGCCAAGGCAAAATTGAGTCCCTTGGCCAGTACCGTGGTGGTGGCATCATTGAGATGTATATCCATCAAGTTGCTGATGGAACGGACCTCTTCAGGGCCATCATCAAGGATTGGGCACTGCCTGGAGTGAAGTTTTTCGTATTTATTGATCTGTGATTCCCGATTCACTGTCTCCTGGGCTCAGGATGATTCATAATTTATTTTCTCAATTGTATCCCAATCATCAGCGGACAGGGTGGTGCTGAGCTCAAGATGAATCTGGTAGAGTTCTTCGGAGCACCGGTAAAGTTCCCGGCACTTGTTGTGGATCCGTTCCCTCAGGAGTTTCTTGCTGGTTTGGCAAAGTGTCATCCTGGCTTTGTAGGTTTTGAGATGGTGCTTGACTTCAACACAAGATGGTATGGTGTTGGTATCGCGGCAGCGTTGAAGAAAGGCAAGGGAGGACAGAAGTCTCCCTTTCTTCTTCCGAAGCTTCTCAAATCTCTTCGTCTTCCTGAGAATTTCCTCCCCATAGAGGTTCGCGAGAATGTTACACTACACAAATTGGCAACAGAAAAGTGAAGTGAATAAACGATGTTTTACCAGGAAGAAACACTACCAGTATCAGAAGAAGTTCATATATGTGTATATTTCATCAGGCAAACCATCAGGAAAAACTTTTAGAGCAGTTCTTATTTATCATGATATAACGGAGTGTGACAAGTAACTTAGTAGACATGTTTACCTCAGTCAGGAGATGGTTCTGATGCTTTAGCCTCTCCACCAGAAGGTTACCCTGAGGGTTCTCTGACTGTTGAGGTGGCCTGCGGTGGTGAGGAAGAGCTAGATTCATATGACCCCAGTCTTCCAGTGGGCTGTTATCTCCATTTTCACCACTTCCCCAACGACAAAGCAATGCGAGGTGACGATTAACTTCTAATACTCGAGCTCTTCTAAGCTCAATCCTTTCCTGCTGTGCCTCAGTCCATTGCTCCTAGAGAATCAAATTGGGAAAAATAGAGAAATGACAGCTCAAAAAGTTTCAGTTACAAGACATCGGATACTATAGAAAGTTTTCTTTCGACAGTATTGTAGCCCAGTAGCCTGAGCATTTTAATTCAAACTACAAGTCCAAGGAAATAAACTACAAGTGAAGGATGCCACATAACTTAGATATCAATGACTTTCAGAATATACATATTGCCTGGCTAGCCAAAGATGGCCAGGGAAACCAATCTATTATTTCTCCACAAATATTACTCTTTAATTGCAATGTTCCTTAGGGCTTTTGAGTACAGTAGAACCCTGTTTCATGATACCCCGCTAAATGGAAACTCAGGTTAACCAAAACTTTCAACAAACAGCATAACCAATAAGACAGCAAGCCATGCCATGCATGGGCACATACAGGAGAAACTAAAACATAAAAGTCAGTGGTACTGAAAAATTGGCTCTTTGTGTTTAAAACCTTTTCATTAGTCACAAAAAAATATTTTGTTTGGTCTCCCCTACTTTTGCAGTCTTAAGGTGTTAAAATGAGTTTGGTTTGAGAAAATATTATTTAAAATATCTATACATCATAAAAAATCACAAAATAGCTATCACCTCATAGTTCCCCATTGAAATGATTTAAAGCCTACAAAAATGGTGAAGGCAAGATTTTCACTTGCTTAAGAAAGTATATTTAAACCTAAATATACACAGAGAAACTTAAACGTATATAAAAATAAATTGTAAGAGAATTTAACTTTCTTAATTCCCAATCAGAAGAGAGGAGCAACTAGTATAGACACATAAAGGAGGCCTTTGTTTCCAGCATCTATGTAGTTATGACAGTAGTCGACCCAACCTTGCTTCAAGTTTATGGTGCATTAGAGCTCTTAATTGCTCTATCATAGGTAAAAAGAGCAAGAAACTCAGCCCATTTCCCAAGAAAATTCCACTTTAGATCTTTATTTGTGATGACTCCTGTACCATCACTTGAATATACAAATTGGGAAGAAATATTTCATACCAATTACCATTCCATCACATACATTACGGTTAAGTAGGGTTCTACTGTATTCACTCAAATATGAATAACATGAAGTTTTTTCCAACACATCCCCTGTTTCTATCAGGGTTTACCAGAGTTGCATAAATTACAAAGAGAAACTATTTTTTTATTCATACTTGAGGCACAAGAAGATTCATACAACATACTAACAACAGAAGGATGGTGCAACTCACCCCATGTGATCCCATTTTCCCAAGGTATTTCATTTTTTCCTGAACTGCTCCAATGTGCCTTAGATACCACTCCCTGGCTCTTTCTACAGCTTGTAAACCCTGCATAAGTACATCCTTCTCTTGTTCTATCTGCTTCATTCTCTTCAGCTGTAAAAGACATTATTTTCATTATTAGAATAAAATTTCACTATGATCTCAAAAGAAATGACATACAGTTCACCTTGAGTAAGTTACCTCAACTGTAATCAAGCAGAAACATTTCTATAATTTTTAGCGCTTAGATGCTATGAGTGTAATGCCTCTCCAAATACCCTTTGTATGTCATCTGACTTATTAGTAGGGTTGTGTGAGAAACTCAACATTCATGAAGTTAGAGAAAAAAAGCTCCACTTAACTCAAGCATTTTTATAAAGCTAGAGTCGAATCGATAACGATTTTTGTTTGAAAAATGGTACACCATATTTCCACAAATCTAAGAAGAGATTTCCTTCTCTTCTGGACTTCCACTGAAAAATGGGTCTTACAATCAGCTATACGCTGCAACAACGTTGGTGCATTGGATTTAGAGCTACATTATGCATTAGTCTTCATTTACCACTTATTACAAAGATCAATTATAGTGATACGGTCAGGATATAAGGATCTGATCGAATCCTTTCAAGAACAATCCAAATGAAATCAAATCCAGTTGATATTCACTATGTCCCTGTAAACTCTACATCATGTGCCATTAGAATGCTAGAAATCTCAACTCTGAATTCATCACTGTACTTTACGTAATTGTGAGTATTTGGTTGAACTTTCATTATGTCACAACAAAAGTATATCAGCAGAGATAGTATAGTTCTAGGTCATCCTTAATTTACAACTGCAGCATGATGCATGAGCAACATCACATTCATAACCTCTTGAAGCACTTAGCAGCTGACACACATTGCACTTCATTATGCCAGCCTTTTTAATATGCATAAAACCAATAGACCAAAACTATTTCTTATTGTTTTTGAAAAACAAAGTTTTGAGCTTCACAAAAATATATATCTAGCAAGGAATGCATTGTAAAACATTACTTTTATTACACAGCGAAATTTTCTCAAAACAATTTTTGTTGCTCCATCATGTCACAGTAAAACGCTGCAAATGTAAAGAAAATTTAGCTGGTAATTTTTAAGGATTTGTTAGGTTCTAAACACCCATTAAATATGAATATGGGAGAAATAAATATGAGATATGGGAATAGATGTTAGGAGGCCAAAAGTAAATGAAAAGAGGGGTAGTTTCCTCTTCTCCATCACACAGTATTGGAGGTAGTTATCATGAGAAGGTCAATACACTCAAAGTACAATCATCATATCAACATAAACTTGAGTCCAAGTTTGAAATTTCAACATATCATTTTGCACTCAATTCTGATACTTCATATGTATCATGGTTAGGTCTCCATAGCCACTATAATTATCCTAGAAAATAAAATGTGTTAATGCACTGTGGAAATGTATACAGAAATTTTCAATTTCAACCAAAGAAACAACACAAGCCAACAATTTAGCCAAAAAAAATGGAAAAGTTTTGACAAACCTCATTGGAAACTAACTAAGAATGCCTAAGAATACGCAAAAATTAATCAGTATTTCTAGTGCACACTTAACTTCCTTTCTTCTTAATTGATGAAGCAATACGTTTCATTGTGTAAAATCTGTAGAATTTTAGAATTATTATAAAGAAGATTATAGAATTAGATTAAGGAAAAATGATAAGAAACTGGGATTCATAATTTAGAGAGAGCAGAATTAGGATTCAAAATTTGCTAAAAGAGGGGGTTCCAATTCAGGATTTGGATTCGATAAATTTTGGATTTGACCCATCACTAACCAATTCTGTAATGATAACACCAAATGGGTACAATTTACCCAAATACAATAGTAAAAAGTATTATTAATAAAGATGATAGAACTGGTGCATACATACCATATTATAATCAATGCCATTTTGAAGAGTATGCCTTCTTGGTTCCCTCCGTCGCCCAGTAGCTTTTTTGTGAGGAAAGGCAGCTGTTTGATCTACTTGACCTAGAAAAAATATTTAAATAATTTAACCTAAATCAGCCATCATAAACATGTATGAGCTTAATAGGCAATTTATACACAATGTTGCTTTTCACTACTCCTCCCCATCATTTCACAGAACCTATCTCACAGTCCAAAACTTAAATGATGCATCCTTAAGAAAAAATCAATAAAATTTAATTCCGATAAATTATTATGATGAATACCATCGACTTGATTGATACTTTATTTTCAAGCTACGAAGCTATAGAGTATGTATTTTAATGTGAAAAAAATTAGCTTCACAATAATGAATTTCACAACTACGAAATTGATAATTTTTGGGTCCCTTAAATTTCGTTATATTGCGCTTCTACTGTATCTGGAAAAAAAACTGTAAGGGTAAGACACCCCTATGACCTATGTGTAGTAGTAGGCAGGAGGTGACAGACGAATCATAACATTCCCACAAGAAATGCCCATGTTCCCATGAAGGCTTCTGCAGTCTTTGAGATGAAGAGAGTTTTTCCGGGTCTAAGGTTTTGGGAGGTAAAATGGTGACGTGTATTATGGGAGTGTATTTAGTGGAGCTCAGTTTTCATTGTAGTCATTTATTGTGCACGAAAAGAACGAGTTTTTGTACCGATCTGTTTGGCAATGAATCTCTCTTATTTGATCGCTACTGTCAGACCTAGAGATGTAGTGAGGCATCATGATAATATTTCCTGTGTGTATGGAAGCAGCGTCAGACAGAGAGGCAAAGAAAAACAGTATTTCTTGAAAACCTTTCAGATGAATGGCTTCAGATGAGATGCTATCCTATAGATAACTAAAATGGACAAACAGAAGTAAATGATGGCCCTTGAAAAGACTGCCAACAACTCACTGAGGAGAGCCCTAGAGAAAAACCTTGAGCATATGCTATCCTGCCATACATTGCCGGAACCACAGAAAAAATAGCGAGAGCCCTCCTCAAACTCAACATCAATACGAGGTTCAAGTATGTTACAAAAACAGCAGACATCCTCCTCAACTCCCAGGAACGCATCCTGGACGACATACTCGGAGGAATATATAAAATTAAGTACAGTTGCGGCCACTCCTACATCGGCCAGACCTCAAGAGCACTGAAATGCCAGCTCCAAGAACAAAAGAGGGCAGTGAAAAATCAACAACACTGCCAGTCAGCAGCTGCAGAACATCAGGGGAATGAGCCCAAAAACAAAATTGACTTTGACAATACATCATTATTGACAAAGAAGACTGCTATTTTCCAAGAAGCCTGATGGAATTAATAGAAATAGTGAAAATACCAAAACATTTCAGCCAAGAGGACATCTACACTCTCGCCACCACATGGAAACGGGTCTTCAGTAAAACGGACCAATCAGGACACATCTCTAGGGTAGCATAAAAGGATGGACCAAGCCCTGCATGGATACTTAGCAGACCTGAAGAAGCCACCTGGAACACTGGCAAAATATTGGTTATAAAAATAGATAGATGCAGAAGAAGACCCAGAAAATCATTCTCTTCAACATGTAATGTTCATTTTTCAAAGCAAGGCCTGCAACAAATGGACAACACCAGTCATTCAGATTATTTTCATGTCGCCAGAGAAGCTTCGTAACCCTTGTGACAGGCCTGTCATCAAGACGGCATTGATAAATGTAATGCACAAGCATTAATTGGAAAATATGGTATATAAGTTTAGACTGTCAACATGAAGCAATGGCAATCGAGGCAGTACTATTTGAGGACTGGGTGTATATACTTGCAAATCAAAATAACTACAATTTTCCAGTAATGCTCAAAGTATATTCATTTCCTTAGGGACTAAGATACTGGACTGAAAAATCTGCCATTTAACAGATTTCACTGCTGTAAAAGTAAACAATATCAGTAAAATAGAATTAAAGACTGCATCATTAAATGACCAATTTTATTTCCAAATTTTAAGTTTAACTGGATATGGTTTCACCTTAATGGAGCTATCCCCAAGTGAACAATGGAAATTCCAATCATTCCATAAGTGGGAAGTTCCACAGAGGAAATATCAATGTCATGAGACAATTTCCACTATGTAAGAATAATAAGACAATAAAAGGGAAGTCAGATTTTGTATTGTACAAATAAAACTACCACAATATTTTTTACTTTCATCCCTACCATAGAGAATCGACATCATTTCAGCTAGCTTCTTCTAAAATCTAACCTGAAAAGTCTCGGTTAACCCTAAGGACCAAGAAGTACAGTGGAGAGTAAAAGAAGGGAGCTTTGAAAAGCGGGAGGGACCAGCAGTGATTTTAATGATTAGTACAAGTAGTCTTACTTCATCTCAGCCTACCTTATGATGTGGACTACCTCTAATGAAAAAAATTACACTCACCAGAGGGTTTTCCATCACCTGAGCCACGGCCAGTTTGATCAGCATAATTCTGCCTGCTAACAAAAAAAAGTGGTAAATTAAGAGGTTATAATGACAAACACACAAGTGCCTGACAAATAATAAAAAAAACTTTAATTCAAATTAGGTGCCTTCTTAAGACTACAAATCAATGCAGATTAGTAGATCAAAATCAAGATAAACCACCAACTTAGCTAAAGCTGAAAACTTGAAATGAATCGTAAGAGCCAACAAGTAAAAACAAATAATATAAAATTCTCATAAATATTATAATTCTCTAAATAACTAAGATGCAAACATATTTATTTATGACCAACATCATTTATAATAAGCATTTGGTTTAAAATATTAAATGTAAGCTTGTTTACCAATTACTATGAACAATGGAGAACATCAGAGTTCAAAAATTCAATTATAAGTATAAAGACTACACTCAACACTTAAGTATTTTATTAACACAAAACATACTAGCTTTTTTCATCTTTAAACTAGCTCCACCATTGTATACTATTCATTCAGGTGTTGCAATGTTTGCTAAGCATGCAGATTGGTAGGTGGAAAAATTTAATAGCAACATAACCATTAGAGGACAACTTATCTAAGAGAGCACAGGAATGGGTGGGACAGTCCATGAGGTTTGGACCCCATCCCTCAAAAATTTTAAATACCATAAAATATGGAACTAGAGCTGAGCTATATTTGTTGTTTTTCATCAAATGACATTGAGTTAATTCATTTTTCTGTTTAAATAACTTTTTAAATAAATATTTTAGTGAATTCCATATAACATATACAGTAGCAACTCGATAGTAAGAAGCACGAAAATACAAAGTTTCGATTTAACTAAGCAAAAATGTTGGTCCCGACGAAAATCCTATTCTAGATACACTGCGCTATTTGAAAATACGAAGTTTCGAAAATACAAAATTTTCAAAATTACGAACCTCGGACCCAGACCCCACAGAGAATCTGAGTTAGTTTTACAAACTTTGGGGGGAAATCACATCAGAAAAGCTCTCTATTTGCCGACGTAGACACCTAACAAATCAGTGCTGCCGAATATAATCTACCAATTGTGTATAACGCGTGGATTTTAGTGCATTTATCTCTCAAAAGTGCCTGAGTCACTCAGTTATTTATCGAGTTTTAGTCGTGGATAATTTAGTTCTCTAGTGAAGGGAAAATGGTAGCATGAGGCAATTTTACCCTTATTTTATTTTTGTTTTAACTGTTAGCTGCATTTTCATGATGTAAACAATTCTCTTTTGGTTATAACTCATATGTGGCGCCTCGCACCAACTCACTGCCAAATTAGCGGCAATTTTAATTTATTGAGCACTGGAACGGAAAATGACACAATTAAATGATGGGAAATAGGACTGGGATACCTGTCCTATTTCCTACCTGGCATATAAGGACACCATCAGTTAAAATGGAATTCAGCACAACACCTACAATGTGAAGAAATTATGCATAAAGGATTAAAAAATAATCGCTTAATTTATTTCCTGGATTAATGCTTTGCCAAATAGAACTATAAGCATAAATCATCGAAATGAAAAGGAACTTGATCATGAGTTAATGTTTCTTACTCGAACTTCAATTAGCAGTGACACCGTTTGGCTTGGAACGAAATAATATTTCTTCCCAGTTTCGTATATCCAGGCGACGAGGAAGAAACCACAAATAATAACCCGAGAAGGATTTTTTAAATGGACTGAGTCCTTAGCTTATTTTACCTATGATTGAGCGATAAAGAAAGGGTGATTGGAAGTGCAGTCGGGTCAGCTACTGTCTTAACTGTGCAGATGTTAGAAACAACACCCATACCAGTTGCACATCCTGATTAGCTGCAGATTAAGAAAGCTTAAGTCTCATAAAAAATGCAAACTTGTTTCACATACATCTTCTAAACTGGGCGAAAATTTTGCAAAGACAATGATCCCCAACTAAAAATCATTTGCATAGGGAACTATGAAGTGATAGTTATTTCACGAATGTTTGTGACATTTAGCTTATGATATAAAGGTATTACTTTGAATGCTTTCTCAAATAATGACTATAAATCGTTTTAAAACATTCCCAAAGACCAGAGAAGTCAGAGGGGAGAGGGAAAATATTTTTCGCGATTTAATAAAAAGGTTCGAAAATACGAAGTGCCGATTTTTCGGTCTCGCCAACTTCGAATTATTGAGTTGCTCTGTAATACTTTGGCCTTTTAATGATTTTAGAAGTTTTAACAGTTAAAATCCAGAGCAAAATTTCACAGACGAAAAATATCTGCCTTGCACACATCAATTTTGATCAAAACACGGTGACAGTAGTGCAGAGGACCTTCTTCAGTGGAAATGCCAATTTCCTAAATAATAGGTCCACATAGGAGGGTAATCAAGTCTCCACCCTCAACCACCACAGATCCCACACTCATACTTCTGCATTGCGAACTTCTTAATGCTTTTTCTGCCACTTGGATCAACTCAAAAGCCCTCAGTTGGCCCAGCAAATGGGCTTCTCCCATAGGTAGTAAACACTAGCAGTGTACATTGCTGCAGCTTTGTTATGTTCATAGGCATTATCACATAATGTGCTGTTTAAACTTTCCCACCCTCTTGGGTTGAGTGCAAAATATTTAGGTATGCAAAAAATTGGGAGAGTGAGAAATCACTTAAACAGATTCTACGATTCACTTCTCCCTTGTACCATTCATTAAAAAAATAAAAATTTTATTTTATTTTTATTTATTTTCACTGTCCCGAATACAGCACAAGAGGCCATTTTACGTCGGGTGAACAACAGTAACAACGGACGAGACACAGACACCCATGTCCTGGGCATATAATATTCTACCCAGGCGGGACTCGAACCCGCGACCCTCAGGTTAGCAGGCGAGGACTTTACCCCGCCGCTACTGGGGCCGACAAATGAAAGAATAATAAAAAATATTATGCATTATTCTTTTCATCACTTTCCCTCATAGATTATTAAACTCTCTTCTCCTCCATTTTCATGGTTAGCGACCAAGGAAATTCTTCATAATAGCAGCTAGAGCAATACGTATATACATATATTAAATAAAACATAATAAACAGGCTTTTTAAGTAAAAAGATTTATGTTTAATAACTTTATATCCTTCAATTACTTGTAATAAAATACTAACTTTATAAATTACATCCATGGTTTTTATAATACATCCAACCCCAATGCTTGCCAATTGTTTATGTATTTGTTTTCGGGAGTGTTAGTAATGTAACTCCTTTTTTGGAGTGGATGAGCAGATCCTGGAATGGATCAGTCCAAGAATAAGAGCCACAGGGATAGCGACTCCTTGGTGAAGAAGAGGGGTACTGTTATTGATGGTTCATCTCTTGGATAGAAATGCACAATTAATTAATTGGTGATTGTATTAATTAACAACTGTATTTTCACCGGAAGTGGTTGTATGGACAAAACTTCACGGAGCAATAAAGGATCAGGAAGTTGGTTAAATATTGGTTACAAGATTGGATGCAGACAAACAGTTCATACTCAAGAAAATCTTTAACTTAACTTGAAGTTAATTAACTATCATCATTATTTACACTGATTACTGTATAGTCACTGGAAGTGGGTTTATGGAAAAAACTTCTGAGCTCTACATCATCAGGAGGTAGGCTAAGTTTCAATGACAAGATTAGATCCAGACAAACAGGTGAAACTCAATTAAATCTTTTAAAAAGCAGTCTCATGCACTGAGCAATCCCTCAACTAGAGACATTCTAATTCAATGTTTATTCAAGGATCAGAAAAATTTGTGTATACCTGGAACCACTTTCAGAGGAATTTTTTGATGAATCCTGGCCATTCATCATGAGACCAATTTGCCACTTCTGAAGAGCTGTGCGAATCTCAGCTCGGTCCAAGTTCCTTTCTGGCGGTGGCTGCAAGGGAGGACGAACCTCAGGCATAACATTTCCCCTGTCAAGTCCAGCACTTAACCTACATAATGAAAACACAATATTTTATCGAAGTCAGACATTGTTACACAATCACTTAAAACTGCAATTGAGGAGAACTATCATCAGACAAAAAGGGAAAAAAATCTATCTCGAGAGAAGATTTGAAATCACATAATTTGTAATTTTTGTCTTTATTAATTGAAAATCAAAGCAGATGTTTCATCAACATTGATTATCCTCACCAGGAATCCAGGATAATTAAAATGTGTGTACATGAATACTACTCTTCAATTTTCAAATGAGAATGCAAACAGACTTTTTCACTAAAAGAAACATAATTTAATTTGATTTCTGAGTAGTCACAAATATGAAGATTACATAAAACTAAAAGTTACCAGCAGAAAAAGTGTCGGTAGATAATGAACAGCATGATTAAAAGTAAAAAGATGAAAGTATATGGACAGATTATTGACAAGGCAATGTTAGACCAAAGGAAAACAACATTCCATCACAACAATTTCATGACTGTTGCCACACCAGCAAACATAAAACTGCCTAGGGATGAATAATAATACTGTGGCTTTGGCTAACTGGTGATGTGATATCAACAAATTTCTTTCGTAAGATAATGCCATGATTTACTCAGGGTCGCGAAAGGCTGGAGAGTATGAAATTTCAGGACTTGTCCTGGTTTTGCAGATCAACATTTTCACTTTCTCCAGTAAAAATATACAGTCCAAGAAAAGAGGATATTATAAAGAAGCGACAGGAAGAGGAACCCAAATGAACAAACGTATTGACACATGTACAATGGGGGAATATGGTTCCTAACAAACGAAGTGCCTCCACAATCATGTTACAGATATACCCCACTGAACACTGGGGACACATCACAAATAAATGTTGTGTAAAGTGAAATATAGTTATACAAATATGTTTAAGTCATTAGAATGCATGTAAAGAATTAGGGGTATGCATGAGATATAACAAGAATGAACAATGAACATCATGGCTGAACATTATAAAAGTGTATCCATATTAGTACCCAAAGAATACTTTGTACTTTTCTACAATTATTTAATTTATACAATGTGTTTCACAGTTTTACAGCATCATCAGGTACAATTGTTCGTATAAAACTTATTTACATATTAATTGTGATAATAACATGATATGGGAGGGGGGGATAAAAACTAACTTTTCGGAGAGAAGGCAGGAGAACATACATTAAGGGCTTGTTAGGTACGACAGGTTGTTCAACAGGGAAATATTTCAACATGGATACTAAGTTAAGTTCTTCTATGAAGTGACGCCTGATATTGTCAAGTTCATTATAATAGTAGTTTAAGGAGTTAATGGTTTGCAATACCTAGTTGCTTCCATTGCTAAGATAGTGCACATCTTTCATTTTAGGGATGGAATTTTAAGGGCCAACAAACTGAAATAGCTAAATATAAAAACTTTTGATGGTTTCCCTTAAGTACATACTTAGATTTCTACATGACTAAATACTCGAAGCTAACATATTTAGCACTCACCGACACCAAATAAATTGCGTTAAAATGGAAAACATTGGTTGTGCTATGGTAATACAGTCAAATTGGCATGTCGTGGAATAGCAGAAATTGTGTTACATGAATTTGAATTAAGTGGGGTACACCAGTATTATTCTTTGGTTTCAACAATGCTAACCACAAATTACCTGAACACAATCACAGGAGAAATACATATTCCACCATCGTCAGAATGAGAGCAAAGATTCAGACATAACAGTTTATTTTTGGGGCATTATTAATGGAAATACGTTGGGGCGGGTCCCTTATGGAAAAGCCTGCAACTGCTCAATAGTAAACATACAACCAGGGTATGGTGAGCTGCCTCCAAGAGGGGCAGCTCAACTTCAACATGGATGAGATTATACCTTGACCTCTTCAGCTGGAAAATCTGTATAGCCCTTCTTCACAACTGATGTTGTCCAGCCACAGATTACGCTGTTAAACATAAAGGTGGGCACCCAATGCATTTTTACTTCCACAGTACTGAAAACAGCACTATCAGCCTTTTACATTGGGCCTAAAATTAACAAAAAAATGACCACAACCACTCAGTGGTGAAATATCTACCCAGCATCCTTCACGTTTGAAGGATTTCACAGGTTGACCTTCACAATGGGTCTTTACAGAATTAAAAAAATTGGTGACACAGCAAGCAGACTCAGAGAGTTCACCCACAGACATCAATGAGCAACTGAATTTCCAAGAGTTTAAGCATAACGGGAAAGAGATTTCATTTTCTCACAGAAAATGCCAGTCTAGACAATGACTAACCAAATTATCTCCAGCTTGACAGAGTACAATTCCTCCATCACAGAGGTAATAAAAAAGAGCAATTTAACATCCACATTTGAAAATATAATTTATTTTGACCTAGGTTCCATCATAAGGTGAAAGCATTTTACAAATGAATTACTATTTATTAAATTTTATTTGAAGATGCCCCCATAGAGCAGTGGTTCTCAACCTTCCCAAATCCATGACCTTATGATACAATGGAGAACTTGCAGAAATTTGGAAAAAATAGAGGTAATAGAGGATGATGAATCTTGCCCAATGCAAAAAACCAGAGGCGTAAGTAGCGCTTAGTTTCCGAGATATAAATTCTCAAAGTTGTCGAAATTCCAACGGCTCAAAAAACGGGCGAAAAGGGGGTCGTGGTCAGATCGGGCAGGTCTGACGTCACACCTGTCATTCGGAGGCCGCAGCGGTGGCAAGCCCGGCATTGTCTCGGGAACCCCGGGCAGCATCACCGGGGACTAAGGGTAGGAGCACTACACCTAGAACGGTGGAGTATTCAATGGATGCAAGCACACAAACATCTACACTGCTATTACCGATGGAAATTCCACTTACAAAGTAATCATGTTGAAACCTCATGTTGTGGTGACCCCAACCATAAAATTATTTTTGTTGCTACTTCATAAGACCATTGGAAATACCCACAGGTAGCGACCCACACGTTGAGAACCGCTGTCATAGATCAATGTTTACATTTTATAGTGACACAAATAACACAGCATAAAATAAGAGACAAATATATTTAATCAGAGGGAGAGCTAGTTATTCTCAGAGAGGTGAGAAAGAGACAAGAAAGAATTTAAATGGAGAGTGAAGGCAGAAAGGCATTAATAGACAGTCCCACATATGGGGGCCTCTGTACACTCTCATTTTTGTGAAGAAATAAGTTACAAGTTACAAGAAATAAGTTACATATGAGCTGCAAGACAAGGATATGGTCAGCGGGGGGGGGAGGCAGTTACCCCCTGCTCCTAAACCCATTAATGATGAAAAAATATAAAAGGAAAAATGAAAATAAAGAAGAGAAATAACACCACTTTAACAGATTGTATAAAAATTATTTTCTTATGGAAACAACTGTCTCTAGTTTATTACATTAGCTTCTTCCCTGTATGCTCCACAAAATTTTAAACTGCACCTACCGGATTCAGAAGCTGGCGACACCCCTGTACCAAGATTAGATGGAGCAGGCATTGAGCAAACATTGAGGAAAAATATCATTAATGGGAGGGCAATCGTTGAAAAATATGACTGAAGAGCTTGGGGATCTTAGATTTCTGAGAAGTGATACACGACTAGGAGAGACATAGCTCCTGATTCAAGAGTCAGGATATAATTACAGAAATGAAGCTTATTACTTATCTATCAATACATCAATATCCTTTGTAGATGACAGATGGTTTAGAGGTATTGAATTTAGGGTATACTTGATGATAAGTGGTGATACTTAGGTCAATAGATATAGTGCTGAACTAACCTGAATTTAAGTTAAAAACTAAAACCACCACAAATCTGGCCACCCCTCAAACTGACGTTTTGTCTGGCCAGACCCAGTTCCTATTATCCAGGATTTCTCTGCTTATTGTTTCTGGGCTTTTCAAACATCCAACTAGACCATATCAGGTATAAGAGTAATAAATATTGTGCCTAACGTTTTGTGCACAGCCAAAAATTAATTAACAATAAAAGGATGGATGGTGTCATTTTACCCATTTTTGGAAATCAAGCGTTCAAATTTCAAAAATCAAATTTTAGATCTTATTTTTCATTTGATACTCTTGAAATGTTGTGAATTTTTTCATTTTTTCATGCTTATTGGTGAGGAACAAACATAATTACATGATCTTTTTTATAAAACTTTTTCCAACAACTAAAAAGATCCAGTTTTTTTTAAATATGACAACTAATGGTAAAGATATACACAGATAGAGTATCACAAAACCATGTTAATCTGGAGATCTGTGGGGATCCAGGGGCATATGGGTATAGGGATTGAACAGCTTAAGTATGAAAAATATATATATCTATAGCTTAGGTTACGGGATGATGCCACTGGAACACATTACTCATCATAAGAAAGAGTCATTCAAAGAAAATTGTGCAGTCAAAACTGCCCTCTATGTTAAAAAAGATATGAAAAGTAAACAATTTTTCACAATCCTTCGATTTAAACAAAAGCAACCTTCATGAATTCTTTGGCCATGTGATTCCCTTCCATAAATGGCAATGGATGTTTACCAATTGGCTGCATTTTTATCAGCTGCACTATGATAATAGAGAATATTGCAAATCATCCAGTACCAGCCCAAGCTACTTTATAAGTAAAGGCAAAATTTTATTTCCATTATTCAACCACAGTTCCCTCCAATGGATTAGTGACAAGACCAAATAAATTTCAGGGATACTCTAGGATATCAGAATGATTCTCTTCATAATGTAAATTCCTTAGACTACTTATTGATAAAGAATGAACTTATTTTTTATCTACAAGTTGTCCCTAAACTTAAAGTTTAACAAGGAAAAATGGGTATTTTCCAATATTTTAGTTGTAAGAATACGGATCTTAATTAGTAACTTTCACTCTTAAAAACATACGGAGTGAAAACATTTTTAAAATTTACTCAATATTCACGGAAATAGGTATATAAGATTAAAACAGTCAGAATTTCATATTTTTTCACATGACAGAGAAACGAAATCTGATTGGTGTGGCGTCATTTTCGTGGAGCGAGAGAGGAAAGATGATATAGCATGGGAAGAACGGTAGAAGAGACCATATTTTAAGAAGATATTTTATAGTTAAGGACGAATATGGGGTATAGTGGTTTCACTTAAACCACATTAGACAATTTACCTAAAAAGGATATGTAAATGGTAGCATTTTTTTGAAGAAGGACGAGCGATTTAATGCTGCCGAGATTCGCGGAGCAAAAGTCCATAAAAATCAAGTACACAATTACCTTGCTAAGACCTCATTTTATGTTGTCTATTATTTTTTATGTATATCACTTCCGGTACTGTTATTGACAATTTAGGTAGGTTTTCTTCATAATTATGAATACGTGAAACTTTCCTGTAACTGTAGCAGAGAACATCGTGCTATGAAATCCACCTCATTTTGTCCGAATACTTGCCCACGTTTATTGGTGTTTCATTTTACACTGTTATGCCTATTGTAATGATGTTTCATATTTATTTGTATTACTTTACCTCCGTTTTATAAGTTATATTCACGGAAAATGCAGCCCTCATTATTATAGTGTACATCTGAAGCTCATCAAAACTGTTAACAATGGCATTAAATCTAAATAAACATTCACACTAACTTAAGACTTATATATTCTTAAATTTTAGTGAAATGTTCTTCACTTAAAACATTAATCAGAAATTACCTGTAGAGGAGGACTAGAAGTGTATTCTCTGTCATTGAACTGCCAACGAATGGATTTTTACCTCCATTTATGGATTTTCCATGTTAATTTGATTTTATTTATTCAAAACAGCTTCTTGTGAGTTATGGTGATAATGATACAGGATACATCCAAATGAATAAAGATGGACCACTGTACACAACCATTGCAAAAATATGCCATGAACACAAAATGAGCAGTAAAGCATGCTTAGTGCAAATAAATATCAAGGCTTCATGTTTTTATTTAGTCGGACAATCCATCATCGACACATGCATGAATTTGTCGAGTCTTCCAGGAACTATATTGAATTCACTTGTATAAATATACTAAAAAAGATTTATTTATTTGTATGTAATCACAATTTTTGTCATAAGTTGGTACATATATTACAATGGTCTTCACGTCAGTAGATTTGTTTTGCTGCAAACGAAATCCCTGCGTGCCACTCAAAACCACAGTTTCTTTCTTCTTTCGTTGTTTGAAAGATGAATAAATTTCTTGTTCGTTGTTTTTACCAATGTGTTTGAATGGTGTGGCATAAAATACAATATATGTCCCTTAGCTCTCATGACAAAGGCACATTAAATAACAGGAAAATAGCCCTTAGGAATTTTATCAGGCTTGATTCCACCGTAAGTATGAGCATACATTTGGGTCTGCATGGAAACAGCGAAAATGACATCAAAGATCATTAGGTTGTTTTCAGAGCGTGCTCAGGAATATTCGTAACCTTCAACTTTCTTTCGCTTTTAAAAACAAAATTAAAACCATTTGATGATAAATTTGTTAACCGATAGAATAAGATGAAGTAACAGAATCAGAATATCGAAAGATTGAAATACGTGGAAAATACCCAATTGTATTGGGAATTCAAACATTGCATTTAACAAATGATATGGTACGAAGTCACTCACACTGGTGCATATACACCAGGGTGTATATGCACTGAACATCTAGTTCGCATAAACCCCCCTCGAAATTCGTCTTGAAGCAAGATGGCTTGGTGGTGTAACTGGCTAACACACCTGACTGGCAATTGGGAGATCCGGGTTCGAATCCCGGTCAAGTCAAATGATTTTTTCATAGCGAATTTCAACCCTGGTGTATTGGGATTGTTAATATTATCTCAGTGTGTTGTAGGTGAGTCTTGAGTACAACCAAAAATTTTAGTCCAAAATCAGCCACAGCTCCAATTGATGGGTTGCTGACAAGAATTCTATTAAGGGAAATTATTAGTACGTGGGTTTCACCACACTCTTTGTTGAAGAAGATAACGAATGTTAGTCACTTTTAAGGTAAATGAAAGAGGTCATATTGGATAAATAGGATGTACTGGAAAGCAATAAAATTTCCCAAATATCATACTACTTGCTGCTCCCTTTTCATATTTCGATAAGTTGCCAACTGGCCACCCCTACAATTGGCTGTGCGTTTCGTCCACGCCATGGGCCAGTGCTGCCAATGTAGTCATACGTAGAAATACATGGAGAATACATTAGTCGGGAGCATCAGCAATCCAACCTTCAGATTGATGACAAATGATGACATAACAAATATTCTATCATACCTTGGAGGTTTTGGAGGTCCAAGAGCATGTCTAGTGATATTGGATGGAGCAGCCTTGGTTGGAGCAGAGAGTCTTGCATCACTGGCATAATTACGTAGCTCTGCACCAATCCTATTGCTGTCTTCCTCCTGATACATTTGCTGCTGTAACTGGGGCATGCTTAACGTTCGTTGTTGAGAACCCATTGCACTGAGCCGACTCTGTAATAAACAAAAATATATAATTATTATTAGTATTTGCCACTGTATCTATGGGTATCTAGAAGATGGTTAAAGACCATCCTAAGACTACTCTTGAACTAATTTCATCACTTCAAGAGTAACTAACACTGTAACATTTTAAAATACAACAGACTCTTATTCTCACAACCACGTTCATACAAAAATTTCATTTTTACGAAGCAAATCATTGGTCCAATAAAAGGGGCATCTAAATGTTAAAATACTTTATTATCAGCTTGGATGCATATAAAATGGCATTCATGTGGGCATCTTCAACACTACAATATGAATCATGAAGCTTCAAACAGTGTGCCCAATCCCATTGATAGTGCCAAATAATGATGCATGTGATATCACATTCATATGAGGTTTCCATTTTTATGAAGCAAAATGCAGGTCCCAATCAAAGGGATATCTAAATGTATGGTAAAAGAAACAATATTATGAAATTATGAACCTTAGTCCCAGTCCCCAGTGTGTCATAAATTTCCGCCCTCCCACTCTGCAAAAACCAATCCGCTAGAAAAACCAGTTTTCGCCAAAAAACTCACGAATGCCAAAAACTCGCTAACGCCGTTCGCGACTATCCCTCGCGCATTGCGATCTCGTGATTCGCTGTCTGCGATGGAAGAATCAGCTCACTTTTATACTGAAAGTGATTGAGGCGCACTCTTTTCTGACCGACTCAATGCTAGTGCCATTTTGTCCGCCAATCAATGGCCCGACAAGGATTCCCTACACCCCCAACTCCTGCGTTGGTCAGCTGACCCCCCTCAATTGCCAGCTCCAATCTCCACACCAGGCCCGGCCTCATTTGAAACTGACCGTGGACTAAGGACCTGCTGGAGTGGTGACTTGTGATCGTCTTCTAAAGATCAAGTTTACAGTATTTAGCCTACAGGCTTGTTTTCAATTGTAATACTTGTTTGTTATATAAATGTTCTTGCTTGAAAGAATTAAGTTTCTCCTGGTGAATAGTATTAATAAACTCTTCTCAGTCTCTGCACCAGGTGATTGGTGCAGAGCCCGAGAAGAGTTTATTAGTTCTTGCTTGAAGTTAATCAAACTGGCTAAGGTTGTTGTTATTTTATCTCATCTCTGCCCACCATTCGCAGTCAATTCACTCGCAACATCAAGTTTTAGTAACTTGCACTGCACCAGTGAGACAAGAGACACTTTTGATGCATACACAATGGCATTCATATGGGCATCCCCAATGCTGTGTTATAAATCATGAAGTTTTGCCATCACTACTGTGGCCGAGAGCTTGAGATTTACTATCTAAGCAATAGATACTTTGCATGAGCTATTTAGCTGGGTTGAAGGTACAGAACTCTCATTGGGATAGTGAACTACGAAGGGACTACTAAAGCATAAGAGGTGGACATGAGGTGAAGGGGTAAAAATGAAAGAGAAGGACTTAAATGTTCCACTTAACCTCTCCCTAAAGTCTCATGTATCTATTGTCTCTTCCAAGGTCACTAACCCAATGGGGGGACATGAATACACTACGCAGCTCATTCTTCCTCCCCTGCCAACTTCCCAGCCTAGCATAGGCTCCAACCCTTTCCCATTCACTCCCTTTTCCAGTCCCTAACTCCCAAACCCCTTTCCTATTCCCCACCCCCATCACAGGTTAATTAGGCACGAAAAATTTCTCAGCATGTTTAAACAGTGGATTCAGAGTTTTTGCCAGGTTTCATCTTGCAATAATTCAAATTTCAAACCATAAACTCCCTGGAAGTCATTGACTCATAAATAAAGGTAAGGACTACACTATGAATTTCATACAGACTATTTCAAATCTTTCCCCTAAAAGACCTTATCTTATGAAGGGCGTTTTCTCTGTAAAGTATCTAACTGTATTTAATTGATATGATTTTTAACCCTCTTAGTGCGGCTGGCTGATTTGGTCGGCTTTTGCATATCAGGTAAAAAGTTCGGTGGCCAATGTATCAGCTCAAGCACAAAAATTGTTCAACTTTAGTACGCTTACATAATTACAATCATTTTTTAGATGATGTAAAGTTCTTTTATGATCATTACCTAATTCAATTTATACACAATAAAAAAATGACATATAGTTATTTAAAACAATAAATTCATAATATTTTTGCATAAAATGATACATTTCATTAAATTACCCTCTGTATTTCTCGCTATTATCACTGGTATGAGTATGCACTAAGAGGGTTAAGGTTCGGTTTCAGCTGCAGCAATGAAGGCTTGATTGCTGATTGTATAAAACTTGAGATTTTGCACGTACGGAAGAAAAAAGGGAATAACTTCGGCTTCATTTCTTTTTCATCATTATCTGAGATAAGTGCCAAAAATATAAAGAGCTGATTTAGCCAAATGAAAGATCATATCACAAAGGAATAAACCATCTGAATGATTGGGAACAGTTCCCCAAAAAGGTATCCCTTGTAAGGCTTCCTCCCCACCATTGCCTTTCCTACCTCCCTTATCTTGGAGCAGTGCCACTTCACTAGGAGATATGACTTAGGGTTCAGGGTTTTTTTCCAAATGTTGCCAACAAAGCCTAACCATCATCAGCCCGGCTTTACAGCGCAGAAAGCGGAAATAATTTTCCTTGAAAAAAACATCGAGGCATCCCACTGACTAGTTTGTTTTGAAAGTCTCTGCAGGTTGGCTGACTGAGTTTAAAGTAATTTCAACATTAACTCCCTCAATATTTGTGGTACTGACAACAATGATAATGTTACTGAATGGAATAGAGAAAATGATGCACTTATCAATATTACTTAGAATAACATCAAATAATGAATATAGTATGTAGCTAATTTTTTTTAGAAAATGTCTGGAGTAATTGGCAAACTAGGGAAAGTTAGCTAAAAAGTCAATGACAAAAGTTAACATTTAATTAAAACCCTTTTGAAACTGATTACAGCTTGAGTTAATAGTAAAATATAGTAACTGATAAAAGTAATTTTCAGGGTAACCTTTCAAGGTATTTTAAAATAAACAAAACCAAAAGAGAGAATATCCAATCGAAAGAGGTCATTTTGCAGGGTCAGTTTACAAGCAGTTTTGGTGCCCTGAGTGGTTTAGGCAACTCACCCCTTCTATTCCTCATCATCCCTGTTTTCAAAGTGCATTTTAATGCTGTGCAAATGAATCTTTTGGGAAAAGTAATGATTAATGTAACGGTTAGCAAATTTGTGATCCATTCAAAGTCACATGTTAAGAAAATGAAAAAAATAATGAACAAGTTAAAAAGTTAGTCTTAATTGAATTCAATCATAAATATCCAGTATAATTAGTGATATCACCACTGGCCACGAGTCATGAGTGAAGATGGTACTAAAATGAGGGTTCTGATTCCCTTCACACAGCGATCGAGGAAAGTATCCAGCGTCCCACTGACTTATGTTCAAACCTGTGTGACTCCCTCTCACAAAAGAGTTCAATATAGAGAATAGCTCATGGCAGTCACCACAAGAGTCGAATTTTTTATTGCACATACAGGGCTGAAAAGGGTAAAAAGGGGCAGCCTGCATACGATAACATCAATTGTAATAAGAATTAATCAACAATCGCGATTTTGAGTCTTGATTAACATTATGTTTGCTGTCATTTTGATATGGCTTGGTTCTTCAATTCAACTTATTTAATATTTGCTAATAAAGTTAAACCATGCATCAACTTCCGCTCAACCATCCACTCCAGTGCAATGACACGCTTGCTTGGGGCGGCCCAAAAGCAAGCGTTATTTCATTACATTACATTACTGAGGGGACTCCTCTGACAAGGTCTTTTTAAATCAAGGTTCCGGTGCCACTCTTGAGTGTGAACAAGTAATCACCATGAACCAATAACTTTCAGTACTGAAAGATGGAAAGTTAAATAATAATATATACCATAGAAATGTCACATATTAATTTGTCACCGTTGAACTTCATGGTAGTATAGCATTAACTAGAAGATTTTTGTTAAAGATGGGCAACAATTTGGCTGATATTGCAGAAGTTTCATCAAGTTCTGTTGTTCCATATCATAAAATCTCATCAATACCTCCATGGAGGACCAAAACAACCATGTGTAAAATGGTTAAATCATATTTATGTAAATTACAATAATGGCTCCACAAGAATACTTGAGGACTCAGCCAAGACCACTTATTTACTTTTGTTAAATCAAATTTTTCATAAATTCGGTACACCAAATATCAAGATTCTTCTGTATTAACTTTACAGTACTGTAACTGTCTCAGCAGCAGAGCAGTTTTCTGATAATTTTACATTCTCAGCTAGTGAAGATTATGACTAGAAATGGCATGATGTGTGGTTTTTAATCACGAATTAGAATATGTGAGTTGGATAACATATCTTTGTGCATAATTCGATCTTTAATCATACCTAAATGTCTGAAATCATTCCACAGTGTGGCTGAAACACAGGGAAAATTGAAGAGACCATAAAAATATGCCAAGGAACATTTTGTGCCATATTTACGAAAAAAAAAAAATACATATTAATGAACCACCAATTTTTTGGTCTGTTGAACTTCATACCAACGAGAGTCTTTTGTAATTCAAAGAGTGTATCAAACTGAGAATTCATTTTTGATCTTCAATTATATTAAACTAAGGAATATGCACAAGGATCATCTGTCAAAAGAATAAATTGAACCAATTCAAAGATGCAAGAGTGCATGCATGTGTGTGGAACATCAGTGTGTTTTCTATCAAGAAATTTCTTGATAGAAGAATATTTTGCATAGAAGAAGTTATATCTTACAAATGTTCAGACAAATTAGGATTTTAAAAAATGGACAAGGTCTTCATTCCTGTTTAACATACACTTATTCAAAGAAATGTGCCAAGCAACAAATAACTAGAAATATTAGTTAAATAATGAGAAAAATTCAGATGCAATTAAGTACCTCAATGCTCTATAATATACAGTCAAGAAATAGATACATATTCAAATAAAAGTTTAGTAAAGGGGAAAAGCTCCCATACCTTAGGTGTTTTTGCTGCCCAAATGACAAAGGCAACTTTGAATACATGTTTTTAGAGCATGGACACTAGTGCTGTCTAGTAACAAATAAAATTGTAGGTATGAAAAAGAAGACTATTTAAAGCTACATGTATCACAGGTAAATCAAAAAGGGTGGTTATGAGAGTACTGAAAACATCTATAACTTAAATCAAAGACACATGAGCTTTATAGCTATGAATAGGATTAAAATTAATCACCATTGAAGGCATTTTGGCTCCACCACCCTGGCTATGATCCACATCAGAGGGATTTTTTGGAACTTGATGTCTGCTGGATTTTGTTGGGTCATTTGTCTCGTGATCTAAAATTGTCTCTTGAGACTTATTAGAACTTGGACCTTTGGCACCGTCACCTTGGTTTTGCAACAGACAAATTTTAAGGCCTGTGCAAAAATGATTGAAGGATATCAATCCATTGGGTGGAGTAACCTTCTTTAGACTCTCAATCACCCCTTTGGGAAGTCCCTTGGTTCCGTCATCTCGCCATCTGTTTTCAATGTCTAAAGCATGGACGAAAACATGATAATTAAAAGAATCCACGACGGTTAACATTGAGAGGACTAAAGCGACCGAGTACTTGACATTTTGCATTAAAGTTGAGCAACTGAGAGTGTGATAGGATAGAGTTGCTCTGCGTATAAGTATGGTTTATTGAAACTAATTAAGACCTTAACCTTGTTACTAACACAGAGTGAAGTAAGTAAAAGCAAAGTGAAGTGTAGTCAGACTTAGTGTATATCTTTCATTAAATAACGTGAAGAAGAAAATTTCTCACCTGAAAAATGAACATAGCCAGTGTTTTTATCGTCCATAATATCAAAGAGCGTTCGCATGGCTAGAACAAATTGCGTTGGTAAACCTGAAAGTGAGCTTTGTTGCGACATGTTGCGCTGGAAAAAATGAAAAAAATTGTTCCGCCAAAGTTAGGATATTTGGTTTAAATTTTTTCCGAGCAGAATGAAGCTTTATGAATCTATTTCATAGATAACCGCACATAATTAAAGAACTGAAAAAATACAGAATTGAGGATTGCGATAAATGTTGAAATGACATACCTACAATAATGTTACGATGACCATTGGAGAGTCACCACAGTATAGTAACATCCAACAAAATCTGCGCATTCAAGCCGATGAACTTGGGTTGATAATCATTTTTGGGCGAATATTTCCCCAAAACAGTTTGTTTACACACAAACCATAACTTGAATGACAACCACGCCACTTTTTGCAAATTACACGACACTCAACGACAAAAGATGGTGGTAAGGCGCAACATTTGAATTTTGGCAGAAGGGGTATTTGAAAGATTCCTGTCAAATCGTCTTTTCAGTCCCGATAAATTTCATAAATTTGAGTAAAACGCGTTGAAGGTGTAAAGAACATTTGAAGCGTCTTTTTTCTTTAATGGTAATGAGGACTATTGTTTTTAGGGGCTTTAAAAGACAGCATTCGATTGGCCGTTAAAGAATCATCTTAACGTTGGTTACTTTTTTGAAAATGTTCTCCTTGCCCATAGTCATCATTTGGCTGTAAGTTTTTTTTACTTTCTGCATGCAACAGTTGGCTAGAAACTTTATTGTTGTATTAACTATACTATTTTATACTCTGTTTCATCCGTAAATAGCTAGTTGCAATTTAATCTTGGAAATTGCTCCTGAAAGAAACGGCATCAATTTATTGATTTCTTTTGTGTAGTTAGATTCATTAGCAGAATGCAACGGCCCCACAGATATTCGAAAAGTTACAATAGAGTGCTGGATACCATCGCCTACGCCTTACTGTACCCCTGGGTAACATCAATCAGCTTATTTTTGGCGTGCTATATTTCGGATATTGTTGAAAAGCTATACCCCCAAAGGAAGTTGATGCAATATGTTGTGCTTGGACCCATTTTTGCTGCTTTGATAGTTCTGTTATTTCCAACGGGAGTGTTGGGAGCAATCCTCTGGATATGGTTGTGTACGTTCACGGAAAAAGAGCCTTATTCATTTTTTGTTGTAGATGAACGCAAAGACTTCAAACAATTCCCCTTGGAATACTTTTTAAATGCTAAGGATAATAAAGGCCACATTTTTACATTTGCCACCGCAAATGTCTTACTTGGACCCGATTTCTTAAATAAACTCAACCATAACACCTCAGGATTTATGAGGTGCAGTGAAATCGGCGAGCGACTTACCTTTCACAATGGGAAGTATCTGTCTAATCTAATGGATGTGTCCAGTATGACGAAAGAGAGGAGAAGAGATTTCATACTGACTGAATTTCCTCTGGTGGACTTCTTATGTTTACAAGAGGTTTGGGAAAGATTTCATGCTTCTATGCTGATAAGAAATTTATCCAAGGAATATGGATATTTTATTTATGACGTTGGAGAGCACAATTTCAAGAGCAACCGTTATTTGCTTGGTATGTTCAGTTGAATACCTACCTAATTTCATAAGCTCATATCTTCTGTCACTCTATTTCATGATAAGATTATTTTTATCGTAGGAAGTGGGTTGATGTTTGCAAGCAAGAGGCCTATACTTGAAGCAGAATTCAAGCCATTTTTGTATAAAACAAGCCATGCCAAATTCACTTCATTGGGAGTTCTTTTTGTCAAAGTGAGTGGATATTCTTTCATGTATTAGTACCAGTTAAATCTTTGCAAGAAAGGAGTAGAAAGGCGAAAAAATAATTGACTAACTCTAACAAAAAGTAATATTTCCTGCATTTTAAGTTTACAGATGTAGGCAGTATTTGAAGCTTTCTAACATGGATCACGCTGAATGAAAACAGCCCAGGTGGAAATGGCCATTGGGTGGTTGCTTATGGTCATTGAATGATTGAATGATCACTACGACCATGAGCATTTGTTGCCAATTTCCATTTGTAGCCACTTTATGAGTAACCATCTTCACCTGGGAGTGAAATGCTTGCCAGTTACAGGTTAAGATGATTTTTTTCTGCTTACAATGTATGGTATAGTTAACTCTGGCATTTCAAAAAGTCCAACCAAGTCATGAAAGTAGATATACTCTTGTTTTACTTTTAATTGCGTAGAAGGGTTCAATTGAGGTAAGATTAATCATATATTGAGTGTGTTCAATTAGTGGCTGCAGCCCATGGTAGATCCAAATGCCATGGCCAAAATGTTATCTCAAGAAACTGGGAAAGAGCCTGCCATGTTGTGAACACCAGTTCCTGATCTGTTACTAAATTTGCACGTATGTTGGACTGAGCATGATTATGAAGGGATGATCCTCACATTTGATTTCTGTTGTCCTTGTGTGCAAGGGTCTGACAGCAATGAAATGACTGTAACCATCAATGCATGTAGTACTTAAAAGTACTCAGTACTACTACATAACTAATCCTTTATCTTTTAAGAGATATCTCAAAATAATAATTTTTCCTTCATGGAAGAGTATACTTAATTAATTCATCAAAATTATCAAGATGGTTGATAATATATACATTTTTATAGCCATCTTGTCAAATGAATGTGTCTTATTTCTGTAGGGCATGAAGTAACATAGAAATTTACAAATTAGATAACATAAAAAATTCCTGAAAAAGCTATGTGAAGACATTAATTGTAGAATTTCAGGCATTGTCTGATAGGGGGCAATAGCAGCTAAATTCCAGAAATTCATTCATGTTGTAAAGCCCTGGTTACACGACACATTAACCCGTACGAGTTAATGTACGAATGCATGAACGCGTGAATGAAAGCGAAAATTCATCGTGTAACCATACCAACTTGTACGAATGCGTGCACAGGGAAACAGAACCTGTTCTATTTGGTTCATGCATTCGTTCATGAACTTGTACATGAACACGTACGGGTTAATGTATCGTGTAACCAGGCCTTTATATGCATGGTTATCAGGAACTGTTTCAAATTTTTTGAAGAAGGAGATGATGGGAGAAGTTTCGAATCGGTGGATAAGTTGTTATATATTATGGAAGCTGTATGATGTTCTCTGCCCGATGGATTGGGAATGCTGATTCCATGAATATTTTTACTGTCAAGAGTATTGTGGTAGTTAAATTTATGGTTGGTGGCAGAAGGTGGTGGTTTTATTTAACAGAGTCTGCACAGCTCAGTATGTAAAGTGAAGGAAGTGAGAGTATGGCTAGCTTTCAGAAAAGTGGTCTACCTGGGCTATGGATAGGAGGCACAGCATGGCTTTGAGGGCCTGTTTATGGAGTGAAAAGGCCTTTTTTGCAAGGCTGTGGCACCCTCCAGAATATTATGTCATATGAGAGGTGAGACTGAATGAAAGATTAGTTTCTGGGTATCTATGAAAAAATCAGTTCTTGATTAGTCTCTGAGTCAGGAATATGTTGGATGAAGCTCAGATATGGAGAGATGACCCTCCTATTTGTTTGTGCTGTTATGTACGATATGAAGTTTCAGCGCTGACTTATTCATTTTCACTGCAATTTAGCCTGTGCCTCTATCCAGCCTACTAATTTACCAAGTTTCTAGATTTTAACCATTCTAGTTAAGCATCCAAATTACAACATTTTTCTTATCTGGTCCTGCATTAATGATCCACCACTGGGATCAAACTAATGTGGCTGCTTGAGTGCAGGGTTCGCATTCTAATGGCTGGGGTCTCTATCCTGGCTGAGGTGGAGCTCTTTCAGTGTAGATTTAATACCCTCTTGGGTGTCATGTGAGTTACGTTAAGTCACGTTAAGTGTAGCTCTCAATGCTTTGGATGGGGTGTTGTAACACTCTCCCCTTACTAAAAAGAATCTATACTCAATATTTTCATAGAAAAATGAAACATTTCACATGCCATCCACACAATGGCAAACATTTATTTGAAGAAGGTTTAAGTTTTAAGACACAAACTCAAATTTGATTTAGAACTATAATTGAGCCCAATTTACAAATGGAACTGTGTTAGTATTCCAATTTCACAAATTAAGTTAAGCATGAAAGTCCTTTCTTTTAAATGCAAATACTATTCATTTTAGTAATGTACAACACTTGTTCATGAGTCTTTTCTTGCAGATTCAATCACTCTTATTATCATGATTTATATAACCATTTGGGTATAAAGGTTCCTTTTATTAACATTGGTATTTATTATTCAGTATCCCACTTATCGTTATCTGGATCTCTGGCATCTGCATGTGTAAGCAATCCTTTCTTCATCCCTCCTCTGTCAGTAGGATGGTGCATCGTCCTCACACTACTGGATCCTGTCATAAATATATCTGCTGCTACTTCCACAGTCTTTATAGGATACTTTGATGAATTCTCTCATAAATATGGACCTTTCTAATTCATCCTTGGTTTTGTATTGTTGACTTATAACTGATCATCTAATTTTACTATTTTCTTTAATTATAATAACTTTCCGGGCCTCGGGATAGCCGTTTGGTTACAGTGCTAAACAGTTCGCCCTTACCAACTTTAGTGAGGAGGACTCTAATGGCAATATTTGGTTTCTCTCCACCATCTGTGGTTGGCACAGCTTTATTTCTCCTACAAGGAAGGATAATGTTTAAGTTGAGAATTTCATCTGCACATCCGATTGGAAGAATAATGAATATGTAAAGCAATAACAAGAAGAGGAACTAAGAGAGTGAGATTAAAGTTTTGGTAACCCCCCCTCTTTTTTTTGTGATGTGAGCTGGAAATCCTAAGTACTTAACCGTCCATCTTCATTCCTTATACAATCCTTTCCTTTCAAACAGTAGCTGTATATGTGCTAAATTGTTGGTAGTTCCATGGACTCTTTTGCCATTTTACTTAACTTTTCTAGGCACCTCTCCTTGGGAATCCTCCATGGTGCCCTTTATGGGACTTGTCTGTCACCTCCCCAAATAACCAGCTTGTCCATTGCTTTGGCTGACCTTGTTTTCTAGATAGTGTATCATAAAAGTTATCTGGGTATCATGTTACAGGGTAATGCTAATGTGCGTTTACCTACCCTGTGAGTATTTACCATGGGATGCAAAATAATTCTAGCCTGACAATGAAATGCAGATTATTATGAAATTGAGATGAATGAAGTCCAAAACACATGGTAAGCAGGGTAATACTGGTTAAGAGGGCATTTCATCAAATTAAGAGTACTGACAGATGGCAAAACCAACTTGTATGATAGGGAGCACTTCAGTGTGAAGAGGTTGCCATTGAATGGAAAGGAAGCTTGGACAAGTACAGATAGAGAGCTTGGAAGATTGGAAATATGGTGATGACGTGCATGCCTTTGCGTGAAAAGGAAGCTTGAACAATTAGAGTGTTGGAGCTTAAAAGATTGGAAGAATTGTGCTTTTGAAGAAAGTTGAAGATGAAATGGGTGGAAAGAATCACCAGCAAAGGAATCCTATGAAGAGTAGGGGAGAAGGGATGTTCAATGAAAATAGGTAGCAGAAGAAACAAATTTGATTGATACAATCTGAATTGCTACAGCCTCTCGAAAAATAGAATGAAATGAGAGATGAATGGGAATAAGTTCTGAGTAATTCTAATTATGTTATTCATAAGGCAAATAATGAAGAATGTTAAAATGAAGAATTACGAAGGAATATAGTTGGGATGAGTCGATTCCACTTTTTTTCGATTTTGATTTTGATTCTTTCAAATCGATTCCGATTCCATTGATTCTAATTCCTAATAACAGGTGGGATATTGATATACCAGTTGTGTACGACTATTATTTATATTCAAGTATTGGGTGAAATAAAATGATAAAGACAACTAAGTCTCTCAAAAAGTATATTTATTTACAAATGGCTAATATATCCTCGGCCTAGTGAGGTAGATAAAAAGTACAAATTGATAGCCTACTCCCAAAATTAAAAATATGAAATGATAAATGAAATTTAATTTGAATATTTATTTATCTTGAATCGATGGAATCTGAATCGACTTAAGGCGATCGATTCTCGATACCGATTCTAATCCTGGGAATCGGTGGAATCGAGAATCGACATTTGGATTCAACTCATCCTTAGAATATAGCAGTTACCTGAAGTGGGTGCCAGGTCAAGAGCTGTAGCCAACCAGTCTTTGGATTGATGACTGTTGATGTATCAACTTTCAAACTACAGTGACCTTACCCATTTGCTTGACTATGTTCTTGGAAACTGTGGTGACAGCTGGTACCAAGTTGCATGGGCCAGCGTGTTGGACTGAATAATAATTTTTTCTTCCATTTTCTTTGTCTGGTACTGTATTTCACGGCAGGCTTCTTAAATGTGTGATTTGTCGATTTATGTTTTCTCACCCATTTGTTTCAGGTCCTCCTGAATTACTGTGAAAATGGTAATCGTCAAGTTGGGTACATAGCTAATTTGCACACTCAAGCCTTTCAAGGAAATGATGCTGTAATTTATCCACAACTGTCTGAAGCATTGAGATACATGGAGAAGTTTAAAGAGAATAATACACAAATTGGTGACATTATGAAATTTGAAATAATGTGTGGTGACTTTAATGCTGATAACATGTCTCCAGGTGAGCAATAAATGCTTAGTGGTGTAAATTTTTATCATGGTTTATGCTGTCTGTTGACAGTATATATCTGTATATTGGGCTTCGTCACATAGCTAATATTCATGGAATTCCATCCTAATGAAGTCTCTATTACAAGAGAGGAAATATTGATGATTACTTGTTATGTTATGTGCTCAAGCATTGCAGATTCTTGGCTCAGTCAGGAGTTTGATGAATTACACTTAATATTTGTATTCTTTAACCCTTTGAGTGTGGCATGATGTGATATAACGTCATGGTTGTCTTTACGCTGGTGCTGATGATGTAATAACACATCAAGAGTACTGTGAGTGTTCCAGCTTTCACTAGGGAACTTTCACTAGGCCCCCTAGTGAAAGCTGGAACACTCACGGTACCATGACGTAATATCACACCATCAGCATCAGTGTAAAGACAACCATGATGTGATATCACGTCATGCCGCACTCAAAGGGTTAAGGAAGAAATGAAGACAATGAATTACAGGTACCCTGATTTTCTCTATTGGTACATACATACCCAAGGGAATTTAAACATTAAGCATAGCTTAAAATTTACTTCGAGATGTAACATTGGGGGTTTTCATTAATTTCCCCTTGATGTTAAATGGAAGTGTGCGAAACAAGGGGAGTGAATTAACTCCAGAAATTTATATCAGTTAATGGAGAATGAGTCACTGGAAGAGTAAGGAACCAAAAAATTCATCTCATGGCTGATATATTTTCTATTTTTTTTCGTAGTTGCTGAAACTTAGTGGTATTTAAAAAAAATGATACATTCACTTATTCTCTCATAAAACTGGCATACAATGTTGATACTGATCTCTTGCATGTTCTATTATCATTAGGAGCTAAGGACTAAAGGAGCCATTGAAACATTTTACTCCTATCCAGATTGGTACAATCATTTTCCACCATTCTAAATATCCAGCTTAAAGTAAACAAATGTGTGATTCTGCACTAGTACATAGTTGCAAATTAAATAAGATTAGTAGTAATAATTGCAATAATTGAAATCTTTATTGTTCTCGTAAGTTTGTTGAAAAAAGTTAGTCATGAAAAATTATGGCTGTGAAAAAATATAAATGCCACCTGCAAATTACGATAAAGTTTACCATACTTAGCAGCATAAATAATGAACATTCTTTTCCAAAGTAGCGGCTCAAAAAATCACCACTAGGTCTTTTATGCAAAGGCAAGTTTTTTCTAGACTTACGTCATTTCTCACATGCTCTTCTGTCCTTGACCCCAGAAGGGTGAAGTGTAATGGCCTTTTTCTGCACCTATATCTTCAGGAGTTGGTAATTGTAGCAAGAGGGCATATGTTAGAGGTGATGGAAAGCTTCTCAACTTATATATGGAGCATTTTGGAGGGAAATGGATTTATTAGTAAGGAAACTAATAAAAATTTCATTGATCAATGAGGCATTCTCTAGGGGAAAGAATGAATTAAATGGGCTTATGTTTAAATACATAGAAAATTATGTCATATTTTAATTTTTAGCAAGGCATTAAATGGCTTGAAAATTTGTACATTGCAAAAGAGGACATATGTAGACTTGCCACTTTTGATAAATAAGTATATTATCAAGAATGGAGAGGGTCAGCTGGAAGGTGAGGAAGAGATTCTAGGAGGAAAGGAGACTGGTGATAGAGACATGGAGGAGGCTGTGTATTTGGATGAAGGGTGTGGGATAAGGGAATGGGTTATTGGAAGGAGTTAGGAGAGAGAATACTGGGTAAGCATGAAAGAGGGAATAGAAGATCTGGAATCTTTGACAGCATCAGGGACAGCAGAAAGTTTGAAGAGCTTTAGAGGAACTTGATGGTGTTCAAATAGATAGTTGATTACAGGAAAGTTCTATCATACTTTTTGCTCAGAATACATATGTAGTTAACATAGATACTGTAAACATACCAATCCATTGGCTAAGCTGAATTGGTTAATCAAAGTCACTGTTAGGTATTGGTCTACAATTCTTGACAATTTACTCTCACCACCTCCAATCCTTCTACCTGGGGAAAGCTACCTACTGTATATTCTAGTGGGGAAACTTGATGAAGCAATGGACTCTATTAGTTTGAAGTGGACAGGTGGACTCTTTTCCTTGGATCTGATAGTCCAAATGTGAACTAAAGTGCCTGGCAGAAAATGAATGAAAAAGTTGTTAACTCCTCAATGCAGAATCTTCAAATCTACTCCCCAGTAAGGCCACAGAAATGCCTGTTGATTGGTGTTGAAGAGAACTTATCTTGATAAAAATTGAAGCCAGAGTGCCTAAAGTATGCTGTTTTAACGTAGGTTGTCCAACAGCCTTAGCTCTTGGTAATGCATGAGTGGGACTTCTCCATTTTCAATTTGTTTCTTACTCCAATGAAAAGCAGTATAAAGGAAAGAGCTCCGAATGCAGCCATGACCATACAGTCTTCTTTATGCTTTTTTGATGGCCCCAGCTCCTCCCATTGATGAGGAGTTTTGGAGGCTGTCGCACACTGCATACTGCATTTATGAGGACCAGACTTCAAAGGCTGAAAAGGATAAATTAGCAGCTGAGGTATGGAGAAAGAAGCTGGAGGAAACAGAAATAAGAGAGGTCAAATAAGAAAGGCAAAGAGTGATAAACAAACATCAGAAAGTTGAAGAGGATGAAAAACAAATAGAGGAAATGTAAAATTTCGTCAAGGCAAACCATGAACTCTTTGCCACACTTTCAGAAAGATGCCAGAAAGTGGCTGAAGAAAGCAATAGAATGAAAAAAAATGCTTAAAATCAGTGCTTCACAGGCTATGTATGATGCTGCAGATCAGGCCGAGAAGGAGGCCAAAAAGCAGGATAAAAAGATAGAAATTCTCTGGAAGTCGGTTGAGAAGCGCAAGTTGGAACTGATATCGAGCTTGGCATAAAAGAGTAGCTGTCCAAATTAGGTTTTGAAAGTATTTCTTGAAATTTTTTTTTGTCAAAATTTAGATGATTTTTATTCTTGAAGTTGCACTGTGTTAAAACTTCAATTGAATATTGTTTCTTTTATCAATAGAGATCAAAGCGTTTATCTTTGTAAGCAGTCTTTATTTAATTAATACAGATTAAAATGTTTACCTTTGTAAGCAGTTTTTATCCATATAGATAAAATGTTTATCTCTGTGAGCAATCTTTCTTTTATCAATAAAGATAATTTTTTCTTATCTTTGTAAGTTGTATTTTCCATTTCCTCCTTCTCTGCTGACAAGACCATCATCAACAAAACACATTTTCTACTCATGTTGTTACAAATGCCAATATTTGAGGGTTAACATCATTACAATAATGTCATTTTGTTTCAAAATTCTCTCACAAATCTTGAAATGAGGGTCATTGTCATTACCTATTTTTTTGACCTATTGTAATTGGAGGCCTGGTAACCAATAGTCACAGAATACTACTTAAAGTGAATATTGAATGTTATTTCTTTAAGGGGATGAGGATGTCCAGAATCATCCCATATTTGACGACTACACTGACCCATGTGCTGAGAAACCTGGGAAAGACAAGAATTGGGCCATTGGCACTGAGCTGAGACAAATGACTCTTTTCAGCCCAAGCATCTCCACTCCTGAACAGTTCAAAGAAGCACTTTTAGATGATTCCTTGAGAAGATTGTATGTTTTAGATGCTGATGTTGTGGTGAGCTCCATTTTTTATATCAACTTCGTCAAATACTCTCTTACATCGGCAGTTCATTTACTCATCCTGTGAAAACAATGTGGTAACCGGTATATCCTTTTTTGTAATCGTGAACTTCATGTTTTAAGCCCTGTAGTATTGGGTATTTCAGGGTATCTGATTTAATGTCCTTTGATATCCTTTTGTGAGTGATTTTTCTAAATAAAACGTTCAAATTAAAAATGATTGGAGTAAAATATGAGATCATATATCTTTATACTAGTAGATGTGGGTATGTATGTATGTTCCAGCATAACTCTGGTAAGCCTGGAGCAATTTCAACTAAATTGAGCATGAAAATGACTTACTATCTTGAACAAAATTCTGTGGAGGTATAGGCCAGTTGAAACTTTGTGGCCCCTAAATGTGCTGAACAGCAGCAAGTGGAGGGGTAAGTGCCGTTGGTGGGGGAACCTTGGAGAGGAAGCAGAGCGCTTCCGACAGGGGCAGGCGGAATAGCCAACCGTAGGGCGGCAGATTTTAACAACATATCTAGTCTTTCCTGAGACACATGCTGGTAAGTATTATATTGTAGGATGCGATACAAAGATACCATTGACATTTCACATGTCTGGAAATGTTTTCTCAATAATTTGCTTCACAGCACTCGTCATAAGATAGAGTCAATTATTCACCAACTAAGAATGTAAACATAGAATTCACAAAACCAGTTATCTCTACAAATTTTTTTAAAATTATTATACAAGCTTATATATCATAGTCACTATGATCATCCATTTAACCTATTTTCGACTGAGATCACAAAGCTATTATTAAATCGTTGTCTAATGATCCCTTTGTGGTTTTTTTAAATATAATTTTCTTCCTCTTCTTTCACTCATTTGCTTGCTTTTTTCCACACTTCATGAGAACTCGTGCCACATTTTTCAAACAGAAGGAAGCGACAAAAGCAGTGAGGCTGGCAACCAGCGCACGTGGTCTGAATCAAGTCCCAAGAGAGAACGGCATATTTTTATCTACACCCCTGTCTAATGCCACTTCTTCAAATTAGACTCACCCAGGCCAAAAACCAACTTCTGTGCACAGGCTATGAAGTTACAATTGAACTGTAAGACACCCTGACAACCTCTTTAGGATGATGGGCAGGGAGTGACAGATGAGTCAAAGTGTTCCCATAGGAAATACTTCTGAAGTTACTACATCCATTTCAGTTCACTATTACCGTTAGCAGGCTTTATTTCTTTTGTGAAATTTAAATAAAAACAAGCATTGCACCAACTTGAGGTAAACATCAGTGGGAAGAAAATTCAATAGAAATTGTCTAAATTGTAAACTACCACCCGTGAACCCAGATAAAGGTGAAGCTTGCCTCTCATGAGCTTGCATGAGGAAAATAGGAAATCAATAGATAAATCAATGTGAAAATTTCTTGCTGGATTCACTAACAAATTGGCAATATTTAATAAGTTTCTTCATATGATGAAAGATATCTAACACCTTACGAATAATTTTCTGAATTCTCTAAAATGATTTTCCTTCTTCATTAGGATAGGCTCCATAAGCATTAGCTTAGGAGACTATAAAAGTGTGGACAGTGAGAAGTAGGAAATTAAAATAGATGACTACTCTCACCCATAATGAGTTTCTAAAGATTAAAAAGAACAGTCTTATTTTGCTTGTTCCATAACTTTATTTGTAATTGTGCATGGTAGGGTTTATTTAAGATAATGTGTGAGAGATACATATAAATTCGTATACACATTGCATTGCTGTCACCTCTTCACCTCCTTTTGATTTTACACTCTTTGATTTTGATGCCATCCTTTATTTAGCTGAATTAATGCAATTTGTTTGCAATTTTGGATTGGGATGGAGGCAGGGGCAGCTACAGACCAGAGGTTCAGGGGGAAAGGACTGGGGGGGGGGGAGAATAAGGAGCATGGAATACCCCTTAGGAAAAGGGGATGTTGGGGATCTCATTCATGAAAATCTTGACAAAATTTGTGCCAAATTGTGCATTCCTCCTTTTTAGTTACTACCAAGTTTTGACTAATTTGAATATTTATTATTTAACAAAGAGGAAGTTCCCCAAAAGATGATTACATAAGAATTTTGTAAGTAAAAAAGACAATAATATAAAGTTATTAGTGCATGGAGGCTAATAGTATGTTTGAGAACAGACACAAGGTAAAACATAGAATTGAATTTTTTGCTTAAATTTGTCACATGTACATATATCCTCCTTTAGGTGCTGGTTTGGTCTAGGTATATTCCAAGGAATTTAAAGTTTTCTATGAGTGGAAGAAGAAATCCCTTTATTACAGGGGAAAGTTTTCAGGGTGTATTCCATCATGATTTCAATGACCCTAGAACCACGCTTGCATATTGAAGATCGAAATGGAATATTCTTTGAATATATCATGCTGTGTGGGTGGTTATGGTCTACCTTTATGGCTGTAAATTATTATTATTTTCAAATATTAGTTAATGTATAGTTCCTTTCTTTTTTTGGTTTCAGATACATAGGCCTAGTTTAATGACAACAGTGGTCAGACCAGATTCTGATGGTAAAGTGAAACCAGTACCGTATGGAGGCATGCGTCGTGTAGATAAGATCCTGATGAATGAATCCACCAAAGCCAAGACTATAGGATATGGGTTTGTGACTGCTCTCACACATTTAACTGACCACCTTCCAGTGTGTATGACAATCCAAACTCTACCATGATCAGTGTGTGTTTGTTGCTGTTGTAATTATTGAGTATGAGCTTAAAATTCTATAGAAAGTTATCATTATCATACTTAAATATCAAAGAATCAAAATATCCATTTTAAAGTATTTTTCCTATATTTTTGACCTTCTTAGATATGAGGTATTTTCCTAATTTTATATTGTTAATAGTCAGTGTGTCTACTCCTGCAACAGTCTGCCTGAAGCTGGAAACTTATGTGATGAAATGTGAGACCTCACCTGAGAATAATTTGTGATAAATTTACTGAAGGTTAGTGATGTAAGTTATTCTCATTGGACTATGATTGAATTGAGAGTCTGCACTGCTAAATGTGTCCTGGATTTTAGGATATGTGGTCGAATTAATGCTTATGTGTTCATGTATCTTAATAAACCACTGTCTAGTAAGAGTTTGTGTCTCATGTGATAATATATTTGATGTATGAAAGTGTTAATATATTTTCGTGGAAGATACACAGCTTGCTTATGGTGCTAATACTAGTTCTTGTTGTGTGAATTATACTGATCTTATCTTTAGTTACTCTTAACTTTTGTCCATAAAAAAGGTCCTCTTCTTTTAATATACGTCCACCATCACAAATCACTTATCAGATGGTGAAGTACCATCACTAACATAGTTATTTTATCAAATTTTTATTTTGCAGATGTATATTATTTATTGTTCCATAAAAATGAATGTAGATTACTTTCTGCAATAAAGATTATTTATATTTCTCAATGTTTCCAATTTTCACTTTTTGGATATGTTTGGCTGCATCTGCACCATTGAAGTATCAAAAGCCACTATTTTCCTGACATTTGATTCATCATGTGTTAGCTTAACACCACACTCAGATCTGATGTAGGTCTCGAAGCAATAAACCCTGGTTATTGAGTTGGATGCATCAGTCATAACTGAGTTGGTTGGCCTGGGTAGCTTGTTGCATCATTTAATGTATTTTAGATTCATCAACAAATGAGCAGGGATATCAGAATATCTCATCTAGTTTCTGGTGTAACTACAGTAAAACCTGTATTGAGCGACCACCGATTGCTCTGCTGAAAACTGATCATTAAGAGTGGTGGTCGTTCGACAGGGGTTCAGTTTCTTGGAATATTATTCAAATGAACAGGCGGCTGATTTAAAAAATAATGGAAAGACTCAGAGCAACAGTTTTGTTAAAATCTGTTAAAAAAAAAAATCGTTCATTTCCTCATAATTTAGTTGCTCATGTAAAATTTCAATGCATAATTATTTGATTTGCACGTATAGTGATACCTGAATTAAGTAACCAACTATGGTTCTGCTGAAAAAATTTTTTTCTGATGGCTGGTTGCTGGATAGGAGTGGTCATTAGGAGGGGTTTCACTGTATATGGAATCAACTCATGTTAGAATGGAAATCCAAGTCTTTGTGAAGGAGCACCATGTCTGTGTGAGAAACCAAAAGTCAACATCACATTTTGAAAAGCATACAGTGATACCTTGGTTTTCATTGAGATCAGTCAATGCCAGTTTCGGTTTTCAAAGATTTTTTTCCTTGAATAATTTATCTCAATTTTTGTTAGTTGCCTTAGATTTTGGTGGGATGCCCACTTGTCCTCTTTGCTAATTTTGCAAAAACATAGGGCGACCCAAGCATTCTCCTCTTCAATGTGGTGTTGTTTCTCACACCATTACCATTCCATAGCAAACACAATTCCACACTTTCTTTTTAGACAAGCTCAAGAAAAGTACCCTTTCTGATGTAACTACCCCTGCTGACTCCTAACACCCCAGATCTCATCAAATTGCCACCATGAACTTAATTTAAATTTTCTGGTTTCTATTCACCAAAGTGAAGCAGACTTTCATGAAGAATTGAGAACCATTGTCAAGAGAGCCAAAAACAATGGGTGTGGCAAATCTCGAGTCAAAAAACTGTTAGGTTGAAAAAAAAGAACCAACGCACAGTGAAAATGTTATCAAGCTTGCGTGTGAATGGAAGTGATGAAGTAAAAAAGTGGTTCAAATTACCTTTTTATGACCAAGTAACAACACATCCTAAAAGACCAATTTAATGTGTATTTTTACTAGTGCGTTTGTAGCTTGAAAGATGAAGTGAACACAGGAGATAGTAGTGTATACATGCTGAAATGTTGTGATTTTGAGGGAGTTTACGTAGGTCAAACAGGGCTCAAAAACAAACATCTTTTATGAGTAGAATCCATGAGCACTGAAGATGCGTGAAAAACCAAGGCTGTAAATCTTATTTTTTGGAGCACATAATTAAAACTGGCCATAAGTGTGATTTTAATTTTGATGTAATGCATCTCTCAGACAAGAAATATATATATACTTGATTACTTTGAATTAAGAAGACAATTTTCACTAATGTACTGATTTTACATGAATGTAAAGTTTATTTAAAGTTAAGAATGTTAACATGATTTTACATAATGTAAAGATTCACAAATGTTTATTTTAGTTTTAAACAATGGTACATTCCCAAAACCTAACCCAACCCCCAACTCCCCTTACTCCCACATGACCGAACCAATCATAAACGCTACAAACTGACCATTATTGTTCTGCTTTCCCCTACCCTCCACAATAGTCTTCATCTCTCACCCTCTACAACCTTTGACTCAGACAAATAAATGATGACCTAAAGTAATTTCCTATCTATGTACCGTAAGAATGATGCTAAGATGTTGTGATCAATTGGGTTAAATGGAATGTTACTAAGTATTTTAAAAATAATTCTTAATATCTATAAAGTGTGTTTTTTTAATGCATTTTAGAGAGACCAGGATAAATTACTTGGATCTACATTGATTCATATGGAAATAATTGCCTTGGTTTTGGCTTTTGCTGGTTCTTTCCAGATGGATTATTGACTTAAACTAAGGCATCACTATATTGGTAAACTACAACAATAATGAGGGTAAATTTGAAATTTCACCCATGGAAAATAAAGAACATAGATGAGATGCTTGAGAGAAAGTAAAAATCTTACATGTTTGCTCTAAAGAGAATGTTGTCAACTACTTTTTTACTCCTCCCACTCTCCATCCCAAACCTCTTAGCACTCCTGAGGGGACAAATTCCTGTGCCTCCACACCCTCTCCCTTAATCTACTAGATATTTAAAGGGTCCTATGTAGCTGCTAATGTGCAGCTTTTGCATATTACTTATTTATAGTATTGTTCAAGTCAAGTGCTTCAGTTTCTATACCACGCTACTAGATATTGAGACTGGATTGTGAAGAAGGGTGTAGAAATCAACAACCGCAGAGATAATGGTTTCCAGATCAGCAGTGCATGGAAATCAATCCTGAGACAGACAAGAAAAAGACTGGGAAAAGAGAGCCAATCTCAAGCATTTTGACTCCAATGGTAATATAAATAAGTGACACCTCCTGACCGAAACATTCACCCAAAGGATGTTGGCAGACTATGCTTTGAAACATTGGTACCGCAAACCACCATCACCAGGTGGGAAACCTGAGAGCTTTACATCCATTCAATGCACCAGAGACAAAACTCCAAACTTTGCCTCCACCTAGGTACTCTCCCTACCCATCCTATCCACATTCCTACCTGTGTGTAATACAAGTATATAGATGAATGCCTGATGGAGTCATTACCTAAAGATGATGTTGAACATCAAAACCTGGGTCTAATCTATATAAAATTGTGTGAAATCATTGCCTTTAAGAATAAGAAGAACTAAGGAAATCCAAGTAAAAGAGGTCAAACGGTCAATCATAAGTGATATGAAAAGTATCTTATAATCTTCGCCACTATGTCATTTGATAATACTTGAAGTCTGGAAGTTGCATTATAATTGGTTCTCAATTTTCAGGTTTTCTCTGCACCTTTGAAATTCAATGGGCACCATCATTTTATTGGCATTGTTGACTATTTTAATCCAAGTATGTGATCGCCTCACCATAGAGTACATTAGTTACTTTCCTGGAGGAGGAACATCAATGGAATTAACCATATGTAAATGCATCCTGGTAATTATAACTCAAAATTATGTTATGTTGGAACATTTATGTAATCGACCAATTTGTCAACTCTACACTAATAACTTTATGGATAGATTCTTACAACTGATTCACCACTTCTCTTGTGAAGCCAACTTACTTGTACAATAACAGAATTGTAATCGGTGTAGATATTATATTTATGGAACTGTTTAATAATTGCAAATGATTTAGTTATGATATTCATTGCATGAATATTGTATTTTTTTCAATTAATATTGGTTTTTCTCCCTTTTCAAAAATTTCATTTTTCTTTGGCTCCCTTAAGATTGGCTAAGAATGGAAAAATTAGCCCAGACATTTTACAGCGTACAACTTTAGCTTGGTTCTTTTTATCACTGATTGGTGCAATTAAACTTCATCAAAAATTTAACTCCTACCTATGCGAAGCCTGGTGGCTCCACTAGTGACTTATTTTCTGACAGGAGAAAATGCAGATAGATTTGGTGGCTGGGACATGTAAATATTGGATGATGACAGTATGGCAAAGAAGTGCTAATTGGTGAGCCTAACAGGAAGAGAGAAAAAGAAAAACATTTTTGAATATGCTGGAGGATATTAAGGAGGAGGTTTTGAAAGAAATGAAAGTCTGAAGGAGTAGACAGAGAGAAGAGGCCTGATAGAATGCCCTGAGGAGAGAAGCCTAGGCCCTTCCCAAAACTGTAGAGCTGATGATGATCAATTATCAGGCAAAAAATAAATGAAACCTTTGCCTCATTCTTCAACATCTAATACTGCTGATGTCCTAAATGAATAAGAAACGAGATGAGTGTATGCTTTGATACTCAAAATTAGGATTGCAGGAGAGCCAAAGAAGTAGCCCCATGATTATTTCCTAGATCTACTCTCTTGAAGTTTATCTAAGTGCTTGGATTAGGCTGAATGGTGATGGTTCAGAGCTGGAAGTGAATGGGAAGAAAGATTCTATTTTCAATGCCTATAGTGATAATTTTTTTAATCAGACTATTGAAACCTTTGGTTTCTTCCAATTTTGTTACTCACTTAAAATCACCCTAAAAACCCTTATTTTTATTTAATCATAAATATAACTTACAAATTTTCACATATCTCTTAGAGTGGAATTTTTGCTTAGAGTATTGGTAGTTTTTTTTGAGAATTCTCAATATATTTTAGCGATACATTTTTTGCCAAAATTGAGATTTTTACAATTATGTATTACTCTTTTGCTCTCTTAATTATTATTTTCTGGTTTCAAAGTAGTTATGATGTCAGTAGGTACAATTTGGAAGCATTTATTAGGATTCTAGTGGTTGGCAAAATTGAGATGCTAAAGTTTGCAAATTTTCATTTCTCCAAAATCAATATATATATGTACAACAGTTTTTGGGTTATTTAATGAAAAGATTTGGAGAAAATGAAGGATTTCCATATGGTTGGATATAAAATAATGAAATTTCATTTTTAAAATATGAAAATATTTATTTCATTAATGATATATCAGTTTACCCACACAGCACAAAATATCTATAAAATATCTAATACGTCTTTTGCTAATATCTATAAAACATCTTGTAATAACTTGTAGACATCTTCTAGACATATTGTAGATATCTGAATGTCCGCTTTCCCTTTATCTACAAGATATCTTGAGAAGATATTTTCTAAACATTCATATTCAAATTGGACCCACTGGGAAAATTCAGGATAATTGACTTAAGGCCTGGTTACACGATACATTAACCCGTACGTGTTCATGTACAAATTCATGAACGAACATATATAACAGTAGAAATAATAGTTGCTAGTAGCAACATGTAGTTTATACAGAGTTGCAAAATTATCAAAAATACATACTAATTAACAATTTAAATATCTCCGGTTATTTTAAAAATTAAGAAACTTTTAAAAATGAAACTATAATTTTAAACCTTTTCCTTTATTTTAATATCTATTAAAACAAAGCAGCTGCCCTATGGCCATCGATAGAGGTGCTTAAACATTTATCCTTTAACCCATTATTTTGTTCAAACTATTCAACTTTGATATCCAGAATTTTGGGATCTCATTGCTATTACGTAGGTCTATCATTTTTCATTGTTTCAGGATGCTGAGGGTTAAACCTGCTGAATAATTAAATAATGAAAAATGAGCAATTTCTTTGTTTAAATCGACCTTCTGGGTTAACTAATAGTTGGATTTTGATCGGGTTACTACCAATTCGTAGAATTTTTTATCTTCTACAACTTTTGTTGGAAAAGTTATTGCCTTAACTTCGTATTTTTCATTGTATCATTTAAAAAACGACTTTTCTTAACTTTAAATCGCTTTCACAAACATTTGCCAGAAGAATTTCCCTTGCTTTTTTGGTGCTCATGTGTACAATGACTTCATCTATCCATCCACCAAAAAGCATAGCAGTTACATTTTTTTTAGATTCCGGTGTTTTTTGGCTAATTGCACTAGACATATAATAAGAGTCGTTGCTCAAAATAGACATATTCTAGACATCTAGTAGATATTTAAAATATCCAAGACATTGAAGACAAGCTGTAGATATCTAGTAGATATTTTGTGCTATGTGGGTATGTTTTAACAGTTCTGTTATAATCAGTTTAGTGACATACAGCACAGCACTTACTCGATATCATTTCGCATGAGATTCAATTAAACCAAATTTAAGGTAAATTTTAGCTTTGTAGAAACTATTCTATTGCCTTCATTTGTAGTTTTTGGAAGCATAAAATGTACATGTCATTATATTGACATATTTTTGGGATCTCTGGTTTCTACAACCCTTAGGATAAGAATGGTATGATAAAAACTTGTGGTTATTTCGGAAATCAAATGTTTACTATTGAAAATGCTAGCAGATATCATTAAAAGCAGCTTTGTAGTTTTTTGACATCTATAACCGCTACTACATTGGGCATTTTTAGTTGTAACTACTTTCAGTTTAGTTGCACTGGGAAATTCTTAATAGTTTACCATTATATTATGATTAGTTTACTTTAAAATACTAATGACTTATTGATAGTAAACCATTAAAAACTATTGTATTTTAATAGTATTTTGGTCTAGAATGCCCTTTATTTTCCTTGAGTTATAAGAACATGATGACTTGCTTTTTGTCAAGGCCTCGATGTGACATAAATGTGGGAGAGAATAGCAAATATGCGTAGACAAAAATATGCGAAGAGCAATTAAAAGTGGGTAAGTTCAGTCGACAGACAATTTTTCTTTATTATGTCACGGATTGAGGGAGCAAAGACTCAATTTTATAGTGTAACGCATAATTTTTGGGCGGTTCTGTGTAAACTTGACGACTTTTTTGTATTGTATTAACCGAAAATCTTCTCACACCAGCAAATATCCTCCCATATTCCAATATTTTTCTAGTTTTACTTATGGCCATCGCATTATTCTATAGAAATTACGCGCCCGCAATTTATGCAATTGATCCTTTGATGACGTCACCACAGTGGCGACACTCAATGTTAGAAAATGAAGACAGCCAAGCAGACGACGACGGACGACGGCCCGAGACAGCGCTTCAGGTGTCCGTGTGCCTGAACCTCTCTCCCTTCCCCTACCTCCCCCATCCTTTCAGTTACCCCTCCATTCCCCACCCCCCTACCTACTATTGCTATGCGGGTTGCGTTCTAAGGGGTTATAAGGGGAATCATAGAAATGAAATTCACACATACAGAAGATAAATATGCCAATTTATTGTTGCACTTTCAAAACAGTCACGCCAACGACTAACATATAATACACTGCAATGTACAAAATTTGACTAAAGAAATCACGAAAAAGAACAATGTACAGTGAAAACTTGAAAAAGTACCCAATTTATTAAATCTAAGAATGAGCCATAGATATAGAGTTAACGTAAAGAATAATGTGAAATCATAACAATGTAACCAGGAAGTTTATAATGTAAGATGAAAAATTGCAAAAATTTAAAAAGAAAAGCGAGCAAGTCATAACTGCAAATTTTCAATGTAATACCCTGCAATGAACAAATTTACTTGCTTCAAAGATGGAAGTAAAAAAATGACAAAGAAGAACGATAACTTTAAAAATTAAAACAAATCCCAGTGACAATTAAAACTAAAGCAAAGAACAGTGTGATGACATAACCCCAAACACTACACTCTCAAGATCAAAACCTACAAAAATACAATAACAGCATGTACATAAGGATGAAAACATAAAAGGACACTGCACTAAGAGATTTTTGTGCACAAAAAATCCAGGAGAGCCCCTATCTATCACACTTTGAATGCAAGAGCTAATCAAATGGCATTGCTCCAAGAGTGCAGTACAGCTTATCCCAGAGTTTCATACTAGAAAGGCAGGCTCCTGAGTCATGTCCTATGGCGAGCATTTGCTGACTTAATTTTCATGTATTACTTGAATGAATGAATAAAGAATATTACATAATAAATGGTGTCAACTTCACCATTTCTTAGCCTTAAGCCTGAATCACACAATCATTTTTTTCCGTCCCTCTGAGGGATAGCTCCAATGATAGCTTTTCAGGGACAGTGACAATGATAGCTTCAGCTATCATTTTCTGAATCACACGGTCATTTTGGCCATCCATTTCTCCATCCCTCTACTCATACTTACTGTTTACTACTCTCAATCCATTGAAAGCCGAACGGCATGAGAGTCGCTCTTTGCAGCCATGTGCACTGATTGACTAAATGTCAACGATGCCTCCAGAGATGGAAAAAGGGACATGTCCAGTGACAGAAAAAGCGATAGGGATCCCTATCCCTGGAGCCATCCTTAAATTTGTTCGCGTCATGTGATCATTTGAGCTATCCCTTGAAAGGGACAGAAAAGATGAACGTGAGATTCAGACATTAGTTGCTGTATGAAATGAAAAATCAAGTCAGTAAGATCACCATGCATGGCAACTCATGCTTGAAACAAGCATTTATCTATAAACTAAAGTGGACTGAGGCACTTAGATTTGTTAAAACAATGTGCAGTTGCAACCATTTAATGGCTAGTCATGAAACAGAAGACTGATCTGCACAATCACATAACTAATCTCATCACCAGATATTGTGCCTCCAGATAGTAGGAGCAGGAAAGTGTCTCAAAGACTTAACCCCATCAGTATGCAGCAATGACTATAGTACCTCCAGAGCTTCAGTACAGAAATCCATGTCTCATGAAGAAGATATAACAGTGCAGAGGCTTGTCATTGAAGACTGTCGAAGTTATCCCTCGATGCTGCTGATGCCGATGAGCAAGTCAGGTCTCTTGACAGCTTTTGCCTATAAGCCAGGGACATCTGGAAAAAGTTAAGCAAGTCCAAGAGTTAGATAATGACAAAGAAAAACTTAGGGGATAACTTATGTTGAAGTAAACAATGATAAAAAAAGACTTACTAATATCTCCCAGCTATTGCATGAGTGATAGTCTAGCTGATGGAAAACCCGTGAGAGGAAATTCAGTTTCCTTTCCCTCCATACAGAAGTTCTCAGTCTTAGGAGTTAACTCTCAAACACCAATGAGACGTCACCAGTCAGCCATCTGCTCAACTCTGAGTGACGAAGAAATAAAGAAAAAAGAAGAAATTTGCAAAAAAAACTCTTATTACTTTTCTTACATAAAATGTAGCACATAAGTAGTAGTATGATAAAAGATTACATTCTACCAACCTTGTAAAAGCTATCTTTTTCATAGCTGCATTAGGTGGCTCATTCACACATCACCTGCAGAGAATTAGAAGATCAGTCTGTAGCAGCTGACACTCAAATATTCAACCACAGCCAAGTAATTCATTCATATATTATTCTTTATCTTGACATTCTTCATAATCTACCTGTAGTAGCACACATATGGAAGAGTTTGAATAACAGAAGTCAGAGCACAAAAAAGATAATGTTAAAATATCAACTAGGTACTTTAATGACTATTATTCTACCTATACTAAGCCAAATCAATAAAGTTATTGTGATATGGATTATATGGAGTACCCAGATGTAGGTCAGAAAAAATCGATGAATGTACTCCCGATTTATTTGGTCACGAACATTATATTTTAACATGAGCATTTAACATTAGTGAAGAACAAATGCTGTGGAACTAACTTTACACATGATCATGGTTATTCACTTGAAAAGTGATAAGATTAAAAACAACTTTGCTGTCGGAATTAGACATCATAAACTGTGATCTTCAGAATTCTCCTATACTAATCAAAAGTAAAACGTAATCATGATATTCACCAAGAGTAACTTTCATCTTCATTCATTCATTCAAGACATCTTGGCTACTGGTGAAAATCCATTGGTAATCGATGGAAATAACAGGAGACTGACAGATTTACCCACCAGAAGTACTGCACGCCTCCCCTCTGGAGTTGCCATCCAAGAAGTACCGGACATAGATCTCACTTCCGACATATTTTCAATGCCTGCAAGACAACAAGCACGATAATTTAATTGAGGCTAAGATTTAACTAGTGATACATTAAGTTTCCTGGTTCCCGACCAGATAAGTAGAAATATCTTGGTATTGAAGTAACAATGCTCACTGACCTGTCTCAGGTGCAGCAGAATAGCTGGCTTTCGGCTCATCGTCCATTCACAGCCATCGCGGAACAACATACATTTCTTCCAAAGCATCACCATTTACTGGATAAGGTGACCAAATTACGTACACACTCAGTCGCGAATGGTATTTCCATTAATTTTAATTCAGAAAACATTTTTGGCGAACGTTCTCTGACATTCACATGCATACACAAAATCTAGACGGGCACCACGCATCCAAACTTTTATGTTGAAGATTCCAATTGATATCGGGGGTCATCTTGAAGACTTTTGAGGCGAGTTTAACACCGGAATGTAGAACACTTTCACAGCGATATCATACAAAAAGAGATTCCTTCACAACACATAGACAAAAAACTTACATAAAAAGTTACGTTGCACGTTCAGAGCAATGTTTTCGTTGATATCAGTTTATATTCGAATAATTCAAAGCAATACTGCGTGCTTTCATTGGCCCATGACGGCGCGCTGTGATTGGTCCCTTTCACTGAGAGAGAGATAGTGAAATAGTTGTTAGAGAGAGACAGATATATGACAATTAAATGTTATTAACTAAGAAAGTTAATTACCTTAAAAATCATCAATTATTTTTTTGAGTCCTATCAAATACATAAATTCATTTATTACTGTTCCAAATTGCAACCTACTTCACCGTGAAGGCTCACAAATTTAAAGGGCCACTGTTTACATTCGGGAATGGGAGTGCACGGTCTGTGGACGTCACGACCTTGGGACATTTTAACATGGCTACATCGACAAAGCAGCAATGCCCATCGAGTGAAATGTGGTGCAGTAATACGTTTAAATGAATGTGATTCTGTAATTTAATATTCTTGGTGGAGCTAGAAAGTATTCACCGAGCTGCGTAATACGGTGAGAGTTGTTAGAGGTGAATCTGGAGTAATTGCGAATGAGTGCTACTATAGTTCATGCTTAATTTAAGTTTCAGAGAATGTTAATTATTTTACCTGACATACAGAACACGTATTAGTTTTTCAAAGCAGAATTTTCATGAAAATAGGATGTTCCCGCCCAATGATGATTATTTGTGTCGCAACTTTTGTCGTGCGTAGAAAATGTTGTTTTGTTTTTGTTTTGATAATACTGTATTAATCCACATGTACTTTGTGGTAGTTGCGTTTATTTTTGTGTTTTGTGATTTTGTGATAGTATGTGAAATCATTTAATATTCTTCTTGAACAACGTTGGTTGTTAATCAAATCAGTGTAGAGGTTTCACACCCATTTGGTTGTGACTTTGCAGAAACATCTTGGATATTGTCATGGAAAAAACTTCAATAATTACTGCTCTTCATATGAAGACTGAGCGAAGGTGATTTCGGTTTGGTGGCTGGGGAAAATTTGGTTGCTCGAGGAAGAGGATGGATGAGCGACGGGTGGCTGACTACTTCGTAGTGGCAGGCCTCCCGAAGGAGAGTCCCCAGCCCCTAGAAGACTTTTCGAGGGATGGTGCCCATCTAAAACCAACCCACAATCAAGCTCCAATTACTGATGTCACTGTGATCTTCCGTTCGTTAGGGGAGCGTTGTCCTCCAGGCTTCACCTGTATAGAAACCACTCCATCAGGTAACTAATTGATTTTTTTCCTCCGAGTAAATACTTATGTGGTAAATTTTCGTCCTACGGGGTACACCGTTTTTACCACAAACAGTCATTATGTCTCCAGCCGTTTTGAGTTACACTTAGAATTATGGTCTCATAATACACTGGACTAGAAAATTTGAACTGTGCTAGTGTAATTCCTACTTATTTCTAAATGAGAATGTTCCCATCAATTTTACTTGGCCAAATTGTTGGGAAGTTTGATTTTTCTAGTTTTGCTTTTTAATTTATGCTTGTATAGCTGTTTATGAGCAGTTCGTTTGGTTTCAACAGATACTATGAGTGAGGGATCAGGAAATTCTTTGAGTGTTGTTACTTGATGATTTTTCCTTTTATTTCATCTTATCTTATCTCAAGTCTTAATGTATTGAAGTTAGAAATGAACTCATCCAAATGTGTGATTTTTTATAGCTTGAGCTTTATTATATTAGGAGAAGTTAGTGAAGTCATTTTAGTGTTGTATTGGATGAGTGGCATCTGGTTCTGTTTAGATTTTTATGACTTGGCCCATTTTTATCCTTCGTAAACACTAGATTATGGTTTAATTTTTGTCCTGTAGTTGTGCTGTGGTTATATTCATGTTGACAATATCTTTAGGTACTGTTGCCATTATTGTCTATAAATTACTGGAGTTACAATGAAAAAAGCACAGTAATGCAATTTAATGTGAGACCACATCATGTCGTCTTCAATAAATGGTGGGTAATTATTATCAGTTATAACAGAAACAACAATTGCCCTATTCCAAAAGGCATTTAATGCGTATGACACTTTTCAACTCACAGAGCCATCATCAGGTATAAGACCCTTAAGTCTCTTTCTTTTTTAATATGACAAACTTCCACGGTATCTCGCCTGAATCTGTTGAAATTATTGTGAGAGATTAAAATTTAAAATAGTGTAGTATCATGACACGCAATAAGGTACAATATCGGCATAAGTGGTTGAATATAATGCCACAGTTGTTTCAAAAGTTTTCAGAAAACATTCACCCTTTGCAAGGTATAAATAGTCAGTTGATTCAATTCTTAACTGATAGCTTGTACTGGCAATGTTAATAATATGTAATCATTATTTTCAACTCGCATTTACGCTTAGTAGGTACTCATTTAAATTTTAGATAGTCAATAGGATGTTTTGTTTCAAAACTAGGCTTTTACTGTATGTACTCTCATTTTTAAAGGTTTTTGTTTTGGTTGGTGAAAATATGTAAACAAAATGCAAATTTGTCATTAACATGAGCATCGTGCACAATTGGCTGAAAATGAAAATTGTTTTCTAACTAAGGTTGAGCCATTGAGTTTCTGTAAAGAAGATTTGTGCAGAAAACTTGCTTGCTGGTGGGCAAGTGGAATCATTTAGTGGCGTCACTCTGTTATACTATTGAGTTTAAGGTTTAGCTCTGCTTCATTACCATTGATTATTTATATTGGTACCACTCAGACTGATCATTCTTACCGGTCTTGAAAATTCAGTGTTGTGATAGTCTACTGATTATATTATGTGTAGGGGGCTGTTTCATTTCCCCATTCTTAGGTTTCTGTGAGAAGCTATGATTTAGGCTTAGTTGAGAGAGTTTTTGATACAGGACTGTTGTTTGAACTTGTGAGCCATGTGATTCAATTTCTGAATGCTCTTTGAGCTTTACCAGTCCTCATCTGGAAAAATAAGTGCTGTAAATTTATAATTCTTTATGTTGATATTTATAAGTGTTGTGCATACAAATTATTTTTTTTTAATCATTGACAAGTTATTGCCTCTCATAGTGGCATATTATAACTCTGGTGTGGACAATTGACATTATTTTTGAATGGATAAAATGTAGTGATTTTACTGGTGAAAGTGGTAGATTTCATTTTTGAATAGTCAAATTCACCTTTCAAGTAATTATTCTCTATCACTAGGTCTTGATAATAGGGTTGGTCATGAAAGGAGAATTATGATCTTTACTGTACATTTGATTTTGAATCACTTTATTTTTTCCTCTTTTCTAATTTTTTTGTGTCAAAGCAATTGAATTAAACTATTTCATAACACTTCGCACTTATTTTCAGTTCAATACTTTTTCCTTTTAATTACAATTTGAGATACTGAGAAAATTCTCGTACAGTCTCACATACAATCATCAGACTCCTCTGGTAAAACCACCCAACAATCTCTCCTTTATAATATGTACATAGCAACCCTTATGTGTGTTTTATTCCATTTAAACGATATTACGTTTATATCCCCCCTAAAACACATATTCTTTACAAATACCTAAATTTAACATCACCAGATAAAATAAAAATGAATATAAGTTACAAACAAACGCAAATAAAAACATTCCATCCCTTAGAGCAATCCGGCCTTCATAATCCCCTATCTTCATCTGAGGTTATAGTGTGTCCTCTCAGCATCCAACGAGCTGGTGACCAACAAGTTGGGTTTAACCATCTCCTCCATCAAATTGCCACTCCCAGCATCTCTTGATCTCAGGGCCCGCTTCACCCTCTTCAGATCTACTGCATGGACCTTCACTGGAGGAACAGTTTTAAGAGAGTATACCCCTTGGCCTAACTGTTGATCCACTTCGAACGGTCCAACCCACTTTTGAGCTAGACCTGCGTGGTATCCCTCCGCCATGTTGCTCCGTGCATGGTTGCGCCTCAAAACTAGCTCTCCTGATTCAAAGATACTCTCCTCTTGCACATCCAGATCTTCTGCTTGTTTTAGTGTCCGTCTTCTTGCCGTTTCACGTGTCTTGTCAACTTCCTTCTGGTGCTCTTCCCGCCATTCTCCAGAATTATCTGCATGGCCTCCTTCTAGTGACGGTGATGGGATCTGCCAGTCGCCAAGTCTGTTGAGATGATTCCCAAGGAACAATTCTGCTGGTGAATACCCTGTGATGTGATTTACCCTTTGACGCAAAGCGAATAGTGACTGGGGTAATTATTGTTCCCAAGTTTTATGTTGCTTGTCCAGTAAATGGACTCTCAGAATCCACTTCAAGTCCTGGTTTCGTCGCTCCTTTGGATTTGCTCGGGGGTTGTAGGTAGGTGTGGTCCAGTGTGCGATGCCCCAATCTGACAGCGTCTGTTGCCATAACCATGACGTAAACTGGCTACCGTTATCTGACAGCAAGCAACGTGGATACCCATAGCAGCTAAAAATCTCAGTCCATAGTAATGTCAAGATTGGTCCTGTCGTGGCCTTTGGAATGGTGAATGCTTTCACCCATCTTGTAAATAGGTTGGTCACTACCAGGATGCTGGTTTTGCCTCGTGATGTTCTGGGATATGGTCCCATTATGCCGAGCGCTACCACCTCCCATGGTTGGCGTGGTCTCCTCCCACTTCGTAATAAATGAATAAAAAACCTTAATTGCAGTTTAGTTCATAATTTCATGAGTATCTCCAGTTTGTAAACTCTTCTTACACTTTCCACTCATTTAATCCTCTCGGTTGTAAAATATTGCGATGATATTAATGAAATTTTATAGAATGCGATTTATTTTGAAAACTTCAAAAGAAAATTCTGCATTCGGAAGTACAACTGTATCTTTGCTCAGTATTCTGATCATTATAATACTGGATACAAAATTTTAGCCCAGGAAAGGGATTGCTAGCATCTTTAATTGAGAATTACCATAGTAAGCCAGTGGCTGTGTTCATGAAAGTACAAAATTCCTGCAGTCATTTTTAAAAGTTAAAATCACTGACGAAAATCATGATCATAAAAATACATCTGCATAGAAATTTATCTTTAAAACTAGAATCAATATTTACATAAATTAAGTATTTAATGTTCCTGTGATAATTTATGAAGCAAAGTACTATGCATAATTACGGGTTTCCCTCACAAGCCGCGCAATTTGTGGGATTGTCCGTCCTAATCTCTCGCTTGGCACTCTTGGTATTTTCCATTATGCATTGTCTATTTCATATTGATGTGGATAATGTCACCAAATTTGCAGTGGTCTACAATTGACAAAGGTATTCCAATGTATTGTGTATTTTGTATGATTTGAGGTGAAAATAGCCGCCATACTTCGAAGCCTACTCCAGAATTTTGTCTATGTAGTCTTTAAAATGTATAATTTCTTCAAACCAATAGAAATATAATGCATCAAAACCTTAAGTCTTGTTCAATAAGTTTTATTTTGATCAGGATTCACCCACATAGTGTCATTTTCGTTACTCTTATCCAAAAAAATCACAGATTCCAAAATCTTCCATGGGATCCAAGTGATAATTTTAAGATGCTAAAGATTTTCATGAGAAGTATTTTGTAGGCCAAATCATTATAAGAAGCATTTTTGGCAACATAGAGTTAATCTTAAGTAGACACACAATTCATTGTTTCAATGTAATATCTGTGATATGTTTGAAGTTTAATTCATTTCTAAGTACCAAAGCCATCTTATACCTACATATATTAGTACTTCATTTATAAAAAAGTCATCATTATAAAATTCAATGGGAAATGATTCAGTACTTCAAATATTAATATGCCGAGGAGAAAAACCTTAGAATTTCACTTTGAAAAGGTAGTGGTTTGAAAAGATGAATAAAGTAAATTAGGTACTGTGTCTATTATCAGATTAAACCTCCCATGTGTCGTATTTCATGTGGAAAGTGGGATTGAGAGCTGAAAGAAGGCTTGTACATTTTAAAGGTATGCTCTAAACTTCTTATAATCTTGTAATTTTGCATCATTAGAGGTTCCTCATTTTATTTGGATATTTTTAAGGTGTTAATATCATATGAAAGTTGTGTATTATGGTAAGGCTACTCATTTTACGTTTTCTACCTCTCCATGTGATGTGTACTATGAATTTCATGGGTTTTATTTTGATATTGCTGGTACTTAGTCCTAATTTCTTTTTATTCAAGGGCAAGTTGGAGACTTAAACCATGGCAGCCTTCGTAGTCCTGAAGTATTTCTTTGCTACAGAAGGGGTAGAGATAAACCACCTTTGGTGGATATTGGGTGAGTTGGATTTTTATTTCTCTTTTTCATTTCTCTTCAACTCGTAACCTGGCTTTATGGAGTTCAGTGCAAGTGTGTGTATGAATTTGGATGTACTGACACTGTAATTGAATCATGATTCATATCCCAGTTTGTGAGTTATTGTGAAAACATATTGTTTACATTTTGATTATTGATGGCTGAACCAAGCCTTTAATCGTCATGCTTTTCAAGGTTAATTAGAGTTTATTACTTATTTTATCCCTCAAAAATTGATTCTGAAGGAACATCTTGAGGAGGAATCCAACTTTAGAGAAATCCAGTGCTGACAAGGGCACCATTGCACCACCAGATGGTTATAAGCTATTGAATAAGTCATGGGTCTTAAATTCACCTGTAAGCTTTTTTAATATTTTAAAAAAAATCAACAGTAACCTTTTTATAAACCATTTTTGACTAGTTTTCCTCTATGAGTTTTATTGAGTCTGTGGTCTATGAGCTCGTTTAAAATATACATGTATCTTCACTTCATCTATTTTTTTTGTCCTCATTTAATCTTGTTTATAAAATGTATTCAGCCTTTGAAAGAAACATATATTATGGGCAATCAGAGGTACTGAAATTATTTGGGTATTTTGATTTTTACCAGTCTTGGTGGTGGTGAGGTAAAGCCATTGCCTGGATTTTGTTTTTCTCCAGTATAAATTATTAACTAATTGTGTGGGCTGTGTTGTGTTTTGAGAATTTATTTTGTTAGTCTATTGCAGTTAGCAGATTTGAATACTATAAATAAATTTAAAATTTTCATGGAAGCTTTTAGCATATCATAATCAAACTTAGTTACTGTCTTTTATTTGAACCCACTGATTTTGTTCATCATGAAATAAGTATGATTCCTCGTGTTATTGCTGACACCAACCCAGGTTTTGGTACATCATGCCATTTTCAGGGTGACAAGCTTTGTGTGGTTCACCTTTGTATTGTACTTGGAGGTAGGGTGGGGGAGATCACTGTGAGATGGGATGAAAATATTTTAATATTTGCTTAAATCAATACTATTCCTCCCTCTCCAATTGCCTGTGATACCCTCCCCATAGTTCCTGGGCCTATATAAAAGCATACCACACACACCTTTTCACTTTGACAATTGCATGATATGCTGAAACCTTGGTCGGTATTGGCAATAATATGTGAAATCAAACTCAGTTTTATTATGAAAAATATCAGAGATTTCCTCAATTTTGTCGTACACAGTGTCCTGAACTCCAAATTTCTCCCAAAAATATCAATCAATAAAACTTCTGAATGCGAACCCATAGTTTTTCAAAAATTGGTAAATAGCTCCATATATACATGGCCACCTGTAGATATGAGACAGACTAATATAACTGAAGTATGTCAGTAAAATGGAAAATTCTCCCCACCTCTATACTCATACTTTGCTAATTTATAAGCCTACGTAATATGTAATTAACCTGGCTAAATTAAGTTTTTGAGTTGAATCTTATATTTAAGAGTGAAAATAATTTTTTGCTTGATTCTGAAGTAAAACCTTAAAAAATATTTCTTTTAATCACAGTGTCATGTATGAAGGAAAGGAACGTCTCATGGCAGATTCAGAAGTTGTTCATACAACACCTGGTGGACATGCAGCTAATGTTAACAACTCAGGAGCCAAAACCTTTGTTACTTATCGAAGGTAATATTTTAAGAAGAAATTCATTGTCATTATAATTAAGCTGTATTATTTTGCCACATTTTTCCACTTGGTTTCCTCCTTTTGCCTGTAAGAGGAAATAATAGAGGAGGAGAGAGGAAAGGGGAAGAGTGAGGGAAGCTGCCCAGCGCAATAACAAGGAATCCTGTATTTCCTTGAGATGTGTTTGGATGGGGCTCCTTGAGAGGTTGAATTGATTGTTAGTTGATTACATTGAGATAGATGGAGATGGTGCTCCTTTCCCACGGACTGCAACCTTGATGTGGTGGAAGGGCTTTTGGGTTCCATTGACCCCAAGAGCTGGACTGGTGGGAGCAATTCATATTGCCCCAGTCGGACCACCCATGCCATATTGGTTGAAGGGTTGGAGCCAGGCGAAAGGTAGTCCCATGATGGTGTAACGTGAAAAACACTGTCGGGTAGCGGGGCTGGGAGTCCCTCCTTACTATCAACTACAACGGAAGAGATATGAATCCTGGCAAGAAAGTGATGAGGTTCTCTAGGGAAAAGAAAGTGAGGCTGATCATTGAAGTTGGGTAATACGAACTAGAGTGAAAAGAACATTTTATTTACTAAGGCAGTATGCTTGAAGAAAATGGACATAAGCAAAGACATAAAGAGGAGAATGGTGCGAAGGCCATTTTAGAACATGGCAAATCAAGCAATCTTCCATTGGAACCTATAGCTTATTGGACGGATATGACATCAAATTCATGTGACCACAGTTGCCATATTGTCTAGATACTAAGGATGAGTCAAATCCAAATGTTGATTCTCGATTCCACCGATTCTCAGGATTAGAATCGGTTTCGAGAATGGATCGCCTAAAGTCGCTTCCGATTCCATTGATTCCAGCTAGATAAATATTCTAATCAAATTTCATTTATCACATCATATTTGTCTCAGTAATTTTGGGTGTAGGCTATCAATTCGTACTTTTTATTTACCTCAATAAGCTGAGGATATATTTGCTATTTGTTATTAATATACTTTCTGTGCGACTTAATTGTATTTTTTATTTTATTTCAGCCAATATTTGAATTTAAATAATAGTCGTATGCTACTGGTATATCAATATCCCACTGTCTGTTGTTAGGAATTAGAATCGATGGAATTGGCAATCGATTTGAAAGAATCTGACTTGGAATCGGAATCGAAAAAAAGTGGAATCGACTCATCCCTACTAGATACATAGTCAAGAAACTGAGTAAATGAAAAAGTAGTCTGTTATGCTTACTATGAGTTAAGTTAGAATTCAGGGTGTGATATTATGGGCATGTATGAAAAATAGATGTGAAGAAACTTTCATAGGGATACTATTTTATCATTACTACGTATATTTATGTGACATTAATTTTTTGCAGATAAAAGAATGAATTTGCTGTATTTAAAGGCTTTTCAAATGTGAATATACTGAAAAAATATTTGATAGCTGATAGTTCTGTAAATAATTCCATATATTGTAGATATTCTGTACTTGTTTACATTATTGAACCTACAAATTCTATTTCCCTTGCTCTGGAAGGAAATAAATGCTCTCATTGAAAGAATTATGGACTGATGGGAGGTACCTTCTAGTAGCCATAATTTAATTGGCAGCATTAGTTTCAGCTAATGAACATCATAATTTCTAATAGTGTCGAGCATTGGAGAGGTTTTTACTGTATTCATCAAAGAAAGGGACAATAGACCATTATAGTAAATATAATTAGTATTCAACTTAATTATGTTAGTTACAACGCACATATTTTATCAGTCAACAGTTGAAGATAATCGGTAGTTTGTTTGGAGTTTAATACATTAATATATTATTATATATTTTCTCATATAGGTAAAAAACATAATGCCTTTTAGTGCATAAAGACTTTGACTGTGGTGAAATATGGTGGGTGATATGTCGTTCACTTTAGCAGCCCCTAGCTATCGAAACATAATCGTTATTCCCCATATTATGATGTATGTATATATATGAATTATTTTTTCATAAGCAATAAGATTTAAAAAATAATATTCCCTTCTAAATCGTCGCATAAGGATGGGAAGCATTTTCAAGAAGCAATGGACTTCAATCACCTACCTAAATTATGAAAACAGATGACAGATTCGTATGTTATACGAGATGAAGGCATCATGATGTCTCTTCCATCATAGAATGGTTACGAAAGTGTCAAGTAAGAATTTCACTCCGTCTGCCTATGGATCAAGATAACTTGATAGTAAGTTAACTATGCGTTTTACAAGTTCGATAACGGTCTAAGGAGGAGTTTAGTAAGAGAAAGGAGCTGATGACGGGGACCTTGGGTAAGGATGTGAAGAAGAGGCTGGTGAAGAGCTTGATATGGAGTGTAGCGTTTTATGGGGCAGAAACATTGACCCTCAGAAAGGAGGACAAGAATAGGCTGCAGACATTTGAGATGTGGGTGTGGAGAAGGATGGAGGAGGTTAGGTTGACGGAGGGGAAGACTAATGAGGAAGTGCTTGAGATGGTGGGCGAGGAAAGGAAACTTGAGTGAAATCTGGGATAGGCAGTGTAGAAGGATGGAGGATGTAATAACAGGCGACGGTTTGCTCAAGAGTGTGATAAAATATGCATTTCGAATATAAATAAAGAAGGATTTTGGGCAAGCGGGGAAGCAGAAGAAAGAGAATAGGTTTCATGGACGGGATGAAGAAGGGTGGATTGTATGCAGAGGCAAAAAAGAAAATATTAGTAGTAATTAGGTCCCTGAAAGTGTAGACAACTGGGAGGAGATTCTCTGACATTCATCAAAACCTACCTTTACTGGTAGAATACTTAAAAAAGAAAATGGTAGCCATTGCTAGAAGCTGTATTATGGGTGTGACCTGTCCACTTACTTTCTTAACTCCGATTTTCCTTTAGCACCAATAGGCTGATATACTATTTTTGCCTGTTGTTGAATGTTGTAGAAGTGGCAACACAACTCTGCTTCTTGCTCTGCCAACTTACAGCAGCTCCTGCTAACTTGATGACATAGCCAGAAATGGATCTGGCATCAGCTCGGTCATTAGCCCGGTCTGCATCCGCATAGACCTCTGCGGGCTTACCAGTTTTAAAGTAGTGAAGCTCATGACCCTTGGTACCCTTCAAATACCGAAGAACATGCATCACACGCCTCCAGTCATTTTCAGCGGGGTTCTCATAGCACTGGCTCAGTTTGCACACTGAATATGCAATATCTGGCCTAGTTCCACCTGCAATATATAACAAACAGCCTATCGCCTTCCGATAAATATAGCTGTCAAAACTTTTATCACTGACATTCACATTTCTTGAGAGTTTCTCCATTTCTAGTGGAGCACTGACCCCTTAACATCGAAACATATTAAATTCATGCAAAACAGATTCAACATATTCCTCTTGGCTCACAATCAATATATCTCTCTTAGGTCTCGTCACACTGAGTGACAATAAATCTTTAACCTCCCCAAGATCTTTGATCTTCATTTCTTTGGCCAACTTCCCATTGAATTGAAAAATCTTTTCCTTTTCCCCCACAACCATCATGTCATCCACATACACCCCTAGAATGACACCATTTTCCATGTAAACACATGGGTCCGTGACACACCCAGTTAACCCAATTTTCATGAGACAGTCATTTAAATAATTGTTCCAGTTTCTCCCAGATTCCTTTAAACCATAGACACTTTTAAACAATTTATAAACTAAATGGTGTGGGCACTTGTTCGGATCATCCAAGTGTGGTGGTTGCTCCATATAAACAGTAACATCCAGTGGACAATTAATGTATGCACCAACTACATCTAATTGTTCAATATCCCAGTCCCTTTCAATTGTAGCTGCCATCAATATTATCATTGTCCTCCTCTGGATTAGAGGACTGAAGGTCTCAAAATAATCCACCCCTGATATTTGCCTGACACCTTGAGCGACCAATCTGGCCTTGAATTTCACATTCCCCTATCTGCCCTCTTTTATAGTAAATACCCATTTGCTGCCAGCAGCATTTGCTCCCACAGGTCTTTTTACAATTTCCCATGTTACCTGCTCTCTCATATGGTTCTACTGTGAGGCATATGGCCCTCGAAGAGCCTCCTCTGCTCTTTCTGGAATCTGCATATTTGTGGTCATGTTGTAGACAAGGTTACAGCATGGACATCTCTTTGGTATCACCTCCCTGGTGGATCTCCTCAACCCCACCACCTCATCAGCAGGAACACAGCTTTTCTCCCGTGTCAACAGGAACACAGCTCTCATCCCCTGCACCAGCAGGAACACAGCTCTCCTCCCCTGCACCAGCAGGTGCATAGCTCTCCTCCCCTGCACCAGCAGGAACACATCTATCCTCTCCTGCATCAGCAGGAACACATCTATCCTCTCCTGCATCAGCAGAAACACAGCTCTCCTCCCCTGCACCAGCAGGAACACAGCTATCCTCCTCCCATGGAACTGGCTGTTCTTCCTGCAATTGGCTGCTCTCTGCCTTCAAGGGCTGATCTCTCTTCCCCCGAGATTCCATCCTCCAACAAAAACTGCTGGTCCTCTATTTGTAACCACTCAGCAGGCATAACCCCACTCACCCCTGTGGCAGGAAGTTGATGCTCAGGGCCAGTCCTCATGTCACCGGGAAAGATGTTCTCCCTAAACACAACATCCTGTCTGACTACAACCTTCTGCTCCTTAACCTTGCAGGACTCGCGCCCCTTTTCGGAAAGCGAGTACTCGCGCTGAGCCTGTCAGACTCTATTTTATTGTTGAGGTCTCAGCCTATGAAAATCGATTATTTTTCTTTTTCTGTTTGTTTAAATGAAATTAATAATACTTAAACGGTCCATTTAATTAAAACCAAGCCCATTTAAGTCTGATAAAATATTTAATTAACACTTCATTTCGGCAGGGATATGAAATACATTGCCATTACTTGTTATTGATTTATTGACTCGTAAAACCACCACACGGTGTTTATATCAGGATAGAAAGAACATTATGAGAAAAAATTAGCAATGAACATTATTATGCAGGCACGCACTACATAAGAAATGTGCTTGCTCGAGACAGATACACTTTCCACAATTTTCGCAGACATATCTGGTAAATCTATTTTTCCTGTATCCACATTCCGCACACCTTTTTCTAATTCCAGTGCACTTTGGGTTCTCTATATTTTTAGATGCCTTTGGCTCGTCTATTCTGCTAGAGTCTTGATAGGCTCGTCTAATATTTTCCCCTAACTCTTTGGGGAGTGTTTTTATAGTTCCCCTTCTTTTCACATGTTCATCTACGAGCTCAACTGACAATTGCCTCAGATACGCTCTCCGAGATTTTACTTCTAAGTTTTTTTTTCCGAGGTAAACAATGTAGGAATTTACCCCAGCAATATTTAACTTTGCGTAAAGAACTGTCATAGGCCAACGCCTTGTATTTCTTGATACATTGTATGCCGCGCATAACTGATCTAGTGTATCTACTCCCGATTTTGTCATGTTATAAAAAGTTATGATTTCTGGCTACTTACGTCGACAGTACATTCATCAATTTTTTTGTCATGGTGCATGGTTGAAATCATAATCACATTCTTATTCTTTCTTGGAATGTATGACGCCAAAGTACAATCCTTATGGAAAGCAAATAAACTGGATTTTTCAGGGCGATTTTTTGTTTCAACGAAACAAGGAGGCAATTCCTGCTTATTTTTGCGAATTGTTCCAACCATGGTTAGACGGCATTTCAAGAGATCATTTGCTAAACCAAAACTGGTGAACCAATTGTCAATCGTTATATTTCGACCAGTACTGCTGATAGGGGAGCATAACCTCTTCATGACATCAGAAGGACTGTTGCTGACTGAATACGGGTTGTTTGCCAGCATAAATTTCTAAGTTATAAGCATAAAAAACTAGCATCTACCAAAGCAAAAATTTTTATCCCGTATTTGTTAGGCTTACTTGGGATGTATTGCCGGAATGCGCAACGGCCTCGAAAACCCTCAAGTTTCTCATCAATAGTTGTGTATTCACCAATAGTGTAAGCACTCTCACATTTGCTGACAAATTTTTCAAATATCTCTCGAATCGGAGCTAGCCTATCAATTTATTTTCTGTCTTCCCTGGTGTTTTTTCGTCAAAACGTAAACATTGCAGCAAAAAATGGAAACGTTTTCTTGACATAACCACTGGAAACATCTCAATCCCAGTCTTATCAGAAGCCCAAATGTCAGCAGAGTTTAGGCGATTCATTTTACGGACACCAGCTAAATAAAGAAGGCCAAATAATGCCCTAATCTCAATAGCATCTGTCTCCTTAGCATCTCGATCTCGGGTATACCGATCTCCAACGGATTGAATTTGGATATTTGTATTTTCTGTAATTGTTCTAAGCATTTCATTATCAAAAAAACACTCCCAGCAAGCTAAAACAAAATCAGCATTTTTAGCCTGACCTTTTACCCCAGGAAGTTGTGAAAATATATTACGCGCTCTTGTTCGAACGTTTTCAGGTGGTGAATCTGTTACCCACTTTGTTACTTTGTCTTTACCGAGTAGTTGAGCTGAAGCACTAGTCTCAGAGTCACTGTCACTATAGTTCTCCTCACTGCTGTCCATTTCCTGCTCAATCTCCGAGCTGCCTTCCCTTTCCTCAACGTTGTCCTCTTCATCTTCCAACTCCCCTTCGGACGACTCTGGTTCAGATGAGTCAAGACACTGAGTAAGCAACCACGTAATTTCTTCTACGTCTGATGGCTTATTTGGATCGTACTTCATTTTCTTTGCCATTACTGAAAGATGAAAAAAATACCAAAGTGAATATAGTTGTGCCTTGAAAGTAAAGAATTATTGTATGGTAAATGTAACAAATAATTGAATTGTAAAAGTATAACATGCTGAGTAATAGAAATTTTTTAATTACAAGTATGATCTATCAATTAATCTTTAGATGAAAGGATACTCACGGTTCTGTGGCGGAAAGTCTGGCGCAGTTGAAACTTCAGCGAGGAGAGCACCTCCAATTACTGGGCGTATGTTAAGAATAAAGAGGCAAAAGTCAATCGATCAAATGCTGACGAGAAGGGAAACGGGGAAAATGTGTTTCGAGATCTCTGCGATGAAGCTTGGACGGCCCGAGCGGGTGAACGCGGCAACACAGCACCGATTCGGCTAGGCGTTTCGCCTAACGGGACCTCTTACTTCGTCCATTATAAATATCACTCGATTTAAATTAAACGCGCTTATAGATGTTTTGGACAATAACATATTGGAAATGTTCAAGACGTGCCAATTGCAACGAGACCAAGAACGAATTCTTACGATGCCCCAGTTTTGAAATGCAATAATTTTAAATAATTAATAATAACTTTGATTATATGAAACATACAAAGCTGAAACTCGCACAATCTATAGCAAACATATCTATCCTCCATTTACAGGAATATAGTTGTCATTGACGAACGTGTGTTTGAGTTGCAAGGTGTCAAAGTCGGAGCTTTTCCCGCGCGCCGTAAATAACCGGTACTTTTTACGTTATAACTGTAGTAAAAAATATAAAAATTGATCAAAAAATTCAAATTTGCCTTTAAATAACGTAGAAATGAATGAGAAAAATGATGGTGTTGTTAGAATTTCTGTACGTCTTTTCGTTAACTTTTTATTTGTACCCAAACTCGAGTGCACATAATTTCTGCGCCGACAGTAGCTTACATTGTGTCAATTCAAGCGCGCTTGAAATTATAGCAGGAAGAGTAACAATGACTTCTCCAACATACTCCTATGTGAATAGTTTTGAATTTCAAAATATTAAGCCGATTAGGCAGAAGAAGACCCTTTATGAAAAGTAGAGTGTTTGAAGTTAGCGAAAAAATATTACATTGTGTCTATACACGCAATAAGCGGAAAAGAAAAGGCTAAGAGTGAGAATCAAAAATGTAACACGAGCGCTCGCGTAGAGCCTGAGGGGCTCAGACCGCGTGCATATGAAGCAAAAGTATCCTATTCCAACCTGGCGATAGTTTGATCGGGATATTCTGCGCATGTAAAACGTTACCAAAAGAGTAAGGAAAAGGTAGAGAAAATCTGAGCGCATTGTTGAGAATCGCTCGGGAATTATAGCGAAAATGTTAACAATGTGAGCCTAGCAGGCTCAGCGTGAGTTCCGCAGGGTTAAGATTCCACAGTCGATATCCCTTAACTCCTTCCGGTTAACCCAACATTACACATTAAATGGCACGAGTGCTGAATTTCCCCTCTTTCACTGGAGCCCACGCCCAAGCTTGGCAACCAAACACCCTTACATGCTCCACATCAGTCTCTTTCAACTTCTTATCATTCCAAAGCTCATATGGAATGTAGTCGCCAATTGATGAAGATGGACACAAGTTCCTAACATAGCAAGCAGTTGATAAAGCCTCTCCCCAAAAACGATGTGATAAACCAGACTGTATCAACAACTATCTTGTAACATTCAATAATGTTTGGTTCAAACGCTCAGCCATGCCATTCTGCTGTGGAGTGTATGGTACTGAAAGTCTGTGAAGTATACCACACTTCTCCAAATGGCTTTTAAAACGTTTACCTGTATACTCCCCCCCATTGTCTGATTGGAATTCCTTTATCCTCTTCCCCTTTCCTTGCTCCACTCGGGACTGGTACCTGATGAAGGTCTCAAAAACTTCTTTTGTCTTCATTGGAAAGGCCCATGAATAACGAGAATACTCATCAATGAAGGTCCAAAAATATTTACATCCACCAATTGTTGTCGGTGTAATTGTTCCCACAACATCCGAACGTGCACGGTCAAGTAAACCTTTGGCTTTCTCTCCCTCACTGGTGGGAAATTTCTTTATCCTCATTTTCCCTTGAACACACACATCACACCCTTTGGTAATCCTCCTTCAACTCTCAAATACGGCACCTTCTTTATAGAGAAGTCACTGAGTTGCTCCCGGCGATCATGCCAAGTCAAAAATGTCACTTTGGATGCCTTCTGATATCCCTCAAGCTCAGACTTCAACTGATCAATGGTGAATCCACCCTCAGTAGTCACATAGTACAGACGGCCAACCCTGTGTGCCTTAAATATAAGTTTTCCACTCTCCAATATCTTTGCCTCTCCAGCATACGCAACAATCTTCTGGCCCTTTTCTTCCAGCATTCCCTGGGAAATAAGATTGTCCTGCAAACTGGGAACGTACAACAAGTCTATGTCCCAACCACCACATTCACTTGAAAATGCAATAAAACTGTTCCCTTTCCCTTGATTTGCAATGGCGCACCATCACCAACGGTAACTTCTCCACTCATGGGCACAAAATCACGGATTAAATCCCTTCTATTAGTCATATGGTCAGACACCCCACAATCTAACAGCCACACACTTTGGTCCTGATTATAATCAGACCTCTGAGTGCACAAAGCCTTATATTCTCGCGTCACGTAGCATTCCTCACCTCGCAGTTTGATTTTCCCTCCTCCGCGGCCACCTTTGGACAATTGTGGGATATGTGGCCCTTCTCCCCACAAGCATAACACCAAAAATTCTTCTTGTGTTTAGATTGCTCCGGTTTCCTACCTTCTGGTGCATGATTCACAGCCATGGGTCTATTACCCCCAGCATTCCTCCTGGATGCCTTCAGCGCTTGATGCTCCTTCTGCTGCTCGTCTGACTGCAATCTCTTTTCCTCTAGGAGTAATTTCGCTTTGACCTTTTGGGTTGTAAGGCCTCCTTCAATCTCCTTTTCCAAACTTCGAATCATGCCCTCATATTTCTCCATTAGAAGACCCATCAAATAAAATGAAGCCAATGCACAATCAGAAAACAGCAAGCCACATTTCTTCACCTTTCGGTTAAGGTCTTGAATTTGGCTAATATATTGTTGCCCCGAGATATCGTCCGTTTTCCTCATGTTCACCATCTCGCGTAAAAACAAACTTTGCTGCAACAGTCCAAAATCTGTACATATGTTCTCGAGAGCTTCCCAAATCTCCTTCGCACTCTTGCAATCACAAATGTCATCGAGAAAGGAATCGCCAACATACGATATCAATACACCTTATGCGATATCATTCAGCTTTGTTCGCCGGCATAGTTCACTCGCATCAGCTCCTTCCGTATCCCAACCGATAACGGCCTCCCAGCAGCCTGATCGCAAGCACAGCGCCTTAACTCTAATTGCCCATTCATAACAATTATCTCCATTAAGTAAAGGGCACTTAATGGCTTCCTCCGTATGTTCATTGTTAAACATTGCCACCATTACGAATTCCTCCCACGTGAGTTCTGTCTACGCAAAAAAACAACTATTCTCTTCCAGTTATAATCCCTCCAAATCCTTCCTGAAACATCTGCATTTCCTGGGCCCATAACCTGTTAGGATTTCTGTCCGTTCGCTATAATTATGCACTAAATAAATATAGCTCGGATCGGATGAGGGAAGATATAAATGACTATGCAACCAAGTCGTTTGAAGTAGCACGTGGAACTGAACTTTTATTCAGAAAAAAAAGCATCACAACCGTTATATCGGACAAAAGAAACACACACTGCGACAAGCAGTAGTACCAACCTGAAATACTTACATATATCAATGTATTACCCATAATGCCAACATTTATGTATTAATAAAGCACTTCCTAACAGCTATTTCCTATAATTGGATTTTTAAGCTTTTAAATCTGGAATTTTTGCAATACTTCGACAATAAAATATTTTATTTACTTGGAAACCGCAGCGTAGACATGGAATAGAAACTCACACCATCATTTGTACATGACGAATTCCTGTGTAGGTATGAGGGATTCATTGGACTAGGTCTCAAATTCTTTTAGGGATCAATTTTGAACCCATGAAAAGGCATTGAAATGCTTACCGGGCACAGGTAGTACGTTTCAATGTTATATTGTTGAGCCACTACCCCAATTGGGTCATCTGTCTCAAAATGTGAAATAATCCGTTTTAAATGCAAAATTATATTAATTGCCCTCATAAATTCTTGGAAACTGTTTTTTTTCTATTGTCTCATGAAATATGGACAAGGGCGGGAGTAAACGCAGGTTTATTCATAGTGAAGTCATGAATTTTGGTATAGTGACAGGTATCACAGTCTTATTTCCCATCATTTTATTGCATCATTTTCCGTTTGAGCGCTCAATAAATTGAAATTGCCGCTAATAGCGCATGGCAGTGAGTTGGTATGCGGTGACACTGGTGAGTTATAACCGAAAGAGAATTAAGTTCTCTCGGGCTTCACACCAGGTTATACAGTGTTTAACTGCCAATGTTTCTGTGGCTGAGTCTGCCACCGTCTTCAGGGCACAAACTGACATTTTTGAAATACCAGTAAATTAATTTTCGGTGTTTACTTATCATTGCTGTTTATGCTGACTGTTGTTTTCTTTCTCTTTCCTTAAGTAAGTTAAGGATAGCCTTCCAGGCGGAACTCAAGGCAAAACCGGTGTCACGATTAACATTGTAGCTCTCCAATTTAATCTCCATAGCCTCTTTGGTAAGCCTGTCCCAATATCTAGATGTGCTGTGGAGTAATTGGGTATTATCAAAGTGAAAGAGATGGTCATTTGTGAGGCTATGTTCCGCTACTGCCGATTTTTCCGGATGGAAGAGCCTAATACAGCTCCAGTGTTCCTTTACTCTCTTCTCAATTGTGTGGCCAGATTCTCCAGTGTACACTTTACTGCACTCACGTGGGATGCGGTAGACTCCTGATGTTTTTAAACCAAGCGGGTCTTTTACCCTCACAAGCTGGCTTCATATTTTGCTCGGTGGTAAGTGGATTGTGCGAATGTTGTGCCTGTTCAGTATCCTAGATATTTTTCCTGATACCGATGAAATATATGGGATGCAGGCATTGCAATCGGTTTCTTATGATCACCAACAGTCTGTTCAGGAATCAGGAATGAACTGTGGATAGAGCTTTGCTTAGACACTCCGTGGCAATCGCAGTTTGTTTTCAGAGCCCGTTGAATTGCTCCCTCACTGAAACCATTTCGGCGGAAAGTCCTTTTTAGGTGTTCAAGTTTGGTTGGTTTTTTGGTTTGTATTGGTTAGTTGTCATCACCCGAAACTACCTTGACCCGATGAATAAGTGTTGATAACACTGCTGCTCGCTGCGAGGGATGATGGTGGCTGAAGCCGTTTGGGTAAAAGTCGGTGTGAGTCGGCATGCGATACACTCGATGACCCAGCGTTCCATCACCCCTGCCGTAGATGAGAACATTGAGAAAAGGCAGGCAGTCATTTTCCTCCTTTTCCATAGTGAATTTTATGTTTTCATACTGGTTGTTCATATGCTTCAGGAACTCTTGGAGAGCGGGAAGACCATGTGGCCAAATGACAAATGTGTCATCCACATATCTGTAGAAATATTTTGGCTGGAGGGGAGCAGATGATAATGCTTTTTCTACAAAGTTTTCCATGAAAAAATTGGCAATTGATGGTGAGAGAGGAGATCCCATTGCAACTCCATCAGCTTGTTCATAATATTTACCACTGAATAAAAAATACATTGAAGTCAACGTGTGCTTAAACAGACTTATCGTCTGCCTGTCGAAGAGATCTGCTAGTAGCTCGAGTGTCTCTTTCAGCGGGACATGGGTAAAGAGTGAGACGACATCGAGGCTTACCATAATGTCTCCTGGGCTAAAGGGGATGTTTTTCAGGATTTTCATTAATTCTTCCGATTTTCACAAATCCCCATGTAAGGTGAGAGGACACCGTTGAGGTTCTTTTATAGCCCGTATGTTGGAGAATCGATGGCGCTAACAATAGGTCATAGTGGTACCCCATCCTTATGAATTTTTGGTAATCCATAAAGTCTGGGGGGCACCGTCGCCTGTGGCACTAGGCCTCTCGCTATCCTGAGAGAACTTCATTAGTACAATTCGCCTGGAAAATTTGAAATCTTTTATTACAAAAGAGAATTGTTTACCTCATAGAAATGCAGCTAACAGTTAAAACAAATATAAAATGAGGGAAAAATTGCCTCAATCTACCATTTTCCCCGTCACTCGAGAACTAAATTATCCATGACTAAAACTTGATAAATAACTGGGTGACTCAGGCACTTGTGAGAGATAAATGCACTAAAATTCACTCGCTACACACAGTTGATAGATTATATTCGGCAACACTGATTTGTTAGATGTCTGGGTCCGAGGTTCGTAATTTCGAAAACTTAGTAATTTCGAATAGCGCCATGTATTTAGCATAGGTTTTTCATTAGGACCAACAGTTTCACTTGGTAAAATCGAGACTTTGTATTTTCATGCTTTGTATTATCGAGTTGCTACTGTATTTATTATTCCATGCATCTAGAATTTAATTTTCTATTTTCATTACTAGGAAGTTTTAATAGTTTTAAAGGCATATGGTCTGTGTTTTCGCTAACTTTAATGAAAAATTTGTCTGTATAGTTGACAAATTGCTGTAAAATCAACAAAGGTAAAAATTAATGCAACATGCTAAAATTATTAATTTAGTATAATAGAAAGAAAAGGATTGATTTTCTACATGAGATGGTCAGATGTGCATATGCTTTAAAATAACATTTCAAGATTATCCTTGGCTAATATCCACTGATGAATCAGCATAAAATATTTTATTACTATTAGATAAAATTTTTAAAATTATATTTGAATGTTTATTAAATAATCATTCCTGTATGTGAAAAACACCTTTTGTACAGCTTTATATTCAGTTTAGGCTTAGGGACCCCATAACCACGGTTATGAGTACTCATTATATTGCTGTCAAATACTTACCATTAGACAGGGTTGGGCAGTATTTCAAGTATATGTGTTTGAAATGGGTATTTGAAACACTTAAAGTATTTTGTGTTTCTAATACACTTCACAAAGTGGGTTAAATACCCTACTGCTCTATTATGATTGGCATATAATATACCTGTATTGCTTTCCTTCCTTATAAAATCTTTATAGAATTGCTAAAGTTTGCAATTTTCTGGCCTAGTATTTTAAAGAGAATAGTTAATAACAATGGTTAAAGTCATAATTTTGTTACAATCTTTGTCCTTTCTTGCAGAGCGCCAGAATCAATGCCATGCAATGAGCTTGTTGTTACAGATATTTGTGTCATCCTGACAAATAAAGGTGAAACAGCTCCTCATGCCTTTTGTTTGATTGAGAAGAACCTGAACAAAGGAATGGTATGTGATATCATGATAACAATCAATTATTTTTGACCCACCATGTATGTTATTTATGTTATTTTTTATTTTATTTGATGCATAAGTTTTGTTTTGGAAATATTTTTTCCTGTGAACTTGGAAAACTTAGGGCTATTCCGGGACTAGGTCCAACTTAGTATAATCATAAAATTCTCTTAAATATGTGTGTTCAAGAATTAGGGTTCAAGTTCCCAAACTTCATGAACTGGGCAATGCAGAACATAGTTCAAGAAGTTTGGGGCGATGCGGTACACAATGGTTTCCGGGAGTGGTACTTTGGTGATGAGGGATACTACATCAAGGCTGACCATGATGTCCATTGGCTCAAGGCGAATTCCTTGCATGATTTTAACGAATTCAGCAGAGTTTTTCACATGATGAGCACAAAGTCCCACATGTGGAGCCAGAATGTCCATTAAATGCCAGCATCATCCGGCTCACCGGCATCATCTGGAGTCACCATCATCTGGCTCAACGGTTTGCGGTCCTCTCATCCCTGATCAACAGAGCAAAGGCCATCTTGGACCAAAAATGCCTAACAATGGAGTTAAGTCGTCTTAAAAGGACATTTTTACAAAATACCCATTTTGTAAAAACGTAGTCATAAGGAGATTTCCATGTCCCTGAAAAGGGCCTTCAGGGAATCCAAGGAGAAGTCGGAGGACACACCAAAACCAGTCGCCCAGGATCTCCTGCCATATGTCTCCACGATATCTGGTAAAATATCCCGTATATTGCACAAACACAACATACAGACAGTGCATTTACCACATAATAAATTAAAAGGCCAGCTAGTACGAGTAAAGGACCCAGCTGGCCTGACAGTGCCTGGCGTTAACCAGATACCATGCGAGTGCGGAGAGGTGTATATTGGTGAGACTGGTTGAACCATTGAAAAGAGAATTAAAGAACATCAACAGCACCTCCGACTGTGTCAACCTGCGAAGTCAGCAGTCGCTGAACATGCCATCAATTTCGACCATGCTATCCATTGGGAAGAGACCAAACTAATTGGCCAGTCCAAAGGATATTGGGACAGACTAATCAAAGAGGCAATAGAAATCCACCTTGAGAGAAAAAATTTCAACTGTGATGAAGGGTTCAACTTAAGTAGGTCCTAGAACCCAATCTTGAAAATGGTGGGAAAAGTAGAAGCGCCTCTGCCAATCAAAATCGGCCTGACCTGAGAGATACACTATATTAACAGGCACCACATCAACCGGCATCAACGGTCCTGATGACAATGAATAAGTCATTCATCGAAACGTCGGTGTTGTAGAAGATTGAGCATTGAGCAAAGTGAAGTCCTATGTTCATGGTATTTGGCCAGAAAACTAGAAATGCAATGAAAAGTGCACTTCCGCAACAGTAACTTAAAACATTATGAAGTATATTAAACAGATAAAGAAACAGTAATAAGTTAATAACCAATCAGGCAGGTTGGGCCAACACCTGAAACATTTGTTATATTATTTCTGCATGTAACGCCAAATTGTGTTGATATGTAACCTTATTTGGAGATCTTTTTGGTCTCGTGTAATGTCCGAGTGGGATGACGTCAACATTGTATTTTGCAGCCTTTTTCTTGTAGGTGGTGTTGGTTTTGGGCTCTCTTAAGGCAGGTTGAGGAACGTAATATGTGGCAACACTTGGCTATTTCATTGTATTCGTCTGCTCCACAGTTTGTTCTCAAAAGTTTGAAAAGAGCCTTTATTTCTTAGCCATTCGATGCCGTTTGCAGATGTTTACAAATGGTAGTATATATTATATCGAAAGATGAGGATGTACAACATGGCAATTACAGGCCAAAAGCGTAGGAACTTCGGTGTAAAGTAAGTTACTGTAGCGAAATATGTCAGTGCCTATCGAAACCCTTCAGCGGCTGAATAATATGATGTAGGTAGAAACCTTGTCTGACTTTGGAGAACACAGCTTCCTCTCTGTTTCAAGACCTTTGCTTGTAGTCAAATTGTACATGGAAATCAAAGGAAGAGTTCAGTCGTCACACGCCATAAGATATATACAGAAGCTAGAAAGATCGAGTGACAATTAGTGATTTCAAGGGCTCATTTCCATGCAAGATCTGGGTTGTTACAGAGGATGATGCAGAGGAGTGGGTTATCCCTATGAAGGCAAGCAATGGTCACGCAGCATATACCACAATTTTATGAAAAGAAGATGCTAAGTTTCCAGCATTTCTTCATTCACCTGACAGTGGCAGTAGTACAGTTAGGGTAAAATTGTTAATGCTGACCAGACACCAATCTATTTTGACATGCTCAGTTCTGCTACTGTGGAAGAGAGGGGGTCAAAATCAGTATCAATTAAAACCACAGGAAATGAAAAGACAAGAATTACATGCATACTGGGCATCACAGCTGATTGAAGGAAGCTACCACCTCATTTAATATTCAAGAGGAAGACTGCTGAAAGAGAAATTTCCTTCAGTGACTTATGTTCATGCTCAAGAGTGGATGATGAAAGACTGATATAGAGATTATGTGAAAGTGGTTTGGCAGAGAAGACCTGGGGCTCTTCTCAACATGCCATAAATGCTTTTTCTAGATTCCTTTAATGGCTATGTTACTGAGCAAGTAAAAAAGGATATGTGGATAGGAAATTCTGACATGGTTATGATCCCTGGAGGAATGACGAGCCTGCTTCAGCCACTTGATGTGTTGATAAATAAGCTGTTTCAAGGACAGACTGCAAGCAACTATGATGCTATGTGGATGCTGGAAGAGGAAAAGGAAAATATCTTGTCAGGAAAAATAATGAAGTCTTCTCTTGTTCTCATCTCTCAACTGATGCTTAAGTGTTTGAATGGCATTCCTGAAAAGATTGTGTTCAAGAGTTTTCAAAAATGTAGTACTTCTAATAAATATGATATGTAGCACAGAGAATGATATTATACAGGATGTTTCTGGAGGAAAGTTCGAAACTTCTGGAGGGGGTTGGGGAAGTGATTATCAGCATTTTTAATCATAGCAACTAGGGAGGGATGGATCCAGGATTTTTTTCTGATCCGGACCAGATCCTTGATTTCAGGTGTCAGATCCTCGGATATTTTCGGATTCAAGTGCATTTTTAATTGCATGCTATAAAACGAAGTTTTTAAAGTAATCAAGTTTTTTTTGGGTGTATACAATAAAAGGAATGATATTTCGATTATGTCTTACAAATTTTAATTGGCTCTGAGCAATTTACATAGTTGCAAAAACAAAAGGATTGCTGAACACACCAATTTCTGTTTTTGTGAACCCTTATGGTTGTGTAAAAACCCTATTCTGTCAAACTCATTTCGATTCGTTGACTGCTTTCAAGTTATTTTTTAAGAACACCTATACCCAAATACGTTCGGGAGCTAAATGGCTACGCTTAGTATCCGTTGCAAAACTCCATCACTCAAGTTTGGAGACTAATATCTCAAAGACGGCTCAATCAATTTTAAAATGAAGTACACCAAATAAAAGCTTGTTTATTTCTGCGATGAATGATGGTATAAAAAACTTGTTACCATTTATATTGATTTCAGTGTGTGCTTAAAAACAGAATTTTAACGCATTTTTCCAGGTACCGGACGGATGCCTCCCATTTACGGCTTTGTAATATTCGTTTAAATTTCGTAAATAAAATTATCGATTATTCGTTACGATGATGATAGATTGAAGCATTATGTCAAAGTAGTGAGTGTGTCTAATAATGATTCTGGAATTGGGAGAAACTATTCGTCCATATTGTTAACCCCACCAGCGAGTATTTGCTGTCTTAGTGACTGTCAACTTTGAAACTCTCAGCAACCAAACCATGACCTTGGTTGCATATTCTCCCCATGTCTTTTTCTCAAAGGCAAGTATTGATTAGTGCTACTAATTGCCGAGGTTTTCTAAGCGAATTAAAGCTCTTATCCACAAGAACATTAATTGCCTTGTTGTATTAACATCAGTTAAGTTACCATATCTACCATAATTTAAAAGATGGAGATGTGATTTTTGGTGCAATGAATTGAGAAATAAATTTACAAAAAGTTTTATTCTTACACATTTTTTTATACCTCTGAAAATAGGAGTGCTATCATACATTGTTAGTGTTTGAGGAATTAAATTTCGACGAATATTCGAGAGCCATCTTGAAAATAAGATACCGTTAGCATTGATGATAGCATAAAAAGAACAATACATATCATGTGCACCACTGTGAAAAGTTTCGAATCTCCTCAATCGATACTAGTTATTGAAATTCGGTGTTTTCATTGTAATTGCAGAATACTTCTGAAAAAATGTTTACGTTGCCATAGCTTGGTAACTAAGGAGTTGCTACCCCATGTTGCTATGATAAAAAATGCTTAAAATCACCTCCCCTGCCTCCTCCAGAAGTTTCGAACTTTCCTCCTGAAACACCCATATAAGGAATTAAATTTCAATGAATATTCGAGAGCCATCTTGAAAATAAGATACCGTTAGCATTGATGATAGCAGAAAAAGAACAATACATATCATATGCACCACTGTGAAAAGTTTCGAATCTCCTCAATCGATACTAGTCATTGGAATTCGGTGTTTTTATTGTAATTGCAGAATACTTCTGAAAAAATGTTTACGTTGCCATAGCTCGGTAACTAAGGAGTTGCGACCGCATGTTGCTATGTTAAAAATGCTTAAAATGACCTACCTTACCTCCTCCAGAAGTTTCGAACTTTCTTCCTTAAACACCCTGTATATTTACTAAAATTAGAGTTCTTCAATGTTATCGTGAAAGAACTTTTTCAAGTTTTTATTTGGTGACTTTTATTTTTAAAACTTTGCGAACATTAAATCAAAGTGAAAAATTCTTATTAATATCAATGCTGTAAGTGAAATTAATTGAATTATATGGCCTTCTTCTGACACTTCAGTATAGTTCAAGAACATAAAAACAGATGAATCCTTACTGGTAAATTATTTAAAATATGAAATATAATTGCAATCATATTGGGTTCTGGTATTGCAGTATTGCTTTTTGATAAGAGAAGCTACTGGTAGCGTAAGCCTAAAATTTATTTTTTTATTTTTTCTGAGTTTGCATTCTTTGGCCACATAGAATGAACTTCAACAGTATGTGTATAAGTTAGCTAATTTTGATTCAAGTTTGTGAAGTTGAACGTTTATTATTGCATTTTAGTTTCAGGTCGGATCAGATGTCTACCTATGCTACAAGAAATCAATGAATCGCGCGAATCTCCTATCATACAAGCCTGGTGGGTACAAAATGCATAGAAAGTTGTTTACTTTTTTCTAGTTATATTTAATCCTTTTTTCTCTTTGTACGCTTACGTCAGCTTCAATAAGCATTTTCCTGAAATGGTAGGCCATAATTTACAACAGCATCAAGTTGCGTTATTCCCTCAAGAAAATTAGCAACTCCAGGAATGTTTGAGTTAGGGCTATCTTGATAGACAATGTAGCTTTTGCTCATAGAGACTTCCATTTGCAAGTATAGTTTTCATTTTCTATTATTTAGTAAGATATAGTTCAGGAATGCTGTGTTGAACATGTTTATCGAATTTCAGTTCATTTAACCCTTTCGCTGCGGCTGTATTTCGGAAACTTGCCTCTTCCTGTGCGGCCGAAAAGTGAAGGGTCATCAAATATTTTTTTCGCCAATGTCTAAGGGAGGTTGACGACGGGTTTTCAGATTCATAAATAATAAGACCATGCTTTTTATTTTATTCTTTTACTGTCATCTAGATATTTTCAGATTTAAAATATTTTTAGAGTATGATAATCTATAAAGCAACCATCAAAACATAACGCTTTGTCGCAATCACGGCACCAAAATCGCGTGTCTTTTCTGACACCCTTTCTACGTGTTGTATGTTTGCACACAAAACATGGTCTTTTTGCATGCTTTCTATTTTCAGTTTCCGGAATTTTTTCACAAAAATGCCTTGCTGTCAGCCTGTCATCAATATTTTCGATGCAGTTCAAACTTGCTCGGCCTCTTGACTTAGATTTCGGCTTAGCGCCGTATTTTCCTAATAACTGCCGCAGAACAATAGTTATAAATTTTCTCATTGGGATTTTTTTTCCAGTGTTTACCTTGTACAAATAATACGCATTTAACATACTAATATCTACAAGATGAAAAAACAATTTTTTATACCATTTCAAAGTCTTTCTGACACATTCCACGGAACCCACCATCAGATCAGATTTATCCACTAACCTCATATTTGTTATATAGTCAACAACGGCATCAGGTTTCAGTATTTTCTCATTTGTTTTGAAACATCTTTTGCCACTATCTACCAATTTTCCCTCGTGTATTGTGGACAAAACACAAACATCCCTTTTATCGTGCCACTTCATTGCTAAAACACTACCATTGCATTTCTTCTCGAATTCACCCTTTGACATCTTTTGGGTAAATATTGGCATATTTTTTCTATTTCCGCTCACTCTACCACAAGAGCCAGTTCCTCTTTCAAAAAGGAAATGACAAAGTTTTGGACTGGTATAATAATTGTCCGTATACAAAACATGTACTTTTGTGAAATATTTTTCCATCAAAGTTTTGACGACCTCACCAGACACTCCCAATTCACTGTCTCGTTTTATCTTAGTTTTCATTCCGGTGTAAACAATCATATCTAAAACAATTCCTGTCTTACAGTCACACAGAACAAATATTTTTATTCCGAATCGATGTCTTTTTGAAAGAATGTACTGTTTGAACCCTCATCGCCCTTTGAATAGCACCAGAGATTCGTCAATAACCAACTTGCGAAATGGCCTAAAAACATGACTAAATTTAGTGGTTACATAGGATAAAACATGGTTGATTTTTCAGAGTGGATCATTCACATGAGGCATACTGTTATCTGCAAAATGCAGGCTACGTAAAATCAAGAGAAAACAATCACGCGACATATATTTTCCAAAAATAGATGTTCTAATTAGAGGATCTTTGGCCCAATAATCCTGAAATGTTTTCTTATGTGTGGCATAAGCAAACACATTGACAAAAAAACATACAATTCCTCAATATTTACATTCTCCCAAGCATGAAGTCGAGATTTTGGCGAAAGCACTGAATCATTCATGATAACACTGCTATACCTGTATGTCTCTTTGACAATATGAGTCATCAAACATGTATCAAAAAAAAGTTCAAAAAAATCACACTCACTGCTGCTCTTATCAATCCCGCTATTTTTCTGAATGCTAGCTGTGGAGTCATCAAACTCAAAAATCTGCGGGGTGAAACCACGGGTGCTGCACCAAAGGTTCGATGTTGTTGAGCCAACTTCCACAGGAGTTGGGATAAGGCCACTATCCGAATCACTTTCTTCAGATGAACTAGTAAATTAATCAGCAAAATTTTCATTTTCACTATCTGATGCAAATAACATATCGAGAACGTCTTCTTCTTGAAAAAGCCTTCTCCTCTTGCTGTCACGAGACATACTTCCACTTGCCATTATGACCCTTTACTGACTGATCACATAAGGGAGAACCTAAAATTCTCAGGCCGAGTTATCGCTCGGAAAATCCAGTTACGAACACCTGTTTATCATTAGCAACTAAAATCCTTGGAATGGACTCGAAATACCATTAGCCTAAGGAGAATGCAATCCCAGGAAAAAGAGAAAGTCTGGAAACGTGGAGAGGGATGACCACAGCAAACGTAGGAGCTACGTTTGCCGCAGTCTACCGGGTGAATGTAGCAGATACGTTCATAGCAGCGAAAGGGTTAAAGTGTTGTCATCAAAAAACAACAATGCAATGAAACACCCAATAAATATATTAATAATATTTATTTTATCCAAGAGACACAGTGCATAGTAATAATACTGGCAAGTGTATAAGACATGTCATACACAAGAAATATTGCACAGTTTTGAATAATAGAATACATTATTAATTTGGCCTCAAGTATTCTTTGACTATAATAACACTTATTTATCAGGGGCATGTTTCTAAGAGCTAAAAGTTACAAGTCACGTGACTGTTCTTACAAGGCGGATGGGTTACTCATATATACCTAACCAAAGACTTCTACTAGTGCAAAAAAATGGATCAACAAAGTCAACAAATAAAGGGATGTCTACAGACGTGTATTTTGAGCTGTTTAAGTTGTTTTTCGGTCAAAATTCATAACGACAAAGCAGTTGAGAGAAAATAATTAAATATCCTGATGTTTCTTACTCTTTAACTTATTTGTAATGAACAACTACTTACCAATTTGTTTATGTTGAGCAATATAATTATTAATAACAGGAAATACAAACTGTAAGTTACAATAAATGTCATTGATGTCAACATACGGTATGTTACCATGAAGTTTCAGTATGATATTACATTGTAACACCATTAATAGTGGTTCAATGAAGATTAAACCAATTAAACATGATATCTTGAAATGTAAGGTTTATTAATAACTGCCATTTAGAGCTCATCCTGTAAGAAATACATCGAAATAAATGATTATATCCAATGATGTTAGGTGAACCCAAAAACTCGCATACTCTTGGGATCTTTTAAGGTAAGTTGGGACATTAAATTACTTTCCAGCACATATTCAATCATTTGTATTTCCCCAAAAACATTGCTCTAACTTTTGAATTGGAAATATTGAGAGGTGCACGGCCAAAATGTGTCGTAATCATCAAAATACGAAATATGTATGGTCTTGATGAGGCCCGCCATTTTTTTGGACTAGTAGAAATCTTCGGTTAGGTATATCTGAGTAACCCATCTGCCTTGTGATATACAAGTGGATACTATTGTTCAATTCAAAACCAACATTATTAATTTTCACAAGTAATAAATATGATAAATATATACATATGGAGCTGATGACAGTTTTCATATTTTGGCGAGAAGTCGACAGTGGGCTTAATAATTTTGGTTACATGTCACTCTTACCGTAATTTTTTTGTATCTTCAATATATTTTGAAGGTAGGTTTGAAGGTCTCCACAACACTATACCATATGAAATTCTGGAATAAAATAATCCATATTATAATCTTATCAATACATTTTGGCTTACTAAATGTCTTATGATGGATAGTAAGTAGATCACAAGAGTTCAGCCTCTTAATTAGGTACATAACATGGAAAACCATTTCAGGTTACTATCAATGTGAAGTCCAAGGAAAATAAAAATTATTAACAGTATTTAAATGACTACCATTTGTCTGAAGAGAGTTAATGTCAATTGTGAAATTCAAAGTAGAGGAAACCGTTTCTTGAGTTTTTTTAATGTTTAAAACCAACCAATTACCTTCACACCATATAGTCATATGTTTCAGCAACAGTTCACCAGATTCAACTAGAGTATATGTATGTTTACTGGATGTCATTACACTCACATCATCTTCATACATAACACATTTATTAGTGCTATTAATCTGCAGCTGCCCTGGTAGATCATTAATAAATATCTAAAACAATACAGGGCCAAACTCAGACCCCTGAGGTAATCTTCTGTTTATCTTCTGAGGAGTGGAGAGATAGATGTTCCCATCACTTTGGTAGGTAAATGGTGTATAGATAATTATTTAGATTTAAATGTTAAGAAAAGCCAGATGGTGCACTTTTCCCACAGCAAAAATGTGATAGACAGTTTGCTTGTAAAAATTAATGGCCAATCAATTGAACAAGTCTCAGAATGTAAATTTTTAGGCATATTCTTGAATGCGAATGTTTCTTGGAATAAGCATGTATAAGTTCTGCAGAGTAAGCTTAGCTCTACCTGCTATCTATTAAGACACCTGCGTGAGACTACAAGCAAAACAGTAGTATTAAACTTATACTATGGGGAAATGTATCCAACTATAGCCTATAGTATAATATTTTGGGACTCAGCTAGCATTTCTCTAGCTATTTTCAAATTATAAAAGAAAGCTGTCAGGATAATCTCTGGGAAATCTCATAATGCTCCATCAAGGTCTATATTTCATGAATTAAATTTACTACCTCTTCCATGTATATATATTATGGTTTTAATCCTTCATATAAAAAAATAATATCGGAGAGACTTCCCGTAATTGTGACCATCACCACCATTACACCAGAGGAAGGCACAATATCCATTATGACAATATTAGAACCAAAGCAGTAAAGATTGGGCCCAAGGAAATGGGTTTTAGGCTATGTAATAATTTGCCCAAAAGCATTAAAGATATGAAGGGAAATACTGACTTTAAAAACAAATTAAAAAGATACCTCCTAAATAACATGTTCTATTCCGTAGATGAATATCTAAATGTTACTTCTATTGACTGAGTCCATTTTTATTTACTTTTGTGTTCAATTATTGCATTGTGTTACTGTTGTGTACAATTTGTGTTTTTTAAATTGACGTGCCTTATACTATGTATTCCAAGAAAATTATGGTCCTTGGGCAAATAAAAATTTTATTATATTATTATTATACCTCTATTGAGGATCATTAAACTTGAGAGCAGTTGTGGATTTCATTTGCTCTCTTCCTAATTGCTCATCCTATTTTGCTTTTCTGTTTTGAAGTGTGCTATGTACTGCACTGGGTCTGTAATGGAAGGAAGCCAAGTTCATTCTTGTGTTTTGAAGATTCTACTGTCACTGATTAGACTGATTGCGCCACTGTCCATGCATAATGCTCATGTACCTCGTTCTTCAATCATCTCTATGCTAGGCCACATCATGTGAAATAAATATTGTTCGCCCGCGAACTTCTGTAGTCCAAATTTAGTGTGTGAAAGTTGAGTGATTGGTGTCATTTTGGAACATATGAAAGTTTACAACCACCTGTATTGACTACTGTATGCTTTTCAGTTGGATTATTTGAATTATTGTATGGTGAGGTCTTAGATCAGGATAAAGCTTTTTAAATTTATCGTTATTGATTTATTCTCTTCCCATAATTTTGTTTCTATCAAAAATCTAAACCGACCTTTTAAATGCTTCCTCTCAGTGCTAACTTTTATATATATGTGTGTTTTTATGCTCAGTATTGTGAATGACCTTTAAGCATTCAACATGTTTCATTTACTAATGCCAATGGAAATTAAATCAATTTTTGTTCAATTTTAGGTATCCTTGCTCGGTACCCTCATATAGATCATGCTAACTTTCCATTCCCTGAGTCAGTGCCCATGTTTTGCCTACCCATGGGGTCCACTATTGAATGCTGGCCTGCCAAAGCTACCCAGCCAAGGCCTCTTTTCTCAACATTTGTCCTCACTGTGTCAGATGCTGCTGAAAAGGTAATTCTTGTTTAAGTGATAATAGATATGCTTTTGTTAATTAGGGGTGTTGTTATCCTTTGAGTTTAGCCATGACATGTCTCCCTGCCTTTACTTTTTCAAGGCACATGAATGGATTTTATATTTTGGACAGTCACCATTCACCATTTTGTTTTTTGCTCAGTGTACCCAGCCTGTTTTAGTGGTAGTATGATTATCATAGTTTTAGTATGTTAGAAGTTGGGTTTGTGTGTAACTCATAAAGAACACCTGTGAGAGGAGCCAATAGCTGATGAGAAGAAAAGAGGTGAGTGGTATTTTTTGTTTCTCAGTGAGGCTCCCAATGTTCTCTTGTGGAATAAGCAAAGGGTTGGTAAAATTAAATACTGGCAGACAAAAAAATAGTAACATGAAAAACACAGGAAGCTCCTTAATATTTCGGTGTGCCGCATGCATTGTTCGCTTGTCCTTGCGAACAAGGCACACGGCGTGCCGAAATATTAAGGAGCTTCCTGTAAGTGTTTTTCTTTTTCGTGTTACTAAACTTTTGTTTGCCTTCGTGTGGAAATTTTTATATATATATATTGTATTTTTAAGAACAATAAGGTTAAGGTTCTTTGGCCTTTGAGAGGAGTTGTGCCATTTTTATCCAAAAGGAAGTGCAGAGACCATATCTATTTGGAACTGTAAGGTGGGATATATATATAAACTCAAGTGCTATGGTGGAATCACCTACATGGGTCAGTTGTGTAGAGCAATGAGATGCAGGATACGGGAACTCCAAAGGGCAACAAAGAACTGGTAATTACACCGCTCAGCCATTGGGGAACAAATAAGGCAAGGACCCTCATACAATATCCACATTGATAATGCCATAAACACATTGCCAAAGAAAACAAATGTCTCCCAATAAGTCATTGAGGTGGCAGAGAAAGCAAACTTTGATTGGGGTGACTGCTATGAAACCATTAAATATGTGGGAATGCCTCTTCCAGGAACGCACCACCCAGGACACACCAATATATCTGAGTTCTATTCATATATAATTTGCCAAATCTGGCAAAATGCACTTCAGACCTGAAGACACCAATTGCAATGCCTGCAAAACTGGAGTCAAATAGGGTGATACTGTGCAGGAGGTATCCCAGAAATCCATGTGCTTCAGCTTTTTAAGTTTTATCTTAAGTTTGAAGTATTTGTGGGGGAATTGGCTGTGAATAACCTTCATGACTCTCTCTATCATAACTAAATCTTTCTTATTGCTTTAGAATATTCTTAGGCCTCATTGCATCACTACCATAAGCTGTTTTAATAATTCTAATGTTTCTTTGGCACTTAAACTTAACTTTAAAAATATTTAATGATAGAATATGGCTCCACTGATCCTTTTCTAACTGGCATTCACTGGTCTTAAGGATCACACGAACATGTGAACCGCCTGGTAATCCCGAACAATTGAAATATACACAATATTATTTGATGAGAACACCATTTCTTTACGTTGAGATGGTATTTACGAAGTTATACGTGCCGATTTACTTTCCATTTCCATTTGAATCACGCGCCATTCCAGCTGATCACAAGCCTGTTGTGAACTACAAATTTTGGTGGATTGCATAGCTAGAGCTTTAAGGGGCAATGGTGTAAGTATGGCGCATTTGAGCACAAATCCTGTGTGATCGCATTGTCACTGGCTTTCTTCCAATGCATTCTGTAATCGTTCTTCTCAAATCCCAAAGATGGCAGTATGTCTTTTGTACTCTGGTGGTGAAACCCAAGGCCCTTTTGTTTCACCCAACACGTCCTAGATGACCCTACCTAGGAGTTGTTTACTGAATAACCGCATGGTACCGTACTTGTCCATAGGAGGTCAAAAAAAATAATAAACCAAAAAGGTTTTTTTTTTAGTATTGGGTTACAATATAGATTTGTGCTTTCACCTGGTGTAGTTGAAATTATTAGTGATTACAACATTAAGTATGTTGGCAGGCCTTCAATAGAATGGGAGCAGATATTCGTTGTATTGAAGGGGAGACTTTGTTGTGAGCTTTGCTGTGTTGCGTCGTTTTCGGATGTCAAATTAAGTCCAGTGTTCTATTGAGCTCATCTGCCTCGAAGTCCTAGCAGATGACAAATGTAATGGAAATTACATCATTTGACAATGACAATTTTGATCTGTCTCCAGCTGAATAATGCCTGTTGAAGAAATAACGTGGCAGCATACTTTATGCGGCAAACGATCTGGGTGAAGGTGCGGGAGCAGTATGGTGCAGACGCGTATGTTGACTTTGTGACATTGTATCTTCTGTCAACCCCAGTGAAAATATGTGAAAAATTTTTATTTCGTGTTCGGTGTGCATTTGCTTTAAGGGGGCATCCATTAATTACGTGAGGCGTTTTGGGGGAAAGAGAGTCAAGCCGAATCTCACCTAATCTCACGTGGGGGAGAGGGGGGGGTCTCAGCAAATATCACGTAATTTTTTCCGCAAGAAACAGTATAAAATTGCAAGAAAACTGGTTTAATGAAGTAAAACATGTTTCTCCACTAAAATATGGCTAAATACTACACAATAATATTTATCGCGGTTATGCGAACGCCACAAAGTAGCTCAGTAGCCCCTCGTTTGTTTAGCCGCCACCGGCCAGCCAAACACGTGACTCGACGAGCGCGGCTGGGTGGCAGCGACGTGTGGACAGGTCCCGACCTGTGTTTCTGCCCGTAAATGTGTAAAAATAAGCGACAATGGTTTAGAGTGCCTAAATCAAAGCGAGGTTGAAGGAGCAGATGATTTTACTGAAAATCACATGGACATGTTGGTTCCAGTTGTCACTCTTGAGATCACACATGAGTCCCCGTGGACTGAATTAGAATGAGTATTCTTTTACGAATTTTATTAGTTCCTAATTAAGTATTTAATTGTTCGATTTTCTCACTGTGATTCTAGACTACGTTCTTAGTAGTCTTAAATACTATTCTCAACTAGTCTTAAATAAAAATAATCAAACAAATAATGTTTTTTGAATAAATCCAATGCAATTAAGCATAGATTAACATATTTACACTAAAAAACGCATTTGGAAAAATCTCACGTGAGATTAGGGGAAAGGGGGGGAGGGGGTCGAGCCGAATCTCACAACATCTCACCAAGAGGGGAGAGGGGGTCAAAAAATCGCCAAAATCGCCTAACGTAATTTATGGATGAGTGTATGGAGGATTTAGTTTTTCAGTGGTCTGTATAGGATATAGTGTGCAGTGCACATAAATGAGTATCTTATTCCCGGCACCGCTTAAATAGTTTAAATTTGTATGTGAATGGGTTGTTCAATGTAAGACAGTATTTGTGGATGAAGAAGGTTATGTTTACTTTTCTGTCAAAACTTGAGCCATTGTAAAAAATTACCGGTGCTCCTAATATTTATTGAATGTACAGTAGTCCTACAATGGATCTCAAAATGAATACGGTGCAGTATCTTATTAAAGTCCCTTTTTCTATGATGTGAGAAGAACAAAGATTGCAGGTTAAGACAGCAGGTGCTCATCAGCCTGATTTGAATATTGTGACTGAAGTCAAAGGATCAACACGAGTGTATAGAAGAACATTTAACAGGGATTGGTACACCAAATATAAGTGGCTCTGTGGTTGTGATACCATAAATGTACTTTTCTGTTTTCCCTGCCTACTGTTCTGTGGCAATGCCGCATGGACAAAAACGGGAGTGACTGACTTGGGACACTTGAGCAATAAAGTGGAAAAGCACGAAATTTCTCTGAAAATTGTAAATAATAAAGTGAACATGACCATGATAGGAAAGGTTAATATTATGATTAACCTTAATGAAGGCCATAGACTGGAAATTAAGTGCCGAAATGAGGTGGTTGAAAAGAAGAAAAAGGGGTCAAGATCGTCTCAGTGCGTTGGTAATGCTGGCTATCGAGAAACGTCTTGTTTGCAAGATGAAGGACTTCAATTTTAAGGTGATCGAGAAGTTCGCTTCGCAGAAAGACAGGAGGATGCATTTTCTCTACAATTGAGGAGTGGATGAGTTTCATAACGATTTAATGTTGTAGTTTACTTTAGCACTGTGAATATTTGAATGTTTACTAACGCGACTTTTTACATTAATATTATGTGCGTAATTTTGAAATTTTGCCATATTTAGTCATATTTGCGTTTCTATCAGTTTATTGTACATTACTATTGACAGCACCATGTAGGCTATTTGGGCTTGCGTTAATGTTTTAACAGACTGAAGAAAAATACATAGAAATTTTTTAATCTGTTGTTAGCTCTGTGTGAACACCCAAAGATTTTTATGGACGCGATGCCACTGCTGGCATTCAAGAGGTACAGACTCATGGTGCTTCATTAACAATGAGCCAGGGATACTAGTGCTTTGATACTTCTATATAATATAACATAAATTGTCATTGTATTTAACTGGGGCCTTTACCCTGGGATAGTACCTGTAGTTATAAGGATTTTTAACTAATATCCTCGTCAATTGTACAGAAAGTGTGTGACAACTTGGTCACTGACTGTTATTGCCATGCCTCAATGGACCCAAGTTCTATGAAAGTATAAATGCAATTAGCAATTATAAATAATAGCAATTTTCAAGAAAATAACTATTAGGGTCATAGTAGTTTTCTGGCACAAAGTTTCATTTTTAATGAAAAAAATTACTGTCCTCTCAAAAGCTTACAAAGATCTTTGAAATTCTTCAGTTCGTGCTTGAAAAAAGCTCTGATGTATCTCCATGATGCCCTGACATAACAGTGTCACTTAATTAAATGTCTTTTAAGTATCTAGTAAGTGATTATTTCCTTGTTGCTATAAATTTTTTAATATATAATTCTCTGAATTTCTTCTATTTTAGGTTTATGGTTCTGCCATTACTTTCTATGAGCGCTATCCTTCAGAAAAACTCACGGTGGAGCAGCAAAAGGAGCTTGATTTTGACGTCCAAAGTGAAAAAAATACCAAAACTGTTAATGTTAATAAATGCATTTGCCTTCTTTCCCACTGGCCCTTCTTTGATACCTTTGAAAAATTTCTCTTGTTTCTCTATGACATGTCCAATACTGGCCCTCATACAGTTCCTATTGAAAGGTGAGATTTTCTTCTAGTTTTATAGCTTTTAGTTAGTTAGTCAATATTAAATTTTTAGCAGTTAATTTTCATTATAAAGCCCTTGAAAAGCTGGTAGCATTTACGAATGAGAAGGTTCTCAGACTAAATTTTTCAAATACATACTAACCATTGGAGGAGTAAGTGGTAGCTGTGTGCAAGTGTTTTCATGTGACTACTCTCCATGCTAAGTGCCCTTCACTCCCTGCCTTCACTGCCTTCACATTCCCCTCCCTCCTATCTCTTTACCCCAGGGATTGGGTTGATGCGGTGGTTACAGTTCTGGCTTTCCCTTCCAAGTAATCCTGATGGTAGTGGAAATTTTTCCACCGAATCCAGATCCCTAGCTGAGTGCTCTGTGGAAAGCACTACAATTGTATCACTCAGTCCATCAGATGGGACATTCACTGTTGTGTTCTTAGTAATTTTCATTTAGAGCCAGCTAGTGTCTACCCCAGGTTTCACTCAACCCTTCTCCCGCTAACCTACCCACTGATCCTCAATGGTAGGAATGACCTTAATTTGCTGCCTCTCTTTCATATGCCACCTGCTTTTGCAAGTGTGTGCTACTATCAGTTCCATGGCAATCTCGCTTTATTACTCATTAACTCTAGCTTATTGTTCATGGGAATAGACCTCATGGTCCTATTCCTATTCTCTCTTATTGGCTATTATTCACTGAAGGTGCATGCCTTCATTTATTGTTTTAATATATTTTAATATTGAATTCCTTTACAGGCATATATCACATTTTCTTGAGGATATTCCTTTCCCTTCACCTCAGCGCCCTGGTATTCTAATTCAGCTGTCAACAGCATACACAATCATGTTGATACAACCAGAAGACTTGCCCCTGCCAAGGAGGTAACAAATAATCAATTTGATTTCAATTTAAGTATTTTCTTATGGTATTATTGTACAAAATTTTCTTTTTTTCCAGTGGAGCAAGCTTCAAACTGATGCTAATGAATCTCGGACCGGACAATTGCTTGCTTGTTTTGCTTTGTGCCCTTACTGAGCAGAAGTTGCTTGTCCACTCACTGAGGCCTGATGTTCTGACGGCTGTCGCTGAAGCAATCTCAATGGTTTGTAAAATTATTTTACTATGCTTGGAATATCCATGTGGAATTAAGTGGATACTTCAGCCTTTGTAATATGGTAGATAGAGATGGATGCTATATCTACATATTTACCTCTCGTTTTATCGTGATCATTTATGCCTTTGCAGGCCACTCAGGCATTCCCTTGACAGTAAATATATAATACCCATTTTTCTGTTTATTTTATTCAGTGAACTGAAGTTTTAAGAAATGTCAGAATTATGAGTATGTCATCGTAAATTTGTATCAATTCCTTTCATGTTGTTGCGTTAAGATTATAGAATCGATTTATCTATTATGTCTATTTTTGAACAAAATTTTGATTTAGTTTCAAGGTAAGTAGTGAATACAAATGTATGAAATTAATATCGTGTAATCCGGTGAAAACAAAGGTCATGAGGGACAGAATTTCTCCAAAGTTATAGGCAACCCCTGTTATGTTGAGGAGAAAAAAGTGATGGCATCAGAGTTACGATTTCTGTTTTAATAATTGAAGCTGAAAATAAATACACTTGGCAATATTTACATTACTGATGTACTGATGAAAATATGGTTTTAACTTTGCATATTTTTACAATTTCGCTTTTAAGTTTAGCATCTTCTTATTGCACAAGTCCAAAGATATTAAGATTTCAATTTTTATAGGGAGCATAATTGTATGCAGACTATCTAGATTTGAAATCTTCAAAGTCCTCCTTTGCTTTTGCACGATTATACTGCACTGACACTGTCTCTCCATTAATTTACTACACATGCACGATATGCTGCTCACAGCACCTAATTCAGAGTGACCTACCAAATTCCTGCTGTGAATTGAATGTCTCAATTTGGGGAGGCCTTCTTGTACAGATGACTTGCAAAAACTCCTCATTGTGCAAAGAGATCATCATCTGATATTCTCATTGGTGATCCAACTAGACATCTGGACCCAGAACAGACTAATGTGGGAAGTGAAACAAAATAAATTATGACTTGTCCATCGTAATAGTGTAGTTTAGCATTTCAAATTTAGGTTATTAAGGCACTGGTTTTCAAAGGCCTTCCAGTGTGGCAAATATGACTCATCATGATGCTAAAACAGATGGGTGGCAGACAAGGCAATTTTCAATGATTGTCTGTCAGTGTTATTATATTTGATGATGTTCAATGTTAGATATCAATTAAAACAAACATTTAGACAATGCACTTCATAATCCAGAGCAATTTCTGTTACACCTTTCAATTTCAAGATATAATCACCTCAATATCAGGATTAGGTATATGTTGCCGGATTTGCTGGCAGATTTCATTCTGGCACTAAAGACCAATACTTCAGGCCACTTGTTTGTCATGGGAAAATGTGTTAGTGAAAATAATCTAAATCTCTACTCTCTTTAATTTCTGTTACAGGTGATATTTCCATTTAAATGGCAATGTCCCTACATACCGCTGTGCCCCCTTGGCCTTGCTGATGTTCTCCATGCTCCTCTACCGTTTCTCATTGGAGTGGACTCCAGGTTCTTTGATTTATATGACCCACCACCAGACGTTAACTGTGTGGACTTAGATACTAATAATATAACTATGTAAGTATTTTTTTTCAAATTTATGCCCTTTGGCCCTGTTATAAGAATAAAGAAACACCAAGAGACCATGACATTTTTTAGTGTTCTTGCCTCTTAGTGTTTTATTCGTATAGTTGATATATTAAGGGTGTAAAGCTCCTCCCATTTTCATTGAGATAAACTGACCAGGTTTTGTAATCCTTCCACCCTGGGATTCTTGTTCTTTTGCTACTACTAAATGCAGGATGAAAGTAAGTGGAGTATTTTGTCTTCTAGTGCAGTTTACTCTATTGGAGGTGCAATTTCTAATGATTGATTTATTTTAAATGGAACGTTTTTGGACTGTAAAGTCAAAATTAATTATGTCTGTTTTGTTATGCATTTGGTTCCAAGCTGTTCATAAATCATTAGGTTCCACAATCCAGTACAGCTGGTTTTTCAGCCTAGCAATTTCTGTCCCATTGCCGGAGGCATCTTCAGGTCAAAGGTCAGGTCATCTCTTGACCTGAAGATGCCTTCTGTTTCACAGGAGAAACTGTTGTTGCTCATTGCTGACATATGCTGCAGTACCTGAAGATAGAACCACATATATCTAGGAGCACTTGAACATCATTGCATGGAATCTGATATTTTTAACCACTATTAGAGATGGGTAAATTACTGTAATTTTCCAGTAGCTTTTAACTTTCTGCAATTAATAGTTAATTGTGGATTCAATTGGAAAGCTAATAGCAATAGAAAGGGGTTAACAGCATTTAAATCATTACTATTGTTACATTAATGTATTAGAAATAAAGGAAACAAATATGGCAGCCCTCAGGCAATTCTGCTCTTCTGTTTGGTATGAGAAATTTTCATTCACACAGTTAAAAATGATAGCCCCACAAATATTCCAAAAATGAGTTGAACGTTCCTTTATTAATAATTAAGATTGTATTAAATATATGTAGACCTAGATTAAAATAATATGTTTGGAATATATTGGTATGAAAAAAATCTGAGATGGAGGAGAGTATTACCAAATATTATGCTAATTTTCAGGGGCTGCAGTAAATTACGTAAAGTACCACTACGAAAATTACCACAGTGATTTACAAAAGCCTATCTCTAACCTCAATGTATGATAATTTAAAAGTAAGTCAGATATGCAGTCATAACCTTGTTCAGAGGAACTTGTGCCCTTCCCCAATAATCTCTGATGGGAGGGACCTACTTCAGGATATTGAAAAGTTAATGGCATGAAGGTTGGACCAGAAAATTGGTAGAGGGACTAGAATGGGAAGGGACATGTACAGGAATGTTTTTCTTGCAGTTGTTCAAGCAAACATGCAGATATATTGTCTACAGCTGAAGGATTGAAGCTGGTGATGATTTGTGCCTGTGTGATGTCCATGTTTTTTTCATCTTTTAAAGTTGAGGAATTAATTGCTGTATCATAGAATCAATGATAAGGTATTATTAATAAAGAAATTTCATACATATTATTTTGAATCAAAGTACTCTTTTTTCACATAGGTGTGAAGAAAAGAAATCCTTAAATGTCAAAATCCTTCCTAAGAAACCAGCCCGAGTTTTACGTTCAAGTCTCCAGGCGTCGTATGAAAACTTAAGACAAGCCGTTCGAAGTAAGAAGCTCAGCAAAGGTGAAGATTCAAGCAAAGATGGCAGCATAGATAGGGATTTGTTGAGAAAGAGAAAAGAGGTATAAATTGTCATGTATCAGAATGAATTCTTGATACTTGTAGTAATGCAGAGTAACTGGCATTAATTTTTCTTTTTCTTTACTATGTCAATCCAGCAAATTTTTGAATTGGAGATACAGGAAGCATTTCTTAGGTTTATGGCCACCATTCTCAAAGGATATCGGACATACTTGTTGCCTATTACTAAAGCACCAACTGTTGGCACTACTGACCCAAATTCTTTATTTGATCTTCATGGTAATATATACTTATATTATCCATAAAATAAACTACAATTATAATACTGTTTGACCTTTGTATGTTATAATTTTTTAAAAATTCTATCTATAGGTTTCCTGCGCTCAAGAGACAAAACTCATCACAAGTTTTTTACAATGGTTATGAAGACTCAGATGTTCATTAGGTTCATCGAGGAAAGGTCTTTTGTGTCTGACATGGATGCAAGTCTCGCCTTTTTTGATGAATGCACTGAGAAGGTAATGTGACTAAGTATTTTGGATTCTTTTATGGATTTCTAGATGTCTTAATGTGACCTGTAGTGTGAATCAGTATATAATTTGATTCTTCTCCTACTTAGCAATTCTCCTGTTGAGCAAGGCAATTATTTCCTCGCTCTCGCACATTTTTACAAAGAATAGATATAAGTAGCCATCCCTTGATAACCGGAAAATCAGTGAAATATCTTGATAATCTGGGAATCTTTCTAGATACTGATTCAGTTTATCAATTTCTCTTTGATTTTATGGGACTGTACTATGAACATTATTTAGATATATCAACAGCTAACCCTGAAATGTACTTCAAACTCTCTGAGAAACAAAATTTTCCTCCTGGAAAACCTGTAATACTCTTCAGTAATAAAAATCTAAAATTCATTGATAGTGTCACACTAAAGAATTGGTATATATGTACAAATATGCATACATTTTTGCATTAATGTCAATAGATGTGTTGATTAAACATCCTATATTTCATCGTAGGGCTGTATGAATGTAGTATACTAGCACCTTATGAAGCTGAACGTAAGATGGCAAAATATTTCTCTTGCAAGGAGTAAAAATCCTGGCCAATCTTAATTTCATGCCTGAAGAAAAAATTGCCAGAATGTAACCTGCACAACATGTGTGTGCAGCATAGTGTCTCTTTTCATTGGAATTCTCATTTAAAACTTAGTATTATGTGACAATGAACAATCTCTTTTGAATTGTGTGGATGAAAGGATTCTAAGCTAGAATTCTCATTGGAAAAAAGAAAACTAAATACTGTTGCTTGGGTAGAGCAGTTCTATGGAGAATCTTGCAGTACTTAGTCTCTTCATATATTTATTATCATTGGAGAACTGTTAGGATAATAACTGTCTATACTCAGAACTAGATGGCCCTAATTCTGGTGATGTTTTTTGTAAGCATAGTTATTTCACTAATGGAAGTAATTTTCTCATGAGTATGTATGCAACTAGGTATTTATGTACATACTTGCATGAATGTTTCCATATATGCCAATTGATATGTTAATTCAAAATCTTTTCTGTTGTTTATTTAGCATTCTGTGTATACATTTTAATTAGGGATGGACCGATACCAGAAATTGCTGATACCGATTCCGATACAAATTCTCCTCCCCCGATACCGATACCACTTCGTTCTAGGTATAATACAAACTCACTATTTCACCACAAACATTTTAAGCTGGCTCAATCAACTAAGAAACCGGATTACCGAAACAACCATTTTTACACAGGCGAAACACTAAATTCACTGAGAAAGTTTGGTGTAGAACGGTGATTGAAAGAAACGCACTCTGTCTTACATTGAGCTGATGGCATTCGGTACCAGAGCACTCTAGCGGTAGAATTCGACACTTCGTTTAATTGGCCGAATAGGTGGTAAAAATCTGAAAATTGAAAAAATCTGAAAAACACTGACGTGACTGACGATACTGATGCCATAAGTATCGGCCGATACTTCATATTGGTATTGGTATCAGTCCATCCCTAATTTTAATGTATATTGCAAACACACTGAATGTGTATGATTTAACACTTTCCCGGCGAATTAAATTAGTGTACATTTCTCGGGCTCGCCACCGGGTAAGATAGTCATAGGCAGCCAACAAGGCAGCAGTTATAGAGAAGGTATTAAAGACGCTGAATGTGTCTTTAATACCTTCTCTACAAAATAGATTTTCCTCAGAAATTGCAAATTCTCTAGCTACCATATTATTCTGCCATTTTTTCTGGTATCTTCATTTATTTATTTATCGTCTGACAAAACTAGCAACTTTGATAAAATTCATTCAAGGCATCACTTACTCAAAATGAACATTGGTTAGAACATCAACCCTGTTGAAATATCAGCTCGGGAGAACGATTACCAGGGATTTCTTGGAGCTTTGAATGAAAACAACCGGCTCGTATAGGAACAACATGGCGAAGCACAGTTTATTTTAGAAACAACTTCCGGTATTACAAAAACAAATGAGTGAGTAAAAACGTCACAGGTGGGAGATTACAAAGAGTTAGAAACAATTACAACACTCTCCCTTAATCGACCAACATCTTTTTCTTCAGCAAATACACATTCCTAAAGGCATAATACACTTGCGGTGAGCAGTAACATTAAGTGCCTTGGTGAATACATCAGCAATCATTCTTTCTGATTCCATGTAATTAAGTATTACCTTTTTACATTTAATAAGTTCCCTGATGTGATGAAACTTAACCTCTATGTGTTGAGTACGTGCATGCAGAACATTATCAGAGGCTAATTTCAATGCACTCTGATTATCATTCCATAAAAGAATTGGACCTTTTCTACCACTTAACTCAGACAACAACCCTTTCAGGTAAACAGCTTTCCTACCTGCAGAGTCTATAGCAATATATTCTGCCTCAGTTGAAGACAGAGCAGTTACACTTTGCCTTTTACTCTCCCAGCAGATTGGCCCACCAGCATTCACAAAAACATACCCAGTAACAGATTTCCTGTCAACATCATTTGCAAATGAGGCATCAACAAAACCACAAATGTCAGGAGTGTTTTCAGTCTCTTTGAATTCAATACCCATGTCACTGGTTCCCTTCAAATACGTTAAGACTCTTTTCACACACTGCCAGTGTTCACTAGTGTAGCAATTATTGAACTGGCTAAGATAATTGGTCACAAAAGATATATCAGGCCTAGTGCACACAGATAAATAAAGCAGACTGCCAATCACCTGCTGGTAAGGTACACTTTCACACTTTGAGGCGTCACTCTTGGCCAGTCGAGTACCAGGAACCATTGGAGTTGACACAGGCTTACATTCTGACATTCCAACCTTACACAGTAGGTTCAAAATGACCTGCTTTTGGTCCAACTTCACTTTACCGTCACCCATTCGTACTCTCATTCCCAGACAATCCACAACTGATCCCAAATCTTTAACCTTAAAACAAGAATGCAGCTTACCAGGAAATTCTTTTCTTTGTCTTTCTCTTATAGGATATCTCCTTTCACATTCTGTAACTATGTTTTCAGGGACATTCACGTGTATTTCACTTTCACTGACAACAGACTGAATGTCAACACCATTTTCCACACCATGAATGTGATTGACATCAGCATTCACATCACTGTGACAACCATCATTGTCATTGACATTACACATAGGAAATGGAAAAACATCATCTAGGTTAACAGTTACAGGCACATTTAAAAAACCTTTCTTCCCTCCACCAATAGCCTTGATTGCAGTGAAACAATTTTCCTTAAACTCAACATCACGAGCAACATGAATTTTTCTTGGGTTATTAGGATCAAGTAAGCGATACCCCTTACAATCTGATGAGTAACCCACAAAAATCATTTTCTCACTCCGAGGATTCAGTTTGTCCCCTCTAATTTCCTCAGGGATTAGAGCATAAGCATCAGAGCCAAAAACCTTAAGCTGATAATGACTGACCTTCTTACCAGACCACAAAGCCTCAGGGACATTACCAGGAACACTCCTATGAGGGCTCCTGTTCAGTAAATACACAGCAGTGTTAGCAGCCTCCGCCCACATCTGCTTAGGACTTCCTGAGTGGAAAAGCATGCAACGCACTTTCTCAAGAATAGTGCGGTTCAACCTCTCAGCAACTCCATTTTGTTGGGGAGTATACCTCACAGTTTTCTGATGAGTGATTCCTCTAGATCTGAAAAAATTCTGCAGCTCATCACTCAAAAACTCAGTTCCATTATCAGACCTGAAACATTTCAACCTTTTACCAGTGACATTTTCAGCCATATTTACAAAATCAATGACTCTCTGCTTGGTTTCAGATTTACATTTTAGGAAATAAACAGTCGTCCTCCTAGAGAAATCATCTATGAGAGTAAGAATATACCTTGACCCACTCCATGACTTCACATTTGAACCAAAATCGCAAAGATCAGAATGAACTAGACCTAATAGCTCATCTGCCCTAGTACCTCCTTCCTTAGGAAAAGGTTTCCTGTGCTGTTTTCCAAGAACACAAACATCACAATCACTTGTAGGCTCATGTTTGAAATTAATGCAATCACTCAATTTGTCTCGCAACAACATCATGTTTTGCTTACCCAAATGACCCATTCTCTGATGCCACAATTGATAATCATTGCCATCACATACAAACGCCTGCTTTGATTTGACATCCAAACGGTATAACCCATTACTCGTTCTACTTGCAGTGGCTAGTTCTGTACCATTACACACAAAGTCATTGTCATACATTTTACAACCCTTGTTATCATACACGACAGTGATTCCTTTGTCGGCCACTTGACTAACAGAAATCAAATTTTCTTTCAAGCCAGGAACATGCACAACATTTTTCAGTTCAGAAATATGGTCACTTACATTTAAGTTTACAGATCCAACACCTTTGCTCACAAGCTTACCGTTATTACCAACAGTAATCTCTACATGGCCTTCAATGTCTGGACAATAATCATGCATACGGTCTCCATACGGTGACATATGCACGGATGCTCCGGAATCTACGAACCAATCCGAGTCACAGGATGCAGCCGACAGGGCACACAGAAGACTTCTCTTCATTCTCCTATCTTCTCCACTCTTCTCTCCCTTAACCTCGGCTCTGCTCTCGTTCGGATCCTTCTTCTTCCGCAACTGTGGGCATTGCGTTTTAAGATGCCCCTTTTCACCACAGTTCCAGCACTTCCACGCCTTCACAACCGACGAACTCCCAGCCATGGTCGAAGAGTTGGACTTACTGCCCTTAGAGTACAGGGCACTGGATTCGGGAACACTAGAATTTTGACCGGCACTCACGCTCTTCCGGTAGCTTTCATCGAGCAAAATAGTTTTCACACGATCCAAATTCAAAACACTCTCACCACTAGTGATAGCCATGACGAGATTATCGTACGAATTTGGCAGCCCCTGAAGCAGCATTGCAGCAACAAAATTCTCAGCCATCGGCTCACCGATACCCTCCAGCTTGTGCGCCAACCCGATCACCTCACTAATATACGAGTCCATTGATGCGAACTTATCCAGTTTCATTTGGCACATTGAGCGAAGCAGGGAAACATACCGCCATTTACCTTTGTCCTCATAAGCCTTAGATAAAGCATTCCACGCGTCCTTTGCTGTTTTAGCTGGCCTAACATGAGGATATACTACAGGCTGTACCATGAGGCAAATATCTGCCAACGCTTTTTCATCCCTACGCTCTTTCCCTTCACCACTGTCCGTTCCTTGAACACTACTCCACAGCCCATTGCGACGCAAATAATTCGTCATCGCAAAAGACCAGTCATAATAATTCTCCCGGCCCACGAGTTTCTCAAAACCGTACGACTGCGACGTGACCTGAGTTTCGTACATTTTGCTGACAGAAAAAACACTGTTTACCACAAAAAACGATCTCTACACACAGCGGCGATTCACGGATGTCGTCCTGGGCCCATAACCTGTTGAAATATCAGCTCGGGAGAACGATTACCAGGGATTTCTTGGAGCTTTGAATGAAAACAACCGGCTCGTATAGGAACAACATGGCGAAGCACAGTTTATTTTAGAAACAACTTCCGGTATTACAAAAACAAATGAGTGAGTAAAAACGTCACAGGTGGGAGATTACAAAGAGTTAGAAACAATTACAACAAACCCGCATCATGACAGAGACAAACAACATGCCCAATAGGTGCAAATGAGATTAGCATTAAATACTTTTTTGGTATCTTTTTGAGTACAGAAAACTTATGATGTGCATATCTTATGGAAGGGGGGTCACTTTTGAATGGTTCAATTCTATGGCGTAGTTTTACTTAAGAGTTAAACCTGAGTGGGAGTCTGGTGCAATTGGGCATGCATATTCCTGATATTCTTAGTGAAAAAAGCATTCACCTGAATTTTTAATCTTCGAAGAATCTTTTCAATTATATTTTATTTTATTTAAGTTGTTGATTAGTTACTTTTCTGGTGCTAATATATTTAAGCTGGACTTAATAATTTGATTTAGTGTTTCCCAAAGTTCAGTAAAAGTTTCCCAAAGTGTAAGTATGAACTTAAGGTGTTTGTAGTTGGTTCATTTTATGGAGCTTCATTTTGACTATTCCTTATTCAAATTCTTACATAAAGCCATGCATTACTTAAAATGGTGTATAGTTGGGTGTGTTCCTTCCATTCATAGCTGTATATTTTTCTCCATGTGTGTACATGTCCCTAAGCATGTCATTTCATTTTCTACAGGTTGATGGCGATGATGGAGATTCTCACTTACTTGAATTAGATGAGTCACATAAAAGTGAAAGGACTGTCTTCATTATGCCTCCAGAACCCAACGGACTTCCGTCTGGAGAAAAGTATTCTTATGAGGTAATTGGAAAAAGCTAATGATGATGTTAAGATTGTTTAACATTTGCTGGCCCTGTTGCGTCACTGGGGTAAAATTCTTACCAGCTTATCTGGGGCATGTTTCACAAAGCTACAAGTCTTCAAGTTACAAGTTGAAATGGTAGACACTATCCAGTCCATACATAGCAATTATTTGAATCTTATGAAATATTGCGTGAGTTTTTCTTGCCATCATTCTTATCCAAAGGTCCCTGCCAAGTTGCTCGGTGTTCATAAATGCATCAATATATGAAAAACCATACTTAAAGTTTACAGTTTAACTTGAAAGATCCCAAGCAAGGTTGAATCATGGGCAAAAACTTGAGCTTCATTAGAAAAAGTCACTTGACCATTAGAAAGAACATTATTTCATTTATAAATAATGTTCATTTTGTCAAGATATCGTTTTGAGTTGTTGTTTTATCTTTCATAAAATATTACTTGCAACATAAAGACATAATATTCTCCAAGTATCTTTATGGTTGATTATTGCATAATGATATGTCGTAAAGGTAAGGTAACTTATTCTCTGCATTTTCATCTCTCTATGAATAAAATGCATTTAGAAAATAACTAGACATAAAATAAAAAGTATATTGTTAAGTACTAATAAGTAAGAAGTCAGCCTGTGTGAAACATATGTGTATTCAATCCTTTCTCTTGTCTATCCTAGTCTTGTTATTTTAGCCTACATCCTAAAGTATTCTCCTGTCCAAAAAAACTTACCACCTCAGAGCCGAAAAATTTCTAAGTCCCGAGTTGACGTTGATGTGACAACGCCGAACCATGCCTCCTTGCTCGGGAAAGCAATAAACGCACGGGACAGAAAAGAAGCCTTCTTCGGAACATACTTGATGAGAGGGAACACCCCTCGGCGAAAATTTTTGACCTGCAAGGGACTATTTCTGGGGTGGGGTGGGTTGGGTCTATTGTGTTGGTCCTATCCTGTCGGTGTCGGGGTGGGGAGGCATGGAGGGAAAGGTTGGTCGGAAAACAAAGTCGCAAAATCGTCCTTGTTTTCGGAAGCTACAGGAATGAAAGACTGAACTCAAATATCCATTTCATGTCTTCATTGACCCACAGGAAACCTCTGAAATGGATGGGTGTTCCTTGTATTAGGCCGCAGGAAGTCTATTACCGTCGTGATAAGAGGTTGAATCGGATCAAATCGAATGTAGAAATCATTTTTTATGCTTATTTTTCTGATAACAAGTTGTTGTCTAACATACGATAGAGGTCCCATTATCTAGGCATTAATCGCAGATTGTTATTGCTCAGAGGGTTTGAATTGGATGCATAATCATTCTATTACACTTTTTTGTTTGAGTTTTGACTTGAGTTTAATATTTTATATGACACATCATTGATGTCTGAGGTGATAAAAACATGTTAACCACACAGTTTGGCCCTCAAGGAAATCATTTGACAGTATTTCTTTGTTGTACTGGACAAAGTTTTTGTAAATTAGAATTAAATAGCTTAAAATAGATAAAATTAGGAATTCACATTAATTTATTTATAATTCAAGTTCTAATCAGCAAATGAATTTGTCTGGCTGAGTCCCATGAATTGCGTCCCGTCTACTTATACACTTTGGGCAGGGAATTGAGAGGATATCGGTTGTATCCTCCAAGTCATGTTCAATATTTTATCCCCCCTCACTGAATTTCAACGGGAACCCTCTGCTGATTAAACATAGAATGTACAAGGATGACCACCGGTGGCGGAAAGTCCATGCTGGTTGTAGTCGCACATTCACCAACAACCAGCTCTGAACTGTAAACACACCAAAACGAAAGAAAGCCTCTTCACCACCTTCGCTCGTCTTCCCAATGAGGCCTGCACAAGAATTGCAAGGGGATGAGACAGCAACATTGTTTTCAGATTGGAGGGGGGGAGGAGGAGCGGTCTAGTGGTCGGTCAGCTCTTATACCCAAGGTTCGTGACGGCGAGGGTTCCCTCGGGGGACGGAGGTTAGGAGTATTGCCACTGGCGTACCGAAATGGAATTCTTAGATAAGCAGAGATGAGAAAATATGTTATAGACCCCATAAATATTCTTCAACATTCATCATTACCATCTGCATTGCGTAGAGCCTTTGTCGCATCCTTACCATTTTCCGAGGGAAACATAACACTTCACATTTAGTGCTGATATACTATGAGTCACGGTAAAGTCCTAATTAGATGATTTTTATGGAGATATACTTAAAAAAATAGAGTATAAAATTTCCAGCTTTATCTTTCAAGTTTCCTGCATCAATGGTAAAGTAACAAAGGACGGAATTACCACAGTCCACCAAAGTTCCCAGCAGAGAACGTGAAACGTTGGGGTCAAGTAATTTTTATAATTGTGTCCTCTAAAAACTCGAGCATTGCATAAATGAACCGTGAGAGTTTTATTCATTTGAAAAATTGGACTGGATAAGGATTATGCCATCATCATCATGGATTATGACATCTTCAGATTCCATTTATGCGTGTTACTGTGTAGCATGCAAGTTTAAATAAACACGTAAGTGAACTTCGTGAACTTCCATTACACATGATGAATACGAAGATTGGGCTTTCCACATCTTCTAGCAGTCGTTGTCAACGAGAAGTCTTGGTATCTTGGAGCAACTGAAATGGGATGTCACCTTTTCCTTCTTGCTCACGCATTAAGCAAACAGAAGTCGGGCCCTCCTCCAACCATTAAGAATTTCCTTTCGCAGGTCAAAATTTACCCATCGAGCAATTTCTCCTTTGCTATCTTAAATAAATTGAGCATCCATGGGACAAAGCTTCTCTGTATGAATAATTGGAAAAGCTTGTTGAGGTGGAGATTAAAAATAGAACTAAATTTTTCATTATTATGCAGTCATATTATTTGCAGTCATATTATTTGCAGTCGCACAATATGTATGTTAGCTAAATATTCTGCCAATACAGTTGTTGATTGACATTGCTAATGGAAAATTTCATAAAATATTAAAAGACAAGATTAAAAATATGATACATTAGTGTTTTTTTTATTTTTCAGAGTTTCACTTTGAATAATATGCTGTTCAGTCAAAAGGATGTGAAAAACTACCTAAGTGTGGGGGGTCGTTTGAGTGCTCCAATGCCTGGAAGTCCTTTGGCAAGGAGAACCAAGCATGAGATAAAATCTGCCCAGAAATTGGCAAGAAAACATGCACCATCGCCAGAGTTGTGGGCTAAGTGCCTTCTAGGGACCTGCTACAGGCTAGTATATCAAATTATAAAATTATAGATAAATTTTTGATTGAAATTTCATGAATAGAAAACTTAAGAGTCTGAAGAAAGTTCCTGGACAACAAATCCCTGTCTTTGTTTCCGATTGTGTTAAAAATAAGTGTACCTTATTTATTGGAGTCCAAATTACAATCCCTTGGATGAAAGTCATGTTTTTATTTTTTTAATAAAACTACAAATTTTTAAAAATTCTCTAAAAAAGTATCTCTCAATTAATTTATATTGTTTTTCATATTGAGATAAAAGAATTCTTCTTTTGAAAGTGTCAAAACATGAACTATTACAGCTTTTGAAAATGTAGTGTATTATGTATCTATCTTAAACTATCCTATCTCTAAATTTATTTCTTGATGTTAAACTCCTTTGTTGCTTGTTCAAATTATATTTTTTTTTATCTTTACAGTCTGTGGTTTATACATCTACCCAGTTTTGTTATGTTGTCTCCTTCAAAAGTATCATGCTTGCGTACGGCGTATGACCTTCTTGTCAAGATTCAAAAAATAAAACTTCAGCCAACTGATGAGGTAATAGTGATACCTTCCCTTCATTTGTTAAATGTTAACCTTTCTCATATGTTCACTTTATGTTGCAATGCTCTCATAATTTCTACTAATTTTCATAATTTTAGGTTTGTTATCGAGTAATGATGCAGCTATGTGGAGTTTATAGTCATCCTGTATTAGCTGTGAAACTTTTGTTTGAAATGAAGAGACATGGTATTCAGCCAAATGCACTCACGTATGGATTTTATAACCGTGCTGTTCTTGAAGCTGCATGGCCATCAGATATGACCAATTCAAGCCAACTGCATTGGAATAAACTGAGGTACATTTGATGCTTTTATAAAGAATGCTTATCCAGAACTGAGAAAGCTACTGCACAATGCAAATTATAACTGCTGGAATGTATTTTATTGATGCAGAAGTTATACAGTGTTATGCCCTATGTTGTGCAAAGTTTTGATCAGATGAAAAATATAATCTTCAACCTTAACAACTTTTTAGACATCACTGACTGTAGAAATATTGCATAAAGAAATTTAAGGGGTTCCAAAAATAGTTTTTTTGATGATGAAACTTGTCATCAAGAAATAATGAATAAATATTATAGCTTGAATATTCTGAAGGCATAGATTAAACATGGCAGCAGCTCTATTTTGTGTTCAATTTGATAGTGACGACTAATATCACAATTATATGTTTCTTATTAAATACATATACCTCTAGATTCTAAAGTGAATTGTTTGTCACTTCGCTATCTCTAAGATGAATGGAAATAATATTTTAATTTTGGTGCGGCAACATACAAATGAATAGTTCTGTAATTGCTGAACATCTTCTCTTGTCCAAGGCCATCTCTTTAATTAGGCCACAAGAGCCATATTGGAACCCATTCCTGAAATTACCCATTCACTCTAGGCTGCAGAAGAATGTTATGTGTGTGCCTAGCCCTCTCTTTCCTTCCATTCCCAGCCTTTTCCCCAAGTTTATGACTGAAGTGTCGGCAGAGTGTTCATCTTCGGGCCCAAGCTTGTCAAGGAGGGCTGGGCTCTTAAAGTCATGCATGATAGGTGCAAATATTCCTTCTTACGACTTGCCATTAATTACTATGACCAAAATAGAGTAAGACACCAAAGGCAATCCATTAACATAAATTTCATTTTCTCCCCCCTATCCATTTCTAATTCCCATCCCATATTCCCTCCTTTTTTAAAGCTTATTGTCGAAAAACCTCTGCCGCACAATGTAGTGATTGTTTAATTTACTGGGTTGCTTAAAGATGTGGAATTTTCTCAAAATCACAATTTTTGCTCTCCAGTATTAGTAATTGGATATTTTCATTGTTGCAGGAATGTGATTTTTGGGGTGGCATTGTTTCGCCAAGCAGGACATCGCAATGCTCGCCGTCGCCTCTCCCTCTCCACTGATCATGTTGACCGTCCATCTTCGTCAGAAGCTGATGGTATCTCTCACACATCTGTCGACAGTGCTAACTCCCAAGACTGGGTTTCACCACACTCAAATGCATCCCTCCCGAATGACAAAGTCAGTAACCCTGCCCCCACTCAGCCATTGCCCACATCTGTGCCAGCCATGCCCTCACATTTAGCTTCAGCCAATCATGCAGCAGCTCAATCAGGTGGGCATAATTATGGTTATTTCATTAATTGTACTAAGTTGTGCTGATAACAGAGTTCAATTTACCCAGGTGGGTTTGAAATTTTGTATGGTAAGAGTAAAGAGAAAGAAACAGTAGACTTGTTTTATTATGCCTGCTTTTTATAATCCTAATGATATCAATGGCCAAATTTTTATTTTAATCATTTTTACTATATTTGGGAAAATAGGTTAAGATAATAGAAATGAAAATGTAGAGGTTCATGTGGAAGTAAGTATAATTTTTTTATGTGATATATTCCAAACCTGGCGAGTTAAAGATTACCAACAGAACACATTGCGCATGTAAAAGTAAGATTCGCCACCATATGTTCTTCAAATTTAATGGAGTATGTACATATCCCACAGACATCAATTTAAGTGGCAAAATTTTTTTAAGTAAATCGAATGAATGATTGCCTTATTAATGAAATTATATTATTGTAGTATGAGGTATGAGTATTTCTTCTCAATATGTGTGAAAGTCTTCAAGAAGGAATGGAACTGAAACCAAGACCGCAACTGCCTAAAATTGAATATTAAAAGGTTATCCATCACTTTCCATTATCCTAATTGGCTTCCCCCTCCATTAGCACAGATTATTTGTGTGATACTGTATTTTTTACTTTTTCTAAAATCAAACCCAAACTATTGCAGTGCATCTTATGGGCCAAGGAATAAGTATTGTCTCTTAGACCTTTTAATATCGTACACAGTTCTTCATTTCTCAGGTTTCAATATCTCCAATCCATATTTAGTTGAAAGAGAAAGTACACCATGTCCTGGATATTTCTAGGGCTTCGTTGATGAAAAGGTAAAATTGTGTTGACGTACCAACAAGCAACCCTACTGGAATAAGAAACCACCTTGAAAGACATGATTGTCATATTGGAAAACCTGGATTACTCCTTAGTTTGAGAAAAAAATCTAGGCCAACCTGATTAAGGCTTTGTTTTTTTTTTGCCCGTGTGGCTCTGAGTTAGCAGAATCATATTCTAAGACCCATCTCATTGACAGCTTACATTACAAGAAATAATCATCGTATAGTTTTCCTTCATCTTTTTGCTCTGCAATTTTGTTTTGGTTACTCCTGAGTTTTTATGCTTATTTATTTCATAGTGAATGATTTTATATTTTTGATACCTCAACCTTGAGTATTTTATTTCTTTGTCCTAATATTTTGGGCGGTAAAAATGATAGCTTATTTGATTTTATTTGATTTGTTAATAGGGAGCCTATCTGACATTGGGTACAGTTCAATGAAGGAGAACACTAAGAGTAGTTCTCTTCAGCACCTTGACCCAGAGGATAAAAATGAAAGTGGTTCTGACTGTCAAGGTCTCAGGAAAGTTAATTCAGCATCTTCATTTGTGCAAAATGCTCAAGTCGGTATGTTTGTTCTTCTGAAGTGTGCAAGGTATCTACGGACTAACCACCCCCAATCATTCAGTCATTTGAAATGTTTTCCCTTGTGATTGTGCTTTTACCAATCATCAGCTATTTTATATTTGTTAAGTGTGATAAGAACATGTGTATGGCCATGTCAGCAGTTGAAGGAGATGATTCCTCAAGGCTGTTATCTTGGAGGATTTCTACTTCTGAAGTAATTAATGACCACCAAGGAAATGGTTGCAGGCTTAACTTTGTAGAAGTTATCCATTGCAGTAAAGTTAAATAACTAGGTTGACTCTACATTATTTAACTGGAGTTAGCAAAGTTATTTCATTTTTCTGTAATTATTGATCACAAACCCAAATACATGAGTACACATGGGTTCACATTTCATTGTCTTTAATTACCATGTATATTTGAGTATAATCCAAGAAATATGCACTTTTTTCAGTTTATGATTCTCCTTTGATTGTTAGATGAGTGCTGTGACAAGGTCCCTTTTTGGGTGTCGGTATGCCTGCATATCAGCTGCATTAAACCATTCATTTGTCTATTTTTCTGAAGTCATGGAGAATATTCAATGAAAGATGTGTTAAGTTCAAGTGCATTCAGAAGACTGAAAACCAGGGGGCTGTTTCTCAGAGCTCAAAGTCTACAAGTTATAAGTCACGTGACTATTTTCACAAGGTAGATGGGTTACTCAGATATACCTAACCGAAGATTTCTACTAGTCCAAAAAAATGGCGGGCCTCATCAAGACCATACATATTTCGTATTTTGATGATTACTATAAATTTTGGCCGTGCACCTCTCAACATTTCCAATTCAAAAGTTAGAGCAATGTTTTTGGGTAAATACAAATGATTGAATATGGGCTGGAAAGTAATTTAATGTCACAACTTACCTTAAAAGATCCCAAGCGAATGCGAGTTTTCGGGTTCACCTAACATCATTGGATATAATCATTTATTTCAACGTATTTCTTACAGGATGAGCTCTAAATGGCAGTTATTAATAAACCTTACATTTCAAGATATCATGTTTAATTGGTTTAATCGTCATTGAACCACTATTAATGGTGTTACAATGTAGTATCACACCGAAACTTAATGGTAACATACCGTATGATGGCGACAATAATATTTATTGTAGCTTACAGTTCATATTTCCTGTTATTAATGATTATATTACTCAACAGAAACGAATTGGTAAGTAGGTGTTTATTACTAATAAGTTAAAGAGTGTGAATTATCAGGATATTTAATTATTTTCTCTCGACTGCTGTGTCATCGTGTATTTCGCCTGAAAACAAATCAACAAACAAATGAAAGTCAACTATCATGTTACTAGAGCTTAAATTGTCTTTCGGGCGAAATCCCTGATGACACAGCAATCGAGATAAAATAATTAAATATCCTGATAATTCACACTCTTTAACTTATTAGTAATAAACAACTACTAGCCAATTCGTTTCTGTTGAGTAATATAATCATTAGTAACAGGAAATATGAACTGTAAGTTACAATAAATGTTATTGTCTCCATCATATGGTATGTTACCATGAAGTTTCGTTATGATATTACGTTGTAATGCCATTAATAGTGATTAATAGGAAATATTGCAAGGTGCATGCCCCTAATGCATAGTAATCATCAAAATACGAGTTGTGTATGGTCTTGATTAGGCCCGCCATTTTTTTGGACTAGTAGAAGTCTTTGGTTAGGTATATCTGAGTAACTCATCCGCCTAGTGAAAATGGTCACGTGACTTGTAACTTGTAGACTTCTAGCTCTGAGAAACAGCCCCCAGATTGACATTCTTAAAATTTGGTTTGGTGCCTTGAATCCCTTGTTTTAGTTGGTGGAGTGCATTCTATCTTGCATTTTATGCAGTAATTGTGAGTAGTTCTAGTAGTTCCATTCAGGAAGTTCACCAGGTGAGAGACTCCATGAGTGCCGATGTTTCGATGGCCGCGTCGTCCATCGTCTTCAGGGTAGAATGTCGTGACTTATTTGGTGCCATAATATTTATTTTTTTTATTTTATTTTATCTTCACTACCCCGAATACAGCACGATGTGCCAATTTACGTCGGGTGGATAACAGTAACAACGGACGAGACACAAACACCCATGTCCTGGGCAGATAATATTCTACCCAGGCGGGACTCGAACCCGCGACCCTAGGGTTAGCAGGCGAGGACTTTACCCCGCCGCCACCGGGGCCGATATATAGGGCTGGCAGGCGGGTCAGGAGGCTCCTGATTGGTCAGAGTCTTCCCGCCTTTTTCTGAAGTCTCGGATCATCCTGAGCACCAGTTTCCAAGCGGTACTTAAATGGTATCCCGTCTCTGTTGAAATTCTTCTCCTCCAGCCTAATTTCAACCGCTTCTTTCGTTAGTCTTTCCCAAAATTTCTGGGTGCGGCAAAGAACCTTTGCCTTGTCACACTGATGCTCATTATTAATGCTGTGTTCAGCCATGACAGATTTCTCAGGTTTTCCGAGCCAGAAATGCCTATTATGCTCCTTTATTCTGGTCACAATGGTCATCCCAGTCTCTCCCACCCAAGACAAGCCACATTTGCAAGGAATGCGATATACTCCTCGAGTAAGGAGGCCACAGGAATCTTTCCTTACTCCAAGTCTCTTACAAAGTCAAGGATTTTAGTTGCTTTTTTCTGGTAAAAAGGAGACTTCAACTTACTCGAATCTACAATACTCGAAAATATTTGGTCATGTAATTAATTTGGTGTTTTATTTGAATTATGCAATTAGTGGATCAAAGCAGAAGGAAAAATCCTCACAAATTGTTAGTGTATGTGTGATGGAGACTCATAAATGTGGCTGTTGCCACAAACCCAATTAGGGGTGTGTGTCAACTTTGTGTTTTTTGTCTTTTTACTCATATTTTCTTCATTTTACTGTGTGACATTCTATTTGGCTGTTCTGTTAATGTGCCTATCTAAGCTCATGGCCCCCTATCGCAGATTATGTGTATGTATGTGTTCAAATCATATTCTGTGATGTCTCTTTGGGTGCTTTAATGTTAGTCTGTTTCCAGTTGTTGAGATAATGAAAAAGTTTTTTTTTACTTTTCTTAAATCTAGATCTTGAGAACATTTTCTCAGCACATATTCATTGGATTTCTAATCATTGTGTGTGATTATTTTGAGGAAAGTTTTCTGATGAGAGTAAACTTCTTTAATCTAGATCTGTTTAAAACCCATTTGGTGAAGTCAAAAGCTGTTACAAGCTATGAGTATTGTGATTATTTCAGAATCATATATGCTTGTCGTGATTCTGAAATATGTATTTACATGGTACTTTATCTCAAATATATCTGGATTATGCCCTTCATCACTTTAGATGGTAAATAGTCATAAGTGAGGTAAATGGGGTTAAGCCAGAAATAAATTGCTGTTGGCAGAATCATTATATATCTTTGTGTAAGGTCTTTTAAGCTCAAATTTATTATTATTATTGAGCTATGACTTTGCAGAACCAATCAAACCATTGGAAGGACAGTGCAGCAACAAGCCTGCTGTTGTTCTTGACCCTGTGGACCTAAGTGCCTTTGATAAATTCCGTTCAAGAGTGGGCAGCATAGTTAGGAACTCAGCAACTCCTCTCACTCCAGTGTCCTCATTACCTCAGCAATCATGTAAGTAGTACCATTCTACCTTGCATTAATTCTAAGCTGATAAAAGAGATGTTTATTTTATATTTATGGTGTAAAAATCATTCACCTGTCCTGGATTGTTAAATCCACTGCTGAAGATAATGCGTGAGTGGCCCAATCAGTTTAATGTATTAATGCAAATTCCATTCGAGTGAATGATATTTTCATAATGGATATCTCATGTTTGTGGTCACTAGGTTTTGTTTTTGCCTTATGAGATTTTTTTTCCTGATGCTCCTTATTGAGATGTGATTGCCATGACTGCAGTACTGATAGATTTATTCAGTGCTGGCAGCAGTGTTGACAGGTTTGTGGTGATCTGTAGTGTTATCCCATTTTCGTTTGTGAGGCCAAAGTATTTTTACAGGATTTTGTTTTCAAATACAAAGAAGACCTATAAGAGCTGATAAGAATTTTCCCTCATGGGATGGAACATATGGAATTGAAAATTTCATTTGATTTTAATTGATGCATTTCATTCTTAATCTAACTGTGGAATACTCTCTGGTTAAAAGAAAAACTTTTTTAGGGTACAGGAATGTATTTTTTATCTGAGAAATAGGAATTTCCAATAATGACAATGTTTCAAATTATGAATTCTAGGAGTTCATTGATAATGGTGTGCCTTGCTATTTGTTTTATATCCCTCATGAAGGATGTATTATTTTTCAGATGACAGTAGTGCAGGATTGCTCATGACTGGCCTCTATGATGGGCCCGTGTCCCTGGCAGGATCAGGAGATGGAACCAAAAGAATTGATGACATCATCCTGGAGTGTGACCTAAGTCGAGCATCTCATTCGGATGGTGAGGGGGATGTCAAGGAGTATCATGGTGGTGCTCCCCCTCCATCGCCATCGGCACCCACCGCCCCTCACTTGACTCACCATCTGAGGTCACGAAGACGCCATCAAAGTAGTGGATCCATGGACTTTGCTTCATCCCAGCGAGGGAAGCTCAGGCACATGAGTAACAGTGGTCAAGGTTGTTCTGACAGTGGGTGGCCTCCTTTCTCATCTCATGGCCTACCGAACAGTCCGGAAGGTGTTTCTCCATCAACCCCTGGTGATTGTCTGCGGCTCTTAAGGTATGAAAACTAATCAGTCTGGTGGTCATGACATCAATTATGGTTCTCCTTCATAAGCAGATGTGGTAAGATATGAACCCTTGCTGAGTTTTCATTTGTACAATATTTGTAGATTTATATTATGTTTCTATCAAATTGGTATGCAACATCTAAGTCCACGTTAACAATGGGGATACTGTATGCTACAGTAACACGTTCATGGCGGCATGACCCACCGGTGGGTCATGGGTTTCCAAGCCTCTTGGGCGGCATGACCCACTGGTGGTCGCGCCCCCATAAGAAGAAAGGGATTTCTATCCTTGTATGCCCATGAGGAAGGAATACAACTTTGTTTTTGCCCACAAAGATGTTTTATTTATGTAATGACGATGTTTTTATGTGAAGAAAGTTAGTGAGTAAAACAATGGGCTGTGGATTAATACAATCAGCTTATCGTGAGTTTTATCTGTATTTATACGTAAAATATTACAATAACTTACATTTCCTATGTTAGAATTGGAAATTCAATTGAAAATTGGTTGACTCTCGCACTGAGTGCAAATGTGGGTGGCGACTGCAAGGTCAAGCCGCTGCTCGTATACCACTCAGAAAACCCCAGAGCCTTCAAGACTCATAAGGTTAGAAAAGAGAAGCTACAGGTTGTCTGAAGGGCAAACCCAAAAGTGTGGGTCACCGGGAAGTTTTTTGTGGAGTGAGTCAACTTGGTCTTGCTGCTGTTAAGAAATACCTCAAGGTCAATGAATTACACCTGCAAGCCCTTCTCAACCTCGACAATGCTACTTGCCACCCACTAAACCTTAAGGATGACATCCTAGAAGAGTTAAACTTTATAAAGGTAAACTTTATAAACCCACAAGGGGGGATCTATTAATTTCTCTATATTGGCTATTCAGTTTTCTCGGATTAAGAGGAATCCATCATTTTCAACCATACCAAAGTCATGTTAATTAATAATAAATCACTATTCGAACTACATCATTTTTATGAAAATTGCCGCCCAAGGAGAAAAAACTGCAAATTTAGCGTCCACCGTGAACGTGTTAAGATTTGATGGAAAAAGCTATTTACATTTAATCATATCTGCAAATATCTTTAGAGCTAATGTTTTTTTTCCTACCTACAGCTTCAATCTAGCTGTATCTCCATATCATGAGTATCAAAAGGTGGTGTAGTTCTCCGTTTTTTTGTATTGGCCCTTGATCCAAACCTCAAGTGTGTTGGAATAGAAGGAAGCTGTTGGCTGAGATGGGCCCATAAAGATTTTCCCCTGCTTGGGGGAATATACAGGGTGTTTCAGGAGGAAAGTTCAAAACTTCTGGAGGAGGTAGGGGAGGTGATTTTAAGCATTTTTTATTATAGCAACATGGGGTCGCAACTCCTTAGTTACCGAGCTATGGCAACGTAAACATTTTTTCAGAAGTATTCTGCAATCACAATGAAAACGCCAAATTTCAATAACTAGTATTGATTGAGGAGATTTGAAACTTTTCACCGTGGTGCATAAGATATGTATTGTTCTTGTTCTGCTATCATCAATGCTAACGGTATCTTAATTTCAAGATGGCTCTCAAATATTAATCGAAATTTAATTCCTCAAAACAAATAATGTGCGATAGCGCTCTTAATTTCAGAGATTAAAAAATTTGTATGAATAAAACTTTTAGTAAATTTTTTTTTCAATTCATTGCAGCAAAAATCATTTCTCCATCTTTTAAATTATGGTAGGTATGGTAACTTAACTGATGTTAATACAACGAGGCAACAAATGTTCTTGTGGATATGAGCTTAAATTTGCTTAGAAAACCTCAGCTATTTGTGACACTAATCATAACTTGCCTTTGAGAAAAAGACCCAAGGAGAATATGCAACCAAGGTCATGGTCTAATTGCTGACAGTAACAAAGTTAACAGTCAAAAAGATAACAAATACTCGTCGGTGGGGTTAACAATATGGACGAACAGTTTAACCCAATTCCAGAGTCATTATTAGACACGCTCACTACTTTGACATAAGGCTTTAATTCTATCATCATCGTAATGAATATTCAATAACTTTATTTACGAAACTTAAACCAATATCTTCACTCTGATTACATGCTGCTCAAAATGTCCACCACCAACATTGACATTTGAGCACGGCTCAGCAGAGAATTCGTTGCACCCTGCAACATTTGTTGGTCATTACTTATTCACTCTGCAGCAGTGATTATTATTTCTAAAAGTTCATGCGCATAATTGACCTCATACGCATACAATCGAGCTTTCGTGTGGCTCCAAAGAAAGTTGTGAAGCGGGTTAAAATCTGGAGACCAAGCGGGCCACGAATGAGGACCTCCACACCCCATCCATTGGTTGGGATAACATTTATTCAAATGGTCTGTTTTTGTGCAATGGAAATGAGCTGCAGCTCCGTCATGAATGCTCAAAATGCTTGAACATACGTTTGGGCTCACCTAGCTGAGGGTATGTCTCCTAAGAGGAGCAGTAAGCTATCCCTAAGCAACTGTAAGTTCTCACCGTAAGACGACTGTGGAATACATGGGATCCAATTAGTTACCCAGGATTCCACACCAAATGTTCAACAAAAACCAATGTTGGAACGGTTTCAATTGTTGCACGGGCTTTTTTGCGGACCAGTGGTGGCTATTATGCGAGTTATACACGCCATCTCTCATGAATGTAGCTTCATCAGTGAACAAAATGCGAGCAGAAAGTTTGTTGTTTGCAACGAACCACTGGCAAATATGAATGATTGTATTTTATTAACCTCTGTAAGAAGTTGCACTGGTCGAGGGTGGTGGGAATAGAGACCTTTGGAATGAAGTGCCCTTCATACCCTTGCGTGAGAGACACCAAGGTCCGCAGATAGCCTCGGTGAACTCGTTCCAGGACTGCGTTGAATTGCAATAACATCTTCATGAAGTTCCTGCTGGCGTGCAGATTTTAGGGTGAAGGAGCTGGTTTCCCAAAGCTAAGAATTGCATGAATTTTGCGAAGCTAACGATAACCGGTAAACAATTTCCCACTCGAAACTCCACGGTTCAGAAAAGGCCGTTAATACTCATGGAAAGCAGCTGAAGCATTTTCATCGTATGCCCATAAATGACATGTATGTCCGCATATTCTTCATTTATAAACATAGATGGCATTTTTTTCGAATTGCAATAATACAAAAAATGAATACACAGGATAAAATGCGATAGTAACTGAGTCGCTGAGACTACAACTCAATAACAGCGGCCAATCTGTGTATGCATTTAACTAAGCATGTAAAACTTAGCTACAGACACACGAGGTGGCTTAAACAGGAAAGGTTATCTCAAATTAACAGAACAGGACTTCCACTTGATGAGCACATCTGTTGATTTTGAATACTAAGGTATTGTTAAAAATATAAATTCATTCAAGTTTTGCAGATAAATTACTCATTATCAACGTGTCCAACAATAATTCTGGAATTGGGAGAAACTGTTCGTCCATGTTGTTAACCCCACCGATGAGTATTTGTTATCTGTGTGACTGTTAACTTAGTAACTTTCAGCAACCAGACTATGACCTTGGTTGAATATTCTCCTCGGATCTTTTTCTCAAAGGTGAGTTTTGATTAGTGTCGCTAATTGCTAAAGTGTTCGAGGCAAATTCAAGCTCTTATCCACCAGAACATTAGTTGCCTCGCTGTATTGACATCATTTAAGTTACCATATCTTCTGTATTTTAAAAGGTAGAGATGTGATATTTGCTGCAATGTATTGAAAAATAAACTTACTAAAAGTTTTATTCTAACACATTTTTTGATATCTCTGAAATCAAGAGCGCTATCATACAATTATTGTTTGAGAGGAATTAAATTTCGACGAATATTCGAGTGCCATCTTGAAAATAAGATACCGTTAGCATTGATGATAGCAGAAAAAAAAATACATATCATATTCACCACTATGAAAAGTTTCGAATCTCCTCAATCGATACTAGTTATTGAAATTTGGTGTTTTCGTTGTGATTGCAGATTACTCCTGAAAAAATGTTTACGTTGCCTTAGCTCGGTAACTAAGGAGTTGCGACCCCATGTTGCTGTGATAAAAAATGCTTAAAATAACCTCCCCTATTTCCTCCAAAAGTTTCAAACTTTCCTCCTGAAACACCCTTCATTGTATCATTGTATTGTATATCAGTATTGAAAGTTTCAGTGCACGCATCATGTCCGCCTAGGCTTTAACAACAAATTTAAACATTTACAATGATTTCTCTTGCTTATTGTATGCAGTCTGTATTTCCAATATGAAAAACATTTTTGGGAATTTGAAAATTACACTACACAATTGATTGTTTAAAGGAGTTTTTTTTGTGATGGAAGCCTGTTATCATAAATACATATAGTAAATTATGCAAAGCTTTCCAAAACAATGAAATGGTAACAATAGGAAGTGTCCAAGGCCTGGCATAAACTGAAGTCTTGAATGTAAAATAGTGGTGATTAACATTTGAATTTGAATTTGGTCATGAACTGGCCTTAATAATTATGATTAAATTGTGCATTGTGTAATACATGTACTTCTCATAACATTTTCTGAAGAAATTTCCGAAAAAGGTCAAGACTTATTTTTTTAAATAATTTGTCTTGTATCTTTGGATGATTGTATGCTTGATAGTTGTAAGTCAGTCAGTGCCTGAGTAAATGAATAAAACCATATCTGCAAACGAAATAGATTTGGTGATGGGGACGACATAACAAATTAGGCTTTTTCAAATCTCTCTGAGTGTAAAAAAACACCGATGTGACTACTCATAGGTTAAATATTACGACATAAAATTCTCGTTATCTGATTTGATCATTTGAAATGCTCAGTTCCCTGATAATATGACATACTCTCACACTTTTACAGTCTAGTTTTCCTCATGCCTGATTCCTTGTCATTGGTGCATGTTGTGAAATGCTGTGTTGTTTACTGACTGCCTCCTCAAGATTATCTTATGTAAATACAGCTGATATCTTCCAGAAGACTGCCAAACATTATGAATGATACTGACTTGGGAACATAATTCCTTGAGGATGTAGCATTCAATGGGCAGCAGCAGTATTACCATACAATATCTTGTGCCAATGAAAGAGCTGTAATTAGAACCCTGGTAGCTTAATTGTCAGTTTCCCATCCCGAGATCGAGGGTTCAAATGCTGGGAGTGGTGGAGATGTGTGTCAGAAATTCTCATGTGGTTCAGGCTTAACCAACCCACCTACCTGTTTGTATTGGTTCAGATTACCTCAGGTCTTAGCTTCTCCAAGTAGCCAACCAACCATTTGGGTTGGTTGCCATCTTCTCAAGCTGACTAATTTTTATGCAACCGCATGTATGATGTTCAGCCCATCTAGGCGATTTCCAGTATATATCACATGTATGTAATGCAGAATAAATTAAAAGCCATAGCTAAAGAGCCATCCCCGTTGGCTTTTGTTGTCTCTTTTTTTACAACAAGAATAGAATTCAAATTCATTCAATGAGACTCATAACTTTTTGTTATGGAATTTTGTGGCTAGTTTTTAATTAACAATAGTTACTAATTTTTTAACAGTAGAATTTAAAGCCTCGTTTTATTCAAGGATCAAGAAAGCTACTCTTTCATCTTCATTGTGAGTGTGGTGGATGAAAATAACCTGTAACAGCAATGCCCAATTGTTAATATTATTAGGACTCATTAGTGGAACCTCGTAGTGAGTAGGTGCTTGTATTTAAGTTATCTTTGATTTATGGACATGTTTTGAAATTTAACATTTTTTCAAAACTGGGTTATCCTGCACCCTTGAATTCTTTTGCATAATTGTCTCGCTATAGTCCTGTTTATTGCATAAGTATGCTTGAATTCTAAAATGTCAAATGTTGTCAAAGGTCAGTATACCTTTTTAGACCTTTACTAACCCTTAAATTATAACTTTCGTTAATTGAAAATAACTAGCTTCCTTGCTGTGTGCCAGACTTGTAATTTTAGCTAGTGTTAAGAGGCTGCTGCTAATTTTTACCAATGGATGCATTGTCCTGGATTTTTCAGGTCTGAAAGTTTTGCAAATGATGCTCAAATTCTGGAGAAGCTCAATCAGCTAAAACTTGACTGTGACAAGGAAAACCTGAGTGCAAACAAAAATGGACCAGTACACCACCACCAGTTTGGAGAGAGTGGGTCCTATGCCAGGCGTAAACTTCTAATGGACCAAAAGACTGGTAGTGGACTCCATAAAGGGAGGCTACGAGGAGCTGAACATGTGCATCAGTTACACACGGTGAGCGATGAAGAGGGAGAATATGAAAACAGTGGGACTACGGTGCCTATAGAGAGTTCTAGGAGGTTGGATAGTGATTTGGTTGATAGGGGAACTAAAGAAGGTAGCCGAGATTCTTTAGCCAGTAAAGACAGTTCTTCAGAAGTTCATTCAAGTCCTTCTTCAAAAAGCATGGTTGAAAGAACTGGGCGGTTGTTCTCTGCCCTTGGAGCGAAGGTAAATAAGCTGAGCACTGATGTACGGGAGAAGGCAGAAGCAAGGATTGGGCGCAGAGGATCCGACAGCTCTGCCTTGTCCAGTTCTTGTGCTACCAATACCCCTCCTGCCCCAGTGTCCATGGAGGCTCCCTCTCCACCCTCGTCCTTGTCGATCTCGCCATCATCCCCGGGGAGAGCTCCCCCACGCTCTCCCAGCATTCCCATTCGGAAGTCTCCCCACAGTCCAGCCCGGATGGTTGTGACCGAAAATGATCCGCTCGGTGCCTTTGCAGGGAGTCCCGATGGGGTGAGGGAGGAGGAAAGGAGTGGGGAGAACGTAGAGGATGAAAGGGAACCGTCAGAACTTCGCTCCTCTTGCAGTCCTTCTTGTGGTTCAGGCAGGGTTCAGCCGCTAGACTGGGAAGGTGTTGGGATGGGATCTGGGGGTCCTTTGTTGTTTGGTGACACACCACGCAAGAAGGGGTGGGAGTCTGAGGAGGACAGTGAGAAAGTGGCCAGCTCACTCGATGAGATGGCAGAAGTTGATGGAGAGACGAACAGTGGTAGGCCATGGTCTCGTTCTTCTCTACCCTCTCGGCCCGGTCCGAGGGCTAGTAGGTCACAAGAAGATTTGATAGATGAAGTTGCAGAAGAGTCCGAGGGGGAATCTTGTTTGGAGGAATTGGAACGGCAAAGTGGGAAGAAGAAAGTGATACAGAGGTCATCCACAATGCCTGTTGATGCATCGATTGCTGCTCTGCCACCAGCTTCTGCGAGTGTTGCATCAAGTCTGACCAGTCTTAGCAACAGTTTTAAACTTCCTTTCAGGTATGAGTTGCTTCCATTATTGCCTGGGTGATTTAGGCATGCAATCATCCTTTTTTATTTAGTGGTGATAGATTCAAAAGTTTTTTTTATTGAAGCTTCTCTCAGTTTCACTGTAGAAGAGCATGTGGTCAAGATTTCATGTCATTTTTAATAGTGGTCCATTAAGTGAAATGTTGGAATATTAATGAAACTGCAAATATTCCATGCAATCATAGTGTTAGTTTCTCTTATGGACCTCGGCAAAAGCTGGAGGTGAGCTTATTGATTAATTATTGACTAGATATATTGAGGAAGTTTGTTTTTGAGTGTAAAAGTGTAAAAATGAAGATGAAATGGCATTGTAATTGTGAGAAAATATTAGCAATATTGTCCAAGATGTCAGATGGGAATTAGGTGCAGGTGAAGCAGAATTTCTATCAGGTAAGTTGGGAGTACTGTGAGCATTTGGCTTATTTTTATTTTTGAGAGCTTTGGTTTATACTTACAGTACCACTTTTTCCTATATCCTAGCTAATTTGTAACTGTATATTGTTTTACCTAGATGTTCCAAATTATCAGACATTTTTTGTGTTAGGTAAGAAAACATCTCAAACCTCTTTGTATACTCTGTACACAGTATTGGGGCTCATGGTATACTATCATTAGGTATCAACAAGATGTTGTCTTTTAATGATCAGCATTGGGCATTAGCACTGAAATCAGCTACACATTTTTACAAAGTTTATTGTGGTCTATTTTCAGTAAATATTTTCAGAACAGGAATAACTCTGCAAATAAGGATTTGTCATGTAAAAATCATCATAAGAGGAAGGTTAAGCTCAAGAAAGTTGAACTGGAACCTTGAGAGATGTCTAATGGGTTGACAAAAATGCAGATCCCTCTGCCATTTCAAAACTCAAAAACTGGGGCTTGGAATCAAATATATATTTCAGTATCAATTAGACAGTTGTAAACGATGAGTTTTTCTTATCCAACATGAACAAACGGAATTCATTGAAAAGATAATTTTGGATGCACAGGAGGAGTTGCAATATGGATGCAGGTATTGGGAAGCTTTGCATCCTGTCATGGACAGACAAGGTGGGGCGATAACTTGCTGCTGATGTGGCATCATCTTTACTTCATTTCCCCTCCACCCCCCCTCCTGGGCTTGACAGAAACAGTTACCCTCTCTTATTTTTCTCTACCTGTGAGAGCTTGGTTAAATTCCATCCACTAAGACAAAATTAGGTAGTTGATTCCATTGATTTTCTGATGAGAAGAGTTTCGGAATGAATTTGAAAATACCTACCCAAGGGAGTACCCACGGTATTACCCTTACGGAGTCACACAAAAGTGCATTCAATTGTGAAATTCCTCCGAGGAAAAAAATTCCGAGGTAGAAGGATGTCATGGTAGCTTTACCGGTTGAAGAGCTTGGCATATTATTAAGGGATCAGTGATGGTATTAGAATCCTGGTCAAGGTGAAGTGTATCAGAAATTATTCAAAGAAAGCGGGAATATATGATACAAGTTTGGCTTCACTGTGATGCAGGATCATTGCTCTATAGTCAGTGTCTATAGTCATGACCAAGATGTCGCTTTTTGTGCTTTAATTGTGTCCTGATTTAATTTAAGATGACTAGCTAAAGCATATAAGCGACAATGCCCTAAATGCTTTTTTTTTTAAAAGGCAAAGATCATCTTTTCTACAAATCATAATAGGCTTACCTAGCCCACCCAGTGATTCTGTGAAAAGTATCTAACCCCTGGTATACACTGTTTTGATGCCAGTAATATTGCTACCCAAAATTCATCTTTTAATGGCTACTTTCAAGTAATATTTCCCTTCTGATGAAGTTATTTTCACCTTTCTTGCGTGCGTTTATTGAGTAGACATTAAATTTTGATCTGAATCCAATTGGATGCTTGTTGAAGCTGATACACTGTTGTTGCTCATAGTAAATGCAATATTTGTTACGATTCCAGTGAAAAATCTCCTTAACTGCCAAGGTTCTCTTAGCATATGAAGCGCTCAAGTATTGTACTGATCTGATTCTAACAATTATTAAGAGCTTATATCGAAAATTGTTTCTGTTACGTAGGAACGTGGTAAAACAACAAGATTTCATGGTCAAAATCTTTCTTTCAGTCCTCAAAGTCTCAATCATTTAGTGTTTTACATTTTAGGCTGGGAAAAAGGCAGTCACCAGGAAGGCAAAAAATAAGTAGCCCCTTTTGTGGTGTTGAATTATTTTCTTAGTGCATGAGTTATTCAGAAATATATGGTTATAACTGCTTTTTATACCATTTATTTGTTTGAATTCTTCAGCTTGATGGTATTTCTAACCATTTAATCCATTTTTCTGTGGGTCCTCTCACACATTCACTTTTTGTGCATGTAAAGTTACTCATCCTTTTCTTGTTGCTGAATTATTTGATATCCAAGATGATTTGAGTCTTGTAATTTTGGCTTAATATTTTCTCAAGTATCAAAATGAAAATAAATGAATTTATTGTTGTCAAGTGATGCTTTTCAAATGATTAATGTGCATTGCATGAAATTCTTTACTATTGTAATCACATATAGAATTCTGATAACCAAGAATAGTAACAATAGTACCTGCTCACCATTGTGCATCAGGCTTTGGCATATTTCAGGGTTGTGTTACAAGGTTTTTCACAAAAAATCTTCTTTGTATACCCTGTACTCCTTAGTTTTTTTGCTCTTTTCATGAACAATAATTTTTAAACATGTCGAAGGACTTAGCCCCCCCTCTGAGCAAATCCTTGTTAGCAGTGTTAAGTAAGATAAGTTTTCCAATTTTTCTTTACATTGCTGATTATATAGCACTCAAACCTGTGACTCAGAGTCAGGGACTTGTGACACCTCATGTTAAAGTTTTCTTGTGCCAACATCCTGAAGAAATATTGGTGCAGCGCAGGCATGGGCAAACTTCTTGGTGAATGGACAAGATTGGGATATCTATTTGGATGTCGTATTGACATTGGAATTTACAAATTTTGAGGATAAGAGGATTAGTCTATGGTACTACCTTGTCCTTAACCACTTACTAGTGCTCACAAGTTTTAAAATCCCTCATTATTTGTTATTAAACTCAACTGGCTAAAGCTCTCTGCTTGACATTGAGAAATCTAAACAAATTCTTTTTCCTCTGTGTAACTTTCTCTGTTATGTGTAATATGAATTTCTAAAGGCTGAAGATGTTTTAGACATAGAGCACTTTCCTGAATTTCGAGATATTTTGTGGATGTGAATATGAATGTTTATTAGTTGGGAAGTGGTAGGAAAATATTTTTTTAATAAAGAGATTCAAGTATTTGTAATCAAATAAGACATGATGATTAAATGGTTGTGTAGTGAAAACTAGTTAGGTATTCCAAGTGTGGAGTCTCTTAAAGTAGCATACCTTATTCCTAGTTGTAATGTAGATATGGGCATCGATCGATTTTTATACAGGGTGATTCATAGACAAGATGAATCAAGATAAAGGATCTTCTTAACCCATTCAATGCGGAGTTACATCTCGGTATCTTTGTCGGTGTCGGAAATTATTTTTTAAGGTTTTTTAGCGTATTTGGTATTTGTTAGTGGTAAAATAGGCCTAATTTAGTATTTCGGTCCTTTTTTTTTTCAATTTTTTATGAATTTCCCATTCATGACATTCCGGAATGTCATCCGCCACCTACGTATTTCTATGTAGGTGGCGGCTACTATTACTGCTACAAACGTATTTCAGATGTATGCAACCCCGCATTACAAAATGGTAACACGATGTATATTTACATAGTTTTGCTGCTGTATACCGCAAAATATTTGAATTTTACAGTTATGTGCACACCAAATAAGCTTATATTTTATCTTATCAATCAATTTGCTATAATTAGAGTTATTGAATTATTGCTAGTAACTTTTTCCTTGGAGCGTAATTTACGTGTTTTTTCGTAGCTCAATGGTAAATTGTCTTCTATCTAGAGCTAACATGTCTCTGTAGCTTTTGTTTTGTCTTTTATGATTATATATTATTAGAGGAAATGGGGTTGTTGTTGTGTTCAATATAACTTTTGCGTAGTTATGCGCAGCATTCGCTGAGGATACTGGTTCAATTTGCTGGAATATCATGATTTTACTTTATAATTAAATTTTATAATTTATTTTTATTATATATTTTATAATTATATTTTAAATAACAACCAAAAGTAACAACGGCTTTTTCATGATAACTGAAATTTGATCTCTAATTGATTTTCCCCTGAATTACAATAATAATAATACTAATAATACTTAATTGGTTCCTAATGGACAAGTTTTTCACAAGTATGGAACATGTCATTTTGCCTTTTTACAGACAGCACAATAGATATAACTGCAAATCATTACATAAGAATTGTACAAAGAATATGTATGTACACAAGAACATGAAGAGATAAACCAAGTGTTACAACATAATGAATATTGCATTGAAATAATAAAAAAGGAAATTCATTTTTTATGTGAAAGTGACATAAATTCATCAATGGTGTCGCACTGATGATTACAAAGAAAATTATAGAGTTGAGTTTTGAAGGAATGGAAACTATGTATTTCCTTCAGGTTTTTTGGTAAAGCATTCATGAATTTGACTCCAGCATAACCAGGACTCTTTGAGAACATGGCTGAGTTGTGAGCTGTTATTCTAATTTCATTACAGCCTCTAGTACTATACTGATGAACATCAGCATTGGTGTTCAGGTTAAACAGGGCTTTATTTTGATGCACAAAAATTACCATCTGGAAAATATACGGACATGGAAGAGTCAGAAATTTTTAAATTTTTGAAATGAGGTTGACAACTGCTTGTCTTTGGAATCTTAACCATGATTCTTATTGCCCATTTTTGAAGTCTAAATAGCCGAAAAAGATGATGTGAGTGCCCCCAAACAGTAATCCATATTTGAGCCGGCTATGAATAAATGCATATTAAACTGTGCGGGCAGTAGCAGTATCAACCATGGTCACAATTTTTCTAAGGAGGTAGCAACCAGAGGCAACTTTAGCACATATTTTATCTATCTGAGTTTCCCAGGATAGTGACTCATGTATCCCTAGGAATTTTGTCTCTGAGGAGGGCTTAAGAGAAGATCCATTTAGCTTCAGCAGTGGGGTGGAGGTTATCTTTTTTTGGTTGGGGTGGAAGTGAATGAATGTTGTATTATCACTGTTGATAAAAACTAAGTTGTCATTGCGCCAATTACTCATGCAGTCGATATTTTTCTGCACCCCAGCATAATTTAGGGTTATGTAGGAGGTCAAGTGTGTTGTATCATCAGCATACATATATGTTGTCTCGTAGTTTCCCGCGACGTTTTGAATGCGATGATTTCTCCATCTTTCGGGTATTCGCCGCGTTGCTTGTCATGATTGACGACAGTTTCGCCCGGATTCCACCAGGCGTCTTCAGGTCGAAGTGCCGCTGTCAGCGTTTTGGCCGTGCTTATATAGCTCCTCGAGCTCCCGCGCTGTGCTGTGATTGGTCGGTTTTGGGAAAAGTCTCTTCCATGTGTTTGTCAGGTGGTATCCATCGTCCCTATTGAAATTTCCAGGCGTTTTTGCAATTTCAATTGATTCTCTTATCAGCCTGGGATAATATCTTTTTTCTTTTGCAATTATCCTAGCTTTGTCGAAAAGAATATCGTGTCCGGGTTCACTCCAAGCATGCTCGGCGACTGCTGACTGGCTAAATTTCTTATTGAGGGTCGCCCTCTTGTGCTCCTGCAGGCGGATCTTCATGGACCTGCATGTCTCGCCGATATATGATTTCCCGCATGAGCAAGGGATGCGGTATATCCCTTCATGGAGATTCGGTGGTATCTTGTCCTTTGGCCTTGGAATGATTTGGCTTATTTTGGATACGCAGTTGAATCTCGTGACAATATCCTTCTTCTTCAGGACTCTGGAGATCTTCTCGCTTGTGCCGGCGATGTATGGTATGATGGCATGAGATGCGGACTTCTCGGGTTGTCGTTCCTCCTGGTCTAGCGTCTGGTGGCGTTTTTCTATAATGGCGGCCCTTTTGAGGACCATTTCTTTCTTGTACCCATTCATCTTCAGGGATGTCACGAGGTGTTCCTTTTCCTTTGTCAAAGATTCTGCATCCGATAGTTTGTAAGCGCGATGCAGGAGAGTCGCCATCAGTGAAGCCTTCTGAGATGGATGATGGTGTGACTCGGCGTTTAGGTAGCGGTCAGTATGCGTGGCCTTCCTGTGTACTGCATGGCCGAGACTCCCATCGATCCTCTTCTTCACCATCACGTCCAAAAATGGGATTTGGTTGTTTCTCTCCGTCTCCATCGTGAATTGTATCGCTGGATGCTGTGAGTTGAGGTGCTCCAAGAAGATCTGCAATTCCTCAGGTCCATGGGGCCAAATTACAAAGGTGTCGTCCACGTATCTTAACCACAAACTGGGCTTCTTCCCGTGGGATCCAATCGCCATTTGTTCGAACCTTTCCATGTATATTTCTGCTATCACTGGGGAGAGGGGCGAGCCCATAGCCGCTCCTTCGCGTTGCTCGAAGAAACTCCCGTTCCAAAGGAAGTAGGCGCTCCGTAGGCAATACTCAATGAGTTGTGGATAATCCTCCGGTATTCCAGATGTTGTGAGCTCCTTTATGATATCTAAGGATTCCTGAATTGGAATGTTGGTGAATAAGGATGTAACATCGAAGCTCACTAAGATGTCATTGGAGGAGACGGTGATCTTCTTCAACATTTCGACGAAATGGGTGGAGTCTCTCACAAACGACGAGGTTTGTCCGACGTAAGGCTGGAGTGACTGTGCCAGGTATTTCGACAGCCGAAAGGTGGGTCCGTCTATTTGGCTGACTATCGGTCTGAGAGGGACTCCTTCTTTGTGGACTTTAGGCAATCCATACAGTCTTGGTGGCTTGGCGGCCGATGGGAACAAGCGTTTTTGCTCTTCCCGTGGGATTGACGACTTCTTGATCAGTTCCCGGGTGTTCCTCTCCGTTTTTGCAGTAGGATCAGATCGTAGTTTCCTGTATGTTGAGTCTTCCAGCATCCGGGAAATCTTGCTGTCGTACTCCTCCTTCTTCATGAGGACAGTTGAGTTTCCCTTGTCCGCCGGGAGAATGACAATGTTCTTGTTCCTGCGAAGATCTGCTAAGGCTCTTCTTTCGGCTCCCGTGATGTTCGTTTTGGGTGGCCGTGAGTTTCGGAGAATACGGGCAACATCTTCTCTGACCTCATCAGCGTCTCCCTTTGGAAGCTTCCGTATGGCGTGCTCCACTTCTGTTACGATTTCTTCCTTAGGTATTTTCGTGGGTGCGATGGCGAAATTCAGTCCTTTTGACAAGACTGAGATGTCAGCTTTGGTCAGTTCTGAGTCCGTCAAGTTGATGACTGCGAGGCCCTTCTCAGGGCCATCATCCAAGCTGGTAGGATGTTGCCGATTGGATAATTTCTCAAATTTCTTTATCTGCGTCTCCCTCAAGGCTACTCCAGTGTTGCGGGATGAGTCGTGGGTTATTTTGTCGATCGTGTCCCAGTCAGTAGCGTTGAGAGTGGCACCCAGTTCCAAGTGAATGCGCAGAAGTTCTTCCGAGCACAGGTGGAGGGAGTAGCGTGTGTGTCGTACCCGTTCCCTGAGTAGTGCCTCGCTAGTTCGGCGAAGAATTCTTCTGGCCGCTCTCGTATCGATGTGATGTTTTACTTCAACACAGCAAGGTAGAGTGTTGGTGTCTCGACAGCGTTGGAGGAAGGCCAAGGAGGAGAGGAGCCTCCCCTTCTTCTTGCGCAGCTTCTCAAATCTCCGTATTTTCCTGTGTATATCCTCCCCGTAGAGGCGTACAATGTTGTCTCGTAGTTTCCCGCGACGTTTTGAATGCGATGATTTCTCCATCTTTCGGGTATTCGCCGCGTTGCTTGTCATGATTGACGACAGTTTCGCCCGGATTCCACCAGGCGTCTTCAGGTCGAAGTGCCGCTGTCAGCGTTTTGGCCGTGCTTATATAGCTCCTCGAGCTCCCGCGCTGTGCTGTGATTGGTCGGTTTTGGGAAAAGTCTCTTCCATGTGTTTGTCAGGTGGTATCCATCGTCCCTATTGAAATTTCCAGGCGTTTTTGCAATTTCAATTGATTCTCTTATCAGCCTGGGATAATATCTCACTCTTTGTGAGGGCTTCAGAGTCTGCCATACAGGATTTCATTATATCACTTATTCCAGCATTTGGCTTCACCACACCACAAATTTCGCAATCATTACTGACCTTACCCTCAGCAATTTTTGCGGACAAACCGCGACCGTGACTGTCAATATACAGCATAATGGACTTCGGCTTGTGTCTCCGATACTGCTTCGCGTGATTCTGCGTCCTGGTGTCCGGTTTCAAATCCATTCTCGAAGATGTGTCCAAATGATCCACTCTCTCGTCCGGTTTCACGTCCCTTCTCGAAGATGGGTCTAGATGATTCTCTCTCTCATCCGAAATCTTGCCAAGAATTTCATGGCAGCATTGGTGGAGAGGCTAATTTGCGGGATCGGTACACATGCGAATGGCCTCGTTTCCATTCCATGTTTGAAGCTGAATTCAACTGCAACTCCAGGTGTCTGTTTTTCTCACGCAGTAGATTCATATCCATTAATAATTGTGTAATCACTTTTTCCTTGGTGTGGAGTTCACGTTGAAGAGTGGCATTCGCGTCTTGAGCCAAACGGTTCGAACACGCCAAACACCCATGTATTTTCGCTGTTAGGGACATTATCGGCGCCCTTTGCACAGTTTGAATGAAATAATAAAGAACAAGACTTACAACTTATCCCATTTACCACTTTTTATGACAGATATTGCATTTATGACTACAACTTTTGAAATTTATGGAGCCATTAACATTTACGTTCGTCTGAACGGACACCATCTTGAATGTATTCTTCTGGACGAAATTCTCTGGACGTTTTTCCCCGTTTCGCTGAAGATTAAGTTGTAAAAGGCATCGGTGAACAAAATTTCAAAATAATCCCTTGCCGTCCGTCATTAGGGATGTTTTTGCTCCTGGGAGAGCCAACGAAGGGTAAGTGGGGGCGAGGGTGCAAGGGTTCTTCCATCCAGGCCATTGGCACTCTAACGGTACCTGCCACTGCAGCGGTGGTGGTTGCTGGCGAGGGCAAACCGAGCCTTTCATCCTCCTCCATTTCACTACTTTCGCTGTCGGAGTCAGGATTTTCAGACGTCGAAAAAGATCCTTCATCTGAGGTTTCATCTTCGGAGAGATCACTTTCTATTGTGGAAAGATTTTCCTCCACACACAGGCTTGATTAAAAAATTATCATCAATAATATCAATTTCTTGCAAAAAAATTACGTCATATATGCACCAGAAACTCCTGAAGGACCAGCAATTGCTTCATCAGGAGGTTGCCGAGTGGATGGTGCATTTCCACAAGTCTCTGCCAGTTATAATTGACAAAACTCATTAATGACACTTGAACGTTTTAAGTTACCCTGGAAACGAAATAATTTCAAGTAAAACTCTTATTACTTACCCGTTCTTGAAGAAAAAGTCACATCATTGCCTTCAGGAGTATCACGAGTAGTACACCTTCTTTTCATTTCCTATACATGTGAATGATGTACAATTGACTGGTAATATTTTATAACATTTCATACTAATAAGAAGTATTTCACATAAAATACAATATGAGAAATCATACCCATTAAATGAATCCAAATATCCCCAAAGTACTTTTGAGAAGCTGATCATCCCAAATGACGTGAATGAAAGAAAAAAAATTCACAAATCTTTCAAAATTTCACCAAAAATTCCAAAAAAGGCGTATTCGAAAACGGTCTGCAGTGGGCGAAAGCTGGGACAAGACTGAAGCACGGAGAAGTGTCAGGGAAGTAAACTAGCCACGCGTTGTTCTGTTATACTCAAAGAGAGAGTATCCAAGGACATGACATTCCGGAATGTCATCCGCACTGAATGGGTTAAGCTGAATTTCTGGATGTTGTGAAAATTTTTTTAATTCCTCCCAGACAGTTCCTTTAGTGTAGAAAATTATTAAATATCCAGGAAAATGTGAACTATTGACTGGTATACTTGCTGGAGCTACATTCAAGTAGAGCTTTAATGCATGCCTGATGTTTTTTATGCAAGGAATGTTGTATGGAAATGACTTGCAGTATTGAACTTGGCTTTCTGATCTTAATACATGTGCTTAAAAAGGGGCGTAGTTTGCTGGTGAAACTATAATTTGAGCTAATGTGAGCTAAAGTGGTAAGTAATGGAGGGTATTAATCCTTAATTTTACCTTAGCTAATTTGGCTAAGGAATTGGTTTTGCAGCTCTCTTAATGTTTGCTTCCCCAATGCTAAAACTCACTCCAAAGAGAAATTCATTAGTATGTATGTATAATGAAATTTGTATCACACTCTTGATTGTTGTAAGCTATGTTGTATTTCTTTTTAAATTGTGGTATCTTCCTCTCTCACACATGTTATTAGCATGGCAGTTTGATATATTAAAACCTAGTAAATATTTAAAAAATGATGCTAACACTGCTTTGCTATGATCAAATCACAAAATGGAAGACTTGATTTTTTCACCTGTCTTCCTGCCTGATGTATAATTTTATTAATTATCTTAAATAAATTTTATTTTTCTAATTTGGATTCTGTAGCTACATATGTACCATATTTGAAAAAGATTACTTGCCTCAGTCTCCCCTGAACTATTATTTCATGCTTCTTAGAAGGCATTTTATTTAGGTATTTCATGATTGCTACCCCTAATGGCTTTGTACGTCAGTAGTATTAGTATGATGAATCACAAATTAACTTATATTTAGCATGGAATAGCTATTGTAACACTACTTGCATGTGAAGCTGTTTTTTTTTTGGAGTTTAATCAGCTATAATAGCTTAATTATGTATTTGTTTTTTTATTGTGGAAATACTGTAAAATTCTTGGCAATAATGAGAAATTGAAAATATCATCAGTTTTTGCTTTTAAAAATTTCTTCCACTGGTGCTACCACTTCTCAGTTTTTGTTCCTGATTTGTGTGTAGTATTTCTGAAAAAATTCTCTAAGAGTTAAGTTTGGTATGTACCTACCCATTGTGAAAAACTGATCTTATGTTGGAGGCTATTTTTCATGTCTAGTAGAGGAACCTGATAATTATTTGCATTGTCGATGTTATCCATAGCCCCCTTGAAAACAATGGAAACATCTACTACCTTTTGGAGAACCGTGGAAATAGGCCTTGATTTTGACATAGAATAGGAGTTTATCCTTGTATTTCCTTTTTTTAATGCTACCATGGAATATTTGTGGGTTAATTTTTGCAAAATCACTGTCTTAGTCCATCAATAAGGGTAGTAAACTTCTTCATATCAAATTAAGTTGAATATTATGGGATTACTTCAGCTTTAATTGCTAAAAGTTCATTGATTTTTACTGGTGCTTGTGTTGAAACATCTGAAAGCATCTTGGTGGTTATAGTGAGAAATCATTTCCTATCATTATTAGGTGATCCATGGGTCTTTATAATGACAAGAGAAAAATCTCACTGAAATACCCTAAAGTTGATTTTTATTTTCATACAGAGGCTGTCCGACATGCCCCATTGACTTGCACTGTTGTCTTGTTGAGGAGAGCATAAAAATAGCGTTACAATTTTCTGGAGTAGATATTTTCCCAATACTTCATTTCTCATGTTTGAAATGTCTCCAAAATACAATCATTTGATTAGAAATATATTAACAATCACTGAATGTTTCAGGGAGGCAGTTAAATAAATAAAATATGGTTTAAATATGTGCAACATCTTTTCACAATATTGTCACAACATACCCATAGTACAATACAACGTGCTTTTTCTCTCAGAAAATCAGAGTTCTCCTTGATTTGTTGAATAATCATCCTTAGGCCACCATGTATCTGGTAATATGCCCTGCCAAGATTTTACTATATTTTCAGATTAACACAGAATTAGACTTATCATAGTTTTTGTTAAGTTGCAATGTTTTTACCCCCTCATTAAAACTATAATTTGGTAAGTACTTTGAGATGCCCTTTGTAAGTCTTGTGCTGTAAGCTTTGTGGAGCTAAATAAGCATGCATGTATGTTTTGTTTTCAGCCGGTATAGCCCTGCTAGACTAAGTCTGCGTAAACCTGACCTGCGGCTCGGTACACAGATCATTGAGAATGCCCTCACCTCTTTCAGGTTAGATAATTGGTTAAAAAAAATGTTTCTGTGTTATAGTTCATTGAAGCATGTGCACGAAATATTTGTTGTCATGGTAATAGCCTAATGGTTTTATGTTATTGTGTTGTGCTTGTGAATTGTGACACATTTTGTCAAAAGTTTGCAGATTATTATAAAATTATTTACTTTGAATTTGCTCAAATGACTCCTGGGAATGATGCTTGAAATTCAAATTTATACTTTTTAATGTGGAGATGAAGCTGAAATAATTTTACTTTTCACCTTTCGAATATTTTTGAGCTTTAGGTCCTCAGACTTCAATTTATTTACATTTTAGGGTTCAAGCAAGTATGGAGAATTAGTATGTTGAATTATGTAGTAATTATTTCTAGCCATGGTAAAATTTTAAATATATTATTTGGAAATGTCTTAATATGTTCATTATTTTTCAAGGTTTAGGTTATATGGTGAGAATTTTGTTTGTACATTACATTTTAGTATATTCACTTTATTCAGATGCATATGTAGCATCATATTTTTTTTCATTCCATGCATTTATTTGTGATTTAGCTATAGATTTTAAGTCTCCATATGCATTTTGGTACTTTTATTCAGTGAAACATGTTTTCTTTTTCAGAAAAATGTATGCATCCTTCTGAAAATCAAAGATAAATATTAATTTACATCATTTAAACCATGCTTGTAATAGTTTCTTAATTGGTCTTTGGAGATAATATACTTTCTATAGCTGTGAATGTAGTTTTAGCGTGATAGTTTTTTAAAATACTAATATATATTTCTTAATATCATTTTGATTTCTTTAATCATTTTTTTGATGCATGAAAATTTAGTTCTTTTCTATTTATTTACCATGAAGTATACATAAATTATACTTGGCCGTAGTCCTAGCATAGTCTCTTCAGTATTTTTATACAATTATTTTTCCTTTGCGTTGATTATTTAAATGTAGTTACAGGATATTCTGGTTTGCATTTATCTGTTCTATTCAGTTAACCTTATCTAGCAACTCCATGAATGTAATCCAACTCTAGAAATAAGCCTTGCCAAAATCTCATGTTAATATTTTTCAATCTATGATCAATATTCTCTTTAGTGAGAAATTTCTTTTGAAAAAGATTTTTGCTGAAATGTGTCAAGAAGCTGTTTAAGATTTCTGAATTACTTGCTTGTAAGGAGCCTGTTCACCAGTAGTGGCAAAAAAACTGGGAAATGAGGAAACTTAGAAAAATTTGAGGATGTTCCCCTTTAAAAAAATATCAGGGTTGCTATTGATCTGGAAACTTGAAAAAAGTCAGGGAAAATGAGAAGTTTTCTTTCCAGTATAATCTGTTTGTTTCCTATTTGTGAAAAGTATCATTTTAGGCATTGATGTGTGTTCTTAAGGCTTTTAGTACTTTTGGGAATCTCTTAATCTAGGGAAATATGTACCATGAGGCCTTAAAGCTAGACCAGTTAGTCTTATTTTGTAAGTCATTAACCAATTAATGTGATATACTAGGTCAAAATGCAGTGTTTCCATGGCAATGGTGCTGCAGTCTGCTCCCATGGCTGGAAAAAAGTGCTCACTTAAAATATATGAATGGAATAATTTGCATATTTTGTACCTTTATTTTAGGCTTTATTAACTAATGTATGTCATCTGTGTAATTAGAATTTAAAAAATCAATTTGGTTATTCACTCCTAAGATTAGTTGACTGCAGACCTCCACCCTTCCATATCTACTGCTAATTCCCTTACCTCCTGTTACCTCTTCCAATGTACTTTCCTCTTTATTTGATCCATGATCTCATTCCTTAAAATTTTTTAAATGGTCAAATGGAAAATTGGAGTTTAGTTTTAGTTCTGACTCAGGAAGTCCTGATGGAATCGCCTTAACTTGGTTGATCATTACTGTGGAGCATCCTCTAGTTCATTGCCATCCATAGTTTCCCTTGTGAAATTCTTGTTAAGACTAGTAATTATATGCAAACAATTTTCCCATGATTTGTAACAGAAAAGAATTAAGGGCTAAGTTGAAAGCTCTATGTTAGAATCCGTACTTGAGGGAATTCAGAAAACACAGGGAAAAAATGGAAATCATATCTATACTGTTTCTATCACCTCTACTGGTGGATGCTGGAAACAAGCAGAGATTGCACTTCTGGCTATCCTAGAATATTGTTCTCTAATATCAGTATTTTTAGGATAAATTGATGTTGAGAACAATTTTTTCTGTTTTCTAACATTTTATGTATGTATTTCAAGTATTTTTAATATTCTTCATAAGGCTGAGAAATACTCTGAATTCACTTGATCCCTAATCAGATACAGTAATCTATCATTTTATGTGTGTAAAGGATGAGTTTTTCAATTTCAATGCACATTTCCAGTTACATTAAAGACTTATAAAGCTGTAAATATTCATAGGTTGAGTAATCATTTCTAATGCAGTCATAATTGTACGTTAGGAGCATGTTTAACTTCCAAGGACTGATTTAAATCATTTCCTAATTGAAAATTGTTAATTTTGTGCATTCAAGCACATTTTTTTTTGCTTTTTTCCCTATGTTAGATTTTATTAAATTTTGTCCAATGTGCATATTCCATTGAAAAGCAAAAATATCCTGCCAAACCAATACGTATAAGGAAAATACATTTAGTCATCCTATTTTGTAATTGTTTCATATTTCAAATATTATTGTAAAGTTATTCAAGATTATGGATACGTTTATTATTTTTTATGAAGTGTTGAAATCCATCAACCTAGTGGGTTGCAAGAATGAATGGCTGAGTACTTCTCTTATGCATAATTTACTTATACTTTGTTTTAATGTTTTGCTGTGGAAGGTAATATTCAGTTAAGGTTTTAATACAAACTGCTCATAAAATGACATCAGAACTTATTTTTCATGATTTTTTGGGTCATGGAAACTAATTTTAGCAAATTATCAAAATATTTTCATTTTTTATTTATATTTTCACTTCCATGTAGGGAAATACTCTATAATTAGGTTGCCTTGATTTAGTCTTAAATAGTAAGCATTTTACATAGTTTTGCTAAACAGTCTCTGGAAATGTAAAGTAGTTGATTTTATGAAGATTTTTTTCTGGTTAATGCAAATCATGGCTTTTCTCTATAGTGCATTACTGAATTTCATTCTTATTTCATCACTATGCATATTCATTCTTCTTCATGTAGAATTTAAATAAGTGAAATTTTTAGCAATCTTCTAGTTTTATGATTAGTGTTGTACAGTGGCGGAAGAAATTAACGCAAAATTTTTCGCGCGCCAGAATGCGGCATTTTTGGGAACTTCTAGGAGCAGTACACACTCCAAAGACTGGCAACACTGAGGAAAACATCGTCTACCGCAAATATTTGAAATCCGCAATGGAACTCACATTTGTCGGAGCCTAGAACTTAGTCATCAGTCGCCTTATTTTTGAGCTTTCGTCTTATATTATTCGCACATTCAGTCGCGGTGCATCGCTGTTTGTTTCAGCATGGTTCTTACGTCGAATGATATCATTTATACAGAAAGACATTATAATAAATATTCCATATCCCACCCAATTCAGTACACTATATGCTTAAATCTTCATCTTCTACCACCAAGGGATATTTATTGTAGTCTACTTTCCGATGATCTTTTTGAATGACGCGTACTGCGTCTGTTTCATCGAAATGATATAAATCGATATTAATCCGCACCAAATGTCGATACAAAAAAGATTAGATTGAAATAAGTATAGTCTACGTGATGTAATTTTTCACGATTTTCCATTTGTAGATTGACGAAGTTCCTTTAACGGATATTTATTAAATTCAAAACGGATATTTTTAGTGAATCGTTCTTGACCCAATACAAAGCCGTCTTTAGTTCGTCAGAATGTGATTAAACTATGAAAACATAAGTAAATGTATATAATTTCACGAAATAAAAATAAATATGCTTGCATCGATACCGAATAATCTAGGCATATTTTCCCGATATTTCTTTCATCTTATCACAGGAAGCTTGGTGACGAGCTGTCCACTGTTAAGCTTTATCTAGTAAATGCAGGATATACGAATAAACATTCAGAAAAGTTAACCCAAATGAGGTGTAGTTATGGATAACATATGGATGATTGCATAATATCTTATATGCCTAGCTATAAATTCGCCGCTCATATGAAATTAACAAAAAGCCTTTTAAAAGACTTCAGTTTGGAGTAGAATATCATTAATGAAATAAATTAATAGGTAAAGTTAATGTTGTAGCTGTCAGATGTATTTGGCTAGCTAAAGAGTGGTCCGTGTTCGATTTTTAATGAACGCAAATGAGTTTTTATATACATTTTCTCATATGGGCGATATGAATGAATGTAATGTGTAGCTGCAATGACTGGCAGATAATATGAATTTTTTTAAATACAAAAGAGATAAAATTTGACGAATAAAAATAATGTTACTTGACCAGAAATTGAATGAAAAACTCAAAAATGTCTCGACCAGGGGTGGGATCAGGGTTCTTTTCTTCTTATGGTCGTTATCGTCATCCAAAAGGCAGGTCGCATTGGTAGGGCAATGCTCAAAGTCCTGGGAGCGCACTCCACTGCTATGTAGCACCCGATATTTCTTGATGACGATCACGTTTTCGAAATCATGAGTGTACTCGAACAATGTTATTATGAAGAACCATGATTGTGATTCAGGTTTGCAAACCAGTAACAACTACTGAGCTTTCTTATGTCAAGGCGAATTTATGATGATGTTTCGTATCCTTTCGGTGAATTTATTTGCGTCCGTATGCGTTACTGTGAACTAAGTTACTTTTAAAATGAGTGGTGGTATTGTCTACGAACGTTTAAAATAACTAAAGGATAGGAAAAAGCATACTACTCTCCCGGGAATACAAACAGAAAGAAGTAGTTCTCAGATTTCACCTCATCAGCCCAGACCATTCCAATCAAACGCCATTAGTTCCCATCATGCATGGGTTTGGAGGTCAGCTACCTTAAGTCTCAGTTAAAGCAGCGAGCAATCTTGGAGGACTCTTGAGGATCCCTAGAGGTGTCCCTGTGTCGATATAAAGCTCCACCAATACTAATCCATTCAAAATCGGAATGTATGAAGGGCGCATTATATTGATTTGGGAAATAGTATGCCTTTAATGAGAGCTTACGTTCCCATTGTGTTGCGGGCGATACCTTTTCTGCCATGGATAATGCTTCGGACGCCAGTCGTTTAACTCACAGGAAAGAAGTGGTATTTGACTTCTCTTACGCCCTTTACAATATTTGACGGGTGCTTCCGATTTTTTCGAAGCGCGACGAGCCTTTTCTTTCTGGTGCAGCGAGAATTTGAAACCTGTGCTTTATTCACAACAACAAACCACCCTGACCATCACCACCCGGAACTTGGCTAAGGTTTACTGATGACTGCTTCATGGAGACGAGCGTCGATAGACGAAAAAGCAGAGCGGACAGCGCAAGCCAAGATATTGTTCAAAGTTTTAGCGGCCTCTCAAAATTCTTGGAGGAAAAAAAGATATTATTAGCCTTTAAGTATGCCTAATTTTTCTCCCAGGCGGAGGAATCGGATAGTAGGTTTGTAAAAGGCAAAAACATCTGTCGAAAAATTACCCGAAGAGGTGTTGCGCCTTCGACTTTCATCCTCTGAACTTTTATTTGGTGTTTAAAAGTAAAAGAAACCTAATTCTTACTACTATCAAACGAAATTCATTAAATTCATGTCCACTATAATAAGAGCTATGTTTAATCAAATGTATATCAATATTCATTTTTCGCCCGCAAATAGGAATACTTACGAGTTCACAAATGTCAAAATTCTAGGAGATGGTTCAAAACAAATCATGTAACATAGATGGAGCGAGCTGCACGGAGCGCAGCTTTCATTATGAGAAAAATGCGAGAAACAAACGTTTCTCGACCCCCTCAAACGAAACAACCCCAAATTAAGATGCAATGAGGAAAATCGTGGAGGAAGAATGGGAAATGAACCCAGTAAGATGGTACCAAAATGTGGACAACTCCATGTAACAGAGACTTGGTCAGGAAATCGAGAATGGAGGGGGATGGATTGATTACAAGGCTAATTAACATCCACATTCTTTATGTAAATACCAGCATATTTCTCGATGATCAATTGCTGTGATCATGTGCACACACAACTCAAATTGAGAGAATTACGCATACATTTTAACCTTTTCCACTCGTTCTAAATAAAGCATTATAGTGTGCCTTTTCAACATCCGTTAAAATACATTACCACTAAGAGATGAAATTTATGACCCTGTAAAAAGTCTGTCAATATCTTCATGTGGGGGCACTCACAACTTTAACTTCCATTGAAGCAATAATATTACGACGCATTTGAAGTGGAATAGATTCTTTAGGAACGTAGCAATCGTATAATCTTTGATGATGCACATTCCTAATTTGCACTCCATTGACTACTCTGCGGATTTATGAGGAGTATACAAATGACCTTAGGGAAAATATCTAATCACTGTTTATTCGCTACATGAAAAATATGATTTTTAGTATTTTATCACTTTCACAGGGGAAAATACACGATGCATTTTTGTCGGAGTATTACTTACGCATGGGTATACAAATGCTCCTCGTGAGGAGTATACAAATGACCTTAGGGAAAATATCTAATCACTGTTTATTCGCTACATGAAAAATATGATTTTTAGTATTTTATCACTTTCACAGGGGAAAATACACGATGCATTTTTGTCGGAGTATTACTTACGCATGGGTATACAAATGCTCCTCGTAAAATTTAACTGCGTTATTTTAGCCAAAGATTTTTCACTGCGAATATGTCAAAAGGTACTTAAGTGATTCATTAATTTACCTTATCCTTTAAGTATTATCCTCCATCCTATAAGCTGAACTCTTGAACTACGGCTAATGTATTGCTCATAGCAAACCTAGAAAACAATGCGGAGAAAGCTTCAAATACCGTTTTAAAGATATTTTGAAGAAAATTCCACCCTTTTTGGTCTCTCACTCAGATAAGTAATCGGTATTTACAAATTCGGCAGATAGAACCTAACTCTAATTCCTAATAAAAAGACTTGCCCTCTTTACTAAATCATTTCAAAGTAATTTAAAGGTGAATGTAGCATCAGGTAAGTTCACTAAATCGAGTAACTGACACAATCAGAGATCCGGTCCCTCCCTCCTCCGGACCCTCCTTCTTGAATAGCTTTTCATTGAGTGATGAATTGGCGAATGAGTGGATATGAGCGTCATACGACCGGTAGGACGTAGAAATCAAGTGGGGCCGAGTACCCGAGAATGGGAAGTAAACATCTCATTCGACGACCAAGGAGACCGCTCTGATTCTTTTACGAAGCCCGAATATGTGTAAAACTCACACACTCATGGTTGAGGTCAATGTCCATTCCCTGAGCCTTCCACGGATTTCTGCGAAGTTTTGGCTGCAATAATGTCACATCACGTAGATTAATTATAAAGGCACTAAAAGAGGCCACGCCAGGATTTGAACCCCAGTCATTCTTGGCCGCAGACGAACGCTCTCCCTCTAGGCTACTTCATCGGTCAAGAGGAATCCGCGTCCAGTGGTTCTTACTACAAAACGAAAAAAGGGAATTCTAATGCTTCCTCTAAAAAGTGGACCAAATAAAATGTTCTGGATTTTTGAAAGTAGTTTTCAAACATTAAATAATATTACGTTAGGAGGAATTTAGAAACTTAAGTGTTTGAGACGGCCTGTATGCACGAGGGCGGAAACTTACTTAGGGTTTTAAGGTATTGGAAATACTTTTAAAGAAAAATTTTCTCCACATGGAAACCATTCTATTCAACCAGATTTCCCATAGTTTAACTTGAAATTCACATGATATTTCGCCAAAATGTTAATTGCAATGCATCATATTTCTCGGAAGTAGTTTGAGGCCTATTAAAACGATATTCATCCACAGCTATTCCCTACACGCGGAAATACGTTTTATAGTAAGTGAATTTGAGCTGGAGAATAAAGATTTTTTATGTCCCAACAAATAATGCTTTCATCGTATTGTTTCTTAAGTTTCAATCAAGAAAATCTTATTAAACGGTCCAAAGCTCTAAAAAAATATGATAAGCATCTCTACATAATCAACTACGACTTCGGAACCTCGATTGAGTGCGGGTCGAAGCAAGCTCATCACGTTTATAACTCCTAGACGATCTCGCGAACGTAAACCTTATTAGTATGACTATTTAATTGACGCGTAAAATCGATATCCATTCATAGAGAGTTTGAATATTCCCGGTTTCCATATGCTGTCTCATTGTTGTCAAGTTGTCGAAGGAAAAGCGATTTCAATTAGTTCCCGTGTACGCCGCATTCAGACGCCAATGAGTTTTGCGTTAATTTTTTCCGCCACTGTACATTAGTTGTAAAGCATTATGTTGCATTTTAATGTCTTAATGTATATGGTATTTTATATGCTTCCCATTTTTATCTCAAACTTGGTGCCTGCTTTGATTGGCATGTGTCATATGCCGTAAAGGTTAGCTAAATATTTTCCTTGCGCAGTTGAACCTTGGATATCTCATGTAACGGAGTAGTCCCTTTTTCTTATCCTCAAAATTTGAGTCAATTCGAAAAAGTTTGTTACTGTATCCATAAAGGCTGGTAAAGCTATTTCCCTGTATTGCCCTGTATTTTGTAGCAATGCATGGTATTGAAGAACCAATTTAATGTGTTTTTTATTGTAACTGCGTAAGAACCCCCCAACAAGTCTTCTAGTACAGGATTTTGTATTGTCCTGTCTTAGTGCCATGGTGTATTACATAAAGTTCAGGCATATTCCATTTAAATATTAGCTGTTTTGATTGACCCAGATTTTGTTGGAATGAAGTTCATATGCTTGTGGTTCTCCTTGTCATTTCTACTTCTCGAGTTAGTTTTTTCATTATCTCTTCTTACATGTTGTGTAGTAACTAAATATTTAGCATCTGATGTGTTCATAGTCATTTTATGGAATTATAAAATAGTCGATAATTTGATATGTTTAGGGTCTTATGCTAGAATTTATGTAATAATGAAATCAACAGTTGAGCGCATTTCCACAAACGGTTATTATTTTCTATTTTTTTTCAGTCCTAGTAGTATTACAACTAAGAAATCTAATGAATTAATAATGGGAGGAATAAACAGCATAAAATCAGCCGCAACATCAGTGGCAAAGAAGTTTGATGAGATTAAGGAAGCTATATCTGCCAATAGTACTCCTGTGAAGGCTGGTTCTGTGTAAGTACCTCTCGATCTCTATTTTTCATCATATTTTTTTACTTCAAATAATGTTTACCCTACTGGTGTAGGTAATTGCTTCAGTCCTATAATTTAGATTGCTCTCTCTTAATTATAATTATGTTTCAGACCCCACCGCCTCACAGAAAGAGACTATGATGATGATTCATATCATGGTGATAATGTTGGGAGCAGTTTAAGTGTAGATGAGAGGAGGAGGCGCACCTCAATGGAGTACTCACCACTGGCTGCAGCTGCGGTTGCAGCTGTTGGAGCACAGCATGGTGGGGAATACTGGGCAAGCAACTTGTTTGACTTGTTTGGAGATGGTAGTCGGAAGGGCAGCTCATCCAATTTGCTTCCGAATGGTAAAAATCTATTTATAATCATCATCATTAATTTATAATCTTCAATTTATAATCCTAGGATTAGTTAACTGCAGCCCTCCACCCTTCCCTATCTAATGCTAGTTCCCTTACCTCCTGGTATCTCTTCACATGTACTTCCTCTTTATTTGGTCCATGAACTTTTTCCTGGGTCTTCCTCGGGGGACTTTTCTGTCTATTTTGCCTTCAATGATGTTCTTCAAAAACCCATTGTGTCTCTGAGTGTGTCCAATCCATCTGGTTCTTCTTTTCTGTTTGGTGTCCCATATGGTCCTTTCCTCTTCTAATCTTCTGTGCACTTTATAATAATATGTACGTATCCATTATGCTCTTTTCTTTCAAGGTAGGCATAGTCATAATAACTTGTTCAGTGATGTTATTCATAAGCAACTGAACTGTCTTAATAATTCTTCATACTGCCCCATTTTAGGACAGCTTTCTGAATCTGTTACGTTCATATATACTTGCAGTAGTATTCTTACAACTCCTAATATACTTCCCCTCTTAGTATTTACTATACTTTCTTACTTTTTCTTACTTTTTCTTACTTCTTACTTTCTTACTTTACTTACTTCTTTACTGTACTTTAATATACTTTCTCGCTCTTAGTCTCTTCCTCCTTATGCACCAATGAGACCAAATATTTGGAGTCTTAAATTTAAAAAAAATATAAATGTAATGTGAGAAAAGAGAGGATGGTACATACAGGAAGAAATGAAGATGTCCAGAAAAAATGTGGAGAAGATTGCAGATACATATTGAAAGAGAAGATACAAGTTTTCTGTGCACTTTTTAAGAATGAGTGGTAGTAGACTGGCAAACAAAATCTTCAGCAATATCACCAAATGAAAGGTGGCAACAAAATGGGTAGAGCAAACCAAAAATTAAGAAAGTTGGCATCAACTGAGAGGATATCAGTGATAAAGAGGTTTTTTGAAGGAAGGTTGATGCATTTAAGGGGTTTGAGGAAAAACTAAGTGAAAAGACCAAAAAAACCTGATCTGAAGCGAGGATGAGGAGGAATCTCAGTAAAAGAGATGAACCTACCCTATGACCGCCAATCAGGATGCCCCTTATAAACCAGCTACACCTAAATATATGCAAATGCTGTGAAAAATAATTCAACCTGAAGATACCTCGCTGATACACGGCAAAATGTTCTCCACTAAGGCACATTAAATGATGGAATTGGAAACCACAAAAAAAACCTATTAATCTTGTTGCTTTGATCTAAATATTTAAAATGCAAAAAAGAGTAGAGTGTTTATTGAGATTGCTTTTTATCCTGTACAAGTGTATTTAATTCCTTCTGTTGTGTCATTTATAGCAATGACAATTGTACATGAAATGTATCTACTCCTTAGTAATAGTTGTTATTCTGTATTTTCTATCCTACATTTTGTGTCCTAAAATATGTTAATGCTGATGTGATCAAGTTATTATTTTCAAGCTGTGGCAAAATGAGTTTATCATAAATGAAATTGACACACAGAACTTACTTATTTTATACTTTATGCTCTTTGTAACACTATGAATTTCCTTCAGAGCACCTAAATTGATGAAGATCATTGTATTTATTTGCTACAATCGAGTTTAATGTTATCAACATACTATCTGATTCCTTCACAAAGATTTTCAAGTCCTAGCTTATCCGGTGGAAAATAATTCCACATATTTTATTTTATGCATGAGGAAATATAGTTAGTATTTCCTTCTCATTCTGTTATTGGATTGTTGACCTTAAGCTGTCAGTCATTGACGTTGAGATTCTCTTTCAGATCCTAGTGCATCAATGCAAAGCCTGTTTCCTGAAAATCTCTATCCAAAGGCTGCATCTGTGAGAAACCTGAGGTTGCCCATGGCTCTGGAGATATTAATGACGACTTGCTCCAAATGTCACAATTGTTCCTCATTGCTTTATGATGAAGAAATAATGGCTGGCTGGGTCCCAGAGGATTCCAACTTAAACACAAAGTATGAATTTGATGAGTACTATTTGTGGAAATGTTTTTATCCTATACTTTAGATAGATAGATAGATACTTTAGTGGGAAATGAGACTTTGCACAGACGTAATTAATGCATCACAGTCATTATTTCTACACTTTTGGTTTCTGCACTTGGTCATATTCAAGCAGTGAGGTAACCTGGAATTAAATAAAAAATAATGCCATACACATCTTATTAGTGAGATTATATTTCACTCACCAGATCTCATGGCAGAAGTGGGAATATTATACTTGTTTTGCCATGGTATTGAAAATTTGCACAGTACTTCCGAGTTACTCATTCTTTGAGCCTTATGTAACTGGATGAAAAAATGACTCACGACAAAAGTAACATCTAAAGCCTTTTTTCCATGTAATTTATTCATGAAACAAGATTCATTAGCATGTATTTCTAAATGTCACATGAGCAGGGAAAAATCATGACTGTGGTGATATTGGCTGACTGCCTAAAGGAGACCTTGGCTTACCTGTCAAATGGTTATAATTTGTACAAAGAGAATAAATAGATAAGAGTTCCACTGAGTTAAAGGGCCTAAGTACAGATTTTACATGGAAATCATTGAGCCTCCAAAATGTTACTGTATTAACCTCTCCAGTGCGTGTGGCACAAGATATGCATCCAGTTAAATCCACATCTCAAGTGCATGTGACTCACCATAAGCTTCTGACTTTTAATTTAGAAGTTTTAGTCCTCATTCTCTGTTATAAGGACACTAAATAAGAGTCTGTATAAACTAGTGATGCCTGCTTTTCTTCTGCTCAGTCATGACCTTTTTGGAGATAGTATTCATAAGATACTAATGTTGTCTGCATCCTACTGTCATTCAATTATTATTTGCGGTTTCTGGTCATTGTTTTGATATTTTTTCATATCTTTTATCTTTACCCTTACCTACCTACCCACCAGTCCTCACTAGTGCAAATAACCTCCGTTGTCGCTCTTAGTCCCCTAGTGACCAATCAACCATTTTACCTAATTTTTTAGTCAATTTTATAATTTATAGTCAATATATTTTCTTCTCTTTTACCTCTCCTCAACCTCTCATGCTTAAATAGTCACTCTGAACTTCACTAACCCAATGAGAGTTCTGTACTTTCAACCCAGCTAAATAGCATATGTAAAGTATCCATTGTTTATATGGTATCCATGATTTTTAAACTTATTTTCAGTCCACAATAATATTATACATATGACCCGGGTTTCAGCAACTTCATGCCATCATCAGGTTTGATCATCATCATCTCACCAGACCTGATGATGGCACGAAGTTGCTGAAACCCGGGTCGTATGTATAATAAAATTGTGTGGATTGAAGCTAAGTTGTTTTTATCATGGATATAATGCACTTCCACAAAGTTAAGCCGGAGATGATTACTTATGTTTATATGGTAGTTCTTAAGTTCTTGACCACAGTATGCTAAGACAAAGCTTCATGATTTATTATGCAGTATTGAGAATGTCCATGTGAATGCCATTATGGCTGCTATTATGAATGAAATAGCTGTACAGCTATTTGCCATAAATTGCTTTCGTGCCGCTATTTTCCCAAGAATAGCGTCACCGACGCTTTTTGCGATTCTGAATGAAATAGCTATACAGCTATATGCCAAAAATAGCATTAGTGACGCTTTCGGTTCGAAGAATAGCGTCAACGCAGCTATTTGCGATTCTGAACGCAGACTGACGCCTGGGAGCGACGCTGTTTTAGGCGACGATCTGATCCCCACGTTATTTTAATAGCGTCAAGCTATTCCCGAGTGAAACGGCCACCTGATTCTTTATCACACGTTATCTAACGAGGATCCAGCAAAATATGCATTGAAAAGTGTTCCTAAATACATAAAAATATTTGCAGGATTGACTTGTCAATATGTATATTCCAGTAAACATAAAAAATTCTTCTCATAAAAAGTAGACAAATGTTCCAAGCTGGACGGGAAGGAAAAGTGAGCAAACTTATTTGAAACTGAAACAAGTTGAGTTTAAGCATGAAAATGGAAACCCTTGACATTGCCTTTTCCCGTACCTCTCATTGTAGACTGGTATTTTTTTCGACCGAGTCTCATTGCTTTATTCTTGCATTGCATAATTTTCCCCAGCTCTCAGCTGGGGATAACAAGTTTAGGTAAAATAGAAGAACCTGTTCTACACGCATGGGTGAGTATTCACTCTCTCCGTAAAGAATTGTATCTAGCATTTCCGTTGTATTATTTAAACAAGTCTTCTCGAAATATTGCTTACCATATTCACATTCACTTCAAACCTCCCAACGGTCTCACAAGAATTTCAAGAGGCTAATTGCGATGTCAAACCATCTTATTAAGCCCGGTGTTATTTATAATAATACATTTCAAATATCCGTGATGAAATAATTGATATTTACCATCACATCACTTTCCTTGATACACTTACATATCATTATTCCCACTCCGTATGCATCCAAAGGTCGTCTGCTCAGTCGAATAAGTGGTGAGAATAATATAAACAACCCAACAGATACACAAAAACAATATGCTTTGTTACAATTTTGAGTTAACTGTAATTATACGTGTTTAAATTTTTCTCTCAGCGTGGTAATCCGTTATTTGTCATGTAACGAATGTCGCAAGAATTTTCTGAACTGAATTTCCGTTCACTGCACGGGTTCTCCGAAAGTTTTCTATCATTTGATGAATTTAAGAGAATAGGTACTAGATTATTATAGGTAACAAATCCAATGATAACTTCAAATGAAAGTATACTTTGAAGATAATGATGGATCATTTTGCTTGATCATGCACGTCTCATGTGTCCAAACGTCGTCAGCTCCCTCGAACAAATTGTGGAAGTTAAAATTTTAACCTAAAAGATACATGAAAACAATACGCTTTTTTAGGATGGTGAGGTGAACTATCATTATAGTAATTAAAATTGTTTTCCCAGCACGGGTAACTGTTATATGTCCATATAGGTACGCAGAACAAACATCGCCAGCCTTTCCTAAACTGAAATCCCTTTCACAAAATTAAAATTATCAGTGTTAAGATTTTCAAGAGGCTAATTGCGATGTCTAACGATCTTAATAGCCCACGGGCTATTTACAATAGTACATTTCAAATTACCGTGATAAAATAATTGATATTTACCATCACATCACTTTCCTTGATACACTAATATATCATTATTCCTACTTTGTATGCATCCAAAGGTCGTCTGCTCAGTCAGATAAGTGGTGAGAATAATATAAACAACCCAACAGATACACAAAAACAATATGCTTTGTTACAATTTTGAGTTAGACTGTAATCTTACGTGTTTAAATTGTTCTCTCAGCATGGTAATCCGTTATTTGTCAATATGTAACAAACTTCTCAAGAATTTACTGAACTGAATTTCCGTTCACCGCACAGGTTCTCCGAAAGTTTTCTATCAGTTGATGAATTTAATAGAATACTATATTATTATAGGTAACAAATCCAATGATAACTTCAAATGAAATTATACTTTGAAGATAATGCTGGATCATGCACGTCTCATGTATCCAAACGTCGTCCGCTCCGTCGAATAAATTGTATAAGTTAAAATATTAAAAAATTAACGTAAAAGATACATGAAAACAATATGCTTTTTTACGATGGTGAGGTGAACTATCATAATAGAAATTAAAATTGTTTTCCCGGCTCGGGTAGCAGTTATATGTTCATATAGGTATGCATAACAAACATCGCCAGCCTTTCCTAAACTGAAATCCCATTCTATCACAAAATCTAAAATTATCAGAGAGTTATCGATCAGCTGATGATAGCAGAACAAAATAAAGTATAATAATAGTATCCGACGACAGCATTGAATGAATTTAGTGGGATTATTTATTGAAAACATTCTTTCATGCACCAGACTCACTGCATCCATGGCGAAGGTATCAGCTGTTTGTGAAAAATGTAAACATCGCTCGTCATTGGCTGCCTGAATTTCCAATTACTGTACCAGAAGGTTTTCATACCCAAAGGGGCGGATTAATAATAGCATTACGGAACCGACGCCTTGGATAGCTGCATCGTATTCAGAATTGCTTCTGATGCTATTCTGGAGCAAGGAATAGCATTAACCAGAAATAACGTCGCTCGATTCAGAATAGCAGCCTATATGCATCAAAGTTCATATTAAAGTATTTTTTGCCTCTATGGGGTCCAGGACTAAGGTTTGGAATTTCATAATAATCTGAAATTTTGTAGTACAGTAGCAGCTCAATAATACGAAGTTGGTGGGACCAAAAAATCAGCACTTCGTATTATCATGTTTTGTATTTCCGAACTTTTTTAATAAGGCATGAAAAATATTTCCCTTCTTCCTCCCTGACTTCTCTGGTCTTTGGAAATGTTTTAAAATGATTTATAGTCATTATTCGAGAAAGCATTCGAAATAATGCCTTTATATCATAAGCTAAATGTCACAAACGTTCGTGAAATAACTATCCCTTCTTAGTTCCCTATGCAAATGAATTTTAGTTAGCTAGCATTTTCTTTGCAAAATTTTTGCCCAGCTTAGAAGATGTATGTAAAGCAAGTTCTGCATTTTTTACTAGACTAAAGCTTTCTTAATCTGCGGCTAACCAGGACGTGCACCTGGTATGGCTGTTGTTTCTAAAGGCCTGGTTACACGATACATAAACTTGTACGTGTTCATGTACAAGTTTATGTACGAATGCATGAACCAATTAGAGCAGGTTCTATTTTCCTGTTCACGCGTTCATGCATTTGTACAAGTTGGTGTGGTTACACGGTGAATTTTCGTGTGTATTCATGTGTTCATGCATTCACACATTAACTCGTACGGGTTAATGTATCGTGTTACTAGGTCTTGACATCTATGCACTTAAGACGGTAACTCGCCCGACCTCGTTTCCAATCACCCTTTCTTTATCACTCAATCACAGATAAAATGAGCAAAAGACTCACTCCATTTAAAAAAAATCCTTCACAGGTCATTGTTGGTGGTTTCTTTCCCATAACCTGCTGGATATACGAACTTGAGAAGAAATATTATTTGGTTCCAATTACTAATCGCATGCTGACAAAATGGGTGTGATCCTGACATTTTCCATATCTTAATCATCTCTGAGTGTACTAAGTTTCCGGTTCTGAATGGCGAGATTTTTTGGACAGATGGAATATTTATTTGGAGGTCTTGGAGAATGATACCGAAGAAAATAGAACCTCAGATCACGGTTTGTGGAGAAAGAGCGAACGCTTCAACTGCCGCCCAGGACATGCCTTCGCTTGCATTGACGGCACTTCACCAATCCAATTCTTATCAATGTTTCTAAAATCTACGCAGTGAAGACAGTAGCTGGCCCAACTGTGCTTTCAGTAGCCCATTTTTTATTGCTCAATAATACGTAAAAAGAGCAAAGGACTCAGTCCATTAAAAAAATCTTTTTCAGGTCATTATTTGTGGTTCTTCCTCGTCGCCTGCTGGATATACGAACTTGGGAAGGAATATTATTTTGTTCCCAGCCAAACAGAATCACCATTCATTGAAGTTTGAGTAAGAAACATTTACTCATGACCAAGTCCCTTTTCATTTCGATGAATCGTGCATATAGTTCTATTCGGCAAAACATTAATCTAGGAAATAAATTAAGCGATTATTTTTTTATCCTTCTTTGCATAATCTCTTTGCATCGTAGGTGTTATGCTGAACGCCACTTTATCCAGTGGCGACATTACCTGGCAACTTCGGTAAGCTAAAACATAGAAGCTAATGAAATACCTTTTATTTTAAAAGTGATATCCGAATCACTCCACAATTTTCGGAACTTTTATTCACAATGGTGTGAAAGAGAAACTTCATCCTAAATGGGCATCGCGGAGATATTTCAGATCGAGCATTCTCCATTCCATTACTTAGTTATTTTCTTTCCCCTTTGCGACTTACATCTTCTATGCTTGACTGTGCTGTGGAGCATAAAACACGAAAATGAAATAAGATTAACTGTGCGCAAATGACCTTAGCCATTGGTCGCCTCCCCAAATATCCAATCCAGTTTAACTGTTTGAAGCATAACTTTGTAAAGTTAACTCAAGGGGAACTTAGGAAGCGGTAGGGATCCCTGAAAAAATCTGCCGCAGCTGAGGCTGAAACCTAACTCCTTTCTGTGGTAAAATCCTGATAATGACAATTAGTTTTCGCAGAGTAGTATTTCCGTAGTTAGATCCTTCTAAACGTCGGGTGATTTTGAAGTAGAGTGCATCAGGATCCAATTCATGTCCATGTGGTGTCATATCTGCGTGTTAAAATGCCAAGGACTAAAAGTTACTCATGCCATCACAATGAAATCTGATTCAATTGGTTATTTATCTTTTGGAAATCAGGGATAGCAGTGATGATATATCAAATGTAATGTATCAGGGCCTGGTAACTCAATGAATTCACAGTAGTAATTGATGGATGAAAGTTGGTTCCAGTAAAATTTCATGGAGTTACCCCATCATTGTCCTGGAATTAAGTTAAAGAGAAGGCTTCGATGGGGATTTTATTTTAAATATTTCAGTTTTCTGATTTACTTATGCAAAGAACTGTTTTTCATAGGACGATATTTCGCAAACGATGGCTTCTTCGGGTTGAAGTGTCTTAGTGGTGTATCACAAGTTCTTTGTAGTTTATAAAAATGTTTGTTTGTTCATCTTCTATGCATTCCAATACAATTCATCAGATTGCTATGAAACTTTGGTGAGTTTTTGTGCGTGCACTCGCAAAGGTTTCTGAATTATGAAATCCATTGTACAATAGGTAAAGCGTGGTATAGTGACTGCTACAGATATCCCAGTCCTATTTCCCTTCATTTTCCATTCGAGCGCTTAATAAATTGAAATTGCTACTAAAACCACATGGCAGTGTGTTGGTACGTGGCGCCACACATGAGTTATAACCAAAAGAGAATTGTTTACATCATAGAAATTTTGCTAACAGTTAAAACAAAAATAAAATAATGGAAAAATTGCCTCAAGCTACCATTTTCCCTGTCACTCGAGAACTAAATTATCCATAACTAAAACTTGATAAATAACTGTGTGACTCAGGTACTTGTGAGAGATAAATGCACTAAAATTCACACATACACAGTTGATAGATTATATTCAGCAACGCTGATTTGTTGGGTGTATACATCGGCAAATAGAACACTTTTCTGACAAGATTTCCCTGCAAGATTTGTAAAAACAAACTCAGTTTCTCTGTGAGGACTGGGTCCGAGGTTCATAATTTTGAAAATTTTGTATTTTCTAAACTTCGTATTTTCGAATAGCACCATGTATTTAGCATAGGCTTTTCGTGGGGACCGACAGTTTCGCTTCATAAAATTGAATCTTCGTATTTTCATGCTTCATATTATCGAGTTGCTACTGTAATGGAACTTTCATAATACTGTTTCTTTTACCGTACATTTAGATACTCCATTGATTGGACCAACGATTAGCTTCATAAAACAAAAACTTCATGTGGACGTGGTCCATAAGAATGAGTCTACTGTATTATTATTTTTCATTCTTAGCCCATGTTTTTGTGCCAAATTATTGATTTTTTATTGTTTCCCAGGTGCCAGTTTTGTAGTAAGGGGATGGTACCTTTCCTGACGGTAACAATCTTGGACTACCGAGTTCATGCAATGGATGTAGTATTAAGCATGATGACTCCTGCTCCCAGTGTGGAAAGCGTTGCTGTTGGTGGTGGAAGTTCCCTCTCTCTCAATCCTCCCAATAGAAAGACTTCACTAGGATCCTCATCACTGAACATACCAGAGGAACACAGCAAACCTGCTCAAGGTGAGGACTTAGTATTCATCATAAATTTTCATTACTAACTTAATTATAATGAATGGTATTTTTAGTACCTTTTGATGAATGTGTGGTGATTTGCTCTTGTTGTAAAGATGTTCATCTTATTCATTGAATTTCATGCCTACTAATATCATGTTCTGACTACCTCATGGAGATGTACATATTTAATGTTCACATAAAGAAAACTGTGGCAAACGTGAACTTTTCCTGGCTACCCAATTTTGAACTCTGATGAAATTGCTCCAATGTTGCTTTTATTTTATGCCTGGCCATTGAGGTTCAATTTTATTTGTTATTAATTTTGACTAACATTCATTTGTACCTTCATGATGATGTTACTTCCTTAGGCCACCATATTTGTAATTCATTGCATCTGAAATGTTTTTTTCTTTGATAACATTCACTGAATTCGATTTTTAAAAATTTGATTCTTTATGTTAAGTACACTTTCTTATGATCAAATAAAATTCTCTGTTTGATTTTTGTATTCTTAGGCACTAATGAGTCAACGTGTACAGACACCAGTACCCTCAGTAATGTGACTGAGGAGAAGGATCAAAGTATTGTGAATGAGACTGAAGAGAAATCTCTTGTGGCTAGCACACCCTTGAAAAAGACTGAGAATGCCAAATCAGTATCCCCACTCTTCCCACCAAAAGGAATAAGTTCATCCGCTGGTGGTGTTGCAGATTCAGTCAGGTTCAGTTCATCTGTTCCTGTCCTTCCTACAGAGTAAGATTCTAATGCCATAATGCATGGCTTTAAGCTTTCCTTCCTGCAATGTACTTAAACCAAAATTAGTATTTACATCGTCTCATTTTCCATTATCAGTCTATTAACTGTTTTATTCCTGGTAAATTCCTTGCTAAATATGTTACTAGAATCATACATTTGATTACATATTGTAAATATTAAATAAAATCAATTCTCTGTAACAATGATCATTCATTACATATTTTTTATCTCTCTGAAGTAGTCTTAGCCAATTGTTATCATTTGTACCGCTCATTACATACATCTGCATTGTAATATTATGGAGCTTCATTGATTTTGTCAATTTAAAAAAATCCAAATTAAAAAATTGCTCTCCTCGGAAATGGTCTTTTGAATTCTCTGGTTTTTATATACATTTTGGATAATTTCTGTTTGATAATAAATGTGGAAGTAGATGTGCATTCAGCTACAATTTCACATAACTAAAAAAAATTCACTTAATACTGTCTTACGTAAGCCCCATTCCTGTTGATGTCATTGAGGTTCAAAATCTTATTTGTCATGCCTTTCATAGCAGTGGAGTGGCAGGAAGGTACAGAAGGCGGAGTGAATCCCATCTTCTCACCCAACAAAAGGAAAACACAGATTTGGACGAGCAGGACAAGGTATGCAAGAACTTGAAGTTATTGAAATTATACCCATTATAGATGGACACAATTTTTCTAGAAGAGACAGAGGACAAACGATAATCAATACCTTGGGCCATGAGCTTTCCTTCAAAGGTGTAAAAGTTAGTGCAAATTGGAACATATCAGGGCTCTTCTGCATATAGAAAAATGTTGAATTAACTGGAATGGAATGATGTTATTCAGCAAAATTTATTTTAACCTGCCATTTAGTTGTACTCTGCAGATGGATTACAGCTAGGCAGAATTTTGTGCATAGTTGCATAATTCATTCGCATGAGGTAATTAGCAATGTAAGCTTTTTACTACAGAGTGATAGACTATGAAATTCAAAAAATAGTTATTTTGGAACTAACAAAAGTAAATTATATGAAAGTCGAGGACTGCCAGTACTTAGTTTGGTAGTTAGCGAACTCAGACAGCAAGTTACTCCTTGACAGAAGTGAGTATATTTTTCCAAACTGGTAAGCAAAATGTCTCCATAATGACTAATGAAGGTCTTAATATGAATTATAATAGATGTGACTGTGATTAAGTGCAAAATGTTGAGTTATCTCGCTGGAGTTGATAGGAAGTGGAACTAATCATCACTACATTTGCTCTAATGGCACAAGTAGCTCTTAGGCTCAGTTATCATCAAATATGTAAATGTTGCTGTAATTAAAAATGCTGTCCTTCAACAAATAAGGTCTCGAATGCTGAATGAATGTCAGCTTATGGGCACAAATGATTGTCATAATGAGAAATTTAAAAGTGCTCAAGCAAAATTACAGCCTTTGAAAATTCCTAGCAAGCACAGTGTACAAGGTAAGGTGAGTCCATTGCAAGGTGAACCCATTGCAAAGTGGGAGTCTACTTCACTGTACCAATGAGTGCATCATGCATGTATAGTCGTATAATTTTTGGATGATTTAATGAATAAATGAAGCAATCCTTGTAGTTTTGATTATCCAATGGTTTTTACATTTCTTTGATTCCCGTTTTATTAATGACTAGAATGAAGAGGTATCTCTTGAACCAGTTCAGCATGAACCTATCACTGTGCCATATTTGAATCCACTTGTACTCCGCAAAGAGGTGGAGAATATTTTGGATAATGAAGGAGACACTTGCCTCACCCTTCCACAGTTTGTTGATGAGCATCCCATCATATATTGGAACATGGTGAGCATGACATTCCTGTTTCTAGTATATTGCTGGAGAATATTAAGAGCCAATTCAGTCTTAAGTTAATTCATTATTTCTAATGAAGAAACTTTTCTTGATGGATTTCTTTTTCCAGTTAACCATATTTAGTAAATGCCATTAAGCAAGTGATTTTCTATAATCTTTTTTTTATGGAGGCATGCCTTTTGCAATACTTAAAATATCTTTAGGTGAAAATGGAATATTAAGTTGAATACTGGCTATTGAAGGAGACTGTACTAAGCCTAACTTTATAGATCTTTCCATCATAGGACGAGGGAAAATGATGCTGCTATTCCACATTAAATATTTTTATCACACAGCCTAGGTGTTGCTTCTGTGCATCATCCTCTGGCACCTGTAATCTAATAAAAAACATTTAATGTGAAATATCTGTGTTTTTTCTTCTCATCCTCCAAGTTATTTACATCAGTCTCTGTATAAGAGCTGACATCAAGGCCTTTTAAACTTGTAAAATGAAACAACTGAAGCTGAATGAGTGCTTAGGGAACATAAATGTTGTTTTTGATGGTTCAGCTTTATTTCTTGTAGCTCCTCAAGCAGCATAGGAAGGAGAAGTTGGAAGGTTTGTGATAGGGAAATTCCATTAAGTCCCAGAACCATAATTTTTTACTGTTAAGCCCTCAGTTTTATATCTTGCTCCTCATATTAACATTTCAAAATTAACTATTGATTTAATTGCAACATATATGGGCGGACCCCCCTTATTACATTATACACACATTCTGGCATTAGCTGTGAAAGCCAAAATCTACTAATTTGAAAATTTCTCCGTTGCTAGTTCCATGCCTCAGATTTTATGGCTGATGTGGATAAATTCAGGGATAGTTTTCGACAAAATTTCAAATAACTCCATGTGAAATTCAAGAACTATTATATGTTTCATAATATGTTTGCCAAAATTGATGTTAAAACCACCTGAAAGTTGTGCCATATATCTTTCTAATCAAAGTGCTTGATATTATTAGTACAAATTCAACAATTTCAAGAATTTTGGTGATCATCATATCCATATGCTAGTGCTCAAATAATGAGCACTAATATTCATTTATTATGCATTTCTGCCATCATAGGAGCTGTGTAACACATTATTTACTTATCAGAGCTAATTGTACATCTTTTTATGTTGTGTTAATTGATGGCTATGGATTTATTTCAAGTCTCATTGCCAACCTACAGGTATTTTCATCTATGGTGCTTCTTGATCAAGCTGTGGTTTTTATTCTAGGTCTGGGTTTTTCAACGCATCAATGTAGTCAGCCATTTGCCAGGACTCTGCTTAAATGCTGCAGTGACCACAGGTCCTAATATTCAACACACTATTCATCCGTCATGGGCCTCTGCAGACTATAATAATGTTTTCATACGCTGCTTGTGGGACAATTCAAGGCTGCATGAAGAGGTAAAGGCATTACTACTGTATTTGTTGTGTAAATCAATCAACTAGCATTTGCTTTAATCTTGAGTATTGAATCATGAAATGTGAAGGGAAAACATTTATTTCGATTTGATGTCAGTTTATTGTAGTGAATTAAAAGATCCCACCTTGAAATTTTAGCATATGGTATGAAAATTTTGTTTGAGAAAACCTCTGCCAGAACTTTGAGCAAAGACTTTTAATTTGAAATTAACAAGGTGTACAATCTGGTATAAATGTCTGGTTTTTGGTGCTGGTAGTTGATATGGGGGGGTTAATAATGCCTTCTGCTAGCTGTGAACCCCTAACCCTTCATGGTTTTAGTGGAAGCTCTACCTAATGGTTATTATGCCACTTGCCATCTCTCTTCACTTGTGAAGATAATACTTTACTGCCATTATTTCATAGCCATTTTGGAAGACGGAGCATAGTCATTTAAATTTCAGTATTTTTGGATTTTTTCTCCATTGTGAAAACTGCCTATGAATAAAATCAAGTATCCCTGAGAAATTAAATGTGGGTGATTTTTTTCCTGTCCATTTCACATCATTAAGCTTTGCAATATGCCTGTAATGTAAACTGAGTATATCCTGACTTTTGTCTGTTGACCACTTATGCCCATCACTCTTCTATTCCTCTGTTTTCAAATGATAAAGACGGATAATGTTTTTGCATCTCAAATAAAATTATATTGTGTGGATTAGTTGGTTATAAAATGATTTTAAGTGCCCACAATCTTAAACATTGTTAATTAGTATTGTTCCTTGAAATTTAGGTTGGCCATCCCATGTATGTCCTCTGGCAGCAGAATCAACAGCAGAGTCCTCTTATATGTGCTCTCCTGACTGATAGAACAACTGTCTCTCGCATGTAAGAACTTTTTAAGTATTTTGTTATCTGTACAATATTTTATTATTGTATTATATTTTTCTTATTTGTGTAATTTGCCTTGAGATTCATGATCTTCCATGCAAAGATGGAGAAACGTTAAAGGTGAACTCATATGCAAACTCTTGACCTATTATCTTTTAGATGATGATTCACTCTCAATTTCATTATAATTGTGTTTTTGTTTGTCACAGTATCACAATTTAATTTACAGGGTCATGCAGAAAGTTATATCTGGTATAAGATGTAATGACCTCCTCGATCCAGTACGACGCTTAGCCACTGAAAGGCAGAAACTGAAGGTGAAGGGAGTTGACCGCCGCCATTCTCTATACAGAGATATTCTTTTCCTTGCATACACAGCCTTGGGTCGAGAAAATATTGATACTGGTAAGTTTTCATGTGAAGGAAAAAAAACACTGCTTCCACCTCATTACCTTCCCGCTCATTTCTTTTATATTTTTTCCTGTATAATTTTTCTATACTTGGGACAGTGCTCAAAATCCATGAGTGTGTCAGTGATATAGATAAGGGAGTTAATGGTTCCTGTAATGACAAAGTTTTTATTTTGTGTGATATCACCACGGACTCATTACCCCATGTGAAGGAAAATAGAGCTTTTTGGTTATTTATTCATGTGTGTGTTGAGGAGAACGGAGAGCATGTGGTTGATAGAAAGGATGATGAACAAGAAAGTGCTTGGTGTGGTGGGAAAAGAGGCAACATTACTGGAGGGGGTTAGGAGAAGCCAAAGGAGGTGGTTAAAACAGGTTATGAGAGGCAAAGGGATGCTGAAGGCTGTGATGGAGGGTAGGATGTTGGATGAAGGGGTTAGAGAAAGAAAGAGAATAGATATATGTATTGGATTAGAAGAAGAGAGGCATGACTTTTACTGAGATGAAAAAACTAGATTGGGAGAAAGGGACCTGTTCCTGTGAAAATGTAGAGGATTTTTAATGTTGTCCATTAAAACTGACCATAACTGGTAGTTTACTTCTATACTACTTCTTAGTTTACTTAATTATTATTTTTGTCTTGGGTTCATTCATTTTAATTTCCAGTGTAGCCTTTTCCTTTTTAGTCTTCTTTTTCATTTCCTTGCATTCCTGCAAATTTTCAGCCATGGTAATTCACCTTCTTTAATCATAAATGTATGTAATATAAAATACATACTAATCTATGATGTTGTCCAAGTATGGAAATGACGGCATTTTTTTTTTAATCTTATACCTGTGCTTAATTTGTGGATGGTGTCTGTAAAGATAACTTTCACTGAGTGAATGTCAGTAATACCTCCCACGATATATGAGAACACATTTATGAGTTGATTGCTTGAGTTAATATTCAACATATTTAGAAATAAAGATTTCTATCATGCTTGTTGATGTGCATGATGTAGGTAATGAAGTTGAGCAAGGGTTTATGGACAGATTTAATGTCTCAGATGAAGGTAAGTTCCCGTTTTTATATCTCGAGAGTGCATGAAAACAAATTAATCATTGGGAATACACATAAATATCATGAGTTGAGCACTTCTTTTAATGTAATCAGTGCGTATAATAACTAACTAGTGTCAGAAAATTATTTGATTTATTTCCTGGTACAATGAGATGCTCATTTTTTACTTGAAAAGGAATTCTTTAACCCTCCAGGTGGGTAATTTTTTTTTCGATTATCTGGTCAAAAAATGTATTTACTAATGAAGTGAATGTAATAATGTATTTTAAATGAAGCAGCATACTGCACATTATCTTCTGGGCTCCTTTTTGATCTGATTAGGTGGTATGTGCCTTGGGCAATGGCGTGCTGTTAGTCTTAACGGTGATGGAGTTTTGCTAGGTCTTCCTTTCGGTGACTTGAAATTTGGATCATGATACTTTTCAATTGCATTCTCTATTAGTGGAAGTCTGAACTCAATGAACTGAAGGGACTTATGAGATGTTTCTTTTTGGTATAAAACATATGAATTCCACACTGCCTGATCAAGAAAATGTCTAAAAATCTTTTTATATTTTTTTTTGCTGCTTTCTAACAGACGGATAATAAGAAAGCTCCTGGTCACAACAATCAACACCACCCATGGTGTTATTATAATCGCATACCACTGTTGGCTTTACTACATCTAATCCCCTTTTGCTTTTGGTCATTTTTGAGACAGCGTTATGGATTGTGCTCAAGAGGCAAACAGTGTTTTTGTCTTGCCATTTCATAACCATGACCTTTCTCCTTTGATATGCTACAACATCTCCCATCTTTACCTTCTGTTTACTAAATCCTTCTGGAAGGTCTTTTCTTTTACTATTTAATGTCCCATAAATGTCTGTTTTTTGTTCAATTAGTAAGTCAGCAAGTTTTGGTGATATATACCAATTATATACAGTCACGCAATATCCTTTACCTAAGAAACGATCTATCAAATGTAGAACAGGTTTTGTACTTACAGGTAAATTTTTATATCTTTCATTGTACGCAGTTCTCTGTCCTGTATACAACAGAAAATCGCATTTATAACCTAATTCCGACTCACATAATACAAAGAACTTCAGTCCGAATCTAGCCCTTTTCTTGGCAATATACATTTTCCATTCAAGACGACCCTTAAAAAGTACCAAACTCTCAACCAGACTGAGAGTTTGTTTTGGACTGTACAGATCATAAAATCTGCATAACAAGTGATCCATCAATTCATAAAACTTCACAAACTTTGGATTTGGATGATTGACTAAACTTTCTTCATTGTTTGAAAAATGAAGGGAATGCATTATCAGGAGGAACCTTTCCTGGGTCATAAGTTCAGAAAAAATTGTGACACAAAGAATTCGGAATTTTGACCATGACCATTGTTGGGATGGTAATTTAATTACACCTTGAAGCATCAAAATAGCAAAAGAATAGCCTCATTTCTCTTTCTGTAGTTGTCCAATTTTTGAATCGTGACCATTCTTTATACGTAACTTTTCTTTAATTCTGTTCAGCAAACCTGTTTGTTTCTTTGATAACAATTTCTAGCTTCTTTTGATCAAAGAATAGCTCAAAATAGTCCAATGGCCGAAAATCAGGGCTTATGTTTAGTGTAATACCCGGGTTTGAAAGGAAAGGAAATCTGGGAGGTGCCGGAGGAATGCTGTTCATATTCACCTGGTACCAAGCCCTGCCATCTTCTACACTTTCTTCATCAAAATCATCTTCTACTTCAATGTCTTCACACGAATCTGTCAAATCATCACCACTGGTACTATATTTACTTCTGAGATTGATGGAATCTCCTCTGATAAAACCTCAGAAATGAATTCATCACTAGTCTTCCTTCTTTTACCACACGCCATTCCAACCCCTAAATAAATGAGTGCAAGAAACCAGTATAATAAGATCAGAACAACTAACAACTGATTATCCGACTGTATTACCGTGTATATTTGAGGTGAAAATATAAAGAAGTACACACCTATTTTGCTTCAATAATACCAGTATAAAATATAATAACAACTAAAAAAAGAAACTCTAATGACTTGTACCCTGGCGAACTGCTCAAAAGGCTTACTCAATGCGCACTTGGGAAGAACACGTGCATAGTCGGCGTTGAAAAAGTGAACATAGCTGCCATCTATTGCTTAAAATATTGAACTACATCACCATTACAGCAATGCATAGGATAGAAGGATCAGACCACTAGCCCGCTGAAATCGTGGGATCCGCAGAGAATAGACGGATACCTAACCCGTGGAAATTGTGGGATACCCACCTGGAGGGTTAATTGTTCATCTTATTTTGTGCAGAGGGTAAAGCTATATTTTCACGTGTACAATTTTGCAATGCTATCATGGGTGTCCATTTTTCTACTTTCACTGCAGACTACATTCAGCGGTGAGCTAAAGGTGCTAAAGGCCCATTATTTGTTTCTGAGATACTCTGACAACTTGAATATAATTGTTATTTTTGGGGACTCTCATTTTCTTCTTCAAAATTGTTTGTATTAATGCATAATGATTGTTATTCATTTCTTCTAAAATGCGACTATAAATCAGAGTGGGCCTTATGGGCATGTCCAGTGGCACAAGAAATATGATAGTTGAGCACTCACAGCAATTGATAACTTAAATCTTCATAGATTCAACTTGTCATTTATTGCTTATAATTTCAAATTTTCAATCAAATACAAAAATGAAAGAATTTCTTTATGTTGAGTCAGTCTTCTGAAATATCACAAAATTTCCTCTGTTAACTCCTGAGTCTTCTGAGTATCTTCAGCTTGATATCCTTGGTAGATTATTTTCTTAATGGAGGAAGGGGTTGAGACCAGGTGTCAGTATTCGCTTTCTCTTTAGTGAAAGGTGTCTCTGAATCTGCAGTCTATTGTGAATTAAGGCACAAGTATATGAGCACTTTCAAATTCATAAATTATTCTCTCCTTTACAATTCGGATTTTGCAAAGGCCATTCCACCACTTCAGCTGTGGATTGTGTCATGGATCAAATTCTAAATGCTTTTCAAGATAAATCCTCCATTGCCATAACTGCATGTGATCTATCAAAAGCATTCGATTGTGTTGCTCATCCAATTTTTCTACAAAAAATTAAGTCTTATGGCTTCAATAATCTTGAACTACAACTCTTTGACTCATATCTTACAGATCGATCCCAGTGTGTATTCATTAATAATAACCTTTCTTCGCCCCTTAGAATATATTATGGAGTTCCTCAAGGCTCAGTTCTGGGGCCTCTATTATTTCTTATTGTTATCAATGACTTACCTTCTAAAGTCTCCTGTAAATCCTTACTCTACGCTGATGATATCACTCTCATTCACAAAATTGATAACCTTAACAACAACAGCACTACTTCAAACTTGTACTTGTCTGAAGCATCTAACTGGTTTTCTGCCAATGGACTGGTTTTAAATAATGATAAAACCCAGTCATTAGCCTTCTCTTTAAGCACCTCAACAAGTCCACCTACCACCATCAAGTTACTTGGCTTTGATCTTGATCAAAAATTGACTTGGGAGCCACATACATTAGGCACGCTAGGAAAACTATCTAAGGCAGTGTACATGTTACGTAAACTTACATTTTTGATTCCTAAAGAGCGCCTTACTCGTTCATACTTTGCCTTATTTCACTGTCATATCAATTACGGTATTGAACTATGGGGTCATTCTACGTCCACCAAAAGTTTATTTAGGATACAAAAAAAGGCTGTCAGAGTGATATCATTTTCTCACCCGAGGGACCACTGTAAGCCTTTGTTCACTGAGTTGGGTATTTTGACTCTGCACAGCCTTTATATCTACAAATGCCTATGCAATGTAAAGGAAAATCTAACATCCCTTTAGCAAGAGCAAATAAACATTCTTACTTCACCAGGAACAGGGACACCCTTGATGTCCCGTATTGTCGCCCGTCCAAAAATAGCAACACCTTTAACATTCTTCAATTGCTTCTTTTTAACAGATTGCCCTCAGAGGCTAGGCATGTGAGTGTGCCAAAATTTAAAAATGTTATATATACATGGCTTCTGCAAAAAGCCTTCTATTCTTTAAATGAATTTTTTGAGTGTGACAATATTGTTTTGTCAGTTTGAGTTTGGGTGTAATCCTTGTGTTTTTTACTTGTATATCATGTGATTCATTTATTTTTAAGATTTGTACCCTGACGAAGACAATTGCAAATTGTATTTGTTTAACGTCCAATAAAAGTTATTATTATTATTATTGACAAAGTAAATAGATAGCTACTTGACTCTGAAGTTGGGCTTGGAATCCTTGTTAAAAATTTCCATTCTTTACCACTTCCATTTTTTAAAGTCCTGTCCCACTGGAACCCGATTCTCTCTCTTCAGTTAATTACTTCTAAATATTGTTAAATTTATGTGTATGAGTTGTAAATGTTCTAATTCAGAAGTACATACATATTTAGATTCCTTTGTAAGCATTGCTGATTGCAAGTTTTCACTGTTCTTTTGAATTTCTGAATTTTCAGGAAAGGGTAAATTTAAAGAAAAGGTCTTAAAATTACCTTGATCATTCATGTTAGGCTGACGTGAATATTTTTTGCTTTCTGTCTAAATGGTAAGCAATTTATTTTCTTCTCCATGTTGATCTGTCTTTTTGTTTTCAGTGACATTTGACCAGGAATATATGAAGGCCTATGATAAGTTATCTGGAAAGGATTTGAAGATATGCCATAAATGTGACCGTCCCCCCTCAAGGAAATCTCTATACTGCAGACATTATTTTAAGGAATTGGATCTATAGCGCCAATTTTCACACAGTGACAAACATCATCCACCCCAAAGCCTTTAATATCTTCAAGTGATGCCATGAACTTAAGTAGTGTTGTTTGACTAGCAGAATTGCTATGTGACAGAATATTATATTGTTACTTCTATTTTTAATGTGTTTTGGAGGTTTCTCTGTAAAAGCCTGTGACACAATAATGACTTGTATTCAAGAGTTTTGCATGTCTATATCAAAAAGCTATTCTTTTTACTTGAGAAAGTGCTATATTTTCCCAAATCTCTCTATCATGTAAAATGCTCATTTTATGTTATGTTTGGAGCATTCTAAATATTGATTATTCATCTAGTTCTGAGTTAATGTAGTTGTTCATATAATGAACATAGAGAAAAACAATTGAGTGTCTCATATTCAATCTCATCATTAATGTTTCTAAGATGAGTGTACAGCACCATTGTGTAGTGCTCTTAGAAAACCAATGGTGCTTCCCTCAATATCTCTCCGTCCAGGAGTATTGCAAAGGAATCAAAATTGTTGCACTCAGATGAAGTCATTGAACCATTCAAGCTTGAAAGTGAGGTTATCTAATGAGCTTGATGAATTGCTCGAAATGTGTAAAATTTATTGATATGGTTTAAGAGTATTTCTTTCCTGTCAACATCACAATTAAATATAAACAAAATAAAATTATATATTCCCTGAGATGACATAATGCAAAACATCCTTAATGCAAATGAAGAAATCATTGTTCATTATTACCTATTTGACGTTTTTTTCCCTGTTTTTTGAGATAAGAATGTTGTGTTTAGTTAATTTGTGTACTTTCAAGTAAAGGTGGCATTTTAATCACCAAAATGCTACTAAGGCATTGAAGGGGAGTTGATAAATAATTACTTGTTATGCTTTTAAAGTCCTTAAGCATGTAGTTTTAATTTTGACTATTTTGAACGAAAAATGCTGACGGTTGTTGGAATGTTTTTGCTGCTTTGGGACTTCTATTTTTTATCAATGTTCAGTGTTGGACTTTTAAAGGTGTTTGCATGTGTTACAGAACATGGCTTCATAGTGTGTGAAGACTCAAATGTTGAGGAAACTGATAATTTGTCAAGCGCCTATGCATTATTTTTGAACTTCACAGTTCTGTGATTGTAAAAATATTTGATAAAATTGTAGTTGCTCAAAAAGGGTATGAAGTGTACAGTTTGTTAATAGCTTCTGCAAATTTTTAATGTTATATGTATAATTGTTTATGTTCATATTGCTGTCGAAAATTTTTAAGTTTTATGTATACCACTGAGTTATATAGTGTAAATATGAATGGCATTAGTTTTATGAAATTGCCAAACTACACTGTCTTACCACACTATGAATTTTTCGTTGATTTGATAAAAATTTTGTATTTCAAATTCCATTTAGTGGTAATGTTTTCATTATTTCAAGTTACTCATAAAGGTTATGGTGGTCGTAAGGTTTGAGTAGGCTTTTTTTTAGTGTAATTGGAGAAAGTTGAACAAATGACCCTCGTTCAAGGGAAACATGTACTTCACAGTCATATAGATTTGAGCTATCTTTTTAAAAGAAATATTCTAGCATTGGGTGCCTAAACAATTTAAATACTTTTATATAAATCGTTTGGGTTTAAATAATCAGATGCTCTGATGAAATGGAGTGAATAACTGTTTTTATGCTAATGCTGCATATATTGACAGTGGCTTGTCATAAGAAGTCAGGGTTTGTCAATTTTGAGATACTATGATCAATGCCTGTATATTTTTTGATGAGAAAGAGTGCAGTAAACTGCTTTCTTGTCTTATTCTTAAAATTTCCATCACAAATTTCTGTTTGAGTAGTGGATTATAAATTAATATGGTAGCCAGGTTATTTTTGGCAAAAGATGTTCTCCATAAAGTCACTGTTTACAGTTAGTAATGGCCAGTAATCCAGTAAAAATTTCCTTATGTTACCTACAAGTACTCTTGTAAATTTTTATCTCAATTATTCTTCATGTAAAATTTCTCTTTAAATTCATTCCTTTGCTGACTTGGATGACAGGCTTGCGTTACTTTTTTATCATGAACTCCCATTTATTTTGCAGATTTAAATATTCATTCAGATTAATTTCCAACTCATTTCATGTCAATGTTAAAATTCTGTGAGCTGTTCATTGCAGTACATTGATTGGACAATTTTTGCCAGGAGGCAATTAATACATATAGGTAAAACATATTGAGTTATTTTTGAATAAACTGAAGTAATTTACCTCACCCACTAGAGGAAAAAAGCTTTGTTTTGAAAGTTCCAGGTAATCTTTTGTTGTCGATGAGTGTTTGGAATATGTAAGGAATCAGTCAGTTGAAACTTGGGGCAAATGTTTATTTTTTTGCCTAACTTGTGATTGAAGTGCCTTATCATGTGGATTGAATGTTGAGAAAGGGCACAATAACCATTTTACTTTCTCATGTTTGTATCTCTAAGAAAATGGATCTGTACCTCTAATAAAAATTCCGTCAAGGGATCTTCGGTGGTGAATGAAATTAAACATCGATAAAATAAAGAGCAAAGTCCTACAAATAGTGTGACACTAAAAAAATGAGGAATTACGAGAACTCTAGTGGGATTTTCTTTCTTTGCCAATTAGATTGCACCCAACAAAGAGCTATCAGCACTTGTCAAACAACTCGTAAAAAACGAATGCCAAATCATAATTAGAATGATCTGGTCACCGATATTTGTAGAAAATTAAGCTGAGTAGGCTCCAGATTTAATGAATAATTTATGAACTACTTCTAAAATTTCCATTTTCTGATTGCTAATCAGTAAAGTTTGTCATAATTCCTGCCACTGTTTAAAGTAAATTTTTTGTTCATATATATTCATGTTCTTCAACTAACTAGAAACTTGGAACTTTTCAATGGTTTATACTTTGAGCTGCATACTATTTAGCTATCAACCTAGGAGGCATATGACAGGGGGTGTTAGGGCAAGGCCATTGAAAGCAGAAGGAATAGGATATCTGGGGAGAGAAGATGGTGGTTGGTGAACAAGATGGTTTGTTAACAATGTGACTTACGTTAGTGGCACACTTTTTTATAATTGCTGATGGTGCATTGAAAGAAAGAATTTTTGTACCTGTTAGTTCAGTATTGCTTCTACTATTTTGTCACTTCCAGCTATCTAGTGACACAGTAAAGAGTTAAAATAATACCCTTTGTGCCATTCAGAATCTCCCCAGATCTGAGTGTTTGAAGAAAAGAAGTGTGTATCCTCAGAGGCTCATTTCTCAAACCTAATCATTTCATCAGCTATGTACATCTTCTACTTGCTTGTAGCAGCTTTTAATGGAGTGTGGGGCTTTCCTATGTAAATTACTCATGTGCCAAGAGGGTTTGATCTTTCTGCATAGGGTCTCAAATACAGCAAATTCGAGATATGTCCTAACATGTATATAGCAGCATATATCTTTCACTCTTCCAAGGGAGAACTTGCTACTTTTTGCTTGATAAACTATTAGTTTCTTCAATGCAGCAGAGCAAATTTTTCATTTGTATTTCCCTCACATTTGGTCTGAGCTTAAGGCAGTTCCAAGGTACCTATTTGAATTAATCACTCCTTTAAATTAACTTTTTTCATTTCATAGACAGATCATAGGTGGTTTCTTCTGTGACATTGAGAAGACACTCAAGAGTTTTCATAGAGTACCTATGTCCAATTTTATTTAGATATATAGTAAGCATTTATTAGTGGCCTCAAAGTTTTTATGCAGAGACATAACCTGCGTTGGTTTCACTGCAATAGAACAATGTCATATTTAATATTATAGCCCTAATTATGTCCAGTGTTGGTAAGTAATCGAGTAAAAGTAATCGGATTACTTGTAACGATTAATTTTGCAGTAATTTGTGCTTGTAACAAATACTTTTTTCAAAATGTAATTTTTACTTGTAACTTACTTCTTACAGTGAAAGAGGAATTGTTACTTTCGTTGTAATCGTTGCTTGCCTGTAATCGACAATTACTTCACTCGCTCCCATGTAAACTTTACTTATTTTCAGGCAGCTTCACTGGCCGCTATACAAGCTTGAACAGGGAAGCATTCAAGGATGTATCTTGCAATCGCGTGAATTGTCAAGTAGCATTGGTGGCATAATTTACTTATTCACTGATTTACCTTGGCCTACAGACAACTTCGAATCCCTGAGTATCATAATTTGCCTGTTTGGGTTCAGCCACCCTTATGTTGAAGCCTACTCATGATGGGTACAAAACATGACACCCCTTGTGTTGTTTCAGCAATTATAATTGTATTGCCAGTGAAATTGCAGGCTAAAGCAATTTCTATGACTCAATTTTTCCACATTTCAACTGCACCATTCGACAGCCGCTGGGTGGCCTATAAAGTGGACGATTTTACCAGAAGTAATTGTATTTGTAACTAATTTTACTGATTACTTTTTCAAAACTAATTTGTACTTGTAATTGATTACTTTTTTATAAAGTAACTGTAATTGAGCCCAGTTACTTATTCTCAGTACTTTTACCAACACTGATTATGTCATACATACTAGAGTGGACCAATTAGAACAACCAATTTTTTCTTAAATTATTTAGAGCTGGTATTATTTTATTCCTTTGGCTTGCAGAGGGCCAATATAATAGCCTTTGGTGAACACAATAAAACTGCTACCCACAGAAATATATCTGGCATGGACAAATGTAATTCGTAAATTTTAATACAAAAGAGATAGAAATGGGAAATTCAATCTATTCACTAACACGGAATTTGCCAACAGAGAAAAATTTTTATTTGGGAATAAAATGATAGTGAGTTCACTTTCATACGTGCCGATAAGGTACACGACTTTGCTTATGAATTATGGGTTTGTGAACATACGATGAAAAGCTATTCCATGACATCAAAATATAATAAAACTCCATGAAACAACAAATCGATCACGAGTTGCTACGTCACGATCAGGGATATGAGGAAATTATTAGATTATTCTCTAGAGTCCGTTGTCACGATTTATTTGAGTTTACCCCGCAAAGGGCAAAATCGCGCGTCAGGATGATGTAGTTTGCTTTCTCTCAGGCACAACATGCTGACATTGGAAGAAGCAACATCGAAAAACAAAGACGAAATTTACAGTGGGCAATTAAAATTTATACATCAGTGGAAATTTCAAAATCACAAGTATATGGACTCACAAAAGAATTTAGAACTCCCACCACTCCTACGATACTCCTATCACTTGACGGGAGCCATGCGCCAGTAATCTATGCCAGTAATTCAGTTCCAGTGCGCGGCGCCTTCGAATCCTTCAATTTTTAAAACGGTTGTAAGCAGTTGAATCATTATTTATCTCACCCGTGGATACAAAGTTTTTCATCTTTCATTGTTAATACGGAAGGCATATTTTACTGTAAGTAACTTTCTGCTTTTTATTTCTCTCAATCCACCGAAACATCTTCGTTAATTACTCGAACGGATGTAATTTCTCTCCTTCAACTCTAATGTGAATTAAATTTAAAAACACTCCGAGTCCACGAACAATTCTTTTTCGAAATAAATGCATAAAGTAAACGATATGGTAACTAAAAATATATCCGTGTGTGCTCACTATTTTCCTTCGCATTTAGCATGTCTTCACTATTCTCGTTTTGAAATGATACAATCCACATCTAATCAAAATGATCTACTGTAACTTAAACCATCTGAGCTTAAAATATTTCAACTTTAATTTTATCGAGCGCGCTTTTAGTTGGTGTACCAAAATTGTTGGTGAATAGATTTCTGACGCAATAAAACTCATTATGGTATTTGCAGGATTTCCTATTTATTCAGAAATAATATTTTAAAATTAATTTTCGAGTTATCAGTGAATACTGAGTATGCATGCAGACCACTTCTCCACTTTCATAGTAAGAGCTCTTCCCTTGACCAAGAGTTAGAGAGGGTTAGAGCATTAAACTTTTAGTGTAACATGGCTATTTTTCCTTGGGCTTGTAGTATTGTTAGTACGAACAAGACTTTTTGATACATTGCATTAAGAGTGAAAGTAGCAGGGGGATGGCCCTTATCAACTTGATGTAACAGGTTCCATCTTCTGTTATAGCTGCATCTATTTTAATTATTATATTGAATCACTTTGCATGCAAAGCTTAAATATATCCAAGTAAAATATCTCCATGGAGTGAAATAAAATTTGACTTTACCATTGGTTCTCAATTACAATGTCATTTCAACTAATGAATGGTGATGCTTAATGTGTTCATGAGCTTCCTTTTTCTAATTCATTTTAGAAGCAACAGTTTTTCATCGCAAGTAAAAATGCAAATATTCGTTAAAACCCTCACGGGAAAGACTATAACTTTAGAAGTAGAATCTTCTGACACAATTGAAAATGTCAAAGCTAAAATTCAAGACAAAGAAGGAATTCCTCCAGATCAGCAGCGGTTAATTTTTGCAGGAAAGCAGTTGGAAGATAATCGAACTCTATCTGACTACAACATACAGAAAGGTAGGTTTATTAAAAAAAATTATCTGACCATATCTGTATTTATTTTATTGCTATCCCATCATTTAAATTGAACTTGGATGAACTCCAAAACCTATCTATTAACCACAACCAGGGCCAGCTGGGGCAATGGTATGTTGGACATCTCCACAAAATATGTTGACAATATCTCCTAAGTTTTATATCATTTTCTAATTTAAGTTACTTTTTATATCTTTAACTCATACATCCCCAAGGTTTGCCTTTGATAGAATTGCATCTCAGAATGCTGTAAGAGTTTAATTAACCTGACAGCAGTTGTCAAAATACAAAAGGATAAAATAAAAACAGTGAACAAAGGGAGAATTTTTAATGAAATGGGTAACCAAGTTTAAATGAATGGATAACCAAGCTTTTGGTTAGATTTTCTTTTTTGATAGAAAGTGTCTCTTGTCTATTATCAGGGGAGAATGAAAAAAAATCTCTGCTGTACACTATAAATACTCAGGGTTGGAGGAAAATATGGGTAGGGATTATTGACAGGAGGAAGTAGCAATCAAAACAGCATAGGGATAGTATTATTTTAAGAGTTAGGTTAATGCATGCTCTACCTATCTGATCAAGCAATGGTTGTTTTGGAGTAAGACATTTTGAACATGGAAATTTTGAAAGTTAATGCTTGTAACAATCATTCAACACACTCATGGGAGGTGGCTTGAATTCAAGGGATGGTATGTTTTCCTGGAAGGCAGAAGATTTAATGTCAATGCATGGAGTCCTGATCAAAGGGGGTGCCGTGGCTTGAGTACTGGGTGACTAGCAGTACATAGGAGGGCTGGGTTCTAATCTAAGCAGTGGCTGAAATTTTACAGTTGGATCATGATCCCAACTTTGACAGTGTGGAGTCATCAATCTAACTGGTATGATATTAAAATGCAGATCCCTTGGAGTTTTTCATAAGCACTATCAATAAACTTTACACCTTCAGGCATCACTGTGAGGTAGTATTCTACATTCCAATCCATATTGAAAATAAGCCTTGTACTTTTCTAGTTATTTATTGTAAACATACAATGGGTTTTGCAGTTTGCTGCATCTTCAGGTACAATTGTTTATATTTTATTTATTGACTGTTACAATAGTAACCACCACGAAGAAGGAGGGAGGAGATTTTGAGAACAAACTAATTTTTTGGTGGAAAGGCAGGGAAACATAGGTTGGGGGTTGTGAGAAGGGAAATGTTTCTGGAAAGGAGTGGGGAGGGGTACAGAAAAAGTAGCTCAGTGCAAAGGTTGCTTGACTCTGATAATTTCCATTTGCTCCAAAGAAAGCATCCATCTTTAAAACTTTTGTTAGAAAACATAGAACTTCAGGGATAAAATTACATGATTATTATCCAACAGATGCTTGGCAAGTTGAAAGTTGGCATTCATATTAAAGTAACTTTGTGAGTGTTTTTGATGCTTGTTTTGAATTTTCGTCCAGTTTGACCTATGTAAGCTATATTACAACTATTGCATTAAATTTTGCAAATACTCGACCTGAATAATTTATCCACTTTGTCTTTACCGTTTACTCAAATTTTCGAAAGCGTTAGGGGAGTGTAGAATGCTGCCTTAAGGGATATCAGAAGGCGGTTTTAAATCGAATACAAAATTTTTCCTAGAAAAGGAATAGAGCATCACTTGGTCTTTGAGGGTCTTACTGTTTGTGAGTTGGAAATCTGTTTTGTTGCTAAAGATATTCGTCTGCAAAATGCATCTAATGTTTACAATAAATAACTGAGGAAATTACAATGTTTATTTCCGATATGGATTCGAGTAAGCAGTATCCATTGAAGGACCTTATCTATTCACCTATTTCACTTGACACTGCCCACTTATTTTAATACCTCTTCATAGCACCATCCTTTCGCAGCCGAAACCTCCAGTTTTGTGGTTTTAATTCCATGATCATTTGATTGGTGTAGTGGAGAGCACATCCATCAGGAAAGTGGAAGTTTGAAGTCAAATGGTGTTGGTGATTTTCCATGGGAATTCCTACGCAATATTTGGGATGAAAATATATTGAAAACAATTATTGTGCATATGCGGAGAGCACTTTAATTTCAGTACTCCATTCCAACCCTTGGGTGGGACATGCTGACAATGACCTCAGCTTACTGTTGCCTCCCCAAATAACCCATCAACCTGTTTGGTTTCTTGGCTATCTAGCCATCCACTTGAGGATTGGTTCTCTACATTGCTCCAAGAAAAAATAAAACCATCTCCAACTGTATCACTTGAGAAATAAAAAATAGAAACATCTGGGAATGTTTCTATGAATGAAGGCTGTAACAAGTGAGTTAAAATTAAGCCCTTAATAATGATTTCCAACATTTCTATGAGGTAGAACATTAAACACTTATTGAAAAATTAATAGCTAGAATTAACACCTATTTCTGCCTTCTAATTTTTTTATAAAATAAAGACAATATTCATTGTATTACATAATATATTTTCTTATATTTTTCACGCAGAGTACACTTTATTTATTTTCTCAACCTTGAAAAGAGCATAAGTGACCCTTAACTTTGAGTTAATAAAGACCAGCAACAGAGGAACACAAACATCCATGTCCTAAGTGGCGAAAATCCACCCAGGTGGACCTCAAACCTGTGGCCCTTGAATTGGCGGACGAAAACTTTCTCCCATCACTACTGGCGTTCATTTGCAATTACAGTTTTCTGCTAATAAGTAATGTATATAATTTACCAAACTGAACCTATGGAAACAAGCTCTGGTGGTGTTTTCATGTTGGAGAAATGATGTTAATTGGCGAATTCAGGAAGTTTAATACCATGTCTGAAAAACAAATGTAGTAATTGGGATTTGCAATTTGTATTCTCCATTGCAATCAAGTGCTGCTACCAGCTGCATTAATGGGGAAATATTTTATATCATAGGCTGGAATTTATTTCTTATCTATCATTTCATGCAGGATATTATAATATTCTATTTATAGAGTCTACTCTCCATCTTGTGCTAAGGCTCCGTGGAGGTTCAAGAAAACTGAACTAAGAGAGCTACCCAAGGAATCCAGATAAAGAAATGAGGAGCACAATGAAAGATAATCAAAAAAGTATTATTAAATGTTTGGGCCCTCAGCCAAGATGTTTACATTGTAATATGTGAGAGAATCAAGTTTAATACTTCAGGGGAAATATGTACATCCCTGGTCTATTATTTGCAAGTGAAATTTATAATGCTGCTCCAAAAGTAATTCAATAAAGTATTTTAAAATCTACCAAGCATAACCCATCATAAATTAGCTGTAATTAAAAGCCTTGTATCTCATTTCTTCCATATTCAAATGGCAAAATTAATGGCTACTTGCTTCCATAAGGTATATCTATAACATGATAATTTTAGCAGAATCCATTTAGCCAAACATTCATTCTTTAGTATTTCTCCATTTCATTGATGCAAGATTTTGAATTTTTTATTCTGTTCAATCCCACTACATTTCGCCTAAATTTTTCTCAGGTGGAGGACATTATGCATTACTTGATATGTTGAAAATGTACCATAAAGTATCATTTCCTTTGGTGATTAGACATTGCCATCTTTTCATGAGGAAAATGATGAGGCGTAGAGGAGGATGAATGGTGCTATCCAAGCAGATCACCAGCAATGGAAAGAGGGAGACAAACAGTAGTTAGAAGAAACTACTCTATAAAAGGTTTATCTTCAATATAGAGAAGTTGATCAGATGTATCAGTGAAGAGAATAATGTATTAGCTTAGATATGAGGAAACTGCATGAAAAATTGATAGAGAGGAGGACTTCTCTTTTCATGACTGAGATCATCTGGCATCAGTAGGGTTTACATATTCTGTTGTCCCAAAACTGACACACAAATATCTAGTTTTGAAGATACAAAAACTGGGATGATATTGGGACTTGGTTCATAAATATTAAGCTACAGAAGTTCAGTTAGATTATTCTTGGCTGTAATTAAAAAATAAAATTCTTATTTGCAACAGGGGATGTTTGTTCTAGTTTGAAACTCGGGAGTATCAAGTTAGAATCATGACAAGTGAGATGGCTAAACCTTTCTCAGTCCCTGCTAAGTACTTCTTCGGGGCCCTCCTGGAAAGCTTTTAAAGATGAGTGATTCATTTAAACACATTGCTTTTGATTTACAAACTTCTTGCCACACAATTACCTGTGCAGTAGATAATGGACTTGGACAACAGACATTCATGGGTTTAAACAGATTTTCCAATGAGATAGATTATGGGACAGAGCTTTCAAATGGGGAAGAGCAACAGATAAATGCAAAGAATGGAGGGATTGTAGTTTACTATAGTTAGTATACTATACTAACAGTGCCCCTCTATCAGATGTTGAAGGAAATTGCCTTTGAAAGACACAGCCAAGAGGAAGAGGGACATATGAGGGAAAATGAGATGCGAGGTAGCCACAGACTTAAGTGAGGGAGAAAAACTACAGAGGAGAAAGGAAGATAAGCAGGTCATCAGGCTCTCCATGAGTATAAGGATGAGCCAAATAAAAATAATGATGGTAACATCGACTTTCCCAAATGGTTGCAAAGGAGTAGGAGGGGTTAAGGTTATCGTCATGCAAGGTTTTTAGACTTGGTCCCTATCAAAAAATTCTGATCTGAAAATTTCAGATCTGGAACACCATGTTCCCGGCAAGGAATTGAACAGTTGGGAACTATAACTATTTTTTTTTTATAGTAGGGAACATATGGAACTGGTAGGAAATGCATGGAACTGCTAGGAAGGCAGTGGGGAACGCTTGAAACTGGTATGGAACCAGTAGGGAACACATGGAACTGGTAGGAAGCCAGTGGGGAACACATGGAACTGGTAGGGAACCAGTAATTCAAGTAACTGGTACTCCGACATAACGTCAGGGAGTTTGTACAGGTAGAAGGTTCCTAGAACCAGGGAGGAACAATTGTTCGTTAACGAACCTTTAATGTGACTTGCTCATTCAATTGTGATTCAGCTCCTATTTATAGGGATTCCAAAACGTTGGTTACTCCCATTTTGCTCACCTTAAATGAATTGGGTATTGAGTCATGCTCAAAGAGTACTATCACTGCAGGTTTGTTGTATGGTTAGAAAAAAACCGAAAATGACATATTTCTCAATGCTTTTAAAGACATGATGAATGAACTTCAAAATGAAGGTTAATGGTGTGGAAGTTGTTGCAAAAATAATTACTTATGTTGCTCTGTTGATACAGTGGCACGTGCACCTATACAGGGGATAACTGGAGTTAATGGCTATTACTGTTGTGGTTGGTGCCTTTTAGGTGAGAATGTTGATGGCACTGTGAAATATCCATTCAAGTGCCCTTACCCAGAGAAGCATACTGACAATTTTGACTTAGCTCTCACATCGTACATGGCCAATGGTGAGAAGACTTTAGGGGTTAACACATTGAGTCCATTAATTAATATTAAGTCTTTTTCAATGACTTGGGGATTTGCACCTGACTCTATGCAGTGTGTGCTATTAGGGGTTGTTAAACGATTTTTAGCATCCTGGATGACTTACTAAAATGCTGGCCATTACATAGGTACACCTCTACCAATGTAAGTCAGTTGGACAAGAGGTTAGGTCCACTCAAGCCACATCACTTTTTGAAAAGGTTGCCTGTTGTCATCAGCCAGAGGAAGTTTATGAAGGCTAGGGATTTAGAAAATTGGTTTTTGTTTTTCAGTATTCCACTCCTTCATGGAATATTACTGAACCAATATTATGAACATTGGAAATTGCTTGTGGTATCCTCCTCATGGATTCAATGACTGAAGATTAAGTTAATTCTGCTGCACTTCTCTTGCTGGAGTTAGTATATAAAACTGAGGAGTACTATGGAAAGAATGAGACGATATATAATGCACATCAGCTACTCCATCTTGCTGAGAGTGTGAGATTCTTGGGCCCACTGTACATACAGCATTTCCCTATGAATCAGAAATAGGCCATTTGAAAAGAATCATAGAAGCCAGTCAAGGAATACCCCAACAAGTTATTAAAAATTTTGAGTTGACTTGAGCTCACTCAGTTATTTCTAAAATAGTAATTTGTCAAAACAGATAAAAGTTGTTTTGTGAGGTCCAGAATGCTAAACAGTCTCCAAAATGAAAAGGACATCATAAACACTATTTTTATCTCTGTAAATACTTTGATTTGTGTCTCATTCACAGAATTCATTGATAAATTAATCAATGAGTCTATTGATATTTAACTGAAATATGCAATTTCTTGCTTAATAATTCCCACATTCAGTGTAATCATCCTTTGGGGATTTGTAATTTTTTTTGGGATTTGTAATTTTTCATGAGAAAAGATTGCTACTCTCTGGGGACCTAGGGGATATGACATGATAACAATAATTACTATTTTGAAACATTAATAGGGGTAAGAGGGCCAACCCTATCTACATCTAACAGGAGTGATTTCAGTTTCTTATCACATATGCCAGTTGTCCTCTTATTCTGAAAGTTGTCTATTGTTCTAATTGTGAAAGAATGCATCAATGAACTATTTTAGGAAATTACAGAAAGAAAATGGCTACGGCATATTGCATGTTTCTGGCAATGAACTTCCATCAATGACACAGCTCTAAAAGATGCTGTAATGCCTTTTGAATCAATATATTACTGTAGGTTGGTTTTCTTGGCATATTCTGATATTGAAAAAGAAATAATCATAATAAATAACCTTAACAGTTAAGAACTTCACCAAGAAATCCGTGGCTGCACATCATGGATAATTCAGTAAAATGGATATGAATAGTCAGCATTTCTGCAGGATATACTATAATATTGAGGGATATAAATTCCTATTAGTTTTAGCTGCAGAATGATTTGAGGAGATTCACTATACAAGCAATAGTGATCTCTGCTGTAGCTCTGTCAATTAAATGGTGACAGAACATCACAACTTTAGCATAAGTGTGTACTTAGTAGGCAGTTTCCATTATTAACGGTGACTGCTCAGTGAAATATTTTGAGTGTTACTTTACCCAAAATCATCTGATGAGGATTTTTTTCAAACTTATATATGACGAAATTTGTCCCATCCATGGGTATCGGAAAAATCGTAAAAAAAACCTTAGTTATTAGAATTATGTGGCTCCAGTTTTCATAAAATTTTATTAAAGGTTGATCCTTTGATGTGGTGCCACAAATACATGACAGAACAACTAGAAAAGTAAGTCTGAGTAATAGGGAGGATTAGATGATTAAAGAGGAGCAGTTGCTCCCAAATATGGAACTTATACCTGACATAACTTAAAGTAACAAGAAGAATGGAAGTCAGGAAGGATATCACTGACAAAAGTCATGGTTTTAGATAGGGAGTGTGGTAAAAATGCTTGTATCATGACGATAGATGATGAAGTCTAACTAGTAGACGCTTTTCTGGATCTTGGTAGGATGTTTGCATAAGATGGAAGAATAGACAAAGAGTTTTTAAGGCCAGTGAACACCAGTAAGAAAGTAATGGGTAGTAGGTGAGGTATATTTAGGAATGAGGGTGTGTCTAGGGAAATGAAAATCACGGTGAACTAATGTAATTGCCTCTGAACACTAGTATCCAGAGGGGAAACCTGAGTATGTCAGGGTAAGCTTAGAAAACTGCTGTGGGAATGTGGTGCCACAGAAGTTTCTGTGTTAACATGAGGATGGATAGGGTTAGGAATGAGAGGGTGCTCCCGTAATGAGCCAATAAGAAAGGAGTATGCTTCGTTGGCAAGGCCATGTTGAGAGCATGGATGAGAGTCGAACAATGAAATAGATGATAGCAGAAAGAATGCTGCGAGAGGAGCGGGTAGATCTCGAAAGTCAAGGGTGAATGAGGTAGAGGTTTCCAAAGATGAGGTACGTGAGGAGGCATATTATAGGAGAGCATATGTGAAGTAATGCATAAATGTAAGAGAAGCATATGTGAAGTAATGCATAAATGTAAGAGAAGCATAAGTGTCTTTCACGCATAGGGAATTGTGAATGGCACAATTACATGGACGCCAGATTTCTACTCCCTAACGGAAATGACATCTCTGACTACTTACCCCAAAAGGGAATGGCGTGTTATGTACGTACCTAATCGAAATGTCATGCTCAGCTGTCTGATGCATGGAAGTAGGTACATTGACAAGATGGGGCATGGCCCCTAGTCTCAATAATAAAGTCTATTGATGCCAGAGTTTTCATGCGGGGACTAAGTCAACATGGGCGAGGACTGAAATTCTCTTTAAATGCTTCTCCTAACCCCTTCAATGGATAATATCGATGTCGAAAATAGCTGCAGTCTCGGAGGCTTGCTAAAAGCGACCTCGAGTATAACAGGAAATATACATTCCATAATGACATATCACATCATCTGAATCAAATCGCGTATGAAAAGGCAGCTCGGATGATGCCACATGCCCGGATGAGCAACTTCGCTACGATTTTATGAGGGGGTGCCCATACAGCCGCAGAGTAACTCTTTCTAGAGGGTTCGCCCATACAGCTTTGTACCAATTTGTATAAGTAGCCCAAAGATCACTCCAGAGCCTCCATAGGAACGGACGACCTTTCAAATGATTCAAATATTATCAGAACAACGAGAACTTTAACACAATTGTTTAGGGCCAAACAATGCTCTCAATTATAATTTTGAAAACATAAATGTTCTATTCCTCATAAGCAAACCAAGCATGCCATGCTCAAGGCATTGGTCGTACACATGATTTCTGACGTACTAAATATCTAGTGTGATTGGCTAACCAACGTCAGGTCTCGGAACACAAAAAAATCTGGTTGGTGTCGGCATTAATAGGCGTACTAATTGGTACTTTATGACGGTGCGTATTACATAGGTGCATAATCTCAGTCATATACCCAGCATCGCAAGAATAGGATTGCTTGAATGAGGAACTTTAACCTATTGACAATTAATTAACGACTGTACGGAGTATTCCCTGTATTGTAGTGTTTCTACCGATATGTATTGGCCATATTTATAACAGATCGGAAAACCTATTTCTTTCCGTGAAGTAGCATTTCGAACTCGTTAAAATCCAAACTCAACACACAACAGCTACAACAACGGAGTCAGCAAAATCTGGGGTAAAGAGCATTACACAATAATTTTCTTGGAAAAGGCTCATGAAAATTAACTACATAACAAGGTAAATAGTTGAAGAGCAAAGTTGACGAAATTATGGAAATCCTAGCAGTCAGCGCGTTTTTCTAGAATATTCCTCGACCCACACAAATTGGCTTTCGCAGTAATCCGTAAATAAACATCACGCACATATGGCGGAAATGGCACGAAGGAAGTTTGAAACGACGAGTTTCATTGGTCCACTTTGACGTCACCTCCACGTATCAACCAATAGAAGCCCCGTAAGTGATTCATATACTGGTGCGGCGTCAGCTGAGCCGTTACTTCTTTTGAAGAAAGCGGAGCAGTAGGAAGCAAAGCTCAGCCAGCTTTACCTGTGTGAAGAGTTATTGAATTTTGCTTGTCTAGGCGCTCGCTAGATACAAGTAAGTGATTTGAAAAGTATATATTCGTATATTGTAATTTATTATTTTTCTAAGTGACGTGAGAATGTAATTGCACGTAATTCCTTTCTCGCTTTTACGAACTCTTACTGGTTTCGAGAATTTGATGATGAATTTCAATTACTTAGTTCTAAGAAATATGGCGAAATAACTAACGATATTCTAGGTTTAGTTCGACCAATCCTTTTGCTTTTGTTGGTGACTCTTCCATGTCTTGTTGTCTTAAGTAACTATAATTCTGTCTCATTAGTTGTGAAGTACCATAGTTTTTTTAAATTATCTTTGTGTGTCGGGTTGTAGAAAACTAGTTATATATTTGAGGACGGGAGAAGAATCGGTATTCCAGCTCTCCTTTCTTTAGTTGAAATGGCCTTGGTTACTTATCCGCCATATTGTGACTAAGATAGCCGCCATTTCCATTCGCATCGTAGTAGCCGATGTTAGCCTTTTAGATAAATTTTCGTTTGGTCGTTGTGTCTTAACCTATTTTAGTATCATTGTCAAGTTTCTCATTTTTTCAGAATGCAGATCTTCGTGAAGACTTTGACGGGGAAGACTATTACACTGGAAGTCGAGGCGTCTGACACCATTGAAAACGTTAAGGCTAAAATTCAGGACAAAGAAGGAATCCCACCTGATCAGCAAAGATTGATTTTTGCCGGAAAGCAATTGGAGGATGGCAGGACTCTGTCCGATTACAATATTCAGAAAGGTGAGTTTTACCGACTATTTACTTCAGGTTCTACAGAAGTGACTGGATTCTATCTAGTAACTGTCATGTGACGCAATGCCGTTCAAGAACGAATGGCTTGAACTGAGGGGAACCTGATTTCGTGCGTGAACGTGATTAAAGCTTATTCAAAAAGTTGTCAGTTTTATACGGTCGTGAATGTCAGATTGATTTGGATGTCAGATGTCGTACGTAGCAGTGAGTTCTCATTGGCTGCTTCATTCGGGGTGTTCTTTCTTAGGTTCGAAGGTTAGGCTAGAAGAATCCACGTCAGAAACAGGAAGTTGCCAATCACACGGAAATGTGATAAACCCATCATTCAATGTGTGCTAGGTAGTAGAATTTGCGATTAAGAGCAGAGCTTCAAGGGATTCAAATAGTACTGGGGAAGTATGTCATTAGAATGAAGTTTATTCCATTTGAAAAGTGTACCACAGGGAAATAATTCCGGTGAGAGTATATAATACATATGTTTCAGTCTGATAGTACAAGAATTGAAGAAGTTAAATTACCAAGTGTATGATGGCTTGGAAGGTATTGATTATGTAACGGAATACGGTACATCTAGAATTTCGTTCTAAGCGCTTCAACTAGTCATATAGTCATAATAGGCGATTCAAATAGTGATATTAATTACATTCCGATGTGGCAGTTTCGTGAATTCTTGAGCCACTGCATCACTGCGCGAGTCTCTTCAGTAGGTGTTGCAAGGGTGGAGGTTTTATAACTCAATGGACGGATTTGGGCGTGGTGTCTGATTGCGATGGATAATTTTTGGAGGAGTATAGCTTTATGTAAGTTAACATCTAATTTTTAACATACTTGTCAAAGAAGTACACATTTTGAAACGGTTGTGAATGCTGTAGCGCTTATAAATTAGTTAAGGATGCCACAGAAATAGATTTATTTTGGCTTAGACTTCCTATGTCTAACATTCGGATATCTGTAATTTGGATCTTATTTCCAGCATGATTGAGGTGAAAGTGAGCTACTTAGTTCTCATGTGCCTAGATCACATCGCAGAAGGGTGGTTCTGTATCCTGGAAATGCGGCAATTGCGTGAGATATATTTGATGTATTATAGTTAGAATGCAGGGATTGATATGCTAATCTCGAAACCTCAGTGAAAGCAGAAGGTAGGTATCCAGTTTTGCACATGTCCATCTGATAGACATGACTACTGTGCCGGTAGCAAGTGCTTAGTGTGTCAGAAAGCAAATGCCACTTTAAGTGTTGGACCTCTGCCTAAACAGTTGTTAAGGACCAGTTTTTATTTAAAAAATGAAATACTGGGATATTGGTATGTTAAGTATACAACTATGATTTACAAAAATAGTGTACCCCCACATAACTCAGTGACTCAGCTAGTCATTTTTTGGGATGTTACTGTATGGTAACATTTCTTGTCAGTTCTAGGGCATGTTATTATCTCCCCATTCGTGTTTACAGCTACTGTACTTGTCTCCATAAATTTTACTTAAAAAAACGAGCTTGGCACTGCATTTGAAAGTTATAAGCAATAAGACCAATTTGATACCACTCCCATCCCTATTAAAACTGGAAAACATGCTTATCATTTTGTTTGCTTGTTTTCTTATTTTATTACATGATTAGGTAAGTTCTTCCTTGAGGATTGGGTTCTAGTGTATCCACTTTACTGTTACGTTGCCAATCAAGTATTGAGTTGTTAGTGGTCAATGTGCTGAGGTCAAACTGCAGGCATTGTCAAACCACAGAGTTAAGTGTGAAACTGCAAGTTCTCTAATTAAACAAAAAAAATACAAGCCTATACTTTGCTACAAGTTTGGAGTCTGCAGGTGGGGTTTTGATGGAAACTCAGGCTTAGGACATGGCATTATAAATTGCAGTGTCATATTAGTCATCGGTGGCCAAAATAAAACAGAAATTTTTATTGAAACAAAAAAAATTTGCCATCTAAAGTTATAGAATGTCTCATTTGAAATTTCTTTTCAATCTCTGAAGTCTTGATTCGATATCAGCAATCCGTTACATGTGTTGTAATTGTAATTTTATCACGAAATTATTTCTTGCCATTGCGACATTTTGGGGATTCTTCACTGCTGTGCAGATAGGCAGAAGCTCTAGAAGATTTTCACAATATGTGAGAATAATTTTTACGAAGACCACACACGTGATGTTAAATCATTGAAAATTCCAGGTCTTGTTAGGTGTAGCATGGTAAAAGTTATTTCTGATGAGATGTTGTGAAAATACCACACACAATGAAAGTACCACAAGGTGACTGAAGAGTTTTATTTACTTCAGAAGATTTCTATTTAATGCGAATTAAACACACAAACTTGGCTGATTGGAATGATGTAAGCTGGTGTAATATTGTAACATGATGGCTGGGAGCTTTGTGTGGGTGGGCAACAGTCATAGCCAAATGATTTGTCTGAAAGTATAGAGACAACTGATGAATTTGTTGAGTTCATTCAAAATATTCACATCTCAAGCTATACTTATATCTTAATTAGTTATATCTTAAACTAATTGGATAAGGAAAAATATTGATACATTTGTATTTCACAAGGTTAATAATGCTTTCATTTAGTACCCAAAAGGAGTAGTGGTGCAACTTAAGTTCATTAAGGTTCATTGATGAAGACATTGAAATTATATCCACTGTGAAGGTTAGAAGTAAAATTGTACAGATGAAGTAGGGTTATGTAAAGGATTATATTCATTAGTAACATTATAGTTAGTACAGTGGTTCCAACCTCTATGTAAATATGTATCATGGAAAAATTATGCTAAATAGTCTAGAAATAAATTTTAATATATTTAGATCTTGATCTTGTATATTAAGAGCGCCATTTAATACTAGTAGATAATCCACCAAAGATATAATGCTAACAAAGCTTGGTATGGATTAAATATTGCAGATTGTTGTGATGTGTGTTTCATTGTAAACCACTTTTATTCTTTGCAGAATCAACATTGCATTTAGTGTTGAGGCTTCGTGGAGGCATGCAAATCTTCGTGAAGACCCTCACTGGTAAGACCATTACATTGGAGGTGGAGCCTTCCGACACCATTGAGAATGTAAAAGCTAAGATCCAGGACAAGGAGGGCATCCCCCCTGATCAGCAGCGACTGATCTTTGCTGGCAAGCAGCTGGAAGATGGCAGAACCCTCTCAGACTACAACATTCAAAAGGAATCCACCCTTCATCTTGTCCTCAGGCTCAGAGGTGGTATGCAAATCTTCGTTAAGACACTTACCGGCAAGACCATCACGTTGGAGGTGGAACCATCCGACACCATTGAGAACGTAAAGGCTAAGATCCAGGACAAGGAAGGTATTCCCCCTGACCAGCAGCGACTGATCTTTGCTGGCAAGCAGCTGGAAGATGGCAGAACCCTCTCAGACTACAACATTCAAAAGGAATCCACCCTTCATCTTGTCCTCAGGCTCAGAGGTGGTATGCAAATCTTCGTTAAGACACTTACCGGCAAGACCATCACGTTGGAGGTGGAACCATCCGACACCATTGAGAACGTGAAGGCTAAGATCCAGGACAAGGAAGGCATTCCCCCCGACCAGCAGCGACTGATCTTTGCTGGCAAGCAGCTGGAGGATGGCAGAACCCTCTCAGACTACAACATTCAAAAGGAATCCACCCTTCATCTTGTCCTCAGGCTCAGAGGTGGTATGCAAATCTTCGTTAAGACACTTACCGGCAAGACCATCACGTTGGAGGTGGAACCATCCGACACCATTGAGAATGTGAAGGCTAAGATCCAGGACAAGGAAGGCATTCCCCCCGACCAGCAGCGACTGATATTTGCTGGCAAGCAGCTGGAAGATGGCAGAACCCTCTCAGACTACAACATTCAAAAGGAATCCACCCTTCATCTTGTCCTCAGGCTCAGAGGTGGTATGCAAATCTTCGTGAAAACCCTTACTGGCAAGACCATCACGTTGGAGGTGGAACCATCCGACACCATTGAGAATGTGAAGGCTAAGATCCAGGACAAGGAAGGCATTCCCCCCGACCAGCAGCGACTGATATTTGCTGGCAAGCAGCTGGAAGATGGCAGAACCCTCTCAGACTACAACATTCAAAAGGAATCCACCCTTCATCTTGTCCTCAGGCTCAGAGGTGGTATGCAAATCTTCGTTAAGACTCTTACCGGCAAGACCATCACTTTGGAGGTGGAACCATCCGACACCATTGAGAATGTGAAGGCTAAGATCCAGGACAAGGAAGGCATTCCCCCCGACCAGCAGCGACTGATCTTTGCTGGCAAGCAGCTGGAAGATGGCAGAACCCTCTCAGACTACAACATTCAAAAGGAATCCACCCTTCATCTTGTCCTCAGGCTCAGAGGTGGTATGCAAATCTTCGTGAAAACCCTTACCGGCAAGACCATCACGTTGGAGGTGGAACCATCCGACACCATTGAGAATGTGAAGGCTAAGATCCAGGACAAGGAAGGTATTCCCCCCGACCAGCAGCGACTGATCTTTGCTGGCAAGCAGCTGGAAGATGGCAGAACCCTCTCAGACTACAATATTCAAAAGGAGTCCACCCTTCACCTTGTTCTTCGTTTGAGAGGTGGTTATTAAAGCTACCGGATGGTTATGTTGGGTATCGAGCACTACTAAACCATCTTTATTGGTGGCTGAGACCATATTGATTTTCTTGAGTGATACTGTTATTGGGTCGTCCGCAAACAATTTTTTTATTGCTGATTTACATTACGTAATTTGTTTGTTAGCAAAGTCAGGATTTGCCCAATTCCACAATTTCTAGTATTATTCTGCAATGTGATACTTTTTTTAAGATTGCCATCTTTTTTTATTAAATTACTCAGTTCTAATAAATTGTTCGATCCATGTTCTTAATTGGTCTTTGTTTATTGTGTAAAACCCATTTCCCAGAAGAGGAAGTCATAGACTGGATGATAGAGGTATTTATTGGTTCCATGGATTCGGGTAAATTTGTGTATCTTCAGTAGTCATTAGTACTGGGTTCTATGAACTTGCTCCAAGTTTTAGCTGTTATGCTTTGTAGGCTATCTTGCTTGTCTTTGATTTTTAGGGGTTTTCTATGGTGAAATGTAGAACTAACTTAGTTTTTCAAATGGATAGTGGTAGAATTAATTTTGAGGCAATTTATTTAAATTGAAAGTCCACCTGTGTACTAAAACTATTCATTAGAAGATGCTTATTGCCATTTTGGGTGAATTTATTATAGAGACGTGTGCCTACTATATCTTTCTTGATTCTTTGGTAAATTCAATGATTTTTCTTTGAGCATGGGCTTAGCCAGCAGTGAATTTAGGGTCAGGGGCACACAATGAAAGTTAGCATTCGCGTAATTCGCTGGCAATTTTTTTCTATTTCATTAGGTATTTTATCGTATTTCTTGGCATTTAGTTGCGCCATGTTATTGGTCAGATTTTGTACTATTTGTGGACTAAATTTATCTGTTAATGCGAATTTCTTCGATGCAGTCATTAACAGTTTTACGTGGGAAACGTATTTGACAAGTCATATGTTGAATCTATTTTCACTCTGGTGTCTGTTTCAATCGCATCGATGGTGAAGATATCGTGGTTCATTTTTTGAAATAGTGATTGGCGCTTTTGTTATCGTCATTTGAAGATGTCTGTTTCTTCAGTTGCCTATTCTTTAGCAGATAAATCTACCATGAACTCGTCCAACTAGGCAAAGGTTAGTTTATTTTTCATTGTAATGTTTATTAACTCAAAGGTTAAGTGGTAAATGCGAGAGTAGTAATCAATTTTAATGGTTAATTAGCGTACTAACCATGTGACAACATGCAATCATTTTCGTCATAATGTGTCAAGATATGCCCGGCCACCGACGAAAAATTTCCTGTATATTATCATATAAAGTTCACCATTGTCGTTTCCTCATTATTCCAATTGACGTTCTTCGATCTATATATTTAGTGTGTCAGACTGCCTTGGTTTCTGATTACCCATTTGTTGCTAATTACATTCGTGTTGCACGAAATTATAGGACAATCTTCATGGAACAATCGGGGTGTTCGCAATTCGTACCCCGTCCACGGTGTTCAATGCAGTGTTAGACTTGTTCCTTGATCTTAATGGGTATTCAGGTCGAGAGTGACTGGGTACGATAGTTTTTCGGTTATGTTGTTAGTAATGAAATTGATGTCTATGTAGGTGATCAATTCGAGAACTTGGCTTCCGATAACATCAGTGGTGCTCTTCGTCTCACTTCAGTTGGAAACGAATTAGAAATACTCTCGTGTAGTGGGCTGTCATTAATATCTAATTCGCCTATGACTTATATCGCCTGACTATTTCAATGTTGGGAATGTGCTAAATGACTTAAGCCTGAGGGAGGGGATCTGGTTTATGTGGGGTCATGACTCAGGAGCACTAGGGCTCGGTTTCAAATTCGGCCATTGTGTCAAGCCTGGACTGTGCACTCCATATGCGGGAAGCGCTTCGTCCGTTTGAGCATCTTAAGGGGGTTATACAGTTTCTCTTAACCACTTCACTCTCCTTGTAATTCTCCTGTCCTTGTCAACCTGTCCAATTGTCTCCTTACACCTCCAACGCTCGCGCCACTCTTTCTGCACCTCCACTTAATCAACCTCTGATGGTATGTATTTTTGTATCGGCAAGTGTTTTACGGCTATCTCGGATGAATTTTTTTAAGCTTCAGGTCCTTTGTTTATCTAAGGTTCAATTTCATCAACGAAATGTGATATTAATTCATGCAGAATGGAGAATCACGTTGGTCAGTTAAAGCGAAGTAAGTTACGAGTAGTACCTATTAAGGGTAGGTATGCCATTTTGCTCCTGGCGTAACTTGAATCTGACTTGCAAGGGTGGGAATTTCGAAGATAGGTACCTTATAGCAACTATTATGGCATCTGATTTTCCGCGGGATAGTTAGTTAAAATCCATCGGTTGTACGATGTATTTCATTTGCCTTGTGTTAGTGGGTGTGTCCAAGCATTAGTATGTGAATGCCCTTCCATCGTGTCAAGGTGTTAGCCCATGGAGAGGGTAGGTATATGTAGAGCATAATGAAATCGTTATTTTTCTTTTTATTAGGAAATACTCTCGACCACGATGTTAGCTAAGGATTTTGACTTAAGGGATAAATATTTTTGATAATTGAGGAAGGTCAGTGATCGTGTCTAATGGCTATAATCACTGGTTTTTCCCTTAAGCACGCCAGAAGGCTTTGATTACGTGGGTATCAACGTGAACAAAACATCTGAAATTAGCGCTCTTTCGCATTTTTCGTGATTAAATTACGCGGTGAAAGCATTTAGGAGTAAATGGGCCGGGCGCAGAATTTCGTGAAAATCTCTTTCGTATCCATGTAATGGTTGATGACCTTCAGAAATGTCAGAGAGACTGCTGATGAATATTTCTCGGAATTATTTTCTCCAATGTTTTAATGTTTCTACCTTTCATTAGTGCTACGGAGCGCGTTGGTTTTTGTATTTGAAAATTTCAGCTGGTTTGGAATTTGTTGTTCTTGGAAATGCTCGGAGTTATCGATCAGTTATCTGGAGATTCCTCGGTCAAGTGTTAAGTCCACCTGCAGGTGAGATCGCATTCGGATTGCTGTGGACTTATGGCTTTCTTTATACTGCAGGCTTCTTGTTTTAATGTGGGTCAGTGAGATATCTCATTATCTGGATTTCATGCAGTGGCGCCACTTTGAAATAATCTGTGTACTTTTTCGATTAATGACGCATCAGACGCCACGTGACTTATTTTCCTGTGCTATGACCAATACTTATTACTTCCCTACAAATAGGTCCAACGCCAATGTCATATGTTTCTGCCGAGAAGAAGGCTCTTGATGAAACAATGTATACAAGGAGCTATTTAACTTACCCAGCGTTGAAGATATGATGAAAAAATTTTTACATCAGTCAATTTATACTCGCTGATGCTATACAATCGCTGATGGTCTTTAATAGTCATTGAAAACCGTGTAAATGAGGTTAGTTCTCCCAATAATGCAAAGTCAATAGGCGAGCTACACCAAATGAAATGAAAAATTCATGAAGAATACCTTAGCTATGTAGGTAGGTACTGCACCATAATAAAATGGTAACATTATAAATAGTATATCAACATTTTCTTCTTAGAACGGATGTCCTGAGGAATATGCCAATATTTTACTTGCATACATTTCAATTTACTGCTATATACATATAGTAGTACCATGATATTTATAAAACGCCAAAATAAACTCCAACAGTCGCGCGATGAAAAGTTCCTTCCCTGTAGTGCTAAGGTAGATTTTATATCTGTGTGTTGAAGAAAGCCTGCATTTGGGTTCTGAATATAAGTTCAAAATATAAAAGTTCTAAATATAAACCATTCTTAAGTGCTCTTGTAGTGTAGACGCGGCATTCGAGAGACTTCTTTTATTAATATATTTTGAAACCAGATAAATTCTTGTAGATGCTAGATTTCCGCAGGTAACAAGCACGGTTGTGCTTGTTAAGATAGGTATGTTGCTGGTCAGGTTACAAGCTAATGTGAGCAAATTGGCTGATTACACTACCTATCGACAAACCTACAGTTCAAGGTCTCATTGAAAGCTGTAATGGCCTCCTGTCGTTCGCGGGAAAATTGATATTTTATACCAGCCCGTTCTGCATTTTTAAGCCTGCATGCTTGGGTTATTGAGGGGAGAATATTGGGGAAGTGGGAGGGACGGGTGAAGAATAGGAATGTTGAACGAAATGAAGGAAGGCAAGAGATACGAAGAGTTTAAAGGGGGTTTATTTTTAGTTACCCTATGTATTTATGAAGGAGACGATAGGAAATAACTCCCCACAGATGGGGAGATCGTAAATAGAACTGCAATGGAGATTATCATTTACTTGGTGTAACACATTCCATGATTATAAGGAAAAATGTGATGTAATTTTGTCACTGCATTTGAGGCTGTTCATAACACTTTTTCTCTCTGGTGAGACGAGAAAGCAATTAGCATTGTAAGCAGATGATAACTTTTTCATTGGTTGTTCATTCCTAATATTGGTGGGCTCTATCCCTCCACCCTTCCTTATATTATGCTAGTTCTCTTACTTCCTGCTGTATTTTCCTATGTACTTTCCTCTGAGGACGTTTCTGTATTGTGATCCATATGGTCCATTCCTCTTCTACTCTGCTGTACACCTCATCATTATTTTGTCCGTCAATTTTATCTTCAACATCCTCGTCCAGCACCAGGTTTCGAAGGCTCCTAGTCTTTTTTCTTCAGCTTTTCCAATGATCCATTCTTCCGATCCATAGAGTGCTACGCTCCACACTTATGTTTTCACATTCTGTTTTCTTGTTTATAGTCCTATCTTCTTTGAGGACAGCAGTTGTCTTTTTCCCATGAACGCCTTCTTAGCTTGGGCTATTCTCCACTTGAAGTCCGTTGTACTTATTCCGTCCCACGTGATGGTACTTCCGAGATAGGTGAAGAAATCCAGATGATAAGTATGCTATTTGAATGATTTACTGCGGCTGAGTTTTGAAGGAAAAATCTTTCATAGGTTTTTACACATTCCTGGATGGATCCTATTCCTTGGGCTTCCGATTCGCGACGTAATTTACAACCCAATATAGTCTAGTTTATCTAATTTTAAATTATTTTAATTTAACGTTGATTAATGAATTTTTATTTGGATTGGGGCATAGACGGAATAGTCAGGTAATTTACCTTGGGCAGAATATTTGTTAAATAATGAATCGAATTTTACCTCGTTAAAGCATTTTTCTTATATGCTTGTGGGTTTTCTTCCTACACTGTAATTGGCATGTATTTCTAAGATTAAAAAAAAATGCTTTTATTTGGTACGGATTGCATGGTTAATTTTTCAGTATATTGCGCTATTGGTTTTACCACCTTTACTTCGGAAGATATCGTGTGAACAGATAGGTACATTTCTTTGTCTCGCTACTTATGAAGTTCTGCAGTGGCTCAAGTGTAGTAATTTTACACGTATTTATTTTCAATTGTTTAATGAGTTGCTTTACAAATGTGACATGATGATTCATTGATGGTTTTTGGGGAAAGCATTTTTGTCTAATCGTTAAAATATGTACTCTGAATGTGCAGTACTTATTGCGAGCGATATGCTTACATCAGCATATTCGTCAATATTCTAGTCGAATTCCAAGTTTAGTGGACAAAACATCCCGCGGTTGGTAAAATCACAAGTAGGACTGTCCATGTGCCGACAGTTTATGTGTTATAATACAATTTATGATAATGATTATAAAAATTACTCTACCCTCTCATTGAAGTGCAACCCTGACGTGGTGAAAGAGCTCGGAAGTTACAACGACCCCAAAAGATTGACTGGCTAGAGAAATGATTATGGCTCAGGGATTGGGAAAATGTCATTCCAGAGCTTAGGCGGAAGAAGTTCATGGAGTTGAACTCCAACTCATTGACTGTAAACTCTCGTGCCACATTATTCATGGATCCAAAAATCACAGCAGAAACAGTAAGTCACTTAATTTCACCGAAAAGTTTGGCCTAATATTATAATAATTCAATCACAACGCTTGGGACTCCGTGTGCATTTCATTTGACGGATTTGAGGGGATAGATTGAATTGTTAATGACTTGGCAATTCGTCATGGACCCTCCCATTGGACCACCAATCTAGACGTTGTGGATCCGCTTACGTAGTTAAATTATCTTATGGGGTGGGCTGGCTGGAGGAGTTATAATATCTCTTCGAAGAAACTCCTTCGTCAGGGAATCGACAAACTGTGGCTTACTAGCCATATGATTATGTTATTTTCAGTACATTTGGCTTTGAGGTAAAATTGTGGTTGAAATTTAATCATCACCGTTTCCAGTTTTGAAAAAGTAAATTATTTTAATGTCACAAAGGTGATTTTTACATAATTCTAAATTGCAATCAACATGCCATTTTGTTGCAATATAAATTTGAGTTTTTCTTGAATGTAAAAATTCATTCATAAAAATGTATGGCTCAAAAACTATGTAGCAGAGGAGAGGTTTGGCTCTTTAGTCTCAAAAGGTGTCACGTAAAATTTTCTGTTGGGGAAGACGTGGTGAGACCATCTGAAATAATTTTCCTTTGAACGATGGACGGTACTGATACGGTATACTAGAGGTAGGTATACTCTTTTATCGCATCCATTATGAGCACTGCATCTGTCACCTATTTGTTTTTGTTTTCCTGAATTGATGTCATTTTCCGGCTATTAATGTTACAATTATTAGGGTACTCCACCGGGGAAGGTATTTTAAATGAGAGTAAAAAAATCCTCCGGATTTCCACTCACGTATTTTGAACAGTTTCTTTCTTCAAGTAAGCACACGTACTAACTCTCTTCGTCCCTTCATTTAAACCTATTCTATTTCTTCCTCTCTACTCAATACCTCTTCTCTATCACGTACTTCAGCAACCCTTTGGTCCTCGTTACCTCTTCCTGCCACCTAGTATGCCTCCTCCTGATATTCTCTAGACGTTTCGTCTCTTCAATCACCATACCCTTCCTTATTGGTTTTCTGTACCGTCTACCGCATCTTCTCTATTTTCTTCCACACCCACATCCCCGATGCCCACAGCCTATTCTCGTATTTCTTTCATGCAGACTACGGTTCTGTACCATACTTACAACGCTACACTTCATTAACTTCTTCGCCTGCCTTATCTTTACATCCTTAACCGGTGCTCATCATTGGTTGTTCAATCCTGAGATTGGTTGTCCGCAGCCCTCCACCCTTCCCTATCTAATGCTAGTTCCTTTACCTCCTGGTATCCCTTCCTATGTACTTTCCTCTGTATTTGACCCATAATTATTCATGGGTATTTCTCTGTGGACCCTTCCATGTATTTTATGTTCAGTTATGTTCTTCACAATCCAATTGTGCCTCAGTGTTTCCAATCTATCTTGCTCTTCTTTTCTCTATGGATTTTTATACAGTCCTTTCCCCTTCTACCCTTCTGTACACCTTGTCATGTCATATTTTTTCCGTCCACTTTATCTTCAGTATCCTCCGACAGCACCAGGTTTCGAAGGCTTTTATTCTTTTTTGGACAGCTTTTCCAATGGTACTCGGTGCCATTGCAGCTAATTCGCTCCTTCCTAATGCTAAACACTTCTTTTGTTGGTGCATTGCTCTTCCTCCTCCCTTGCTTCTTCGATTATTTTCTTCCACCGCCCTAATGATGATGTGACGAAAGGTTGACCAACTGCCTGAAAAGCGGGCAAGCATAAAAAGTTTTCAAGCAAAAATTGCGATTCAACAAGTTAACTTGTCATTCACTCACTGAAATAGCTACTACTTCTATTTCCTCGGGGTGAAACGCAACTTTCGTTGCGTTTAAAACGCGTCCGTAACCAACGGAAAAATACTCATCCGGAATCCTGCACAACTTGGCTTTTATTTTTTTCCATTCTTCTCTGTTCTCCCTTGTCACTTCCGAATTTCCTTTCCAATGCGAAATGTAAGGGTTTATACGAGCCCCGCCCTACCCATCGTCATTTCCGTAATGGAGTGAGCACCCTTTACGAATATTTTCTTTTTTTTGTTTGTGGAGATAGGGGGAGTTGTGGATAGTAGTGTGACGCCAAGGGGATCCAAAATGTTTTTTAATTTCCTCTCCGCGCTCTCTTCGACGCTCTCAAAGTCGACTGCGGAGACCTTCTTTCAATTCAGCGGCTGAAAGAGGAAGAATCAAACAATTATGGCGGAGATGAATTGATACGTGAATATGGTTGCGTGAGAGGGCGATATGAATGATTGCTTCGGTCGGAGATATGGAGGGAGTGAGACGGAGGAGACAGGGGCGTGATAAGGGCACCGCCATTGAATTGCAGGTTTGAGGCAATGGATAGGGCAGGCAGCGGGGTGAGATGTGGAGAGGAATGGTGTTTGACGAGTACACTCCGTGGCCTCGTAATGCGCGGTACTTCGTGCAAACAGTCTGTCAGGCCTTGCTAAAAATTCTCGTGAACCCGCTAGTAACGAAAATAGCAGTGTCAAACAAATGACAGCATCTTATATAAAATTCTCGGTGGCAACATTTAGCTGCTATGTATGTATTTTAGATCGATGAATCCTGACTTGATGTCCGTGCCATTTTCTGCGCTGTTTTCATTTTCTTAGCGTTCTCACTAGCGGAGTGGTTATTTTTCGGCGGCAAAAATCGTATCCTTATTATATATCGTATACAAAATTATTACACTATTAAATGATTCATTCTTTAATAATTTGGATGGCGAGTTTTTTTTCGTTTACCCTGACCCCAGGAGTGAGTATTTCTTTGGAAAAAATGAAATTACTTCCGATTACTATTTCATAACCTTGAACTCATATTTGTTTGCGAATTTCCACAGAGAAAAAATCATCCGCCTAGACCGGATATTTAATTTGTCACTCATTTTTTGTTTGATATTGGGTATTTGTTTGATAAACAATCAATGAAAAAAAAAGTATCATACATTATACAAGCAAAGCGATATAAATACAACAATTTTACTGAGTAAGATCCTAAATATTGTGGTATGAGAACAAAAATCTCAAATTAGAACAGAACTAACACCAGTTTTTATTGAAATAACTCACGTCAATTACATACTCAAGGCTGAACGTAGTTAGCAGATTAATGGAATAGGTAGCAGGACTATTCAGAGACACTTTATAGTGATAATTGGGCTCACCAGCCATTAGGATGGATGCAACAACATGTAACAATGCATCTGAATAGACGTGAACGCACGCCTTTCCTGCTCCAGTGCAAATTTGAAAGACGTACGAGTATGATCATACTCTGGATGGCCAGGAGGCACGAGAACGTAAATGAACGTTTGTACTGCTCAAAGGGTTAAGAATTTTTTCACTCCTATCACTGAACGTTAAAGTGATCCATCTATAATTGGTAATTTTCCTCGTAACAATAAAAAAAATAGTTATTGAGATATAATGTTTTAAATTAGGCTATCTCGACTTTTCGTCTGGGCAGTAGGTGCTCTTGAGAAAACTGTCATAGATCGATATACATTCGGGGCATTTTTATGCTCTTTAAAGTATATACTTACTAATTTTAATTGCATTCTAAATGCAAGCTGGAGGTATTATGTATCCCCAGTCAATATTGAAATGCATTCCTTTTCTTTGAGATCAAACCTTAGTTGCAAATTATTTAAGAAGGGATACTTCTGCGCTATAGAAGTGACGCCGTAGTTGGCTTATAGCTAAGGAAACTGTATTTTGTAAATATACGTAAGTATTCGTTGAATTAACTACATATATTTCATGTTAATCTGCTTTCTGCTAACCGTGGATATACCATGGGAGTGAAAGCAGCATTAAACTGAAATTCGACTGTTGAACTGCCCTACCTTAGAGTCATCTCATTCTGAAGTATACGCTGTTGTTTTAAAGTCTGTTATGTGTGAATCGGCGCTTCTGACTGGCATTTCTAGGCCATGTATTCTACGCATGGCCTTGGTTTTAGAATTGGAGTGGCTGTTGGGGTTGAAAGGAGGCGTGAAGCACTGTCTGCATCAGCTTGCGCTTAGCGAAAACAGGCAGGAATCATGGTTTTAAACTTCGAATTATACAGACTGAGTACTATTCTTCAGTGTTGCCCTCAAAGCACCCTATAAGTGGTCGGGTCACCCCTGGAAAATTCACGCCGGCATTGGAATCCAGCCACGGGGCCCACGACGAGCCAAGCCTAATGTGCACTGGTCACATATTTAATATTGATTTCACATTCCATCGGGGGGGAAAATTATATTTGAGACTTTTAAGTCTACTGCTGTAGTTGTTATTTCCTTTGTGTTGATGTCTCTATTTTATCAGGAAATGGTTCAACGATATTTTTTAATCAGGGGATTATACCATTTTTTATCTTATGAAAAACACAGGTTGAGCGATCATACTTCCTCGTGCATTGTCAGTTTGACTTGGTCTAAAGTTATGACTGTCTTAAAATCAGCGTTAGATAAAAAAATTTACACACTACTCCGGGAGACTTATGCTTACGGCTGTACAGGATTGCAATGCATCGTCAGCGATACTTATCGTCCTTGCTATGAGATGTAGGTATCTCTTTGCGGTACAGTGGGATACAGAATACTACTTAGTATGCTACGTGATGAGCTATGATAGGCAATGTGTGTTGGCATGCAGTGTAATATGACTCAATATCTACATCTTTGGACTGCCCTGTGAGCTACCCTAGGGGCGCGTGGCAGGGAGTGATAGGACTCCAGTTATGAAAGGGGAGTGAATAGGGAGATGGATAGGGGTGAGAGCTGAGTGGAATGTTATGCTAAAGATGCGTCTGGTGTTGTTGGCGTCGCGGTATTTTTGTTACATTCACTAATGGTGAGTGACAACCAGGAATTTTTGTTCCTATACGTTCGACAATGCATCCCATGTGATATGGGATGTAATGTGTCGCGATGCGATATGCTGTTCAATATTTTTCCTCATGCGCAGTATAAGAGAGGTGCTACTTCGCTCTGGTTAGGCCCGCCTCGAATACGCAGCGAGCATATTGGACCGTGGACAGAAGGATTTTACTAAAAAAAGTAAAATAAAAAAAACTGTTACGCTTCGGCTGTTACTGTTCGGCTTCGTTAAAAACTGCTACGAGCGAACATATAGTGTTTCTCAGCATTGAGAGGGATTGAGTTGGAAGCCCCTAGAGACACAGAGGCTGCGCACTAGACTTAATTTGCTTGAGAAATTCAAAACGGGTGTGTATCAAGAGAATATCATTTATAGGTTCATCACCACACTATATTTATTGGTTCGGCAGATGCTATAATGTAAGAGAAATACATTGCCGAATAGATAGGTACATAGATCAAATGTAATTATAAAATAACATAAATTTCGTTCTTTCCGGTAAATGAGGGCGACTTTTGGTTGGAAAGGGGATAAATTGGATGGATTTATTAGGATATCCAAGACAGATCTCAGAGAATTAGAAGATACAGTAGAATTTGTCAATACAATATGGCATTGTTTCATATTATCGGGTTGAATATTTTAGCAGAATAAAAACTGCAGTGGATACGTTTGGCAATCTTTTGGCAACGCACATGTCAACAAACCGACCCTAACAGTTCACAAAACCCAAACTCTCAGTTAACATCAAGTCAACCAAAACGCTACGCCATCTTTTGGATAATATTAGCCAGAAATAAACCAGGACTCATAATGTCTAAAAATAATGTTGATTTCTCGTGAAACAAGTGTCTGTCGCCTTCTAGTCGCCTTGTTCCTTTCCTTAAGACTGCCTCGTTTATTATAATTATCCCACAGAGGGAGTACATTTTTTGCTTGACATCGCGTGTCTCGGATCACTGTAATCGCACACGAGAATCATCCACATCGCCGCGATCTTGCACAACCTTCCTTTGAAGGCTTGCTGACAAACGACAATGACGCCCGATAAATCATTTGATGATCAGGCCGCGAAAATAGAGAGAAAGAATGATTGAGAGAAATTTACGGAGTGAATCTTTCCAGCCGAACCGAGATATGAAAATGACGGAAATACAATTCGTGCGGCGAAAAAAAGGTAAAAAAATATCCACAAGGAAAAAAAGAGGAATCAATGCCTAATACGCGGGCAAAGAGAACAGCGAGACTGTGAAGTCACGGACTTGAAATGTCCATTCAGAGCAATATATTCGGCCTCTCTCTCGTTCGCTCAATTCTCCTGCTTTCATCAATTCGCCCTCTTTTCCCCTCCCCCCCTCCGCACAGAAAGCAATCTCTTCTCCGCTGAGTGAGTCGACGAGACAGCCGAGGCATTTATCTTTGTTTCTCCGAGGTGACTAAGCAGAAGGCGCCCACTGTGTGTGATGGGATTCAAGAAATGACGCATGCGGCAAATGGAACATTCCGTGAGATGTATATAGAGAGAGAAAGAATAAGAGAGAGATAAGGGCGGGTCTGGCCGAGGGAAGATTGCAGGGAGACGGTCAGAGATGGAAAGAGAGTCGGGGGAGGGGATGATAGATAGAGTTCCGGTGGAAGTAAAGATAAATACCGCCAGGACACAAAGGGGCAGTGAGGTCAAAATTCACAGTCTCAACCTTCAAGTCTACCAGACAGAGAAGACCAAGGTAGCTATGGGATGACTCGAAGGACTATGTGATATTTAGGTAGTTTGAGCGAGACGTAGTCATGATGGGGACCATATTGGAATCATACGTTTAAATTTCAGAAGATGTAGGAAGAATGAATTAAGTATTGCATTATTAACGGTGCAATTACATATGTTAGTATAACAGAAATTCTAATAATTTAAATAAAAATATCTACATAAATCTTTAATTTGACACCCTTTTTGCCTGCGCTACGTTTAAAACTCCTCCGCAAATGAAGGTTATTTGCGATTCTGGAAACATAACTGTGATGAAAAAGTGATTTATTTTTTTATGAATAGTTGAGAAAACATACATACTACACACTGTTGATTGTTTTACGAGATCTGGATGTTAAAAATACCCCATTTTTTAAATGAGGTACCTCTGGAGTGCATACACGTCCCATGTAAGAGGACTGGTATTTTTTGGCAAAAGTTTTGGAAAGTTGTTCTATAAGGGGCTGATATTTTGGTATCTTTGAAAGGGTGAGATATTTTTTTCTTTAAAATGAGACCAAATTGATTTCTAGGTGAAATAACATTGCGCACAAACTACCTTCAATTTCTAATGCCACGATGAAATGTAAGTTTAAAATAATGAAGGTCGCGAAGTATCGCTATCGTATCGTCTCCCATATCGTACAATATCGGTTGATAAATCTTTTCGTATTTTATCGCATCTACATCCCTGCGAGCCACCGAATGGGAGTGTGACAGGGGGTGTCAGGACACCAGCCGTGTAAAGATGTAAAGGATGAGGCTTTGGGAGATGAAATGGTGAAGTTTATCATGGGTGAAATTCAAACATGACGGGTGAATTTTTTGAAGAAATTGCCATGAGAAAAATTCGGTCTGGATCGGGAATCGAACCACGGACCTTTGGTTTGCCGGACCAATGCGCAGACCACTACGCTATCCAGGCTTCCTAATTCCTATGGCAATTTTGGTGTATACGAGGCAACTAGATCTTAGGCCCTTGCGGTCCATCAAAGATGGCAACGCAAGGGAGAAGAGGACTGGTGTCCTCTTCTCCCTTGGTGTGAGAGGAGTGCTGGTGAAGGATACTGTCTTTGGTTGTGGCTTCTTTGAACACCACCCAGGGCATGGATGTATGTCAAGTTCTGTTGGTCCGGTCCCTGGAAAACCTGATGACAGGCTCAGCAGCCTATCGGGATTCCGAGGACATACGGGCCAACAGAATCGTCCGGCAGCAAAAAAAAGGACCGTGAGCGTTTTGGAACATGCTGCTAGCATTCCTACCGTCTCCAGTTAAATGATATCACGTTGTTAGTGTTCCTACGTAGCATAGCCGACCCCTTCGCCACGAGCCTTGCCCTCTATAACATAGAGTTTTTACAACCGGCTAGGCCGCACCTCGAATACGCCGCGAGCATATGGGACCCTGGTAATATAGATTTAACCACATGAATTAATAAAATACGAAAAAAAGGTGCACGCTTCGTTAAAAACTGCTACGAGCGAACATATAGTGTTTCACATCTTTTAGAGGGATTAAGGTGGGAGCCCCTAGAGACTCGGAGGCTACACGCTAGCCTTAGCTTGCTTGAGAAATTCAGAGCTTGGGTCTGTTTCTCAGAGCTACAGGTCTACAAGTTACAAGTCACGCGACTATTTTCACATGTCGAATGGGTTAATCAGATATACCTTACCGAAGACTTGTGCTGTCCAAAAAAATGGCAGGCCTAACCCGTATTTTGACGATTACGAAACATTTGAGGCGTGCATCTTGCAATATTTCCAATTTAAAAGTTTGAGCAATATTTTTGGGTAAATAGAATTGAATGAATATGTGCTGAAAAGTAATTTTATGTCCCAACTTACCATTAAAGATCCCAAGCGAATGCGAGTTTCCGGGTAAACCTAACATCAAAAGATATAATCGTTTATTTCGCCGTATTTCTTGAAGGATGAACTCTAAATGGTAATTATTAATAAACCTTACGTTTCAAGATATCATCTTAAATCTATTTGAGAAACAATTCTTGGGTCAGATTTCATTTGCGTATCTCTTTTTATGCGTAGAAACTCACCATACCGGCTGGAAAGAGAATGATACAAAAATCTTGTATTAAATTTCCTTAATTAATGCATGTAGTGACTGTAGTCTGTACATTTCGTCGCGGTATTCGAATCTATGGCGAAATTAATTTGAAAAAAAGAGTTTTTTCGAATATGGACCTCTTCGCATGCTGGACTTGAAAATGGATTAGCGAAATCGCCATATATTTCCTCAGCTGCCTGTCCTATTATTTTGTCACTTATGGCCAGTTGCAGGAACGATACATGTATTCCATAAATTATGGGACCCATAAGCTAGGGCAACCATTCACTAAGTGTTGCAGAAACATTCGATACATTTATTGTAGTTTCATAACTTATGGCATACTGTTATGAGATCCATAAGTATCCAAGATGGCGGATGCGCAATGAACCGATTGTAGACGTAATTACTAAATTAAAGAGTTATTTTGTGACAAATGGTCAGTTAGTTTACTCTTACTGACTCATTTTCATCTGCATTAGCTACTACTCATGGGCTAAAATTTCGTAAATTTTATCCTGCGATGGAGGATTAAATCGGATATTCGAAGCTATTAACTATTGTAAGTTATGTAACTAGTAGATGTGTTCCTGCAGCCCGAATGTATTGATGACATCTATAACTTTATGGATCTCATAACTATTGATTTCACGACAAAATGTTCTTGCGACCGGTCAAGTAAATAATTGCAAGTATTTTCAAAACTGTTCTGATGTATCCAAATACCCATAGGTATCCTTTTAAGATGCAAAAAACTTAGGTCCTCACTGGCTTTGCATACCCTCCTGAGACCGGATGTTCTCATAGGAGGACATAGGATGTAACTACATCTGAGTCCTGAAAATAGTTGTAAGCCTTAGCCAGAGACCCAAATTCCTTCAAATTGGCATATTATTTTCCTACTCTTGAGTCCTGAAAATTATTATTCATATTTTTAGGCCCTTACTTAAATTCCTTTTTAAATTATACTGTATATTATCATTAATAATATAAGAAAGTAAAAAAATTAAAAATATGAGACGCTGTGTGGCAATTACATGTCTACCTTCGGTCTTATTTCGGCATACAAACGACTTAAATACGCCTGTGAACATATTTAAGTCATTTTTCCTCCGGGTCTAAGGGGGATACCATTCAGAGGCGTTCGTGCCGACCATAAAAAAGGCGGGCGCGGCAGCCTGTGGGCATCTTTCGCTGACAGTTTCCTAAAGGCGTTTTCCAGTCCTTTGGCGGGGAATTGCGTAGGGCGGCGTGGAAAATTTGAAGACTTTTGATATTTTTGAACCACTCTAGGTTGATGTGTCTCAGAATGTGTCCCATAAGTTTATCTCCTCTACTTGGAGTGTTTTCATCGTGCATTTTTTCTGTCCACCTTCATTATTGATTTTCTACATCTAATTGATATTAATCATTCTTCGGTAGCAAGGCATGTTCGATGAATCAAGAAACAAAAATTGGAAAAAGTTCATATATTTTGAAAAGGTCCTTACGTTTTCCCGGCGTATCTGGTGAAGAAAGGTCTCTCGAGTGGTCAACTGGGTTATAGAGGGTCCTTCACTTTCGACGTTCCATATGGCGACCCCTGAAGATTCATTCAGAATCCCCGAAGGAGAAGAGTGAGACACTCTTGGTAAGGGTCGTTCATAAACTACGTTACCAACTTAGGGAGGGAGGGGGTCGCTTTAAAACCTACAGCGGGTAACAAAGAGAGGGGGAGGGTTAAGTAACGTAGCTGTTACAATGCAGCCCTCTCAATAGTCTTCCAATCAAATAACTATAATCCATGATATTGGCTCATCGAGGGATAAGAGAACATTGTTTATTGAGGATCGTTAGAAATTCTAGTTTTTTTTTAACTTCATGTGATTCATGGTTGATTTTTAGAATTTAAATCAATGTTACCTGATCCAGTTGAGATTAGATAGTTCTATCATATCTAGTTCGGTTATTTTGTCTTATTTCAACCTATCCCTAAAAATTAAATCGCTCAATAATTGAGAAAATATTTTTGAATTGAAAGTTTCATTTGTAGAGACAACGTTATATGTCGGTGGGGGGTCAGGGAAAATTACTACGGTTCTTAACAAAGAGGGGAGGAGGGGGTAAAAATATCACCGAAAACGATAGCGTAGTTTATGTACGACCCCTAACGTCGCAAGATATGGAACCTGTGACACAATTGAACCCGCGATAAACATTTCTTCTCCATACCTTTTTTATATATTATGGCATACGTAAAATCTGCGGAATCACCAATGTATCAACACCAACTGAAGAAGGACGTCAAATCAAGTATGAAGGCTTAATACCGAGTTGCCTCTGAGACTGACGATTGCATTTTTATTTCATCCAATCTTATTTTTTTGCAGTTTTTGTTACGCAGGTATCACTGCCACATAAATGCAAACTCAAAATCTACATTTTAATTAAGTGCTTCTTTATATCCTAGCTTTTACTGTGCGTTGTCGGTAGACTGTACTTCAGATGCTCTGTAAAAAAGTGTTCATATTTAAAATCGTATTCATCCTTTTATGGGCGAATGGAATTGGAGTCAATAGTATTTTCGTTAACAGCCACACCCAAAACAAAAGTGGTCTCAGCGCGTGACGAAATTGCTTACTTTTTCACCCGGCGGAGAGTTTATTTTGTTTGCATAGTCCTCGCTAGTTTCGTCATTCTTCCGGTAGTTTCAGGCGGCGACTATATGAGTGTGGCATTTTGAGTGACGGAGTTTTTATGCGGTAGAATTACTGCAGGTTTAAGTTCCGGGTGTGACATTTCACTTCATAGGCTGCTGTGCATTTTTGTTTTACTTTTTCAGAGTTACTCTGGCATCCTCTTACCAGTTGAAACTTTCATTGTCCTAGAAAATCTCGTAGCATATTTTTTTTATGATAAACCTTCGTTCCAGACTTTGCGCATTGATTTTCGAACGCACCTGGAAGAGATTGCAATCAATTCGATGATCGACTTCGAACACCTGGTCGTTCGTGAATGTGACTTCATTAGCTGACTTCCTTCTTTTATTCTTACATCTAACTCATCCATTTACACATCTAAAAATTTAAAATAAATTAGCGATAACGGTCGTGGCCTTCCTTGGCCTTAGTTTATCCCACGGTCTGCAAATGGCCAGCCTGATTTTCTGTCGGCCACCCTCACCTGTGCCATGTGAATCATCAATAATTTTCGGATGTCTCCCATCTCGCCATTCTATTCCTATTTTTGTAAGCACCATCATTAATTTTCTAAATTCACTACGTCTTTTTGAAATACTCAAAGCAAGCAATAGAATCCTAATCCACGTCAGGGTTTCTCAAACTGTGTTCTGCGGAGCCCCAGAGGCATCGCAAGTGATTTTGAAGGTCTCCGTGCACTCCGCGGCACTGAGAAGATGACAAAAATCACAAAAATTTAATTGGTAATTCCATGTAGTGTTTATTACTATTGATTTCTCTGTCAATATATACCTTATTATTCATACTTTCATTCACGTGTAGTGTTTAATGTGCCTAATTTAATGTGCCTAATATTTAGAATATGCCGCTAGTATATGGGATCCGTACGAGGAAGGTATGATAAAAGAATTAGACCGCGTGCAAGGGAGATCCGCTAGGTTTGTGAAAGGCCGTTATGATAATTGTATAAGTGTTACGAGTTTAATAGAAGAACTAGGATGGGAATTACTATCAGAACGCAGGTTAAAATTAAGGTTAAACCTTTTAAGTAAATTCGAAACAGAGTTGTTCACAGATGACGTTAGATATATATTGAGAACCCCTGCGTATTATGCTAGGTTTGATCAGATTAACAAGATTAGAGAGATAGATTGTTGTACCGATAGATTTAAAATATCATTTTTCCCGCGTACTATAAGAGAGAACAATAGGCAGCGTAGCAAAGGGATAGGTAGGTGAAATATAGTTCGAGTAGTCTGTAGTGCATGATGCATGTAATAACAACCATTAATCCCTTTCTTATTATGTAGATACTAACCATGTGACCCTATTATCTAGCATGCCTTCATTAAATATCCTAGTTGCATGGCAATAGTGCATGTTTGGTGATTTTCACCCCCTGCCACACACCCTCGTGGTGGCTCGCTGGGTATTACGTAGACGTATATGTAGACGTAGATGTAAAACATCATCATCATTGGTTGTTCAATCCTAATATTGGTTGACTTCAGCCCTCCGACCTTCCCTATCTAATGCTGGTTCCCTTACTTTCAGGTAGCTTTTCTTATGTACATATTTACTCTTTACTTGGTCCATGAACTTACTCCTGGGCCTTCCTCTGAGGATTTTTCCCTCTATTTTACCTTCAATTATGTTCTTCACAAACCAATTTAGCCTCAGGGTGTGTCCAATCCATCTATTTCTTCTGTTTAGTACTGTGTCCACATGGTCCTTTCCTCTTCTACTCCTCTGAAAACTTCTTTTTCTAACTTTTTTCGTTCATTTTATCTTCAGCATTCTCCTGTAGAACCAGGTATCGAAGGCCTCGAGTCTGTTCTGGTCTGTTTTTCCAAACGTCCATGCTTCCGATCCATAGAGTGCCACGAGCCACACGAATGTTTTCGCATACTCTTTCTTAATTTTAGCCCTATCTTCTTTGAACACAGTCTTATCTTCATAGAACACAGAATTAAACACCAAATATTCCTAGAGCTTCCTCGAGAAACTTTCGCTTCGGAAAGGGCTCTGTGGCTGAAAAAGTTTGAGGACCTAGCTCTAGGCTCATTTCTATAAACGATCTCATTACCTCGATCTCTTCCCGACTTGCTGTCTATCGCCCAAGTTGTAATCTGGTCAATTATCCTACCTTCTATTAATCATCAGTGAAATTTTCGCCACATCTGAAATTAAACTAATCGTTCCATACTCATTGCATTATGACACTTTATAATCATTTAGGATAGGTATCAAGACCTTTTACGAAGATATAATGTCCATTCTTAGCCAAAAGTGGGCCGTCAGGTCCTGCCGTAAGCCGTAGCACGCTGTCGTAATGATGATGGTCAAGTCCCATTTTTACAACTTACGACAGTCAATCTGAGCGCGTAATGACTACTGCCGGTGTCAGTAACGGCCCTTAGCTTTAACAGAACCACCTATTAGGTTGAAGGTTAATATCGGATGTTCGTAAACATCTCAGTGACAATTTCATAAATTATTTTCGAAGAGTGTTGAAATTGCCACGAGAAAAGTTCGGCCTGGACTGGGAATCGAACCACGGACATTTGGTCTGCTAAACCAATGCGCACACGATGACGCTATCCAGGACGAACCCAGGCCAGGCTATCATACCATAGTGGTATGCGCGTTGGTTCGGCAGACCTAATGTCCGTGGTTCGATTCCCGGTCTTAGCCGAATCTTTTTCGTGGCAATTTCAGCGTATTTCACCTGATATGGTTTGAATATTTTTTTTCCTAAGCACTCACATACATGGAAAATGCTATTTATGCCACGCAGAAACTATTTCGACATTCATTTGTCTTCGATATCCATGCCATCCATGCATTCCAAGCGTTGGAGAATGGCTGCCCTAAAGAAATTCTTGCGTTTAAAGTGCTACGGCTTAAGTATTACAACTTAAGTATTATGGCTTGCGTCCATTGTAGAATGAGCTTAACTCTTCCTCGCAGTTGCCATGAATAAGTTCGAAAAAGGGTCACCTTCCCTAATTACCGAAATTCTTCAGTAACTCCGCTGGTACGTTATCTACTCCTACAGCTTTTCTAGCCTTTTCCTCTTCTGATGTCCCCTCTATGTCGCATTCGAGTATCTCCGGTCCGAAGTTATTCTCCTCTTATGTTCTCTCATTATTTATAATTAAGTCGTAGGCCCATTACCGTTGTCGTTTGGCTTCAACACGAATTCCCTCCATCTATACTTCTCGTTCGATTAGTATCTTTCCTGTTTTGTTCCTCCGTCCTCGTCTCTCGTCCTCGTCATCGTCCGCCCTCTCGTTCCGGTCAATAAAATTTTCACGTCGGCACTCGTATAGCCCACCCACTTCCCCCTTTTTTTTGTAACTTTTCCATTTCCTCTCATTTGTCTCTCCACCAGTTTACCCCACCCGATCGGTTACTCGCCAAAGTTAATCCTTTAATGCCATATGTATCGCTAGTCTCAGTGCTGACGTTTTCCCTTTTCTTTCTTTCCCCATTTTCCTTACCGTTTTCCTTGCGATCAATTACTTTTCAATCCTCCTTTTCATTGCTTTGTTGTTTTCTCTGCTGCACTCACAATTCTTGTTTTTATACTCTCCAATCTTTCATTCGATTGTTCCACCGGGCGTTCCCTTCTTTTCTTCCCATTCAATGCCTCCTTGTTTCATATCTTCATACTCCTACTTTTAAAAAACCCTTTGAATGCGAACATCACAATGCGTGAGAATTGAATTATGCTCTGACTCTGCGACCGCCCCCGCAAAGCTGCGCGAGTTTTTGACACCACCTAAAACATTGCATCACCGTGTTTTAATCTATTTCACATCTCTGTTTTCCCCGGATTTTTCATGAGTTACTACGTCTGAGGTGATGATGTGAAGTATTTCTAACTACTAATTTTGTTCCCCTACAAATTTCAACGGATTTAGGTGTGCCTTTATTTAAACCACTAATATCCTCTCGCTCATCTGCTCCATATGTAGTGCCCTTCTCCCAATTTTCCATTTACTTCTATGGCAACCTCACGTTGACTTTTGTCACTCCCTCAATTAATTAATCTAGAAGTGCCACTACAGCCCCAAAGCATCTTATTCCCGTTCTCCATTTCCTATTTAATATTTTATAGTGTCTCCGCCCTTTTCATTTCCCTATCTTTCCCATTTTTTTACCGCTGCTTTTCTCTTATTCTACTTGGTAGTCCCCGTTTCCCTTACGGACGTTGTTGCGCAAGGATTTCACGCGTTGACGACTGCAGTGGCCTAACCTTCTCCACACCCACATCTCAAGTGCCTGCAGCCTATTCTCGTCCACCTTTCTGAGGGTCCACATTTCTGCCCCACACTTCTGCCCCACACAACGCTACGCTCCATATCAAGCTCTTCACCAGCCTCTCCTTCACATCCTTACCCAATCTCCCCGTCATCAGCTCCCTTCTATTACTAAACACCTCCTTAGCTAGCCCTAACCTCTTCCGTATGTCTTTGGATATCCTATTAAGTAACCTATAATCCCGTATGGAATACTCTAAACCAGCAAATTATCACACTCAACCTACTTGTTTGATGGACTTTCATCCAACTTTTGAACTTAGTTTGATGGACTTTCTCTCATGTCTTCATCTCAGAAGCGTGCTTAAGTTGGAAACCGAGCTCCCTTCAAGCATGACGGAATTTGATTTAATGCTTGGGAAGGTACATATTTTTTCCATATGGACGTATTTTATAATGCACAAATTTTGTAAATATGGTAACTTTTCTATATTATAATCTAATGTTCGGATATATTCGAGTTAACTCTACCATAAATCGAGTTTTCTTTGACTCTTACGTGTCTAAATGAACGAATGACGAAGATGACAAGATTATTCTATCATCAAGTGGGATTATTCATCATTTAAAGTCTACAGTGTACAATTCTGAGTCGCCTGTAATCCCATCTAGGGTACTCTAACCTAAAAATGGCCCCCGTCTTACTGCTAATTTTATGATATTATACTTCCAACTAAACTGTCTCTCCATCTGTTGGAGCGTTCTATTCTCATAAATGCTTCCCTTATGATTAATGCTTCTTAACATTCGAAATTGATTGGCTATTACGCTTATTTCTCCCTTTATGAATATATGAGATACGGCGTCTGCAATCATGTCGGGAGTCAAGGGGGCGGTTCTCCAATGCGTAATTTTGAGCAATCTTATGAAGGTTTTTTAGCTTCAGGAAATCGATCGGAAGACAAAATTCGCATGAAGGAATTTATTATATATTCTTTCGTTTGCTGTTTGGCTCGACTTATCCACCCTTTGTTACTATTTTTTTATTTAAAGGACATGAAAAGACTGCTTAATTTAGAAACCCACCTCCCGTCTAGTAAGTCGGAATTTGATTTAATGTGTAGGAAGGTACGGTCGGATTCAAATGTATTGCAAAGAATCGAGCGGCGCCACTCACGCTTCTCAAGGAAATTGAGTTTCACTTACGGCGCTGTTATTCTTTGCAACGCAACGCTATCTATTCAGCAGTTTATTTGCACGTATTGAAATGGTAATAGTTGAGCAATTGCCTATTTTGTGCTTATTTGTCATTACCCTTTCGTTTCGGTTTGGATTTACGATTTGAGTGTGGATAATTATTATTTATTAATCACAACTGTCGCTCTAAATAATACATTACGTAGTATTTGCCGTAGGTATATTGTATGCTAGGAACGATCTGTGTTTAATAATAAAGTTTGGTATTTCAATTAATCAATACGTCGCAGTATGTCATTGTTATTCGAGCAGATCATATTATGTAATAACAAGTTAGCACAAAATAGGAAATTGCTCAACTGTTACAATTTAAATACGCGCAAATAAACAGCTGAATAGATAGCATTGCGTTGCAAAGAATAACAGTGCCGTAAGTGAAACTCGATTTCCTTGAGAAGCGTAAGTGGCTCGACGTATGCACCCTTTGTTACTATTTTTTTATTTAAAGGACATGAAAAGACTGCTCGATTCTTTGCAATACATTTGAATCCGATTGTACATATTTGTTCCTTATGGACATATTTTATAATGCGCAAAATTTTTAAGTTCCGTAACTTTTCTATATTCGAATCTGCTGTTCGGATACATTCGAGTGAATTCTACTGTAAAACGAATTACCTTCAACTCTTGAACTCAGTACGTGCATTTCCTTATGGGAAGGGAATTTTCTGAAAGACAGACAGATATAGAAACTTTGCTTCTTTTTATTTATAACTAAGGTAATTTCCCCATCAAGCATAACGGAATTCAATTTAATGCATAGAAAGGTACATGTAACTCCCTTATAGACGTATTTTACTTAACGCAAAAAATTGTAATTATCGTAAAATGTGATTCTTTGTCAATAAATTTTTAGTATGGGAAAATATAAAATTCCCTGTAGTACAATCCGTCATATTAATATTGGAACACCCTGTTCGGACATATTCCTATTCACCGTATTTTCTTCGACTCGTGCGTATATATAAACCTTATAACACGGATTTCCTACGATTCAGTGAAATGGAATGATTCATTATTTCAAGTCTGTAATGTTTTAAAAATGCTGAGTCGTCTTTAACTTCATATAGGGTAGTCTATACCCACAAAATACCGCCAACTTCGAACGAACGTTTCGTATTCTTTCATCCAACTAAATTCTATATTTCCATCCAAGAAGGGTGCTATACTCAATAATGCTTCCATTGCTGTACGGTAGCGTAAATTGGGGTGGAACCGGTATAGTTTTTGAGGTTTTGGACGTCTCCTGTTCTCAACTTTCAATAGTTTCAATGAAATTTCAACTAAAGAAACTTTAGCTATTGACTAATCGTTCCACGTATGCATTTTAGAAATCCAGCCTCAACAATCAGAGAAAAAAATAGTTAAATTTGTCCTACCTCTTCCCCGCAACATGTGGTGAAGATGGTACACCAAGGATTTACCTAGAAAACTCGTAGAAATTGGCTTCTATTTCAACTTAACCCCATTAGTTTCATGCTAGGGCTCCTACAAACTCCGTGAATTTTGGATATTGCCTTACCGACTCTGTGATTATCAGATTTTCCATATCAAAATACTTCTAAAAGCCTTTTGCAAAACTTCATTGCATCCTTAGAAGCGATCGCCTCCTCAAGGTTTTCTGAGTCCACATTATATTCGGTACTAGCGGAAGGTCCCTACACGTTGAAATTCAACGGCTGTGAAAAAAACTTACTAAATAATGATGGCAATCGATAGATATCGCGCTCAATGTATTTCTTATGGATTCTATGGATTCTTCTATCTCAATGGATTCTTTCTGGGACTATAATATTCACCATATATCCATATGAGATTCGGCCTCAACAATGCTATCGGTCGTCAAGGAGAGAGCGTACCAAAACCGCTGCATTTTCAGCAAATATATGATTGTTTTTTTCAACATTTAAAGTAAATCGATTAGAAAACAAAAATGTATTGCAAGAATAAGAACGTTTTGTTTATTTTTCTTTCCAACGGTCTTTGTTGCGACTTTGTAGAACCATTATTTCTAATTTAAATATGCAAAATAAAAAAGGTCTGCATGCCAGAAAAACGAACTTTACATGAATTTATTATGGAAACTGTTAAATATTGTATCTAAGAGATCTAATCTGTTTATTAGTTACTGTGTTTAGTTGAAGTAAAATAATATTGTCCTGTGCGTTGTGTGAAGTTATTAGTAAAATAATTAAAGAATCAGCGGAAGTTTCAACAGGTTATGGGCCCAGGAACCTATATCCGCCGAACGCTTAGATTCTGAAGAAAACGTAAAAAAATAGAAGAGAGGAAAAAGATAAAATTGGCGTTAAAAAAAAAACTAAAAGAAGATTGTAAAAAAATAACGCACTCGGCAACAATGACAGAAGATCTATCAAACATTGAAATACTAAAAGGAGCTGAAACTTTCGAATTGTGGAAGTTCCAAATACGAATATTCTTCCGAGCAAGTGGCCTACTGGACGTGGTTGACGGAATTCAACGTCTAGCTGGTGTGAAAGATGAAAAAGACGTACGTCACTGGAAGATGATGGACGCCAAGTCACAGAAGTATATAATAACGACTATTGATAAAAAGATAATGGTGCATATTATGTCTTGTGTTACTGCCCATGATATGTTTAAAACCCTGGCGAATATATACGAACGTGATACAGAGCAACAGAAGTGTAATTTACTGCAACAGTTCTACAATTTCCGTTTCGAGAAGAGTGCCGACATAATGACGAATATTTCCAACATCCAATCAATAGTTCATAAACTTAAAATGCTACAGCAAAATATTGATGAAACCATGTTAATAACGAAGATACTTAGTGTGCTGCCCACTGATTATCAAAACTTCAGCACGGCATGGGAGTCTACCGCGAAAGACGAAAGAACAATTGAAAACTTCATAGCGAGATTGGCGGCAGAGGAACAAAAATTTAAAAGCTCTAACGATGAAGTAATACAGAACTCAGCATTAAGAGCGGAAACGAAATACTCGAGGAACCAAAATAAATGTAATAGCAAACCATTGTTTTGCAGTATTTGTAAGAAAAACAATCAGGAAGAAAAGAACTGTTATTTCCGAGAAAGATCGAAAAATCAAAAAGTGTGTCATCACTGCAAGAGACCGGGACATTTTATTAAGCAATGCCGTTTCCTGAAGGATGAAGAAAGGAAAGATAAAACAAGCAAAAATGCATTCATCAGTTCTACTGCATTTTTCAATGAACGAGTAAATGAAGAAATTTGGTACTTAGACAGCGGAGCCAGCGAACATATGTGCAATGAAATTGGAATATTTAAGGAATACCAAGAGATTAGCGAACCCAAGAAAATTAAAATTGGAGACGGATCAAAGCTGGATGCGGTTGGTTGCGGGACGGTAAAACTTCTGGCGAACAACGGTGAAGAATGGATGGAAACAATCCTTGAAAATGTCTTGTATGTGCCTGAACTTAAAACTAACCTTTTTTCTATGGGAATAGCCCTAGATAAGGGATACAAACTGGAGTCTGATGATAAGAAATGCGTATTGAAGGACATGAACAATAAAATCTGTGCACAAGCAATTCGATCCGGTAAATTATACGTAATGGATTTTCGAACAACCAGGCAATCAACTGGTGAGTTATATTTGGCAAAGAAATCCGAAACTTTGCAGGAGTGGCATAATAGATTTTGTCATCAAAACTTCACCTTAGTGGAGAGAGTTTTAGAAGAAAATAAGATTCCATTTATAGAGAATAACCTCAAGTTTTGCAGTTCCTGTGTAGAAGGGAAATATGCAAAAAGAAAATTCACTCCAAGCAGCAGTAGCTCTAAAAGCATATGTGAATTAATACATGCAGACCTATGTGGACCGATGGAGACAGAGTCGATTGGAGGAAGCAAGTATTTTCTGTTATTGAAAGATGACCTATCACACTTTAAAGTAGTATATTTTCTCAGAAACAAATGCGAAGTGAAAGAAAAGCTGAAAGTTTTTATAAAATACGTAAAAAATCAGACTGGAAAAGGGATTAAAATTTTTAGAAGTGACAATGGATCTGAGTTTGTAAATAAGGAAGTAAGAAAACTATTTGAAGGTGAGGGCATTTGTCATCAAAAATCTGTGCCCTATAATCCTGAGCAAAATGGGAAAGCTGAACGAGAGATGAGAACCTTGGTGGAATCAGCTAGAACAATGTTGTTGAATAAGAAACTGAGCAAAGAATTTTGGGCAGAAGCAGTTAATACTGCAGTGTATGTGATCAATAGAACTGGAACAAGCTCAATAAAAGGCAAAACTCCTTATGAGTTATGGTTCGGTAAACCTTTTGGAGATTTTGAAAAGCTCAGAGTTTTTGGATCAGAAGTCTATGCTCACGTGCCATCTCAGAAGAGACAAAAGTGGGATGCCAAGGGCAAAAGAGGGATGTTTGTGGGATGTGAAGATTGTTCAAAAGGAGTAAGAGTATTTTTTATGGATAAAAGAACAGTGGAGGTAGTTAGAGATGTAGTCTTCATTCCTGAAATTCAAAATAACTGCAAGGAAGAGAAAGAAATTAAAAAAACCATAAAAAGAGCAAAGGTGGAAAGTCAAGATGAAGAAGACATAGTACAAGAAACAGATGGTGTAACAGCTGGAAGAGAAGAAGAAGATGAAGGATTACACTACAATCTTAGAGACAGAAATAAACTTAAAGCACCAGATAACTTGAAGGAATATCAATGTAAAATGGCTTTAATTTCGTATAATGAAGCTGTAACTGGACAGGAAAAAGATAAATGGATAGAAGCAATTGAAGATGAAAAATCATCGTTGATGAAAAATGAAACATGGAAATATGTCAGTCCTCAAGATGCCAAAGGGAAAAAAATTTTAACCAGTAAATGGGTATTCAAAATTAAAGAAGACGGGAGATACAAGGCTAGATTAGTAGTTAGAGGCTGCGAACAAGAGAGAGGAATTGACTATGAAGAAACCTTCAGCCCAGTGGTGAATACAACATCACTAAGGATACTGTTTGCCATTGCAGCTAAAAATAATTACAAAATGAAGGCATTTGATATTAAAACAGCTTTCCTTTATGGAGAACTAGAAGAAGAAATTTACATGCATGTGCCAGAGGGTTTTAGTGTCAAAAATAAAATTTGTCGTTTAGAAAAATCCTTATATGGATTAAAACAAGCACCCTTGAAATGGAATCAAAGGTTGAAGTTTCTACTGAACAGAGGGCTTTTTCAGTTGAAATCAGAACAGTGTGTATTCAGAAATGAGAAAAGAACTCTGTATTTAGCTGTGTACGTAGATGATGGGATCATAATGGGAGAAAATGAATCTGATTTAGACAATTTATTAGAAAGTTTAGGAAAGGAGTTTGAAACAAAGACAAGAAATAATCCAAAGGTTTTAATTGGCATAGAGGTAACAAAAACTAAGGACTCTATTTTCCTATCTCAGAAGGGGTATACAGATTATATATTAGATAAATTCGAGATGAAAAATACCAAGGGAGCTGATACACCTCTTCAAATTGGGAAAAGAGTTGACGAGCAGGAAGAAAGGGATAGAAGTGTTCTCAAGTTTCCTTACAGAGAAGTGGTTGGTAGTCTTTTATATTTGACGAATAAAACAAGACCTGACATGGCTTTTGCAGTCAACTATGAAAGCAGAAGTCTAGAAAATCCAACAAAAACAGACATTGAAAATGTAAAAAGAACATTGAAGTATTTAAAGAATACAGAGAACCTGGGTATTCGGTACAAAAGAAGATCAAACTTGACTCTGACTGCTTATACTGACTCTGACTATGCAGGTGACTTAAAGACTAGGAAGAGCACAAGTGGATACGTCCTGATGTTCTGTGGAGGACCAGTAGCCTGGTGGTCACGTAAACAACCAATTGTGGCTCTCTCCACTACGGAGGCAGAGTATATTGCAGCAGCTGAATGTGTGAAGGAAGTCATATATGCAAAAACATTTATTGAAGAATTGGTTGGTAAAGAATTAAGTGTAAGTTTACATCTGGATAATCAAAGCACTATTCGACTAATTGAGACTGGACAGCTTAATAGACGAAGTAAGCACATTGATGTAAGATATCATTTCATTTCCGAAAAGGTGTCACAAAAAGTAGTGACCTTAAATTATTGTCCAACACAATATCAGTTAGCCGATATATTTACAAAGCCCCTCAATGGTATCAAGTTTCATGCACATAAAAACTTATTACTGTCAAGTAATTGAAGGAAATTTAATTTTTGCTAAAAGGTAAATGTGTGATTAATTTTTGTTGTATTATGGTTATAATTATATGAATTAATTCTGTGATGTAATTTTCAAGAGAAGTGTTATGGTGTTGAATGATGTAATTTGTTTTCTGTTGTTTCTAAAGAAAAAAAATTAAGAGAGAGTGTTAAATATTGTATCTAAGAGATCTAATCTGTTTATTAGTTACTGTGTTTAGTTGAAGTAAAATAATATTGTCCTGTGCGTTGTGTGAAGTTATTAGTAAAATAATTAAAGAATCAGCGGAAGTTTCAACAGAAACGCTTTTACTCGTCTGGAGTCGAACTGTAGACCATTGGGTAAACAATAAGTAGCCATAAACCTTTCGAGTGACATAATGAATCATGTTACAAAGTTTTACGTCATTCTGTGCAGTGGTATGGTTGTCATAACTGGCCGCACAATCACACATTCATATTTATAGATAAGGAAAAGAAGATTAACAATATGACGAAATGGAAGGTACTTTGTAAATTTTCACAAGGTTTTTTTACACCACTCGGCTGGGAAAAACTTATGCCATTAACAAAATGCTGTCCAATATTGCGAGATGATGTGCATATATATGTTTAGCGAAACGTTCCATGTTTAAACATAATTAAGCTTGCAAAAATGAACCTATGTACATTGAAAATGGCATAAGTTTGCCGAAACCTAAGTCGATGTAATCGACGGCATCCGATGGCCAAATGTGGAGCTTGTCGTGGTTGCTTATCGCTGGGTGTTTGAATCGCCTGTTTACAATCACTTTTTTAGCCAGGATAATTTCGTGAGGTTCTATAAACTCGCGATGCACCATACTTAACGAAATTTTCTGTACCGTATTTATGTTTAAAACATTTTCGTCGTCACTGGACGTTCAATCCTAAGATTAGTTGACTACAGCCCTCCACCCTTCCCTATCTAATACTAGTTCCCTTACCTCCTGGAATCTCTTTCTATGTACTTTCCTCTTTATTTGGTCCATGAAATATTTACTTGGTCTTCCTCTGGGGACCTTTCCCTCTAGTTTTCATTCAATTATGTTTTCCACAAACCCATTGTGTCTCAGGTTGTGTCCAATCCATTTGGTTCTTCTTTTCTGTGTGGTGTTCCATATGGCCCTCTCCTCTTCTACTGTTCTGTACGCTTCATCATTTCTTATTTTTCCGTCTATGTTACCTTCAGCATCCTCCTCCAGCACCATGTTTCGAAGGGTTCTAGTCTTTTCTGGTCAGCTTTTACAATGGTCCACGCTTTCGATCCATAGAGTGCTACGCTTCACACTAATGTTTTCCCACTCTGTTTCCTGGTTTGTAGTCCTATCTTTTTTGAGGACAGCATTACAGCATTTATATTTTTCTCATGAAAGCCTTCTTAGCTTGGGCTATTCTCCACTTGATGTCCATTGTATTTGTTCCGTCCCATGTGGTGATATTTCCGAGGTAGGCGAAGGAATCCACTTTTTCCATTTTTTCTCATCTCAGGATGACTTCTACAGTCAGCGTCTCTCTTCCGCATACTAGGATTTTTGTCTTTGTCTTACTTATTCTCATGTTGTATTCTTGGAGAAAATTTTCTATGGTACCATAATTTCGCAGCGGACTTCACCTAAAATCATCTATTCTGTGCTATCCGCGATCATATTGTGCCGTAATTTTAGCAAAAATAATTTTGTTTATTTCACTCATTGGTTGTTCAATACTAAGATTGGATGTCTGCAGCCCTCCATCTTTAGCGATATCGAGTGCTAGTTCTTTAACTCCCGGATAGTTATTATTATGTAGTTTCCTCTTTATTTAGTCTTTGTATTTATCCCTTTGCCTTTCTCAAGGGACTTTTCTCTCTAATTTTTCCTTCTTTCCTGTCACAAACCCTTTGTGTCTCAGAGTGTGTCTAATAAATCTGGTTCTCCTTTTCCGTATTGTGTTCCACAGGGTCCTTTCCTCTTCTACTCTACTGGACTGTAGGTTTCGAATGCTTCTAATCTTTTCCTGTCTGCTTTTCCAATGGTCCATGTTTCCGCTCTATGAGGGCCACGCCATACACAAATGGTTTACGTACAGCTTCTGTTGTAATTCCTTGCGGAAATCATGCACTCCAACAGCTTCCTTGTTCATATTACTATCTTATTTGACCTCAGTAGTTGCTTTTTTCATATTGAACGCTTTCTTATCTGTTCTACGCTTGATATCCGCCGTACTTATTCCGTCCAACGTGATGGCACTTCCGGGGAAGGTGAAGGAATCCAGGTGATCTTCAGCATCCAACGCCTACACCAGGTTTGGAATGCTTCTAATCTATTCTGGTATGTTTTCCATTGACAAATGTTTCCGATCCATTGAGTGCTACGCTCCACGCGAATAATTTCGTCCGTTTCCAGAATTTCGCACCGAACTGTGGCCTTCCGCCACCCTCGTCCTTGGCTCGGTACACTCACCCGTTTCCATGGGATTGGTCAGTCGAAGAAAAGTGTCGGAAATAGAACGGGGAAAGATATGTGTTTCCCCGCCTCCTCTCATATTTGATCGCGTGTCCTTAGCTCGTAAACTTGGCGGTGTGTCCTTAGAGTGAGGGGAAGAGGGGTGGGGAAAGTAAGTTAGGGGAAGGGGATTTCGTTCGTGATGTTGAGAAGTGTGGGGAGGGGCCAAGAAGGGGAAGGACTCCTCGCCCATAACCCTTAGATATCTCTCGGGTGGAATTCCTACCCCCTCCCTCCTCTTCCTCGCCTTGGTGGCCTTTCGGAAGAGAGTTTATATAAGCCCTTTTAAGGGCAAGGAGGCCCTGGTGTTTATTTCGCCTCCTGCTCTGAGTTGAGAGAGGCCCCAGGGTGGGGAAGGGTTGAGAAAAGGGGGTTTGGTATTTTCAGATATTCCCCTGTGCATATGCATTTCATGAGTTCCTCGTCACATTCTGACGTCGCCGTGAAGAGCGTATTGTTTTCTTTTTGACATAATCGAAGATCCGTAAGGGTAATTGTCGAGGTTTCGGTCCAAAAAATACTCACTCGTGAACAAATTGCGCACATTTTGATTTTACATTTTTAATCTTCATCAGGATCTCAAAGGCTAGTAACAGGAAGTTTACCTAAACACCACATTTATCGTTGGGATTATAAATTGTAATGCGTCAGGCGGCAGTAGAAACTGATAACATTCTAACTGAAAAGAACCTGGTGAATTTCCACTATTAGTTCATTTCACCGTTCCAGGTTTTGGCAAGTAATGCCATTATTAATTATTGTACTTGATTAATTTATCACTTGTAATACTATATACATACATACCCATCACGCCGTTCCCTGCCGAGGTAGGCGCAGTCAACATGTTACACTCATAAATACAAAACAAATAATTGGACACCTTACTCTGCTTCAATAATTTCCTCCATACTAACCCTTCCTTGCAAACCTCTTGTGCCTCATTTACCCCCATACACTGTTTCATACACGCCCTCCTGTTTTTAAGACTCCTAATATTCCTACTCCCAAGAATTTTCTCAACCACAACTTTCTCGGCCTACCTCTACCTCTCACACCATTCATTCTACTCTCATATATCTGTTTCGCTATTCGACTCTCATCCATTCTGTCAACATGGCAAAACAACGAAGCACACTCCTTTCATACACGTGCATTACTGGAGCATTTAACCCACATTCATTCATGACCCTCTCATTCCTGACCCTATCCATCCTACTTTTGCCGCAAATACTCCTCAGATAACACATACCCACGGTGTTTAGTCTACTCGTATGCCTATCCTGACATACCCTTGTTTCACTACCATATATCAAAGTGGGAAGAAGTACACTTTTGTACACGGAAATTTCGGCTTCCTTAGACAAGCACTCATTCCTTGATATGCTCCACATGCTATACCTACCACTTTCCTTACAGTATTCGCACGTCTCTTTATCTCCTCATCTATTCTTCCATCTTTCGCATACATATTACCGAAGTAAACAAAATCATCCACTTATTTATTACTTCACCATTCACCCTCATCATACAGTTATTCTCTCCATTCTTCTTATCAAAAACTACTACTTTAAGTCTTGCACGCATTTACCTTCAATTCCATTCTCTCCGTTGATTCACAAAACTTATCTAGGAGCTTCTGTAATCCCTGTTGACTGTCTGAGATCAAAACAGCATCATCCGCATGTAGAAGAACTCGCGCGTTTACATTTCCAATCAAAACACCATTGTTTTCACTACACTACACTACGTCTCTAACACATTTATCCATAAATACATTAAACAGCCATGGAGACATTACGCATCCTTGCTTTACACCTCGATTTATTACAAACCAATCACTCAGAACCCCGTTAACTCTTACACTTGCCATACTATTGTCATGCATCGCCATCATAACATTCAATAACTGTCCATTCACTCCATAGTCTCTCAAAACCTTCCACAACTTCTTTCTATTTACTCTGTCATATGCCTTCTCTAAATCGACAAACGCACGGTACACTTTCTTTCGGACACTCATACATTTTTCTATCCCTTGCTAAAGTGCAAAAAGATGGTCACTACATCCTCTCCCAGGCATAAACCCCACAGCACACCCCATATGGTGTAGGAAATAATATTCCTCACTCTTTCGATTAATATTTTACTGAACACTTTTCCCGGGATACTCAATATACTAATGGCCCGATAATTATTACATTCGGTATTTCCTCCCTTCCCTTTGTACAACGGAACGATGATAGCATTTTTCCAATCCGCTGGAACAACAGAAACCTGTAAGCATAAATTGTATAGTTCACGCAGCCTAAAAATTAGTAATTTACACCCACATTTCAACATTTCACTGGATATCCCATCTATGCCCGCAGCCTTCCCATTTTTCAATATTCTCACAGCCGTTGTGACCTCCTTCTCACTGATATCCTTTTCCATCATCACATACCACTTCACAAGGCTCATCCTCAACGCCAGCAATATTACTGTGGAATTCTTCAAAATACTCCCTCCAGCAGTCCCTGATATTGCTCTCGTCCCACATGATCTCTCCACTCTTGTTCTTTACCGCATTCATTCCCCTACTTTCACCAATATTAGCTCTTTTTACCCACTTCCAAAACAGCTTTTTATTACCTTCTAAATCACCATGCATTTTGTTAGCTTCTTCCGCACGCATTCTCTCTTTGCTCTCTTCCACAGCGATTTTGCATTCATTCTTTTTCCTTCTATAAATCTCATGCCTTAGTACGCTCTTCCTCAGATTTGGCAGTAATCATATCCTTGTACGCCTCTTTCTTTTCTCTGACTACAATTTTCACTTCTTCATTCCACCAAGTATCACCTTTCGCTCTTCCTACCACTCCTTTTCCACATACACTTACAGCACATTCCACAATCACTCATTTTATACACTCCCACGCATCATTTACGTTCTCGTTTCTAATATGCTCGTCCCATTCTCTCTGCTTCAACGATAGCGCATCCTCAAGCATGCAACCATACCGCATTCTTACCTCGCTGTCTAGCAACCTTTCCGCTTTTACTCTCAACTGCTTACGCGCAACATTCTTCCTTGGATCCACTTTCTGCCCAGATTCACTTTGGAGAGTACCAAATAGTGGTCTGTTCCACATTCAGCACCCCTCATCACTCGCGTGTCCCACACTAACTCTCTCAATCTCTCACCATACACAATGAAATCAATCATGCTTTTACAATCACCTCTTTTCCAAGTATACATATGTATTCTCTTATGTTTAAACCATGTATTCGACACAAAAAATCCTTTTTCCCAGCACACACTCACCAAGTTTTCACCATTATCATTCACTCGGGGGTCACCAAAAGGCCCAACCACTCTCTCAGATGCATCCCGCCTCACACCAATGCACCCATTTATGTCACCTAGTTAAATTATTCTATCACCAGGATCACATTCATTCAAAATCTCTCTCAATTTTTTCCAAAACTCATCTTTCACACAGTCACTCTCTCCATCCACTGGTGCATAGCACGCCACAATCACAACTCTCCTAATACCTACTTTCATGCGAACCCAGAGCAGTCTAGGGGATACTAACTCGTACTTCCTTACTAGCAACTTTGCTCTCTCATTAAGAATGAGTCCTAACTTTGACTTCCGTGTACATTATCTGCAACCTCTGACCACAATGCCAGACTGCCGCCATCTAATGTAACAGCATCCCGCCCCTTACACTTAGTTTCACATACACACAAATATCCATTCGTCTCACTTTCATTTCATTCAGCAACTCATGCTCCTTTCCATACACTCCTCTCACATTCCAAGTACCGAGAGTCCAGTACGTTTCCAGTCCGTATCTTGATGGGCCAACCTTATTCAGCTTCCGCCGCCCATCGTGGCTTCAGCTGTCCGAAGCAACATTTTGACGTTTAGCAGTAAGTTGTAAGAGAATGCAAGGTTACCAGCCTTCGCAGTACCCGCACCACGAGTAGCTTTCCCTGCTAACGGTTACGGCGCTCTACTGGTCAGTTTTGGAACATTTTCGCCAGTATGCCACAAGAGAAACCAAAGCATAGCAATATCCTAGGCCCGCTTTCCCTATTCTGCTCAAGCTAGGATCCCTTCTGAGGGGACTACCTTGAGAGCCAGCATACTGCTGCTCGCGACCCACCACTAGGAGGTATGTGCGGGGCACTGACACACCGAGTCACCGGTGTAAAACTATATGCCGGTGAATTTCCAAAGTTTTGGAAAAATATACAAAGTGTAATAAAAATATTTATGTTAATGTCAATGGAATATAAAGAGTTCATCGCAAATAATGTTACATCGTGCTGTTTATGTTCCACGTTTTCAGATTGGTGTTTTGGTAAACCCGCTTGCAGCCTATGTAGCCCTGATGAAGATTTTCAAAGGTAATAGGCACGAAATGAACGATCTCAGACATGGCTATGTGGACGACTTCATCACGGAGGGGACGAAAAAAACATGGAAAATACCAAATGGGATAATATAAGTCATCGCCACCTCAAAGTCTTCAGTTTCTGTCATCATTAGGTGAGGAAATTTTAAAAATCATGTAGTATATATACAAAACTTAACTGGATTGAGGTAGAGGCGGGAAGAGGGTTGGATGGAGGGAGGCGGAAAAACCGCTAGTAGTGAGAGCGGGGGGGGGGGAGGGTTAGGAGGGAGTGTGAGGATTCCCCTTGATTAGTAAAATTTCGTTACCTGATGATGGCATGACGTGCCGAAGCCTAAGTTGACGTGCGATTTATTCTCTCCTTTGGAAATTTAGATTGCTCTCTTTTCGTTACCTTAGATATGATTGGGACGATGTCTAGCTGGTTATTAGTTGAGTTTTTGAGACCGAAGTCTTCGGATATGACTTTAATATTTTTCAACCGATTAGTTCAACAACAGAGGAAAATACGAATATTCTTCCATCTTATGCGCCCTTAATGACCTCAACAATAACAGAGTGAGGCACAAAGACGCTCTGTTTACATAAAATACACCTTCCTGATTTCCATTTTCCATTTTTTTCCCCGAATATCTCCCCTCTTCATGACTGCCGTCCTTTATCCCGTCAAAATCTGCCATAGCAATCGCTCAACAGGCTCTAAATCCACGGAACGGTAACGGATACTCGGTACTTCCACTATTATATTGATTCACGTTCTACCGTAGCTTCGATACTGCACAGAGCCATCCGCCTGATGGTGATGCCCGGCGTCGTTGGCAACCATTGTTTTGTGTGAGGATAGATACTCGAGCGGAATTACAATGTTTTCTTTTCCCTTATAAATAAAGAATTCCTCCAAGTTACGCCTGAGACTGTCTCCTTTCCTAAATCAAAAGATACTGGCTTATTGCAGTTAATCGCCGGAGGGATTTCTTCGACCTGCAATTTAGCTAGTCCACGAAAATCTTTAATGCAACCGTGACTGGTTTTGTAATCTGCGGAAATAATGATCGCGAAAATAAAAAATTATCCATGTGGGAAAAACTCGTGCAAAGATAGTATTTTTCCTACGATACAATTTACACGTAATTATTTGATGATTATTTTATCATTAATTTAGTAATTATTGATTAAGTAAGATTATTTATACGTGAAGATGTTATCTGATATAAATGCCAATTTTAATGGAAAACTGTTGTTAAGAAGCACAAAATTACGAAAAATAGATCAAATAAGAAATAAACGCATCTGACCGGCTGATTTCTTCAGATATTTGCTGATTACTGTGAATCTTGAAGTCAAAATATGGTCAACATTTTTAAATTGGCGCTGCAGTAGGCGTAAATGGCTATTGAAAAGTGTTCATGCCGTGGAATAATAGACATTTTTTAGCTAACGCATTCCATCAGTGAAAGTTGGATTTTTAAAACGTTTTTGATGAAATTGGTTGAATATAGTATTTGTTTTGACTCGCACAGTCGCGATGGGGCCTCCTTAAGTTTGGAGCGACTGGAAGGATGGTTGGGCACTGCAAAATGTCAACTGCTGTTTGAATTGAAGATGGAGATATGGTTATGTGTTTTATGTTTGAAGAAGGAACAGAAGAAAACAATGGGTTCACCCATTTCATTGAAGGAACGTTCACTGGAAATCATTCCGAGCAACTGAGGAGCTGAAAGTGTGATTTCAGCCTTATTTTAAATTTCTTCCATTACTTTTAGATCGAAAACTTGTTCATTCGACATACTTAATATGAAAGAACTATATTCCTAAACGCAAGCAAGCTGGGAAATTTAGAAAACTTATCTCACATGCGACCTGTCGGACGAGTTACCTGAAACTGATCGCTAACTTATTCTAATGGGTTACCAAGAGTGGTTTTATACTCGCAAGTTACTTTCACAGACTTTCTGCTAGAGCTTGCAAAGGATTTAACTGTGATGAAATTTTTTTGTGGTTAGTTCAGCTATACATATTGGTTACTTCTGGCAACAATATGCTTCTGCAAACGGCTTGCCGAAACATTTAAACTTTCTGTAAGCGCGCTTCCAGAGCATTTTACACCAGCGACTTGCGTTAAAAGTCGCTTGCTGCGAATAACTTACGCATTAAACTTGCCGGCGCAAACCCACCTTAACTTTTGAGCCGAGGACGGCATTCAACTGTATCATACAGGAACTGAATCCCTAATTATCGGCGAGATACACACCGATTAGTTTCTCACGAGTAGTTCCATGTGCGCGGACGGCAAAAGTGTTTTCCGAGCCACTGCGCAGGATCACATCCGCACTTAGGGCGACACCGTTAAGGGTGTGGCATGTCATTCTTGGGGTGTGGTTTTCTCCTCTTCCGAAGTTACGTCACACCACGCCCACCGCCATCCCCACCTGCACCCCGCTCCCTCTGCTCTTTAATCCCCGAATTTACTTCCCCTTCCACGCGAAAAAAGAAAATACTCTCATCTTCCTTCCTCTTCCACCCCCATTCTCTTTAATACTGCCATGTCGCCTGGCCAGCCCCACTCTACTTCTCCTCCTCCCGGTGAAATTGCCCGAGTCATAAAAGGTCGTAAATTGTACACTTCAGCCTTCGGTCGCTATGAAGTGGGCCTTTTTAAAGGTTGAAAATTCCAATGTTCGAGTGAGTTGGATGACGCATTAGCCTTATCGATATCATTAGTTGAGTGATGGGTATGTTTTTCGATGGAAACGGTCTCAGAAAACTATTTCCTACTCCTAATCTTGGAGTTCTGAAGAAATTCTATTTTTACGCTCCGTGTACCGTTGAAACTGGCAGGGGAAGACAATTTCATTGGTTTCAGACTCAACTTTGTTGAAGTTCATTGTAAATAATGAAAAAAGAAAACTTTGTTTTATTCCACCAGTTTATTTTCAGCTGCTAGTTTCGACGTAGCGGCGTCATCTTCAGGTGCCTGAAAATGACGCCGCTAAGTCGAAACTAGTTGCACCTGATAATGAATTGGTGGAATAAAACATATATATCTTTTTTCATTATTTATGTGGAAGACAATATTATTTTACGAATAATGACGTTTAAATATTGAGGGTTTAATGTGGGCAGTACTGGGAATATCGAAAATGAAGCTAGCATGCGAGTCAATTAAGGAAGCAAGGCTGCTGGCTGTTTGAGCGACTCTGTTTGAAAAAAACAAACCCATTGGAATGGGAACAAAAACCAGAATTTACAAAGTTTTTATTAGACCTATCATAGTATATACGTCCGAAAAAAGACTCAAAACTTAAAAAAATTAGCGGATAATGGAGACATTAGATATGAGAATACTCCGCAGAATTTGGGATAAATTTTGCTTGACCATGGAAGAAGCGAAGTTAGAATAGCGATAATACTAGATGATCATAACAGATCGAAAACATGTTGACCGAGTGAATGAAAGAAGAAAATATTGTGACGGACATGTTGCCTGGGTGGATGGCAATTGTAAAGAACGCTCGAAATAAGCTATCAAATGTTGGACAAAGAAAATGAAGACCCAGATAACTAGGAAATGATATCGTTGGCATAAGCGAAGAAGAGAAGGCCACTGACCTAATGTAGAAGAAGAAAGGGTGAAAAATTTGCCGTTGACATTTATCTCTCATCGCGAGGGTCGAGTTGACTTTTAGAGTCCCGGTTTGCCGCTTTGAAGGCTCGAATTCGAGTCTCGGCAGTTTCGGAGACAACTGCTGTGTCCAAAGAGGAGAGTATCAAAAACTAGGAAACCACGTAAGAAAACATTTAGTTGTGGAGCGTGGCATTTAATGGATCGAAAGCATGAACCGTTTGAAAAGCTGAGCAGAATAGACTCGAAGCCTTCGAAACCTGGTGCTGGAGGAGGATTCTGAAGATACTATGGATGGACAATAAGAAATGTTGAAGTTTACAGAAGATTACTGGAGGAAATGACCATAAGCAACGTTAAAGAGAAAAGAAGAACCAGATGGATTGGACACACTCTTAGACACGGGTTTTCGAAGAACATAATTGAAGGTGAAATTGAGGGACAAGTCCCCAGAGAAAGACCCAGGAATCAGTTCACGGGGCAAATAAAGACTATATTAGAAGGGAAGACTGGAGGGCTGCAATCAGCTTATCTTAGGAATGAACGACCGACGAATATGATTAGTTTCGGTGATTTCTGGGGAATTCCGATCCCTGCTTGGGTGCCAGGTTGGTTCGGACAATGCAAAATTCAACCTCGTCCGTCTCGGACGGGACGTTAAACTGCGGACCCCATTTGCACGCCTTCGTGAAGAGTATGCTAATGCTCGACACCGGGTTTCTCTCCACCCTGATTCCATTCCCCTAGGAAAGTACCCAAACTTTCCTGCTTTTCTATTTGCCTTTGAGTTAGGGTTACCGTCAACTAGTCCTCGTCTCTGACATTTTGGCCTAAAACCCGGAAAATCTGAATACCCAGCCTTTTTCCGTTGTGACGTAGTTTCAGCTCTTACGCATAGGCCTCGAGACATATTGATTAAGATGATTAAGAAATCGATGTTTTTTATGTCGTGTTGTCCTGCGGTAGTTATGGATAAATATTGTACATTTATTATTTTGATCCTCAGATCAATGAAATCTAGTATTAAGTATTGTAAAACGTACCGAAGAGTCCTTTCTTGAATGGGAGAATTTTTTGGTAAAATTCTTTTTGTGTATAAAATATACGCTTTATCAAACTTGACTGTCGTTCGCTATTCTTCGAAAAAGGCCTGAATGTTATTTTTAATATTAGAATAAAATACATAATACTTTGATACAGTTATTTGGGGAGGGATTGATTTCCCGGACGAATCCCCGGGCTTCTGCGCGGAGCTTTTAAGCCCGTGGGACGGCCCATAGGTGAAAGAAGGATTGGCTCCGAAACATTGGGGAAAAGGGTTTGGACAGGGTGGAGGAAAGTTAGATTCAAAATCCGGTCACAATTAATTTGACCGCGTAGTGAACCAAGAAATCGGGTTTTTATTTTTTGGCATCCGAAGCCCCAATTCTGCTTTATTGAAGTGAACAGTTCCGAGCCTCCATTGCCTAAGAAAATACAGTTTAAAATGTAGGAATGTAATAGTATTCCATTTCATTGGCAGCAATAAATATATACTTCATGCAGTGATTATAATTTAAATTTATCGTCGTCCTGAGCATGGTCCCAAAAAGTGACTTTTTTGTCCTAAGTTCATTTTTTTGTAATTAAAAAATTAAAATGTTGACTTGACTTACTTTTTATAAATGAACACTCTTAGTGAGATTTCTGCGTAACTGATAGGGCAGCTGCGTGAGTGGGATGTATTCAGCTTCATGTTGTTTCGCACCTGACACTGGTCGGAGAAATTTATCTCCGGACCGAATCAGAGACACATCGTTCCGACCGGAGTGTCCGGCCCATAATGCCCCAGTTGGCAATCTTTCTCCGGGTTCACCGAATTTCAGATTCACCGAAAGGGGTACTTCGAGTATGTTACCACATATACATCACATCCAGTGTCACTCACCTTTCCACGAATCGTCATGATTGCCGCTCGGCTCTAGTACATGAGTTGCCTCGAAGAGTCTTCCTGTGAAGGGTCCTCTGGGAGATGGCGCAAATCACGATCCGTTCGAGAGATACTTTTCTCACTCTTGGATGTCCACTCCGAAAGTTGAGTCAGATCTTGCACTAGGGTTTAAGTAAAAACTCCATAGTTTTTAACGCGCCGATGCCCTGCGTGTGTCCTGCCCTGTTTACATTGCTGTTTTTTATCAGGATTGATGTAAGTAAATGATCGAGTAAGTCCTTTCCAGGCCCAACCAAGAAATCATGCTTACAAATAGGATCTGGTGCTTTTCGGCGTATGAGTTTCTCAAAGTTTCTCGAAGTCGCCACCGGGTCAGAGGGTACATCAAGGCCGACGTTTCGACAATCGGCTCGAGCATCGCCCTCAGGGCAGAGATGAGTCTTTCACATCTCTGCCCTGTGGACGATTCTCGAGTAGAGCGTCGAAACGTCGGTCTTAATAGATCTTCTGATCTGGAGATAAACCCGAGAGCACTGTGAAAAAATCGCATACATTTTCCTTCCATTCATAAAACCCTTGCCCTAGTTAATTCGCTCTACTTCTGCCTGGTCGGGGGTCGAGATGTCCCAGGGGTAACGTGTTCGTATATTAACCTGAGGGTCGTCGGTTCGAGACCAGTGTCGGCAGACTGTGAGTAGTTTCTGCACCACGAGTATTTCCTGCGCCATTTATTTTCTTCTTAAGATTAACCATAACAAGATAAAAGTGCTGGGATACTCTAGAATCATGAAGACGGAGCTGCTTATGAGGAAAGAAGGGCACAAAATAAAGCAAGTTGAGCAGTTAACGTTTCTGGGTAGTGTTTTGGAGGAAACTGGGTTTAGTGGTAGGGGAATGAGATATAGAACTGCCATGGCTAAAGAGGCATTTTAGAAGAGGAGGGAATTGATGAGGGGGGGGTCTGAGTAGTGACGTAAAGAAACGGCTGGGGTTTCCTCCAATCTGGAGCGTGGCTCTGTATGGGTCGGATACATGGTCATTAAGGGGAGAGGATTTACGTAGAATTGAGGAGTTTGCGATGTGGGTGTGACGAAGGATGGAGAGGGCATATTTGGGTATCGAGAAGGACGAATGAAAAGGTGTTGGATATGTTTGGAGAGGAAACTAGTGGCTGAGGTTCGGAGGAGCCTGAAGAGATGGATGGAGGACGTATTGAAAGGAGAGGGAATGCTGAAGAGGATTATAGAGGAGAGAACAGTGGGGAAGCGTGAAAAAAGAAGGAAGAGGATAGGGATTCCGGAAGAAATAAGAAGAGGGAGACACCATGAGGAATTTAAGAGGCGTCTAATGGAGGGTCATCCATGGAAGTGAAAACGGAAGGATATGCCAGATATTAGGACGTTAGGATAAGTACTGTCCCCAAACATAACTCTCTACCCAAAAATGGTTGTGAAACTAGGACTATTAATAAATTGGCAATAATCTACGAACACTTGTCAGTAGGAGAGATTTAATCAACACGATTTACATTTTAGGGAGGCATTTCATGGTATAGAAAATGTTTATTCATAATGTTAAATCTAAATTTTAACCGTACGTCTGAATTCCCATCGTTGTTTTTTATGGAGGCTTGTAACACAAATGAGATTATAGTAACGACCTTTTAAATATCTTTTACAAGTAATTGATTCAAACCGGATCATGGCAGATAGGAAAACGGAAAAATATAGCTTCTTTACCTGTTTAAGATCTGCTAGATCTAATTTCAACATGATGCGATTATTGAGAGTTCGGGGAGGAAGTTCTAGGTAGAGTTTTTGCTTCATTATCGGGTCGCTTGGCTTTCTTGAGCTGGACTAAATGAAGTCAAGATGCCTTATTGTTTATCCCTTTTGAACTCCACGCGCAGGCCTTCTCACGAAGTTATAGGGTAGTATGTCAGTAGTTACCGCTGATGTTAGAACTGCTCGCCCTGTAGTTGCCAGCGATAGCTGACCACAGATGATATCATCTCACCACTCCTGTTATAAAGGGGGGATCGGGTTGGTGTGGTGGTTAGAATACTCGCCTACCACACGGAAGGCCAGGGTTATAATCCCTGGCGGATGTTTTCAGAGGAGCCCGACCCCTACTTGAGTGTCTTGTAAAGGGCACTTCAAGTGGAGTATTCCGTCCGTCGGATGAGACGTTAACCCGTGGTCCCCTTGGCGCCTTTCGTTTAGAGCAGGCTAATGCCGACGCCGGGTTTCTATCCACCCTTCCTCCCTTACCTATCGCCTATGGCGCAAATGACCTTAGCCGTCGGTCGCCTCCCCTTGGCGCCTTTCGATAAGAGCAGGCTAATGCCGACGCTGGGTTTCTATCCACCCTTCCTCCCTTATCTATCCCCTATGGCGCAAATGACCTTAGCCGTCGGTCGCCTCCCCTTGGCGCCTTTCGATAAGAGCAGGCTAATGCCAACGCTGGGTTTCTATCCACCCTTCCTCCCTTACCTATCCCCTATGGCGCAAATGACCTTAGCCGTCGGTCGCCTCCCCAAATATCTAATCCAATCTAGTTATAAAGAGAGAGAGAGAGCGGGATAGCAACTTTGTGATTAATGCTATATTTGACGATTCAAAGTCCTGAGAAAGGTTTGTATTTTCATGTTCCAAGCGCAGAGCTGAAGACTTGCGGCAGCTCACCATGGGAGTTTTCGTAAATATTTCCTCGCCTGTGCTATCGATGCATATGCTCTCTCGGTGCGTTAACATGGCGAATCTTCTAAGAAAAAGAAAAAGCAAAAAAGATCCTCTCTTCGAATAAGAGAGGATCTTTTTTTTGCCCTGTCCGACAGTGACCTTTGGGATGCTGTTGGTAAGTCCCTCGTCGCGCAAGAGGAGGACGCTAGTACGAAGGAAAGAGGCTATAAGGACTGGACATTTTAAGATGTTTTGAGTAATATTTGAACAATATATATAAAGATTCACGTGAAACTTTTCATATTAGTAACATCTATAAATAAAAGCGAAACAATTGCATGTATTCGATTAGGTTTCTTGGCAAGTTATTGCTATTCAAGTAGCCTTATGGCACTTGACATTTGTTTCGGAATAATTCATTGACTAATGCACAGATTTTCTACCAAGCGCGAATTAGTACATTTCATATTATTGTAATGGTTCCAATTAAGTGTCAAGGCCGTTTTACACGGGGCACGAGATTGCACAACTTAACATTGCATTAATTCCGCAATCTGCCGTGCAATAATTATTGCGTAAACGAATTCGTGACTGCTTTACACGGTGGTCGTAAGCATGCATTCTTTCGCGAATTCCAGTCGTCTGATAAGTACGCTAAGAGCGAGTGTTTTGTTCAAACAGGAGAGATACGATATTCTGTGCACGACGTTGTTGACATACAGTAAAGAATGGGAAGATCATTTACATAAACTATGAATAAAAAGGGTCTTAGAACAGATCCTTAAGATACTCCACATGTAAGTGTAGCTTTATTGGATAGCTTACTCTTATAAGAAGCTTGATGGTGTCAACTAGATAAAAAGCTAGACAAGGTATTCAATGGCATGCCTCCATTTCCATGGTAGCCTAACTTACTCATTCAGATGTCGTGTGGGACCATGTCGAAGGCTTTACTAAGGTCGCATTGCACCATTGCTGTATATTCTTTCTTCTCAAAGCCTTCAGTGATTTTAGTGCAAATGCTTTCTACAGCATGCGTAGTCGACCTGCCTTGTCGAAAGCCAAATTGACAAGCTGATAATATATTGTTCATTTCAAAATGCGACACTAGTTGATTTTTCATTATTGTTTCTATAATTTTGGCCATCCTTCGAGTAACTGTAAATATCCTCCCACTCAAAGAATAACTGTAAACACCCATCGCTTAGGTTATCGAACCTTTTCGTCAGTGAACAGAGTGTTTTCGTCAGTGCAGTGAACTTCCCGTGAACTTAGATGTCGTTAATTCTGAACCACTAGATGGAGTGCTATTCGTACAAATTGCAAGAATGCGACCACCGAATTTGAGCAGGGGCTATTCTGACGTCTCGCGTTCATGCATTCTTGCATACGTTCTTGAATTTCGCCGCTCTACACGGTGCATTTTGAAATTCACGATTGCACATACATTAGCTTGTGCAATTACGTGCCCCGTGTAAAACGGCCTTCAAGGTAGCATTCCGAATAAAAACACGTATTAACGTACGGTTTACGTATGAATTTCAAATTCCGCGCTGTAAACTTGATTAATAAGAATATACATTATTGAGACGAACATTTTGGGATATAATTCTCGCATCATTTGTATTACAAAATTTATGATAATTCCCAACGTATAATTTGACACACTTAATTGAATTTGGTACAAGATTTTTTACGACTTACTTGATAAGTTATTGAAAACTTCACTCAACGACTCACGATTCGCGGTCCAGCCACCTTTAAAAACTTCATTGTTAATGCAACTGTATCGAACGGAATGTGTACTAAATGTGTGTAATTAGAGCAAGAATAATAATGTCCTACTATCTTTCTTACACATTTTAATATGGGCGGGGCGAATTTGGTTTGAGTACTGATTTGCGTCAAACTTTCGATACATCTACATCTAATTCTACATGCTACCCTGAGTGCCGCCGCGTGGGTGTGTGGCAGGGGGTGTTAGGACACCAGCTTTGTAAAGTTCTAAGGTTTTGGGAGGTGAAATGGTGACGTGTACTTTACGAGTGTATTTAATGGAGCTCAGTTATTATTGTGATCGTTCATTTTGCGCGGAAAGAACGAGATTTTGCACCTATCTGTTCGGCAATGTATCTCTCTTATTTTATCGCTTCTGTCAGATTTAGAGATGTATTGAGGCGTCATAATAATATTCATAATAATCTCGTCATAATAATAAAAAAACCATAATAAAAACATAATAAAAACATAATAAGGCGCCATAATAATAAAAGTATCGCTCTGAAACACCCGAGTTCTGAATTTCTCAAGCAAACTATGTCTAGCGTGTAGCCTCCGAGTCTCTAGGCACTCCCACCGTAATCCCTCTAAAAGTTATGAAACACTCATGTAACATCGTAGCTGTTTTCAACGAAGCGTGCAGCAATTCTTTGTGTTTTATTAATTTTTTTGTCAAATCTTTATGACCAGGGTCCAAAATGTTTGCGGCGTATTCGAGGAGTGGCCTAATTAGAGCGAAGTAGCATATTTCTTTTACTTTTTCATCCGAGGACCTTCCTATAATACACTTAACAAAACCTAGCGTCTTTAATGCTGTGCCGCATATGTTTGTATGCATGTATGTTCCCCACGATATATCAGGAGTTAAGGTAATTCCAAGATATTTTAATGTAACCGAAGCTTTTATATGTACTCCACTCACAGTGTAGGTATGGAATTTACTTGAAGACTTTCGCAGGAAGTGAACTGTGGTGCATTTACTGATATTTAATTCTAGTCTCCACTCCTGGCACCACGAAAACACCACGTGTTTTCATTAGTGTTATCTATAGAGGAAAGTAAAAAAAGGGCATCATACCGATTTGGTTTCACTCCCGAAATCTCACCATCGCATTCCAAAAACCCATCATCTTCCTGCCCCCTCCCCGCTCTTCCAACATCCTCCCTTCTATCACGTTCCTAAAGCAACCCTTCTTCTCTCATTTCCAACTCAAATACTTTGCCTCCTCCCAAACTTGTCCAAACGTTTCCTCTCCTCACCCATCGTACCAAACAGTTCCTCGCTCGTCTCCCTTTCTGCCCACCGCTTCTCCTCCTCTCTTACACTCTTCGCCTCTATCTCAGAAGCTCATGGCCTATCCTCCTCCTCTTTTCCCAGAGTCCTAGCGCTGTACGACACTTAACTCCATATTGAACTCCTTTGTGTCAACCTTTCCTATGTGTCCTCACCCAAGGTCCTCTTTATCAGCTCATTCCTTTTGATGAACGTTTCTATCGCTAGTGTAAATCTTCTAATCCCTATGTTACCTTGTACATATTCCTTCTACTGTCTTTCATATCTTGCTCTAACGTTTAACCGAGGTTATTTAAATTCTCTACTTGCTCTTGGCTCTGCCCTCCCTCTTTCATGAGCAGTCCCAGTAGAGTTTCTGTTTGTATATACGGGCACCTTGGACATAATCGTAGCGTTTTCAATGCTATGAAAGTTCTTTTTGTCTCTACTGCAAAAAAACGCCGAAACTTTTTCCTGCCGAACTTTTCGAAAAAGCTCGCGTTCATCTGTCCATTAACCATCGCTTCGATTTTTTCTTGACTACATAATAGCGACCTAAATTTTTTTTAAATGTTTCTCCATGAGGAGGTGTGAATCAGCGTGAGAACTTTATGTTGTCTTGACATATCATGGACTTTAATTCGCATCTAGAACATAGTGACAGTATATAATCGTTAAGTTACTAAATTTGTAATATTTTTCTAAGGCGTGCAAAATACCTTTCCCCCAGGCCAATGAATGCAGAGAATACTATTTCATTTAGTTTTTGTAATGAATACAGGACTAATAATCTTACTTTTGGTACTCTTTTGTTGAAGGGCACCTTCTGGCGCTTCATACGATACTAGACTTATAACCATCAGAACTTGACATATCACGAGTGACTATCGCGTTTCATGCCGTTTTCGCAATGTGAGGATTAGGAGAAGTTAGGCTTCTACTGTTAGGTCTTGCGGTTTTGAGAAGACTGAATCGGTTGTGAAATCGCTTTGAGAAATTTACCGGGACGGTGGCGCATATTTTCAAGAATTTGAAATCTTAAAGGATTATCTCCTTCTGTTTCCATCTGGGGAATTAAAATGGGGGGGAAAAGGCATATGCGTGAACGCTTATGTGCGAAGGTGAACTGCGGTGCGTGGGAAGGATTATGTGCCGAGTTGGTGTACTCTATCAGTCATAAAACATCACATTTTCTGCCGATTTTTATTTAGATTTGACGAAAAACAAACCTTCGGAAACTCAAACCAGAGTAGGGCCTGAACTGTGCTGACTGTGATGGCGGAATCGCCTTCAAGAATTAAGCTGGCTGGAGCGGTCAATCGAATGCAGATTCCGGTAATTTTTTAAGATGGTCGACAAAAATTGTAGGGCCATAATTAACTGAAGTGTATCAGTGTATGCGCTGGAACTCACTTTAAAGGTAGTAATGGAAATGATACAAGAATTGTATTATAATTTTCTCCTTTACTTAAACGTATTATGACTATATATTCACCGCGGTAGTCGAAATTTAGACGAAATTATGTATAAATATGGTGTTTTCGAGTATTGGACTCGGCAGAACGCCTTGATATTTATTAGCGACCATTCATAGTAATTGGAAGGGGTTGAATTTTATGTTTGATGGGGTTGATTTTTTACCATCATACGCTACTCTACACAATAAGTGTCCCACTAATGTTTGAGAAAATATTTGTATGAATGCACTTGGTAATGTTGGGGAAGTATGTGTAATCATGTACTTGACAACTACTTAAATGCACAGAGATACAAGAGGTGAACCGGAAGCTTGCACGACGTGCTGTTGGTTCTTGGGTGCAAGTGAGGACTTTTTTTATTTCCGCCTAAGTTTTTTCTCGTCCCTTCCATCTCCTCGCGCGGGGTTTCCTTATTTGATTTTTCGGCTCGCGTAGGCGTCCCTTAAAGACGCAGTAAGGGCGTGGTCCGAATCCTACGAATCATTAAATTAATTCCTCTCCCCCCATCTCACCCTGAGCCTTTAAGGCTGGAGAGAAGGGCCGAGAGGTAGACAGAGAAAGAGAATGTTTGCTTCGCTAAGACGTCTCCACCCCTGAGGGCTTGGTCGAGGGCATTTTTCATCCGACGCGCCTCCCGCTCACGGGGCCTGTCTGTCTGTCTGTCGGCTCAATGTCCACCCCCACTGAGCTCCCCGTGCCACCGCCGCCACCAGGGCGAGTAAAAACGAAAAAAAAAATAAAAACATTTCCCTCCCAGAAAGCAAACAGCTGGAAGAATCCGGTTGGGCGTTCTGGAAAAAGCAAACGTGGAACTTTTGTGTCGACGCTCGAAAACGTGCGGGTGCGGAATTATACCTTTCTTCCTCGTGTGACAGTTTACGTCGTCACTCACCCAGTCCTCAGAACGCGACAGGAATCCTTCCGCCGTGATGTTACGTAGGTCGGTGAATTTCATGATGCTTGAGTGGGGTTGAGGCGGAATGGGAAATGCTGAATTTAAAGGCCATTACGTGTTCTTTCGGGGAGGCAGCCGAGTAGAGTAGGTACCCGGTTTTCCAGAGCCGTCCGCCACACGCCCTCATTGGGGCGAAATGGATATTATGTAGAGTCATAATTTATTCTCAATTTACCATATTCACGGTACTAATAATATGAGGAAGGTCGCTGCACATCGTTCGGGCTGAACCATTGAGATACATGGGGAACCATTGACAGACAGGCTCTTGTTTCGGTGGCCAATGCTTGTAACACTCATTTAGTTGTCACAGAATATTTCGTAATATGTCACAACACTCGTTTTATTTTTCACAGAATACTTTGTAATACACTATAACACTCAATTCTGTTCACAGAATATTTTGCTACTCATACCCACAAAGAAAGACTTAATGTAACTCTCAACCGTCTCTCGTCTTCCATTACTTGCGGCCGTCTCCCCCTTTCTCATTGTTCAATATTTATTTTTCTTCCGCGTCCATGGTTACGCATTCTTGGGCCATGGTTTACACTTTCAATTTACAAATAAATAACTAATAATACTTTACAGCATAGTTGTGTTGTTACATGCTAGAAGCTGTGACGTGGGCGTGGCCTGTCCGCCATATTCCTCAACCCCGATTTTTCCCCTCGCGCTAACGAGCGGGCGCACTAATTTCGCAATTTTACGATGTTGTCCATTGATAGCTATCTGGAAATCAGCATGCACTTACTTCTTAAATATGAATTTTCCTTACATATTTGAAAATAAACTCTTGTACAATTTCCACACTTTTTTTATCGTCACCGACCATTGTTACAGTACATCATGACATCGTCAGGGTGACCCTGATGATACATATTATTCAGACCCTGATGATGGCATAATGTGCTGTAACAATGGTCGGTGACGAAAATAAAAGTGTGGAAGCTGTACAAGTGTTTATTTTAATATATGGAAATCCTTAGGTTCCACAAAGTCTGCGCCAATTTCTCTTATGCTCCTGACATATATTGGTTACTTATTTAAAGTAATAATAATCCGCATTCCCGGTGAAAACTATAGAAAAATCGAGTAGAATCCATGGCACTAAGAAGCCTATACATGTTTCGAGAGTTGCTTGCCTTATATTTCAGACAGATTGTGGATATTCTCGCTATAAATCCGCTAATTAGTCCATTCCTTCGTGCTATGTATAGGAAAGTAAGGAAAGAGCAGAGATAATCAATATGGTTAACTAGGCGAGTTCAGGCGTGACGTCGTGGAAATTAATCATGATGCAAAGGACACTTTGTAGTTTTCGCACAATTTATTTTCAATGGTACATCTAGTTTCGACGCAAAGGCGTCATCCTCAGATACTTGTACCATAAAATTATGTTGTGGAAAAAATATAAAGTGTACCTGAGGATGTCGCCTTTGCGTCGAGACTACTAGTCATACCCCTGAAAATAAATTGAGGACAAAATAAAAAGTGTTCTTTGAACCGATGTGGTTGTGATTTCGATTGTCAAACTACAGTTTGAAGACGTAATGCTCTCTTCATCTACCTCAATGGGCCGAACGCTCTGACGTTATTTGTTGTAAGTACATCAAACGCTAGCTTGGTACGGAGTGCATTGCGCGTTGGGGCGGATTGAGGCCATTGTTTTAGGGTCAATGGGAGGACGGATTTGGTACTTTCCGGAGATCTGGGGGTATTAATTACCTCGCGGCTACCATTTTTCCTATTCTACCATTGATTACGGGGGTTGACATGGTGGAGGACCGCCCCCCGCCCCACACCTACCATAGGGGGAGGTAGAAACACATCCGGGGGAAGGACATGCAATTTCACGGACAGAACAGCCGAGAGCAAAGGATGCGAGTTCTCACCACCCACTTTGGGTTCAAAAGATGTTTGTGTTTGGGAGTAGTTCCTCGGTTCCTAGTCAAGTTTAGATTGAACTTTGTGGCGGAGCGATTTGTTTTGAGGTTCGAGTATGCTGGTGGTGGATAAACCTAATGAGAACGCCGGAGGAAGATATCAGCATCCTTCAATATTGCCAAACTTGCGGCAAGTATCTGCGACCCAATGTTCGAAAGTATCATTTGAAGACTTATGTACGTATTTTGACGTTCAATGATTTGGGATGAGGTTTTTGGACCTTTTCATATTATTTTTATTGATTTAAAAGGGCTATTTATGAGAGAAAAACTCTTGAAAAAAAAACCTGTATTATTGGGAACCTCAAATATGGTAGATAATCGAAAAAAGGGTTGATTTCAATGTCGGTATGGTAGTTACAAGGCCGCGACCTTGTGTGTGTTATGAAAGGCCCGGTGGAAAGTCTAATACGAAGATCAATATTTTTAATGCAGAAACCTTTGCTCTAATAACTAAACTGTATTTTCATATCCGAGTATCATCACCCGAAAATTGCTGTATACCCCTCGCTTCAGCATCTCGCATGAAATTTAAAGATTTTAGCCGAAACTTTTGATGGCGCTAATTTAGCTTCTAAAATACTCAGTTATCTCAGGCGTGACTTCATGGAATTCACTGAACATTGTAAATGAAGTACCTTTGTTTTTACAAATAAATTTTTTAAGACTTTCCTTGGTTTGAAAAACCAAAAAGCTTTCCTCTCCCTTCTTTCTCCACCCTCCGTCCTTCCTCTTTTACCTATTCCTCCCCCAATATGCTGTACCTATATATTCTTCGCCTTCTGTGTTATATGTACCTACCCTAATAAAAATTTTCCCAGTCAACTACATTTCAAACTGTGTTCAAACAGGTGTTTTTTGCCAAAATCTGTATTCAAACTGAATTCGAATCGAATTCGACTGTATTCCAACAGGAAATGGAGATGCCATATCTGTATTCAAACTAGTGTTGACTACCGTATTCAAAATGACTTCTACTTCAAAGTCACTTCTATCTGTATTCCTGCAGTGTATTCAAACTGGATTCCCATTTCTGAACTATTCAAACTGTATTCTAAAATACTTCAAACTGACGTTAACAGTTTAAAATCATTCTAACTGACTTCAAAGTGTTATCAAGGGCATTGCTGCCAAAATATTTTTTTCCCGAAAGATATGAGTACTGAACCTTATTTTCAGTGTCCAGTTTTTCGTAAGTTTTAACTCAGTGAGTAAATATACGGTAACGAACGGTAATTAAAGCCTTGAGTTTATTACCATATACTATTAGTTTAACAAAATTAATCCAAGTCGTTGATAAAAAATTACTGTTAAGCCTCTTATTTGCTTCTAAGGCCAATATTATGTTGCATAATTGCCATATAGGTACTGCTAAATATTACGGCTTAAATGTTGATAATTACGTTCATTTCATGCGGAATAGCTTTAAACAAATATAAGCGGTATAGTTTTAGGTAAACTATTCAAAGCTTGCCGTTAAGTTATGGTATTTCTAAAATTTTCTTTTTTAAACTTGAATCACAGAATGAAACCAGAGCTTAATTCTTTACCACGCTCTTCATCCGTATTACCTAATCTACTTCTATGAACTTGAAAAATATTGACAACAGTTTTGAGGCTTTGAAAATTTATCAACCAACTGAGAAACCCTCTAATGCTGCACTAGGAAGACCACCACTGGATATAAAATTGAATAACGCAACTCAATTAGGTAATTGAATGCCAATATATGTATGTACACGAGAGAAGCGATCAAGCGGTCATTCACTCAGAAGACGGCTCAAGAGAACCGGGGAACGAGGTGACAATCTATGAACCTGGGTGCTATTTAAGTAGTAATGAGTCAGCTCGTCCCATTTTTTTGTTATCCTTGCATGAAAGAGGACCAGCAGTCATTCATCTCTGCGTGCACCTGAGAAACAGTCAACGTGTCTACTACAACGAACACAACGTACAAGATATGTTACGAACTCCTCAAATGACACGCTGACTGTATTCTTCACGGTTTGTGGTTTTCTTTTAAAATAAGTTCTTTTTTTCACACCCGTTGAATTTCAGCGGGCACCTTCGGCTAGTGTGATATTATTTGTGTCGGGAAGTTTAACCCGCGTAATGTATAAACCGTAGAAACTAAGATAAACATCGAGGCTCGATTCTCTCTCTCGGTCGTATGTTTTATGTAGCCTACTGAGTCATGGCAACAGTAGCTATAGACTCGAGATATTGATACATAGATAAATACATGGTTAAGTGAAAGTATCTTCCCGGCATATTCATAATTAAAACACGTTTTCCTGTCGGAGATAAAGCGGTTGAAGTAGTTGAATTTCACGTGGTACGTGGTCCTCGCGAAGGGAATCGAAATCCTTCCTCATCTTAGCTGATAGTTGAGTTATAGTCATGGCACATCAACGCCGTGTACGATGAGTGTTCAAATGACTCCACAGCGAGTATCGTGAGTCTCGAGGGGAGCCACCGAAGGTACAAAATGTTGCATGGAGTGTTTCATTTTTACAGTGATGACACGACGGTTGAGGTGAGGGACGTTGTAAAATATATAAACGGGCCGGCGATAAGGGGCAGTGACTACACCATTTCGTGGGAGAAAGAGATGCAGAAAGTGCTTCTGGTGTTTATCGGAGGTGGGTAAAGTATAGTAGTTGTACTGCTTGTTGTTCCATACAATTCTTTAGTCGTGCTAACGCAATTGCGAATTTAAGCATTCATGTATAATTTTTTTTAATGGATGCGAATTTGCCTAGTGTACAATTTCTTACCGCATACGAATGTTGGAGGGCATGACGAGGCCTTGTCTCATCATAGTTAATTTAAATTTCTAGTCTCTTTATTTTCATGTGGTGAGTAGGCACACATGGGGAGTGCAGCGAGGCACACCTGGCCTTCGAGAAACTTAGGGATGCGGACGTTTACCCTAGAGAAGCAGCATCGGTTTGCGATCAGCCAGACATGGTGAAGGAGATGATTAAAAGGATTCGGGGACGTTGTTTAATAAAAGACAACAGACAAGACCGGGAAGGAGAACGAAGAAATGAGAGAGAAAAGTTTGTTCTCAAATGTCTCCTCCCATGGATGCAATTCTGGAATGGGATACCCCGCGCCGGTGACTGCTGTTGACGTGCAGTCGCAATCTGTAGTGGAGACTGAAATACGCCTGGAACGCTCCCCCTTGTTCTTAATTACTCCCAGCGAGACGTCGAACATCATAGATCTTGGGACAGGTAAAGTTTGTTTAAACAAATTGGTATAGTTTCACCAGATACAGCATTTTTCCCTTCTTAAAATCACCCATTTCCTTCATCTTCGCATATTTTTCAGTTTCGTCTATAGGTACAAACAGATATTTTGATGGTGACATTTTTTATGGTTATTTTTTTAAATGTCATGATTTTTAAATGTTTGTAATTTTGTTTTGTAATTCTGTATTATTATTTATATATTTATATTAAATATGATATTTAAGGAAAGTTTAAATGAAATTTATTCTGACATTTGAACTTGTTATTATCTACCTCGTCGTTTTCCCACCCTACTTATAAATTTCGTGTTTGGAACTTAGAAGGTCAAGTACTGAGTCCTCTTGTCGGTTGAATGCTGTTTCAAGTAATCCCGGCTTGTGAAGTGTCGCGTACGCGATATGGAGGGTAATGGTGTGCAGTTAAAAAAAATAGGGATCTAACGTGGAAGACGGACGGACGAATAAACTGTAGTTACTGACTTGTAATACCGCGGAGGAGAGTTGAATGTGGTGGGGATCTAGTGTAAACCACTGTTTGATTACAGTCCAATACCATCGGGGAAGAGGGTTTGAATACAGTTGTGAGCTGGTGTAGACGACGGTTTGAATACAGTTGGGAGCTGGTGTAGACGACGGTTTGATTACAGTCCGGAACCATCGTGGAAGAGGGTTTGAATTCAGTCTGGGGCTAGCGCGGAGGACTGTTAGAATACAGTTTGAAGCCGTAAAAACATATGAGCCGCGGGCGGCGAAAGTGCCTTCAGAGTGAATTCAGGCTGAATTCAAACACGCTTCGTATTGTGACGTCACAGTGTTTCACTTTTTCCCCCAATTAGATGTGTTTGAAGTCAGTTTGAGCATACGCGTCTTGATGACTGTTTGAATACAGTTCGAAATAGGTTTGACTGGGAAAATTTTTATACGGGTACTGACTACATGCCACGTCGAAACCCGGCTTGTTTTCAATAAAATTTATGTGTAAATAGCGGAACGTACCCGTTGAAATTCAACGGGTATGAAAAACATTGAACTTATTTCATTCTATCGATAGCAATCAAAATATATCAATATATATATATATATATAAAAGTTTGCCAGAGGAAGGCAGACGACAAACACAGAAAACAAAAAAATGATGAACACACAAAGTTTCTTGATATTTCGGTGCCACTAGCACCTTGGTCGCAAGAGCGAAGACTCAAGAAGGTGCTAGTGGCACCGAAATATCAAGAAACTTTGTAAGTGTGTTCATCATTTTTTTGTTTTCTGTGTTTGTCGTCTGCCTTCCTCTGGCAAACTTTTATATATTCGTCACTTAAGTGATCCTAAGTGCATTTATTTATATATATATATATATATATATATATATATATATATATATATATATATATATATATATATATATAGCGCACAATGTATTTCTTATTGCTTATATGAATTCTTTTATTTCAATTAATACGTTCTGGGCCTATATTCACCATATGAGGTTCAGCTACAACAATGCTGTCGGTCGTCAAGTTGACAGCGTACCAAAAATACTGAATTTTCAGCAATTTTATGATTGTTTTTTCAAAATTTATAGTGATTCAGTTGCAAAAGAAAAATCGATGGCAATAATGAGAAGGTTTATTTATTTTTCTTTTCAATGGTCTTTGTTGCGACTTTGTATGACCATTATTACTAATTTAAATATGCAATAGAAAAAAGGTCTACATGTCAGAAAAACAAAATTTACATGTATTTCTTATGGAAACGCTTGTACTCGTCTGGATTCGAACTGGAGAAAAATTAGGTGATCAAAAAGTAGCCTTGAACCTTCCGAGTGGCAAAAGGAATCATGTGACAAAGTTTTACGTCCATCCGTGCAGTGGTTTGGTAGTTTTTAGTGACCGCACAATCACAGTTTCTTTTTTATATATAAGAAAGAAGATAATAAAGTTACTTCATTTACAATGGTTTCTAAAAGGCAGAGTTTTAGAAAAAAATGTTTCATACCGTAGTGAAACGGGTGCTAAAGGTCGTTGTATGACTAGGAAATGCTCCGTGTTGAAGTCAGGGGTAGCTGTGGGTAAGAATAGTGTCACCATTGACTTATTTCCGCTTGATTCTCATGTGCAGCCATGTTGTTAATGGCTTCATCTGCTATTCTTATGCACTTATGCCCAAGGAGGGAAAATTTCACCCAGAAGGGAGTGAAACGTGCGTACTCTTGGGTTGGCTGGCGAGGACTCCACTCCGTCACAACCCAGGCCGGCATTTCAAAGTACTTTCTATGAATTTATATGTGTAAATTTGAAAGCAGAATATAATACAGCCTTTTTATAATGTGAAATTGATAAAAATATGAATGAGGATTAAATTTTTGAAGGGAATGTCCTCATTTTCATTTAATAAATAATAGGAAGGAATAAGATAAGTAAAAGGAAGCTAGACGCGGCTTCCAAAACCAAATCTCACGTTGTTTAAGAAATCCTTTGTACATTTGCCTCTAAAGCATTTAACGCCGTACCTGAATCCATTTTAAGTTTAAAAAACAAGAATAAATTTTTGAAATTTTTAAAGGAGTGGATATTGGCACATAACAATAGTAATGTTTTATACTGGATCTATAATGTATGTACATGTACCCTATGTTATTACTTGTAATAATTAGTGTTTTATACGCATGTAAGCAAGATGAATTTTTATTATTGTCTCTGCTTTTCTTGTTCACAATTGGACTAAAATGATATCGTCTTAATTATTTTTATAAATGCTTTTAAAAGTATTTTCTTTTAATGCCAGCTATGAAATTCATTTATAGAAGGCAGTTTCCGCATAGATCTGTGACCTTTGAGGCTGCCTAAAGCTCATTGATATTTGTACGCAGCATTGTGCCAAAACTGTTAATTTATAAATTATTCTTGTAATAATTTTTACAAATGATTGCATTCCTCGGGCGCAAGATCCTTGGATTTGTTCGGACTTGCGAAGAGGATTCCTCTATACGAATGAAACCTGACCGCTTCTAAGTCGCATATCGTTCCTTGGTGGTAGTCGATCCTCTTATCTCAAAATACAGAAAGTGCTCCCGCTTACCAGCTGTATCCCTTTATGCGAAAAGTATTGTGTCACCTGGACAAATCTGAAGGGGACGAACACAAAGCGTGGAAATTCAAAGTTAAAATAAGAAAGGTTCCAGTTTGCCGTTGCTAATGGGCAGTTGCAGGAACGACACATGCGCATTATATAAAACAATGGGACCAATAAGTCATGAGAACCAATCAATAAGTGTTGCAGAAACATTCGTTAAATTTATTGGTTTCATAACTTATGGCATGGAGTTATGAGTTCCATAAGTTGCCAATATGGCGGAAGCTCAGTAAAACGCTTTGAGATTTAATTACGTGATAAAAGAGTAATTTTTAGACGGACGACCAGTTGTTTTACTCTTACTGACTAATTATTATGTGCTTTAGCAATTATTCATAGGCTAAAATTTAAGATATTTTATCGGGCGGAGGAAGATTAGATCAAATATTCAAAGGTGTCAACTATTGGTGAATAAATTATGTAACTAGTAGATGTGTTTCTGCGACCCGAATATTTTTATGAGACCTATAATCTTAATGGACCTCATAACTATTGATTCCATAACTAAATGTTCTTGCGAGCGGCCATGAGAGGGAGTCGAATAACGGAACAGATATAGTGTTGGATAGTAGAAGTATTGGTGTGAGAGGTATACCACGAAAGTCATGGTTGAATGTGTTAGAGGAGAGACCAATATAGAACAATAGAGGAGAACAATAGAGGAGAAACCAAGAGAGAGGAGGAATATTTGAAGTCTTGAGAATAGGGAAGCAATGAAGAAATGTGTGAGTATAAGTGAGGTGTTTATGGCATGTTAAGATGTGGCCCTGATGCGGAAATAATTAAAGGGAGTCGGTCTCTTAGGGCTAAAGGCAATGACTAAATTCTTTGAATTTTCCCTTCCCGAACGGCTGGATGGGTATGTTTATTTATTTATTATTACGACTCTAAAGTATGGATGCTTTTAATGTTATAAATCCATGTAGTACCCTCGTGATGTAATTCTAGGTGCCTATAGTCGGGCCCGGTGGCGGCGGGGTAAAGTCCTGCGTAGACTATCCACTGCTCAGGACATGGATGTTTGTGTGTGTTTAATAAGTTAATTGTAAGAGAGGACTGTGCAGTCCTAAATTCGCCCATAGTGAAGACAGGTTATTACAGCATTATTTGATGATGCTTCGAAAACTCCCATTTTATAGAGCAGTGGTTCTCAACGTTTCTAATGTCACGACCCTTGGATACAATTTCTCATGTTGTGGCGACCCCCAACTATAAAACTTTTATCTTCGCAAATTCACAAGACCATCAGAAATATGTGTTTTCCGATGGTCTTAGGCGACCCCTGTCAAAGGGTCGTTCGACCCCCTTAGGGGGTCGCGACCCACAGGTTGAGAACCGCTGTTTACGAGTCAGTTTGCGATAAGCCTCAACTCAGCTAGTTATCGTGTTGCATTACTATGACACTGCGCAGTGTTTATTAATTTTCCCTGTTTGACTTTTAATAAAGTGATCTCTTTAACCCAAAATTTGGAAGAAGACCATAAGGTTCCATTAGCTCGATGGCGTGACTCTTCTACTCTTAATATTTTGTCGATTTTCTTCTTCAATACTGGTAAGTATTTCTAGTACGCATCAGATTTAGTTTGAAGTACAGTTTACTTTCACCTTTGGTATAGTGTGAACTCGTTACATATGACTACCTTCGCACTCGCTATGAGAAAATTAGCTAAACGAATACCTTCACCAGAGGGAATCATTTCCGCATAGGGATCCCGGCGTACGAATTTTGCATCAATACTTGCGAAAGTGCGGTCAATGGTTTTTTACTTCGCGCCACAGCCATCCATAACATTCTGGTCTTGGAACATGAAAATGCAAAATGCCATGCTGTGGCTTCCACGTTGACACACCATTTAGTCATATTCAGTATTTAGGCAGTTATCCGATTCAATAATTCGGACGCTTTTAAAAAAGGTAAGTACTACATATCTGCTTCAGAGCGACACATAGAATATTATCATGACGCCTCACTACATCTCTTGGCCTAAAAGAAGCGATAAAATAAGAGAGATACTTTTCCGAACAGACAGGTAAAAAAAACTCGTTCTTTCCGCGCACAATAAGCGACCACAATAAAAACTGAGCTCCACTATTTAAAACCCCCTGCCAAACGCCCATGCGGCGGCTCGCAGGGTAGTATGTAGATATGCCCTAGCTCCATGGCATAATCTCCAAGCTATGTCCGCATCTTTGCCACATGTAGGCCATTCTCTAAATGTTTGTATATACGTCATTCCGCGTCTCTTCCTGGTTTCATGATTAAATTAGCACTCTTTCTGCTAATTATCTCCGGGTACGTTCCACCAATCGTTTATTTCGTCGATGCTCGTTTATCCATAGTGGCCTCCGTTTGTTCATGTGCCCGCTTAAGTAATTTCCTCGTCTATTTGATTTCCATTTCATGGCTCCATGATATCAATCGATTTTTATCTTATTTGGTCTCCATTTACTTCTGCAAACGTTCGTGTTCTTTAAAGTGTGCTCTCAATCTTTATTCTCACAACCTCCTCTCTATTGACACATTACTCGACCGTCCATCATTAATCCCGCCCACGCTTGGGCAACCTTCCGACCGTTACCTGAAAATCTTTATTTTCTTCACTTTGATGTAAATCAAATATTAGATGACTTTGATACCCGGGCGTCTTCTACCATTGGTTCTTTCCCACTTCCGGTCCTATTAGGCTGGAGAGCCATAATTGTAAAAAGTTCCCGTCGTGAAGAAGATACTAAATTTTATCGAAGTTTAGTTAAGTCGAGCTATCCAAATCTCATGAAGGTTTTTCTCGTAAACTTTGGCGGATCGAAGCTAAAGTGCGCGATATTCATATTTCGATATCTCCTTCCGATCTTTGCTTTGTGACGCAACTAGCTCATGTCATTGACTGTCGCATGTTTTCGTGTCGCTAATTATCGTATGATATCGTATTATTTATTGATGTATCGCTTTTCACTCGACATCGTATGGTATTGAATCGCGCATTGGATCACGCGATATTAATGCCACATGATATCGCATGATATCGCTAGTCAATGTACTGTAATCACGTTAGCTGAACACCACAATGCAAAAGTAGTGATATCGAATTCAGTATTTCATGAATGTATACTTTATATCGATGTCTATGGATCACGATGTATGTTGTATCAATGTATCGCCTCTTACTTGACGTTCTTTGATATTGAATTACACATTGTATCATGCAATATTAATTCCACATAATGTCGCATGATATCGCTGGTCGATGTATTGTAATCACGTTAGATAACACCATAATGCAAATGCAGCAACATCGAATTCAGTATTTTATGAATATTTACTTTATATCGATTTCGATGCATTGCGATGTCGTCGATATTCTTCCTGAAGTTAACAAATAAAATAGACTCCCACTTTGAAACTTGTATGAAATAACAAGAATAGTGTTGCGGGGAGTATTTTACCGTTAACCGGTGATGATTAGGTAAAGAGTTGCAATTTTCCACTTATAAATAAGAATTTAAATACAATGAAGGCTTAGCTGTAACTACATCATTTTTAGGTTATTTTAAAAAAATGTTAATCTTCAAAGTTTAACTGTTAATCAACAATTTTATTTTTTATTCATGGAAAAACAGCGACTCTCTATTGAATCACGGTGTTGGAACTCCACCCATTGTCTGAATTTTCTTATTTTTTTTATGCCTTCTAATCGGAAAGATGCGTTCAAATGCCGCAGAGTTGCCGAAAATTATCCGTTTATATGGGGAAGTTGCCGTTCACTTCTCTATAACGTGCTAGCGAGTGGTCATTTCTAAATATAGCGGGCATTACTTCCTTCCTCTCCTGAGTGAGGCTCTTTAGGGGTATTTCGCAGCCTTTCGATAATTGAAGAGTGCCCGTAAGGAGTAGGTAACTATTGCATCTCACATACGAGAAGTTCTCATTTTTGTTTACGCCTAAGAAATAGGCCTGATGCCTTATGCATGCATGTATTAACCTCGAAGATATACTGCAATGACAGTATTCATTCGCCAATGTTTGTCTTAAGGTAGTTTGTACGAAATATAATTTCAACTAAAAATCAATTAATTTAGTCTCATTGTAAAGAATAATGTCACGCCCTTCCAAAGTTATCAAAATCTCAGCCCCTTACCGAACTACTTTCCAAGATATTTGTCAAAAAATACCGGCTTTTTTGCGTGGTAAATGGTTCCTCTATGCACTCCAGGTAGACGTTATTGAAAAGATGAGGATTTACTTATACCACCTAGGTGTCGCATAAAAATTGACAGTTTGCATTTTTCTTACGTTTTCTCAACTATTTTGAAAAATAAATCAAAATCTTTAATTTTTTTAGAATCACAAAAAAACTCCGCTGTAGAGGGGTTTTTCACATGCCGTGTGAAAAAATTAGTCAAGCGTAAAACTAATATATATAGTTTTATTTAATTTCTGAGAGTTTTAGTCGTATGAAAGTATATCATAGTACCATTAATATTACATTAGTTACATCATGATTCCTACTGCCGTTGAAATTTAAACGTAAAATCCGAATACGGTATGTCTATACACTTAAGAGAGATAGTATTTATTTTTAATAAGGTGTATTTAACGCCAAGATCACGTCAAAAATGCATAGTGTGTAGCTTGTGTGTTTTTCCAACTGTCTTTGAAAATAAATCATATTGTCATCGCAGTTATTTTTTCAGTTCACCAAAAAAAACCTTCCGTTGTGAAGGAGTTTTAAACGTCTCGCTTGAAAGACATGAGTTAAGTTAAATTCTTACATAGATGATCTTATTTTATTAATGAGGACTTCAGTCATTTAAAACTACTTTATGGCACCACCAATATTATGATATTTACTTTATTCGTGATTCCTAAAGCTGCCGACGTCAAAACGTAAAATTTAAATATGGCCTCCATTATGATTAGGGGAATATCTCACCCAAAATACCTTACATTTACGTCTACATATTGCCCTGCGAGCTGCCAAATGGGCGTTAGGCTGGGGGTTTTAGGGCACCAGCCGCGTAAAGCCATAAAAGATGAGGTTTTCGGAGGTGAAATGGTGAAGTGAATTATGTGTGTGCTTTAACTGGAGTTGAGTTTTTATTTTGGTCGCTTATTGTGAGTGAAATGAACGAGTTTTTGTACCTATACGTTCGACAATGCATCCCTCTTATTTTCTCGCTTCTGTCGGACCTGGAGATGTACATCTACATCTACATACTACCCTGCAAGCCGCCGCATGGGCGGAGTAAGAACGCCAGTCGTGTAAAGCCTTGTTAAGCTGAAGATTCTTATAAAGTACCTACATTTTAATTTGACGAAGCGATTCAATGTGATGATATCTTCAGCTGTTTATTCGGTTGGTTTACTCAGTTCACCGTATATGTACTTCTTCCATCTCAGTAATTTCATGCAACAGGCGATTTCACGCGAAACTGTCACGCGATGTCATTTGCATTCACCATCTCGCAATGTGCTTTGCACGAATCAATGCTTTGCAATGTCGTTCGAAATTCAGAATCATGGGACATCATTCTACGCTCGATACCTCATCTACATCTTCATCTTACCCCGCAAGACACTTCAAAGATGTTTGGCAGGGTGTGTGTTATCAAAATATGCACTATAATAATAATGTTCATTAATTCCAACACAATTTACAGTCGAAATGACAAGTTGTGAGTAACTTTAGGTAGCCTTGAAGGAGAACCTGTGTAAAGGCTACCATCAAATGATAATATGTTATGCTTACACTTAAGCATACAGCGAGCTCGTGTAGTGAGACCAAGACAATTACTTTGCAATGTAAGCGCGTACCTTAAGAAGCTACAAATTGACAGTTAAAGAGTTATTTCAAACACAATTACAGTAATATGTCCTCTACACTCTCTTTGATCATTTTTTAATAGTATTTTTGCAGATTTAGATTCAATGCCTGAATAAGGTAATAAATTTTACACTTTTGGTCCTACACACAAAACACGTCGTTTCAATATCGTCAAATTTGGTTTGGGCATGGGGATACTGATTTTAGGCAGGATATAGGGAGATGGCAGGCAAAGAAATATTCCATAGTTACCACATAATACCATATAATATAAAAACGCCGTAGAATCTAATTACAATATAAATTCCTCGATGGAAGCAACCCTAATTGAAGAAAGAGTGGTGAGAGTAATATTCATGTAACTTTCACCAACACGCACTATACTATAGATATGATACTAATGCTACAGAAACTATTGAATTAATGTAAAATTCAAGTACTTATACGAGATGCAGGGATCATGCGAAACGCTCATGTGCAACACCGTTCCACTTTGCAGTTCATTGCGACGTGCATTTCCATGCAATGCAGTGCTAAATTCGATAGACATCAATTAGACATGATGTATTTGATGCGACTGAATTTCCAGCGATATCATACGATTAGATACGATGGCGTGTTTTGCGGTGCAGAAATTTATTTCTCATTTTCACGTTAGAATTTGGATTCATCGTACAGTCTAGCCGTGCTCAACATACCCCCATCATACTTCCAGACCGATAGAGGGAGAGAGAGATAGAGAGAGATCAGGGGAAAGTGGAAGAGAGGAGGCCTTTTTAAATGATTGATGTGGGATTTCCCCCTCCTTCCTCCCCCCGCCCCCGCCGCACCGCCCTCCTTCGGCGCCTTTTCACGCATTCCGGCCATAAATAAGTGATGGGCGCCATTTACGAAGCAGTATCCATCTGCCTCTATCACCTGCCCCTACCCTCGTATTTCCACCACCCGCATTATCCCGGCACCCTTACTCTTCCCATTTCACTCCCTTGCTTACAATACTGAGCCACCCTGGACGCAAAATATCTCCTCACGTCCCTCTTCTTTGAGGATCGGGACGATGTGGAGGCTAGTGCACTTATTTTCCCATCCAAAAGGGCCCGGGTTCGGATTCCGCGAAGTGGGAGGAATTTTTTAACGATCGATCTCAAATATCGGAGGGATTTAAACAGTATAGGGCCCAGAAATAAAAAATATGCAATTACCTACAGAAATAAATTTTACTGCAACCTAGGTTTCCATGTTTTTATACCATCATCAGGTGCCGATTATGATACACCTGATGATGATGTAAAAACACCGAAACGTAGGTCGCCGTAAAATTTATTTCTGTGGGTAATTGCAATTTTTTTAAATTCCTGCATCATGCTTAAATTCCTTTCAATATCGCAAGAATTTTCGGATTTTGTGCAGTATTGGGTAGAATATGTCAGTCGAATTGAAGGTCTCGCCGTAAGAATTGACGCTGTTCCCCTGAATTCCCCCGAAAACGTGCCGCATACGATCAACAGCTTGAGGTATAGTTTGACTTCTGAATTTTACGTATGTTTAACTACAACTTGTGCGACAATAAGACCCTAATCCATTCTACTGGATAAAGAACGATTCTCAAAGATTAGCTGACTAATAAAATATGCCGAATTCATAAATAAGGCGACAATCTTACTTCGGGAAACCACAGTTGAAGATCGTTAGTCTGCACCGCGTACAGGATATTCAAAACAGTTATTAAGGAAACACTATGAACATACCCTGGAAATAATAGAATATTCAATGATGCTTGGTACTTTTCTGCAATTATAATTGTAAGAAAGTATGAAACCTTTTCAGTATATCCAAATCCAATCCATATTGAAATGGTGCTTCGTACTTTTCAATATGGATTCTAATATAAGATACTCCCACGAAGTGACGCCTGAAGTTGTAAAGTAAAGTTACCCTGGGAATATAAAAAGAAAATCAGGCAGGTTTTAGACTTGCATGTCTACTACACACGGTAAAGCAAATATTGGACAAATTTTAGTAGCTTAAATTGTAGCTATACCGTTGTTTGTAGATCTAAAGCAAGTTTATAATAGTATAGACATGGGAAAATTAGATAACATTATACTTGGCTTCCATGAACCCGAAGTACTTATTGTAGGTCTAATTATAATGAGAATGTCTGGACTGTAAATCTCGCTTAAGTAGTAAGAATCTTAAAATTCACGATGATAACCAGCGGGTGTCAAGTGGAAGTGATAGTAGATTTAGCGAGCAAGTTTGAACTAACCCAAGGGCTAAAAAAAGGTGATGTATTGGTACCAGCGCTATTTAGTCTTGCATGAGACCAGTCTTGCATGAGACGTTAAACCAGTGTCCCCTAGGCGTCTTTCGTTAAGAGCAGGGTGATGCCGACGCCGGGTTTCTATCCACCCTTCCTCCCTTTCCTGTCCCCTATAAATCAAATCCAACGTTTACGGTGCTAATTAAGTTTTGTTATCCATTTTTACCTTAGATCCAATTTAACCCTTTAAGGGCATTGGTAATTTTCGTAAGGGCATTGCTAATTTGAGGCCTTCTATTTATAAACAGATGGCAATCGAAATCATTGTGTTCAGATCCGTTTATCTCGGAGACTATGGTTCAATACTGGAGCTACCCTCGGAGCAAAATACTCTTTTAACCCTCTTCCCCAATTCCCTGTCCCTCTCTCTTCCGCTTCCACCATCTTATCGCGGCCAACCCTCATCCTCTTACACTTTTATTTATTTATTTTTTCGAAGGAGCGGCTGGGATTCCATCGTCATTTCGATAGCGCTCACGCCCCCGCCTCCTCCCCACCGCTTAGCCCACGCAAACTGCTCCTTAAGGGTCCCATAACTCCCGCGGCGTTTTACGCTCGTCTGGTATTTTTGCATTGGCTGAGAGGAGTGTTCCCGATGCCTGCGAGACGAAAAATACAATTAAAAAAAGCTTAAAGGCACTCTTGCATCATTTCCTTCCTCCTCGCCCATTCCTTTTTGCTCTGCTTGCGTTAACACGTTACGCGGTGGTGGTGTAGTTGCCCTGAGAATAGAACTGCCGTGGTGGCATTCATTGCCCTTGGGACGATGTCGAAGTGAAGCCCTCGAGCCCGAATGGATATTATTTTTCCTCTTTTAACCCATCGCCGTTTCGTTGCGTGCGAACTCCGGGGGTTATGTGAACCGGAAAAACTTATTTTCGTTGCTCTGTCCGGTGATATCCTTGTTTGACGTGGTCCGCGGTGTTGCAAGAAATAGACAGGCGAATAGAAAGTGACGACTGACTGGTTTGGATGATTAAATTTAATTTAAATCTACATAATACCCAGCGAGCCGCCGCATGAGCGTGTGCCAGGTGGTTTTTGGACACCAGTCGTGTAGATATGTAAGTAGGCATGTAAAGGTAGGTAAGCTGTCGTGTAGATATGTAATACACTACTAAGTTTATGATTTTTAGTTCACAAAATGAAAAATCTAGTTGAAAATCATCAACAGGGGAAACAAGAAGGTATATTCATCAACATACTACCCGGCCAGCCGCCACATGAGCATGTGGGTGCGGCAGGGGTTGTTAGGACACGAGACGTGTGAAGGTTTTGGGAGGAGAAAGGGCGGCGTGTATTATGGGAGTGTACTGAGTGGAGCTCAGTTTTTAATATGGTCACTTATTGTGCGTGGAAATAACGAATTGTTGTACCTATCCGTTCGGCAATGTATCCCTCTTATTACGTCGCTTCTATCAGACCTAGAGATGTAGTGTGGCATCAAAATGATGATTCATGACTGTTAGCATTTAAAAAGGTAAATTACGAAGGGCTCCCCTTTTATCACTTACGTCTATCAGCAAGTTTCAGAATCACCAGCAAAATTTCTATCTTTTAATTCAAAAGAACAAGTGAAATTTAGTTCTTGAAGTGACTCACTTAGTCGTCACAATCTCCTTAAAGCTTGTTTCCCTGCAGTAACTGTAACAAAAATTAAGTTGTAAACTTCTTTTAAGTTTTGTGTGGAACTTCTAACTCTACGGATAGGGAACATGAGCTATTAGCCAAGCAGACCTGAAAAAAATAAGGGGTTCGTAATCTCCATATTGCAATGAAACAGTTGGTAAAAATTCCACACTAAGCATTGCGCGGAAAGAACGAATTGTTGTGTGAAATTTGAAGTGTTTAGTGTGGAATTTTTACTAACTGTTTCATTGCAATATGGTGATACATAAGTTCCACAAAATAAAGCCTGAAATGATTTTACACGTATGGGGTTCGAAACCTGGTTCTGGGAACGGATATTGAAAATCAAATGGAGGGATAAAATTATAAATGAAGAACTGTATGGAAGAATAGAATAGAATAGAACCAAATGGGACATAATACAGGAAGAAGGACTAAAAGAATTGGAAATACTCTGAGGCGCAATGGGCATGTGACAGATTTAATTGAAAGGAATAATAGAGAGAACAGTCCCAAGAGTAAGGCCAAGTGATATCCACAAAAGGCAGATAAAGAAGGAAATACGTAAGAAGAGCTACCAGGAAGTGAGGGAACTACATCTACATCTACATAATACCCTGCGAGCCACCACGAGGGTGTGTGGCAGGGGGTGAAGATCACCAAACATGCACTATTGCCATGCAAGTAGGATATTTAAGATTTAAGGGAGATATGCTTGATAATAGGGTCACATGCAGCAAGATGGTTAGTTTCTAACCATCTAGACACATTGGTCAGAATGGTTATTGATTCAAAGCGATGCCAAAGGTACGCACCCAGGCCGAGGATTGAGGAATCGCAAGTCCCCCGGCAGACTACGCAGATACTACATAGCGAGAAATCCGAGTGTAAGAACATAACTAGGGAGCTATCACGGAAGGGCCCCCCCACTAAGTAACATCCGAAAATGTTAATTAAAGGGGGCGGCCGCAGCATAAGCTGGAGTGACTGTCGATGGCCTAACAATGATACAACGAAAATTACGCTTATACCCAATCAAATGACGTCAATAATTGATGAATTTCACAGTATGTAAAAATGTGTAACAAATAATTTAGTTGATGAATGAAGATATAATGATGGTGATAAATGAATATATTTCCAGCCTGTTGGAGCAGTGGCAGAGATATTTCTATAGGTCGGAAAGAATTGGTGTCAAAATTTGGGTATTGGGTCAAAATTACGCTAATGGTATAAAATAAATCAAGGCTCAAATAGATCAATCTAGCATTAGAGACTCAAATAAATCAATCTAGCATTGGATAGGAAAGGGTGGAGGGATTTAGTCTACTAATCTTAGGATTGACCAACCTACGATGATGATGAAGTGAACTCAGAGGAAACCTAGGATAAAACTTGTCTCCTGGGACGTAAGATCTATCAGATTTATGCAAGTTTGAGAACATGAATGCTTAATCATATAATCCTGAGAGCGTCGTAACTCTTCTTAAGACTGATATCAACGATGATCCCATCCCCTTGTAGAATGAAATATTCTTCGTCGCTCTCCCGAAATCCCGTCGCCTTCCCCGTTCCCTCTCTTGCAATTCATTGGGATCTTCCCCAGTCATATCGCAACCGAGTCTAGAGAGACGTCGCAACCCTGTGGAAGTGGTTTCAGAATGGTCTCATTAAGGAGTTTTATCGCGGGGATGAGATATTTTGCGCAGGAGATTTCCCTCGGGACCAGCTACGCAACGGGAGCCCTTTCCTCCAGCATCATGCTTTGATGCCTGCATTCGCACCTATTCGCGCTAAACGCAATCCCCGATGGTTTGTGATCTAAGATTTTTATGTTTTCTAGAGAAAATGTTGCCAAAAAGTTCAACGAGATATATGATTATGTCGTAGAAAATCGAAATGATCTCGATTTATCACGACATCTATTCAGAGTCCTCGTCAGAACAATATAAACAAATACCTCCCTTCAATACGTTCCATGGTTTGAGGCTCAACTCTGTGGAAGTTGATTTTCAAAAATACCTGATGGAATTCACAAGATGAATTTCACAAGTACCTGATGATGATACCGTTGTGTCGAAACTTATTGTACCAAGAAAATAAATCAGTGGAAGAAAACCAAGTTATTTTTTCATTTGTGGACCTCTCTTCAACTCAGTGCTCTTCCATTACTAATAATCTATCACAAAACTTATAAAATTTTCAGTCTAAAACTACATAATACCCAGCCAGCCACCAGAAGGATGTGTGGTAGGGGTGGGGTTTTTTTTACCTACATGCTCTGCATTATATCTGCTTAAGGTAGTCCGAGCGAGATAGTTACCTAGTCTTAATAGAGACCATATTCTAAGTATAAGTTTGAATTTCACCAGCTGTAGGACACATGAATCAAATATAGCATTATTAATGGTGCAATAATATAGCTTTACATGACAGAGCTGGTACGTAATTAAATGAAAATATTAATCAAGTCTTAATTAATTAAATCTAACTAAGTGTTTTAACTTAACTCATTTTTTTCGCGCGGTGCGTTTGAAACTCCTTCAAAACAGAAGTTTTTTTGTGATACCCAAGCGCCTACTGCGGTGACAATATGATTAATTTTCAAAAGTAGTTGAGAAAACATACAAACTACTCGCTGTTAGTTTTTTTTACGACATCTTAGAGTTAGAAATACCTCACTTTGTAAATAATGTCTTTCTGGAGTGCATACATGTACCATTTCTCATGTTAAAGGGATGTATCTTTGGGCAAATATCTCCGAAAGTAATGTGGTTGGGGGTTGAATTTTTGGTGTCATTAGAAGGGTGAGATATGTTTCTTTAAAAGGAAACCATATTCATTGATTTCTTAAGTTGATGAAACGACTAAGAAATGGCTTTATACATTAGCTAATACCTGTCAGTATGTGAAATTTCTTCTATAAGCAAAATCTTTTGGTATGCTACTGATGTAACAGAAGATCTGGGTATATGCGCAGACATACACATTACAACTCGTAGAATGCAAAAATCAGATTTTTTTCGCTAGGTTTTGTCGATTTTGTATTTTTGAATGGTCCTATCCTGCCCGCGTGCGATAGTTATGGCATGGAATGTATCAATCAGTGGCACAGCAGGCGTTACTTCAACTGAATCGTGCGATGATCTGTAATTTTCGCATGTGATGTTTATTCCGACTTGTCCAGAACCTCCCCCAGTTATTTCAATGCCAAATATTACCTGTCTGTTATCCATCCCCTTGCGTGGGATATTTGAAATTTAAATGCTATGTTTTGTTTATTCAATTTAAGCGAGATTTTTCCCTATTAGTCATAATGGAGACTGAATGAATATTATTTTTTTAATTTCAGCAGCTCTAAGAAGCATGAGGTAAATATTATGCCATTAATGGCGCACAAGTATTGTTTCATGTGGCTGAAATTCTTAGTTATTCACTAAATATCCATGCGTAAGACTTACGCATGACTCATTTTCTTCTCGCTATTCAGTGAAAACGCCTTTGCAACCGAAGATTTTCCAAGTCTGTAAAAATCATTGCGGTAGTAATGGATTTATCTTAAAAACTGGTTGTCAGTAAATACTTTCAACACCCTTAAATATCTGACGAGATCTCTGCGTTTGAAGTTCCTCATTAAAAAATCCAGTCTCTCTGGAGTGTATACCCGTGGCGTTTTCCTCTGAAAATCGCTGGTATTTTTGGTAAATATCTCTAGAAGTATCGCGCTAAGTGTCTTTTATTTTGGTATCTACCCGAGGAGAGTCGATAAATTTTTCTTTATAATGCTATCAAACTCACTGAATTTAATGCGAAATGATATCTCGCGAAAACTACCTGTAATATATATCATGAAAAGTGAAATCAGTTTTTTGAGTCCTTGGACTATCAAAATTCAGTCTCGGATATCAAAATTGTATGCCTAACACAAATGTTTGACATCCGAAGTGGACCGGTATCAACAGCCATGATGACGAAAAGAATCTTCGGTTACGTCGATAGACTTTGAGAATATCATCACCCGATTCTTTAAGTCTTCTAGATGTGCATATAGAGTACTGAGTAGCGATGCCAATTTTCTTGCTGCTACTGGAGACATCGCAACCCAGGAATTACGGAGATATGTGCGGAAAATAATATCCATAATGGCCTATACTGTCTACCCAAGGTCATTCACTATTGACACTATTCTTCCTTCGATTCAGGTCTTCGCAACGCGAACAAGCCCGCCATTAATGTGCTAGTTTTAGTGTATTCTCTATGAGCATAGCATAGAATATTCAACGTTTTTGATGATTTGTCTTCGAAATGATGGCTGGCGCCGCATATTCGCAGATTTTCTTGGGTGTGCAATGGTGGTAAATGCTCAGTAAGTACATTAATGGTGGTTAAATCTGGCCGTGTGGTGGAAATGGTTGCTAAGTATGGATGGAAGACCCATATCGATAGAGCTGCAGACATATCGAATCGAACGACTCTGATATCTAACAGATGTGGAACGTCCTCTACCTCTTCTAAACTTCACCAAAATATTCTCCTTACACTGCTTCCGTACATCAAAGCCGTCAGGATCCAGTACCGCTGAATGCGATCTCATTGCTCAAATTTTGCCTTCCTTGACTTAAAATTTTCCCTTCTCACTTCTTTTCCTCCTCAACCATCACTGGCAACTTCTTTGTTTGTCTTCCTTACCTCCCGGCTTGCAGACCTTCATTCATCTCCTAACTCTCGGAAGACTTGGCGAAAGCCTTTAAATCTACGCTCATCTTCTTCCCCTCGAGGCCTCAGGATCAAACAAGGCTGCGCTCATTATTAAAGTTTCATTGTTCATTTCCAACGCCACTCCTCATCGCATTCATTGTCTTCTTTTATTTTTAAATAATAACGGTAACTTGTTCACCTGCTCTTTTTTGAGTTGTATAGACTCCTCAGTTCATACAAGAGTTGAAAAAAGGACAAGTATTAAGGCACCAAAAAAAAATCGAGGCAGTACAGAGGAAAAGTAATACATTCACAATGTATCACAAAACATTTGCTTACGACGCAATATCACCAGAAAGTGTTAAAGAGATGTGTGCATGTGTGTCATCATTGTTATTATGTACATAATTTTGTTACTCTGCCATCTTGTTGTGTTTGTTTGTAGTCGCTTGGCAAAATAGTTGGGCATTGTAATAGGGGTGACATTTTGTATTACAAACACTTCTTAGGTATTCTGAAATAAAGAGATCATAACATGGCGCAGTCAGTAAAAGATTGAAGTTCAAGTGAATTCATTTCAAGATTATAAATTGGCATGGTAACTAAAGTACATACATAATAACAATCATTCAGTGCCTGAGACAACGTGATTATTATTAAACACCCCCATATTAAATAATATTAAGTACGCACATTATAGAAAAATACCCGCACAAGGAGGTTGCCAAAAACCAGCGGAAACCTACTGATAGATAGATTGCTTATGTTTTTCTGCTATAAAAACAAAAAACAAACATGTCACGAAAAATATCACTTCAAAATGATTGTGCTCAAACATCGTGTATGATTACAAATATATAATATATTAAATATCTTTCTCGGGCTTCGCACCGGGTAATGTTTTCATAATCCGCCGACGTTTCGGAAAACGACTTGTTTTCCATTTTCAAGGCACGTGTTATTTCCGCCGTGACCACTATAGCACTGAAGCCCGAGAAAGATATTTAAATGTAATACACCGGGAAAAATCTTAAATGGTTTATAATAGATTAGCTTTTCATGATAACGGATGTTATTGCATGAGACGCCAAAAATATATATCAGTTTTACACAGACTCGTATTACACCTTTTCTCCCTCGGTATCGCCCCACGTTGTTACCATGCGCATCCAGCGCATGGACATATACGCATGTAGTCAGTTTATTCGAGCTCCTGACCTGTAAGAGACGCAGATGGAATTAAAAGTTGGCTTTTCTTAAGGGGGCTGTATACCTCGGCCGATAACGCTTACGTAGGCGTCTATACGAATTTATTTTACGACTATGATTAGTTTTTTAAGTAAATCTCTTCGCGCAGGCCTCTGGGGTGAGGATTAATACCTAAAATAAACTTACAATAAACCTACCTACCTAATAAACCTACCTGCAGTGGGTTTTTTCGTCAAGTATAGCACCTCCTTACTTCCTTACGTTTTTCCCACAAATGTGAATGTCTTTATAATAAACAAGATAAAAGTTTGTGACTTCCACAATTAATTGAGCACTAGCGACCGGTTTCGACTGTCACGCCATCATCTGGATGGTCATCGCTCGAGCCATCATAGGAAAGATAGGAATTCTGGACTAAATAAGAAGATGGAAGCGATATGAGGAATTCGAGAGGCATTTAATGGTGGATTATGTTAATTACTGTCCAAAATCTACCAATCAGCTGGTAGGATACGTAAATGAATAACTCTCTAGTTACGTGCTCTCTGGCGGTTCAAACACAACCCGTTGGTCCTCAAATACAGTGAGGTTTTCGTTGGGAATATTTTTACCCCATTCCCTCCTAATTACTTCTATGTGCATAGAGATTTTTTGACCCCATGCTACGATTTTTTTCTTCTTTCCGTTGAGTTTCACGGGTGACCCTCCCCTCATTTCTTTCTATTAGGGTGCATTCGCTGTCGATGGGGCCCTCCAATCCACCCTCGCCGTTTCGATTTTCTTTGAATGGCAACTTTTGTGTTGCTTTTGTGCGAATTTATTTGCCAACTTTCCAATCCATCCGGACGTGCTCGTGAACGATAAACCCTGTGACAGTGGGATTTGCCTTTTTGCTCACCCCCCGAGCAAAATGGCTGATGACCACCCCGCGAATGCAGAATGCAGATTTCGTCAGGCGAGCGCGTTGAGCCCATTGTTCGATGCATCTTTGCAAGGACCATTTCACCGAGAACCCGTCCCCTCCCTCTCGCCAAGTCAGTTCCAATGACCCGATCGTCAACCCCTTTATCTCAACCATGCCCCGCTACCCTCTATTTGAACCCTTTCGGGCCGAAGTTTCAGCATTGTGCCGCCGGAGGGCGCTGCTCGATTACTCTACTCCTGTGGCGTCATTGTTGGCGATGCGTCCAGGGATGCACCGCGTGGGCGTGCATACTATCTCTGCATTCCACCCCTTTGGGTGAGAATGAGAGGGGAGTTCCACATCAAGGGGTGGGCGCGTCGAACCCTATCATCTAGCCTCCTAGAAGGCGCTCACTAATGCGATACCCTCCCCCACCCGTCTTTCTTCCGCCGCGGGCACGATCCAGGGGAAGTTCCTCCTGACGTGGATGGAGCCTCGTTGTCCTCGTTGAGAGAAGTTTGCTGAAACGGGGGAACAAATCAGTTTATTTTTGATGGCTCTGGTCTTGGGGTCATCTGTTCCAGATTCTCTGAAAGCTTGGATGTAGCATCTTTGAATTGAAGTGCAATTTTATAGACTGAGATGAAAATGAAGTTGGGTTCAAGTGTAATTATACTGTAGTTCAGTTTTGAAAGTGGACTTTTAACATGGGCTTTTATGGAAATATCTCAGTTTACAGAAAATACAGGCTCATTGGAACTGGAAGCCTTATTCAAGCTTTTAGCTAAAGCTGTTTATGAGAAGCAGAAAGTCGTGGGAAAATGGATAAAAAGAAAATATAGGTATTTTACCTCATATTTTTTAAGTTATCAGCGAAATACTCCCATGATTGAAAATAAAATGAGGCAGTTCATTAGTGTCCATAATGTTTGTATCTACTTGTTATTTAAGCTCGCTCTGATCTCCGGGTCACTTATTCCAGCTTTTCTGAAAACTAGAATATAGCATCTTTGAAGTGCGTTTTATAAACGGAGACGAAAATAGAATAGGCTTTCCTATGCTAGTTTTACAGAAATTAAGGCTTGAAAGTGGAGATTTTAACACGGGCTCTTGTGTAGATTGCTCATATTACAACGCCAATTTGAACTATAAAACGTCTCTAAACTTTTACTTAAAACTTTTTTTAGGAGCAAAAATTTCCGGGAAACAGAATAAAAACAAAATATAGGCATCTTACCACCTATTTTTTTTTAATTATCAGTGCATTACTCCCATAATTGAAGTCAAAATGAGGTAGTTACATGCAAAGTGCGCTGCAGCCGGCTCCCAAGGCTGGATTAAAGTGGTCATAAAAAATACATTCGCGGAATATTCTGAAAAAATGTTACCTAAATTTGGGTTTTCATCAGGTAACTCATTTCATCGGCGCGAGCAGGTTTTTTTTAAACAGAATAAAAAAATTATTTCTAAGTATTTGTCCTGACTCACATTGTCAAGCCACAGCCACTTTAAGGGGGCGGTGCCGGTGATCGTTGGTCATTGGTGCGCATTTTAGTAATTATTTAAGTAAGTCGGAAAAAAATTCTAGCCCATTTTTCGGATTTTACCGTACTATAACTATTGGAGATAAACTTAAATTTTATGGCAAATATTTCATTAAATAGCGCTGTGAGTGGCTCATATTTTTATGTCAATAGGAAGGTGATTTTTCATCCTAAGTAACCGAATTTTTTATGTAACCAAAGTAGCCGTCAATGTATTTTTAAACCAATATTTGTCCTTACATACTGTACTAAATAGATTTTTTGAGGATATAAAGTCTTGGAGACTTAATTACTAGATAAAAGATTTGTTTTGAGACAAATGACCATTTTGTTTGTTCTTACTGACTAATTATTATATGCATTAGCAATCATTCATAGACTTAACTTTCATAAATGTTATCCGGCGGTAGGAGATAAGATAAAATATTCGAAGCTATTTACCATTGGAAAATAAATTATGCAACTAGTAGATGTGTTCCTGCAACCCGAATATATTTAAGAGATCTATAACTTTATGGATCTCATAACTATTGATTCCAAAACTACATATTCATGTAACCGGCTATAAGCCAATTAATTGTGGAAAAGGGCGAAGTATCTTTTGAATATGGATTCTACTCTCATATTCTGTTTATTTATTACATTGAATCAAATAAATTGACAATATCAAATTTATTACACTAAAATTATAATAAAACTGCAGGACATACATTGACAGAGGAAAGCAAAATTATTTTTTTGTCACAAAAATACATATTTTACGCTGAATAACAATAAAGAAAAACCCGCAATCACATGTGTTTCAAAAGTTTTTATATCATCTTACGAGTCCTGAGCATCATCAGGCTCATCAGAAGGTGCTCTTTTTAATGGTCTAGTACTAGACTCGTCATATACTCATCCCTTTAAGAATCTTGTTGCTCCTAGATTGCTAGTACTTGTGCGATTCCGCGTCGTCGATTCGCGTCGCAAGTTCGACAAACCGTGACTCATTCGCAATTCCATAGCGAAATTCACGCTTCCTCACCGTGACTCTCGGATGACCCGCATCTGCCGCATGGAGCGAGTGACGTGGATGTTCGAAATTTCTGCGTGGCTGGGCGCGTTAATCAGTATCTGGGAACTCTGTGAGTTCTCCCCAGTAATATTACGATGTAGCTCTCGGTTTATCGTCTCCATAATGCTCCCACGATCGACGCGTGCCTTTGACATGTGCCACAACCTGACTGACGAAATGTTGACCTAGTGGTGGGCAGATCTTGCCGATGCCGGCTCGGAAGATCGTGGAATCAACTACCTTGATGCCTTGATCTCCTCTGCTCAAATCTAAAACTATCAAGTTTGTAAAAAGTTTATCACTTCTATGATTTTGTAAATTATTCTTTTTCAAAACTTGTCGTTAACATCATGAAACTAATATAAAAATCTCAGAATTAAAAACACACTCTACCGCGACACAGGTTTCGATGTCTAAGCATCAGCATAAGCGAACATATAGTATTTTTGTTTTTTCACAAACTTTTAGAGGGAATAAGGCAGGAGCCCCTAGAGACTCGGAGGCTACACTCTAGGCTTAGCTTGCTTGAGAAATTCAGAACTGGTGTTTTTCGGTGCGAAACAGAGAAAATGATCATGACGCCTTACTACATCTCTAGGTCTGACAGAAGCGATAAAATAAGAGAAATACATAGCCGAAATGATAGGTTCAAAAACTCGTTCTATCCGCGCACAATAAGCGACCACAATAAATACTGAGCTCCACTAAATACACTGGCAAAATACAAGTCACCATTTCACCTCCCAAAGCCTTACAACTTTACACGGCTGCTGTCCTAACACCACCTGCCACACGCCCATGCGGCGGCTCGCAGGGTAGTATGTAGATGTACCGTCCAACGCACTATCTCCGTTCTTCTCTGTACCCACATCTTAAACGCCTGCATCCTATTCTCGTCGCGGGGCCAAATTCATTCGGGCCGCCTTGAAGCTCTTCAAGGGACAATCGGCGGTTTTAAATAGCTATCCTGGAGTGTTGGGAATACACTTCTAATCAGCAGACCTCTTGTATCCTGTATCACTGTACTTTTTGTTTCCTCTTGGCGCAAGAATACCGCGGGCGATGAACAAAAGTCTATTGTTCCGAAGGAGTAAGTTAATGTTACGAAAACGTAGCCAGGCTTCGCAGATTTCTTCTCTTCGCGGTTTCTGCTGTGGTCTTCGCGAGAGTATGTCACGTGTAAGTCGACACATGCTCCGTCAAATTGAAAGGAGAGATCCCCGATGTCTTTTGGAATGTAAGCCTTGAATTACGCTACCGTAAACGTCAATTATTTGTCCCAAGTGCTGTATTTCTCTACCTATTTACATTGAAAAATTATTTTTATTTTCCCAGGAGTTTCCCAGGAGTAGATATCTCTTGGTTTAGAAGGAATTAATTGCGGAAAAAAAGAAATAACCTGGTGAACTCAACTTAATGAATTTTGTAGTAATGACTCGGGTCTCGAACCCTTTATGTGATCATCAGACCTGGAGATTATGTAAAACATCAAAATCCGGGTGGTTTCAATCAAATTCCTGAATTATAGTTAAAAGTCATTGTTATTATCAAAAGTTTTTTTTTTAGTTTCGCCTGTTTGTTTGGGTCAAATCTTGTACTTGAAATTTTGCCCACCACTTCACGATGGTGTAGAACTCTGAAATTTTGAATAATCAATTTAACTAATGACATAGTTAGTAAACTACGCGTTCACTTGAGGGTTGTCTTGAGTATGAGCTGCTTATCTGCGTTAAATCTTGTAACCATAATTTAAGCTACTTCCCAATGACTTAAAACTCGGAAATTTCGTCTATACTCAATCGATACCAACTTTAATTAGTAAACTATGCGTTAATATTCGAGTAATGAATTATAAAATTACGCCACCCCTCTTCTCCGCGAATGAGTCGTTAGCCACCGTTAGCTCGCTCGCGGAATGATCCGTTCCAAGATCCGATCAAATAAAGTATTAGCGTAATTGACATTCCCGGAAACTAATTAACAATTTACAAGCATTGGAGTAGGAAAGATTTAAAAAACACAGGTGTAATTTATAAAATTAGATGTCATTAAAAGTAATGGAAAGCTAAAAAGTTAAATAAGGGCATGTTATTAAGCAATAAAACCTTTTTTCCTAAAAAAGTCAATTTTTACCACGTATCTTTTAAATTTCCTTTGTGATGAATGAGTTCCACGAAATAGAGTCTGAAACAAAGTTTCCTCTGAAGTCATGTATGCTGTTACCTCATTTTACAACCTTTTGACAATTTAATTAGGGCTATGGCATATTCATATTTAGTTTTAAATGAATTTCTAATTTATATTTGGTACAATGTTTCATCAATGATAAATGGGAGAGACTTTTTCTCGCATTTTTAGCTTTTTTTCTCTGGTGACCTATAACCAAGGTGAGAACTAGTTGAGCCAACGTCCTGTTGACGTCAACCATGGTAACTTTCTCTAACCGGGTAAAATAATTGTAATTATCCATCCAAAGTGGTTGTTTTGCCATTCAAATGCGCGTTAGTTGCAATGGTCAAGTAATAATTTGTCATCATCTTTTAATATTCGGTGGGGGATGAGAAACAAGTACCGAGCTCGTGAAAAGTGATTATTACCTGTTGTATCGGGTGGATTAAGATAGATACAAACACAGGAAGAAATTACCCACAATTAATAATCTTAGGTAAATGTCTTTAGTGTATTTTTTAAAGGATTATTGCTCCTTGTAATAATAATGTAAATATTGTTGGAATTATTTTTATTGTAGTTATAAACCGATTATCCTATCGGTATAATTATTGTTCATGATTTAAACTGGAAAATGAATTTATATTAACAAGGATGGCTGTTCGATTAATTTAAGCCCGGCTGTGGCAAAAATATATCTTTGAAACTTTGGGAAATGCGTAAATTACAAATAATGTTTCTTTACTAAGTTCTGTATTTTTTTCCGACGAAAAAACAGTAATTTATCAAATAATTATGCGCATCATCCGAATTATAATGTAAAACTACATCATAAGATTACGTTTTGCGTCTTTAAATTTTCGAGTGACGACGATTCTCAACTTTGGTCTGGATGTGACCAGATGCATAAATCACTACGTTTACCAATGGACCTCAGATCGATCTATCCGGATCAGCTCGGTATGATAAACGCAATGGGCTAGTGGGATCGATCTGAGCTGAGAAGCGGGCTGACTCGGCCGGCTTTCTTAGCCAGTCAGAGATTGTAGATCGATCTGAACCAGTGGGTCTGTGGCGCTCCTCGTTATTCTTTTGGTTGTCATACGGAAACAAAACATAACCGTTACTATTCAAGATGTGTGTAGTAGCCTGTTGTAACAAGAGTCCCGTCATAGCGAGTGAAGTGACGTTGATGTCCCTAATGAAATATCCTAGTTGCATGTCAATAGTGCATGTTTGGTGATCTTCACCCCCTGCCACACACCCTCGTGGTGGCTCGCAGGGTATTACGTAGACGTAGACGTAGATGTGATGATATCGTAACACATTGCAATCCTCACTCTAATTGGGCAGTTTTATAACTCTGCGCTTTGCTTACACTCCGGGTCAATCGTGCTTCAGCTGATAGATTCGATTGTTCACTGTCAATATTTTCAGTCCTCGTTGTAAAACCTGGCAATCTGAGTCGTCTCACTTGGAATTTTCAGATCGATCCGAAAACAGATCGATTGGTAAACGTCGTGAATTTTTCGCCTCAGGCAAAAACTTTCAGATTCCGAGTATTGCGTACTGTTTTCTGACTCATGTCATTGTTTAAACTCTCTGTAACCGGTTTGGAATTCCTATTGAAAATCAAATGACTACAACTCAGAGTGTTTCAATGGGTGGGAGGAGAACTCAGAAATTCTGAGAGCGAAATGACTGAGTCAGAAAATTCCCGGAATCTCGACTCACGTCATGTTGATACGACTATTCATAGACTGAAAATATTTTTTTCCGAGAATGACGCAAAGTTGATTCTAGTGGTTTCCAAGTAAGTAGCTTCACCACTATGGCGCAAAAATTGCGTTAACATCTCCTTGGAATGGTGATAACATGCAAACCAGGGTGGTCCAAAACAAAAAAAAAATAGTTACATTTTTCACCCCTAATTCGTTATTAAAGATATGAGAAAAGTTTTGTGCAAATTTATTTATAGTAATTTGTGGATGCCTCCACCTTTTTCGTCATTTTAGCCTGTTTTGGATTCAGTTAGACAGTCGGTTAGAGAGTTTCCAGGATTGGATTGGAGTTTTGGGGAGGCAGCCGACAGTCAAGGTCATTTGCGCCATAGGGAACAGGTAAGGGAGGAAGGATGGAGAGAAATCCGGCGTCGACATTAACTCTTAACGAATGGCGCCAAGGGAACAACAGTTTAACTGTCTCATCCGACAGATGGAGTACTTCACTTGAAGTACCCTCCGCAAGACACTGAAGTAGGGATTGGGTTTCCTCTGAAAAATACCCTCCTCTGCAGGGATTTGAATCCTGGCCGTCCGTATGGCTGGCCAATACTCTAGCCACCATACCAACCCGATCACAAATTTCAGATGGAAAAACAACATACTAAATTCTTTTGGAGTCTGTAAGGTGACAGAAATATGGGTGAGTCAGGACTCGCATTATGCTGGGAATGAAAACTCCGAAGACGGATTTTACTGCCACCTTTCACATTCATGTAAAAAAATGTTTATTTATATTTTGAGAACGAACTGACTAAGTCAACGACCAATCTTTTCGAGTCATGGACAACGCTCATGTCAAATAACGTCTCTCGTTTGAAACGTTCGCTTTAGATTCTGGCCTTGTTTTATTGATCTCGAGCCATCCAAAAACAGTTATTGAAGATAATTTAGTGGTCGTAACCCAGCTCTCATCAATGTTTATTAATTATCACAAAATGAAACATGCTTTGTACTGCAATTGAAACATCATTTCCAAAGGGATCGCGTGATGCGTTAAACTTTATTAATGTTTATCGATACATAATGATAGAGGAAAGGATGTTGGGCAAGCGAGGAAGGGGAAGAAAGAGAATAGGTTTCATGGTCTATACATATAAAAAATGAGGCCTGAGGTTATAAACTCAGTTGACCGCTTCGAATGTAAAACTGCTTACGTTATATAACGCGTTGTTCCAAATATGGCCGTCCTTTTCAATGTCGCATTGCCCGTTCACCTCTGTTTACTTTGTGTATTTTTTCCTTAAAGAAACAGTTTTCTTCCCATGTGGCAGCTTATAGCCATTGTAAGGTTTCCAAAGCGACCGCGCCATTGACTCGACTCTCGCTTAAGTAACTCTTGACCTTATTTACGCTTTAAAATTAGCTTGACTTCCTTTCCTCAGCGAAAGAAGCCACCTTCGTAGAAGTTTTCAAATCATTGATCGACATTCGAGCACAAATCACGGCTGTATTTCATGTCAGATGCATAATTTGGATGTCTCAAGCTTTAATACCTCGCCAGAAAAAAATATTCGGTATTTCTTTTAGAAATAGGAATTAGATGACTATCGACACATTTTTTATCGGTAACCGTCGTATTCACGAGCTTTCGCTCTAACCTGGGTTGGTAAAATAAATAAAATTGTGGATATTGGTATTTTTCGGGTTCTTCTCGCACTGCACCGTTTTTATTGCCGACTGTTTCGCCGGAATTCCAGTCGCCTTTATATGGTCGTATGTACCTGATGAAGCCGACTGGATTTTCGGCAAAACGGTCGTCCAGAAAAATGGTGCGACGCGGAGTGAACCCGAAAAATACCTATAAACAAGAAAACCGCGGAAGCCTTCGTAGCAAAATTGTGGATAATTAGTTGTGATAATTATGTTCGCTTATAATTGTGCGTGGAAAGAAGGAATTTTTGTATCTATCTGTTCAATAACGGATATCTCTTATTTTATCGCTTCTGTCAGACCTAGAGATGTAGTGAGGCGTCATGATAATATTCCCTCTTTCGCTCTGAAATACACCAGTTCTGAATTTCTCTAACGTGTAGCCTCCGAGTCTCTAGGATCTTCAACGTTAATCTCTTTAAAACTTGTGATATGTTCGACCGTAGCAGTTTTTAACGAAGCGTGCTGCTTTTATTTGTATTTCATTATTTTTCTTGGTTAAATCTTTACGACCGGTGTCCCAAATGCTCGCGGCGTATTCGAGGTGTGGCCTAACCAGAGTGAAGTAGCATCTTTCTTTGACTTTTTTTCATCCGAGGACCTTCCTAATATACGCTTAACAAAACCTAGTTTCTTTAGTGCTGTGACGCATGTGTTTTGTATGTGTGTTCCCCTCGATATGTCAGGCGTTCAAATATGACTGTTACAATTGAATTTTGAATGGTATGAGACGATTGCAGGCGAACAACTAGAGAGAGTAGGAAGTTTCAAGTACCATCGGAAGTGTAACGGAAGAAAATGGAAGGAATGATAGAGAAATATAAAAAAAGGGGTTGGCTAGCAGGAGCATTTTTTGAGAACTGTCAGGGGTTTGGTATGGAGCAAAGATGTTTCACAACAGAGCATAGGGGTTTTGTACAGGACGTACTATCTCCCCATCCTCACGTATGCTTCAGAAACAAGGACGATACAGAGAAAGGTTGTGAGTAGACAGCAGGCATGTTAAATTAAATACCTCGGAGCTAGAGCAGGAAATACCCAAATGAACGGGATAAGGAATGAAAGAATCAGGGAGATTTTACCTCTCTTATTTTATTCCTTCTGTCAGATATAAAGATGTAGTGAGGCGTCATGATAATATTCTCTGTGTCGCTCTGAAACACACTAGTTCTGAATTTCTCAAGCAGCCTAAGCCTAGCGTACAGCCTCCGAGTCTCTATGGGTTCCCACCTTTATCTCTATAAAAATTGTGAAACACTATATGTTTGCTCGAAGTAGTTTTTAACGAAGCATTCAGCTATTCTTTGTATTTCATTAATTTTTTTGGCTAAATCTTTATGACCAGGGTCCCAAATGCTTGCGGCCTATTCGAGGTGTGGCCTAACCAGGGCGAAGTAGCACACTCTCTTTCGTGAAGTACTGAACTCCATACATAATCGATTTAATTAGGTAATTTAAAGATATGGCAGTTTATAGCAGAGCAGACTAATATTTCGTGTGATGATGAGACAGATCTGGCTAAGTTACTGGTTTCCTTAAATATTACAATTGACACCTCTCATTGAACAGTTCATATGTCAGGATACAATTCACTAGCCTGTAGATTCTTGTGCGAATTTTGATCATAAATTTACGCTTTCGCTGATAAAATTGACGTGGATTCTCGCTAATAGTGGACTCATCAGATCTTAAATCTTACGATCAATTTTATAACCTTTGATTAAATATATTCTCATTTTGTACCCGGAGTTCATGCGTTCATGCATCGACAAGGTTCACCTCCATTAACATCTTGGATGACACGTTGGCTTTAGATTCTGACCTTGTTTCATTGCTTACGAGCCCTCCAAAAACTGTTATGGAAGATAATTTCGTGGTAAAAACCTAGCTTTCATCAGTGTTTGCCTATTATCACAAAATGAAAGATTATTTGCTTCGTAATCAAAACATCATTTCCACAGGTATGATACGTTAATATTTATTAACACTAGAACGACGAACCTAGCCATTTTGGCTGACATGTATTTACTTTCGATGCAATGTGTTTCAGCCATATAATTGTGATTACTAGAGGAAGCAAAAATGAAAAAAAAACAGAATGAGCCAGGATAATCAAAAATTTATTTCCTAGTGTTACCTTGTTGCAGATCAAAAATATTGACTCATTTAAGGTGACATTTCACTCGAAGGAGACTGAAACTGTTCGCTTTTTCCGGCAATATTGAAAAATAATACTCATAAATAAGTAAAAAATCAAATATTTTTCGTAATTATTACTAAAATAAAAAATAACATTTTTAATAGTCGAGGAAAACACATCCTATTTTGTTATTTCTTTTCGTATCCATGAATGCCTCGCGAGATTCGAAATTCTCAAAACAGCCCTAATAGGTTAAGTCTGTCCTTGTCAGTACCGAAGTCCCGTCGTTCTAGTGTTAATGTTGATGGAATGATGAGTTACTTAGTTTTCCACAAAAGATTTGTTATGCTCTTATGACTTGAAGGAATTAAGACGGAATTCCGCTAAGTTACTGTCAATACCATTAATTCTAATTTAATCAATTTTATCGATGCATACATTTGAACAGCCCCGGTAACAAAACGTATCCTCGCTTTATCCCCTGATCTACAGTCTAGTCAGCTGAGAGATGTGTACCCAATAATCATATATACTTAATAATTTCAAGTACATACTTGATAATGACGTAGTTCGTCTAAACTAGTCATGCGATAAACTTCTTTTTCTATGGAAACTGCAACGTCTGTGGAACACCTTTTTTGATCAGCGTCCAACTGCTCGCGACGTTCTCAGAATGTGGCCTAACTAGAGCGTAGAAGCTTTCCCCTTTTCATTGTTTCATCAAAAGACCTTTCTATTTATCTCTTGGTAAATCCTTGTCCCTTTAATCTGGAGCGGGTAAGCAAAAGGAGGTCTTAAAGCGAATTTCGAGCTGCGTAACCCGATGGTTTCAGCCGCTGGGAAATAAGTCGCAGGCGGTGAAAAAGACGCCGCCTGAGGTCCTTTTGTCCTACTACCTACGTTTGCTATTCAACGCTCCCTGTCCATTGGCTGGCGGAAAACCGTCCAATGGACCGTGGCATAAACAACACGTTTGTGATTTTAAAAAAATTCATCCCGATTCCTCAATTTATTACTCTCGACCGTTTTGTTTTCCACACATTGACGCTGTTTGAATTGATTCGGCAAAATGTAACGAGACTGAAGAGACAGGCTTGACCGTCAGTGCATTTTTTAAACTTCTCGAGAGCCACTGACGAATTGTACATATAAGGAATATTTAAGTAATATTGTGAGGGTTTGTAAAATTAATAATTTTTATTTATTTACATGTGAAAAATTATGTCGTTTATTGGAAAAACCTTTTTTAAATTTGGTAAAATAAACTATGACAATTCTTGTTTCACTTTCAATTTTGTTTCAGAACCGAGCTATAATTTGGTACCTACTTACGAGCAAGTAATACAATGGAGACGCTTGTGGATAGTTAAATCATCTTAGAGTCATGGTACTATTAACACGTGATTTTAGTTGTACTATATTCGTAGTACTGTATTGATTTAGTTGTACTATATTCGTAGTACTGTGTTTAGAATATGCCGCTAGTATATGGGATCCGTACGAGGAAGGTATGATAAAAGAATTAAAGCGTGTGCAAAGGAGATCCGCTAGGTTTGTTAAAGGACGTTATGATAATTGTATAAGTGTTACGAATTTAATAGAAGAACTAGGATGTGAATTACTATCACAACGCAGGTTAAAATTTAGGTTAAACCTTTTAAGTAAATTAGAAACCGATTTGTTCACAGATGACGTTAGATATATATAAAGAAACCCTGCGCATTATGCTAGGTTTGATCAGATTAACAAGATTAGAGAGATAGATTGTCGTACCGATAGATTTAAAATGTCATTTTTTCCGCGTACCATAAGAGAGAACAATATGCAGCGTAGGAAAGGGATAGGTAGGTGAAATATAGTTAGAGTAGTCTTTAGTGCATGATGCATGTAATAACAACCAATAATCCCTTTCTTATAATGTAGATACTGACCATCTTGCTGCATGTGACCCTATTATCTAGCAGGTCTCCCTTAAATCTTAAATATCCTACTTGCATGGCAATAGTGCATGTTTGGTGATCTTCACCCCCTGCCACACACCCTTGTGGTGGCTCGCAGGTTATAACGTAGATGTAGATGTATTCGCACACCGTATTAGTATTATACGGTATTCGTGGTACCATGTCCAGAGCAAACTCCAGGAATGCGATGTCAGGCAAGGTAGAGTTCCCGATAATACTTTTCAAGTCTTTGTTAAAAATAATTTTATAATAAAAATATATATCATTGTCTCTGGCTTTATTAGAGTTTGAAATTTTAAGCGAATGTTGAAATTTCGAGAAAAAATTTACGAAGGAAAAATCCGTCATTATCGATTAAATATGACAAATCTCCTTTCTTAGCTTTTTCTGGGAATTTAAAAGCAGAAGGGCATACAGAAATCACTAAAAAGTTTTATGAACCTTAACTTTTCAGTTATTTGAGTGATTTGTTTCAGTTTTTAAGTGTCTACTGTATCAAGCCTTTAATCGCCTCATTCGGTCTCCATGTCTGACATGGAGACCGAATCTTGCTCTGGTACGCAAATTTTATCCCAAAAATTTACTTTCAATAATCTTACCAGTAATTATGTAATATCCTAACCTCACGGCTTTTTGTATGCAGTCATATTTCTAGAATACCTCTTCCTCATATTTTTGTGGTACTATTTTTTTTGCTAGAGATCCCGATGATGAAACCGCGGCGCTGGTAACCGAAAATTGCTAGAGCCGCGACAAGTACGCGTAGACATGATCTGCCTTCGTCGGTTCATGTGGATCAGCAGAGAGTCAATTTCTTTATGAGCTTTATGTCCCTTTCAACGGAAAGATAGCTGCGCTTGGAGCGACCTCCATATCATATCCTGGCACGTATCGAGATTCCAATGAAAAAAATGTACTAGCCTCTGCCGGGAATCGAACCCGGGAATATTCCAAAGACATGTTCGATCGAGAGAATACCAGGGTTTTGGGTCAATCTGCATTATTTCGTCTTACGAATTGTATGAAAAATTATTTTCTTATCCCAGTCGGAAAGCAGATATCCAGAGCATCGATTTTTTTCCTTCCGAAATGTATATTCTTGAAACATTTTTCAATTACGCTACCTATACATTTTGAACATCTTTCCTTCCTTCCACCTCTTCAACAAAAACAGATACAAACACTAGTTAATTGATCGTGGTTGTTATTGAAACAAATTGATTGAAATTGGCAATGGATGTAATCAATGTGTTATATGAATTATTTAAATTATTTTTTCTATCATAACACTTCGTGTCCATTTCCTCCCTCATTTCCTCTTTCACATTCCATCACTTTCTATGGTTGGTGTTCTGACAACCTCTGCCACACTCCTTTTCATTATTGTAACATCACTAGGTAGGAGGCTCACTTTAATGTATTGTATGCAAACACTTAACAGTATTATTAAATTTCAACATGATGAAAGATGAAACGTTTCGGTATGGAGTAATACAATTTTCTTCTTCAATTGTATCTTACAGGAATAGAAATGTTCAACGGAATTTACTGTTGTACGATCTCATATTTAGTTGGTCCAGTGAAAATCTATCGGGAATACCCTCAGCATATATCCTTGATCATTAACATTCACAAAATCTGATTTCTTTCGGAATAAATTTCTGTACCAAGCATTATACCTAACATGTCTTTTACAGCGATGAGTAAATTTGTAGTTGGCGTATGACACACTCCTCTCATTGACAATTAAAATGCTCGGAGGACTTTGTAAAAATCTATTCGATAGGTGGCTATTTTCTCCTGGAAGTATAATTAAGGTTGTATGGTCGAGATAGTTCCCTATTCCTAATAGAGACCATATTCAAATTATACATTTTAATTTCACCAGCCGTAAGATATTTGAGTTAAATATTGCAATGTTAACGGTGCAATAATATTGTTTTACATTACATAAATTCTAAGTAATTAAATGAAAATATCTAAATAAGTCTGCAACTTAAGTAATGTTTTTCGAGTGCTACGTTGATAACTCCATCAAAACGGAAGGTTTTTTGTGATCCTGAAAAAATTACTGCTGTGGCAGTATGATTTATTTTCAAAAAATAGTTGAGAAAGTATACAAAGTAAACACTTAGTTTTTTGACGAGATCTAGGCGTTATAAATTTCTCATTATTTTAATAAGGTCTCTTTGGAGTGCATACGCGTACCATTTCTCATGCAAAATGGCTAGTATATTTTAGCAAATATCTAGAAAGCTGTGCGGTAAGAGGTTGAATTTTTGGAGCCATTGGAAGGGTGATATATTTTTCTTTAAAATGAGACCAAATTCATTGATTTCTAGGTGAAATGATATTTCGCTCCAACTATTTTTAATTATTTGGCTGTACTTCGTGAGTCTTTGGCCTGGTTCCCTCTGCTTTTAGAGGACTCGAAACTGAAGTCTGGCGTTCTCCGTTTAACCTGATACTGGCGGGTCCTGTAACTGATACCATGCTGTGCTGGTGCCCGAGTTGCGCAAGAAACTTTTTTTTTATTCCTTGTAGGACATCCCCTTAAAGGGGTGAGGTGTGGTAGGTGGGTGCGGAGTGAGTCCGTTTTATCAGTTAAGCAAACTAAGCAACCTGTCAGCGTCTGGCTCAATTTTAATTTCTATTGGCTGAAATTTTAAACGCGTGCCTTGGGGCCCGCGAGTTATTGGCCGTGGGGCTTTCGCGGCAATATCAATCCCAGAGGTCATCACGGTCTACTGTCGAGTTCGTTGGCGTCCTCCAGACGTGTTCACGGTTCAGTCGCCCGCGGTCAAGGTTTGTCTCCTTACCTGGAGAGTAATTGGCGCTGGCCTTTTTCTATTCTTAATTGCTTTTATCCGTGTCGAGTATCAATTGATTACATTAATCAAGGGAGTGCCCGAGTTTGTATGGTCAATTATTCACTGCTGTGTAGTTTGTGAAGAGATCGTTCACGTCAGTTCTAACGACAGTTTTGGAGTGTAATTGAAGTGATTTTGATCGCAAGAGACAATTGGACTACTTTTATGGAGACAGGGAAGCAGTCATCTCAGTTATGCCGACAAGTTTCAAGTAAGACAATTTCTTTTTTTCCATTTTCTTTGTGATCGACCTAGGCGGGTATTTGGGATTGCCTCGTACGGTTATCCGTGGGCGATTGTGAACCAAGTGTTTCTTCGTGACATGGATTTTTCTTTGACTTATGTACATAAAACGATTAAGGCTGAAATTGTGGTGTTTGCCCTTAGCATTCGTCGGGTGTTCCACGTAAGGGGAAAGTCGCAGTGATTTTTCGGGTCGTGTCTCCATGGTAATCTGTAAAAGACATTCCTGTTTTGTTTTAGTTGCCGCCATCTTGATCTTGATTCACATTGATGTACGTGTTATAATAGACATGTAGGTAGAATATTGTGTTTGCATTCTATCTCACGCTATTATCAGTGAATTTGTCTTCGTTCAATTTTATTTACGTCAACATATATTACTCTGCCGCGTCAAGGGTGTTTGGAAGGGGTAATTTTTTTTACCAATATTCACTTCGCTTCATTCTACTTCAGTTAATGAAAGGACGGTAGCCGTTGGCATGAACATGTCAGGATAGATATTCCTCTGAAGCTCGTTTTACGCAGGGCGCGTAATTGCACAAGTTGATGCGTGTAAGAATGTGCATTTCAACTTGCATCGTTTTAAGCGATTAATTGAGAGAATCATGCATGCAGTCCAAAATGTATCTCGCGAAACGTGTCAGCGACGAGTGTCAGAAGGTGTTGGGACACCGTGTGGTTTGATTAAGTCTCATGTTGGCGTAGAATTTTTGGATCTACCTCGGTCACCTTGATTTAATTTGTAACTTAATTCCATGCGTATGAGAAAAATGCTGAATTATGTTTAGCATGTTCCCTCCACCGCTTTAAACTCGATGAAATTTTCCAACTTCATCCACAAATGCGTCGTGTTACGTGAACCGTCCCAGGGGCGTATGGTAAGGGGATTTGAGGCAACGAATATAATTTTTGCAATTTTGAGTAAATAGGGTGTATTCAGTGCATGTATTTTGCCGATTTTCATTCATTTCATTAGGTGAAGAGTTTTCGAATTTCCTTTAGTGATCGTGTCGGTCTGCACGGACTTTTCGATAGCCTAGTCCGCTGTCGTCTTCAGTGTCGCGCGGCTTTCTTATTGTAATGATATCCATTGGCAATAACATGTCAGGATATGGCCTCTACGTACTGGTATACCACCAATGTTATGGAAAGTATGAGTATTTGGGTACTACTTAAATGCACTGTGATACGATATTTATAAGAATTATTTTGGGGGCATGCGGTTTATTATGTATCTCGCGAAACTTGACAACAACGAGTGACAGAGGGTGTTGGGACACCGTGTGATTTGTTTAAGTCTCGGAATAGCACGGAGCGGCTGGTTATGGGGGTAGTTTGATAGTTATATTGAGCTCACTTTTGCGTAAATCACAACACCTTAAATATATTTATTTGTTATTAAATAAACTGCTGCTGGGCACAGTGTAACCAATCGATGGCATCCCCAATACAGGTTTCTACGGGGTGCCTAATTTCACGAATGGCATTGTATTATGGAATATATTGCATAACTAGGTGATTGAAATAAAATATTATAATTATTATTTGAGGGGGAGAGGAGGACTTCGGAGCGCGGATCCGGATTTGCGGAGTGGCAGGGAGTAAGGAATAAAAGATTTCTCTTTTGAAGTAGGCGGATTATTGAGCGGGTGTACGCGGCAACACAGCGCCGATTCGGCTAGGCGTTTCGCCTAACGGGACCTCTCACTTCGTCCATTATAAATATCACTCGATTTAAATTAAACGCCCTTATAGATGTTTTGGACAATAACATATTGGAAATGTTCAAGGCATGCCAATTGAAACGAGACCAAGAACTAAATCTTACGATGCCCCAGTTTTGAAATGCAATAATTTTAAATAATTAATAATAACTTTATTTCTATGAAACATACAAAGCTGAAACTCACAAAATCTATAGCAAACATATCTATCCTCCAGTTAAAGAAATATAGTTGTCATTGAAGAACTTGTGTTTGAGTTACAAGGTGTCAAAGTCGGAGCTTTTCCCGCTCGCCGTAAATAACCGGTACTTTTTACGTTATAACTGTAGTAAAAAATGTAAAAATTGATACAAAAATTAAAATTTACCATTAAAAAACGTAGAAATGAATGAGAAAAATGATGGTGTCGTTAGGTTTTCTGTAAGTCTTTTCGTTAACTTTTTATTTGTACCCAAAGTCGAGTGTACATAATTTCTGCGCCGACACTAAATACATGAGGGACTGGTAAGAAAATGAGGAGAGGGGAAGCGTGAGGGAGTGCCGATGGCCGGTCGTTCGATTCCTCGGTCGGCGAGGTGGGAGCGGCGGGGACTGGATGGCTCCCGGCGCGAGCGGTGGCGGGCAGAGCCTCCGGCAGGTATAGGGTCTACATCTACATACTACCCTGCGAGCCGCCGTATGGGCGTGTGGAAGGGGTTGTTAGGACACTAGCTGTGTAATGATGACAGGGATAAGGTTTTGGGTGGTGAAATGTGACACCTGTAATGGGAGTGTATTTAGTAAGCTCAGTTTTTATTGTGGTCCTTTGTTGTGGGAGGAAAGAACGAGTTCTTTTACCTTCTCTTTTATCGTTTCTGCAATATACCTCTCTTATTTTATCGCTTCTGTCAGACCCAGAGATGTAGTGAGGCGTCATGATAATATTCTCTACGTTGCTCTGAAACACACCAGTTCTGAATTTCTCAAGCAAACTAAGCCTAGCGAGTAGCCTCCGAGTCTTTAGGGGCTCCCAACTTAATCATTTTAAAAGCTGACGAACACTATACGTTCGCTCGTAGCAGCCTTCAACGAAGCGTGCTGCTTTTATTTGTACATACATACCCATTACGCACTTACCTTCCGGGGTAGGCACAGTCAAAATGTTTCACTCGTTAGTTCAAGTCAGATCAAGACTTCATATTGCAGTAATTACTACATCTGTCATATTAAAGAGATTGGCGCAATTCCGACAGAAGAACGAGTGATTGTTTACTCTGGAGTCGGACGGGTTGATACTTGCTGCGAGTTACATCAGATATCAATCAATCTTTTGCTTAAAAACCACCGTATTCCATTTTAATTCTTTCGGTATCGGGGGACTGAGCTTTGCTCGGTACACTGTAAATTTAATTCTTAATTTATGAAGAAATGACGAGGAAAACCTCTACGTGAGTAAGATACTTTGATAATTTTGTTATAAACGCTGGTATCATTATTAGAGTTCTTTACATAACAACCCATTGCCATTACAGTCTTGTTGTGATATGTTTTTGCAATTAGGGAAAGAGTTAAAAATTTGTCTTTGAAAACGTAATGTTTAAGCAAAAACGAAGCGTATAACAAAATCGTATGCAAGAATTTAATACTTCATTCATTTTACCATTCATTAGTGAAAATTTAGACCCAATATCTTGAACACAAGTAATTTTAAAAAGCAAAAAAATAAACCTTTTCATTGATTCCGAGTAAAATAGGGCCAATTTTTGGGGCCCTGGGGTCATTGCTGCCCTAAGACCACTTGCACGCCACATCTTTTTGATCCGCAGCCTGTTCGTTCCCAAACATTTCTGCCTGAAATTATTATAAATTGTCGCGGCATAGAACATCAGCTAAAAATATCAACCCCAACAAATCCCCCGGTGCAGATCAAATTACTGCTCGCTTATATAAAACATTGGCATTAGACATTGCGCCTTACTTAGAATTAATATTTCCCCAATCATTAGTAGATCACGTAGTGCCTAAGGACTGGAGAGTAGCAAATATCACACCTATATTCAAAAGCGGCAACAGGGAAGACCCTAGTAACTATAGGCCTATTTCTCTCACATCCATTTCGTGTAAGGTATTTGAACACACAATCGTAAGCTCCACTATAAGTCATTTAGATGGGGAGGATTTATAGTTAAATAACCAACACGGATTTCGGAAGGGTAGATCTTGCGAAACCCAATTGGCCCTCTTCGTTCATGACATTTTACTCTCGGGTGAAAATAATGTTCAAGTTGACGCGATATTCCTCGATTTTAAGAAAGCTTTCGCTAAGTTACCTCACGTTAAGTTACTCTCAAAACTAGAAGCATATGGAATAGATAACAACATTATTAGTTGGATTGATCAGTTCTTACATGGGCGGGAACAAAGGGTTGTCGTAGATGGTATCATGTCAAACACAGCGTTACATCGGGTGTTCCTCAGGGAAGTGTCATTGGTCCACTTTTATTTCTCTTGTACATAAATGATATTAACGACTTCGTTAAAAGTAAGCTTAGACTCTTCGCAGACGACGCGGTTATGTATAGTGATATTACCAATTCCGAAGATAGCGACTGGATAACAATCGACCTACTTGCTATTCATGCTTGGTGCGAAAAGTGGCAGATGGATCTAAACAAAAAAGTGCGTAGCAGTCAGCTTTTGGATAAAGAAAAATAGGCCAGGTAGGGCTTACAGAATTAATAATACGGAAAATATTCACGCCGAGGCTGTTAAGTACTTAGGGGTCACAATTACTCACGACATATCTTGGTGAAAACATATTCGGGAAATATGCGGTCAAGCATACAGGAAGCTAGTCTTAATCAAGAGAATACTCAGAAAATGTGATGAGAAAATGAAAGAAAGTTGTTATTTTTCAATTGTTAGGCCTCATCTGGAATATGCTGTTAGTGTATGGGATCCATATGAAGCGGGGTTGGTATCGGAATTAGATCGGTGCAGCGAAGAGGAGCTAGGTTTGTGAAACGATGCTACGATAAGTTTCCTAGTGTGTCTAGATTGTTAGAAGAATTAGGATGGGAATCGCTATCACAGCGTAGATTAAATTATAGGCTTAACCTCCTAACTAAATTTCAGGAAAATCATTTCTCTGACGACGTAAAAAACGTTACTATTAACCCCCTCGTACTACGGCAGATTAGATCGCGCCAATAAAATTAGAGAGATAGAGTGTAGAACCGATAGGTATAAAATGTCATTTTTTCCGCGTACCACTCGGGACCATGACAGCTGTGATCGTCGTCATGAATAGTGCGATTAGTGATATTAGCTAGTCTGTAGATCTTTCTTTTTATATTCTCTACGTTCTAATTAATGCATGATGTAAATATTGATGTTCTTTTTTATGCATGATATTTTGAATCTGTAGTAGTAGTCTTTGTATCCCTTGCATGTTGGAACGATTGACGATAGAATGTTTCCTGGTTAGTAGATTTTAAATTGGCGCGTTGCATGTGTGGTACGCTGGTTTCGAAGTAATTTCGGTATTCTACTCTTATCATTCATGAATGCCTGGTGTGGAAGCACCCCCTGCCACACACCCTCTGGGTGGCTTGTAGGGTATGACGTAGATGTAGATGAACCATTTGGTCCAATGAATTCCTCGTACCCGAAAACCCTTACACACTCGACTTCCAGGAGAATCTGTTCGGTAGTTTTTGATAAAATATTTACGTACCTATATAAATATAAACATGTATACAAGAATTGCTCGTTTAATAGTAAAAGATACGAATAATTGAATGCTATTCTGTTATCCGTGTTTCCTGTGTCAGTGCTTCACCCATACACTTACGAATCCTCATTTACGCTTGAGAATATGTACTACTATTTTCTAATTTGGCATTTGCTGACGCATTTAGTGACAGTGAATATCGCAATAAAAATGATAATGTGCCCTAAGTGCTCACGAACTCGCTCTTGTACAGCATTACCATTTACCTCCTATTGACGTGCTCTCTTCACATTTATGCCAAAGTGGCCACTCGCTGAGTTCGTTGTCGCCGTGCGCGGAGCCCATCGACTTCTTCCCTTCGGTGCTTCCTCCAATCCTCGATCCCATTTCCTTGGACAAAGACCTTATCTCCGGCACGGCTAAAAGGTTATATTTTAGTTTTTTTTTCACGACGTCGATCCTTCCTTTACCGGATACCACAGCGGGGTCGGTGTTTGTTTTAATAATGCCCGCGAAAGCACACTACCGGCTACCAGCCACTCACCCCCTGCGTATGCGGAGTGTTGGTAAGCATGGAAAAGGAAGGACACGGAGCGCGGGAGTCTTGATTGGCGGGTTTGAGGGCGTAGATATTGGTTGCTCTCCGCTTCGCTTGATGTTTGCCTCCATAGTCTGATACTACTTCACCTCGCTGCTGTTCTAGAGGAAATTCTCTCCTTTCCCTCCAATTAGTCCTATGGGCGCACGCGGCGTTTCAAAATGCATCGAGCGCAGGATTCCGCAAACGTGCCTTTACCCTTTGCGGCTCAGGGCTTCGGTCGGAGGAGGATTCAAAATTTAATCATAAGATTGAGGTGAACTGGAGTCCTCGTTAAGAGGCTGCATAAAAGAGGGATTTTGTGCGCACGGGAAACGTGACTAGGACCGTTGGATTGCATGAATTTTTGCTTGACGCTCTCCTTGACGTAAGTACCTTACCCCTCCCCCGGCACGACGTAAACCGACAACTTTCGTAAGGTGGCTCTAGCCTCTGGATCACTTGTTCGTGATTTTCTGGAAACGTGAATATAGCGTCCTTGAAGTTCATTTAATAAACTGAGATGAAAAAAATAGGGTTTCCGGATTAGTTTTCTGGTAATTCAATCTTGAAAGGTGAGATTTTGACATGGTCCACAGGAGATAGTTCAGATTACAGCAGAAAGTCGTCAATTTGAAAGAGAAATTACATTCATGCTTTTGATTAAAACCGTTTATAAGAAACATTAAGTCCTTAAAGCTGCTTATCACAAGCAGTAAGAAAATGAGAAGTCGAATGTTTTACATCTGACTGCGAATCGCAGACATTTCTGAAGAAGGTTCTAGAAATTAATTATTCATGTTTACTTAAACTTATCCTCCAGGCTCAAGTGTATACATCTACATCTACGCCATACCCTGCAAGCCACCCAAAGGGTGTGTGGCAGGGGGTGCTTCCACACCAGGCATTCATGAATGATACGGTAGAGCACCGAAATTACATTGAAACCAGCGTACCACACATGCAAAGCGCCAATTTAAAATCTACTGACCAGGAAACAGTCTATCGTCAATCGTTCCAACATGCAAGGGATACAAAGACTACTACTACAGATTCAAAATATCATGCATAAATAAGAACATCAATATTTACATCATGCATAAATTAGAACGTAGAGAATATAAAAATAAAGATCTACAGACTAGCTAATATCACTAATCGCACTATTCATGACGACGATCACAGCTGTCATGGTCCCAAGTGGTACGCGCAAAAAATGACATTTTATACCTATCGGTTCTACAATCTATCTCTCTAATGTTATTGGCGCGATCTAATCTGCCGTAGTACGTGGGGGTTTATAGAATGTTTTTACGTCGTCAGAGAAATGATTTTCCTGAAATTTAGTTAGGAGGTTAAGCCTATAATTTAATCTACGCTGTGATAGCGATTCCCATCCTAATTTCTCTAACAGTCCGGACACACTAGCCAGCCTATCGTAGCATCGTTTCACAAACCTAGCTCCTCTTCGCTGTACGCGATCTAACTCTGATATCAACCCCATCATTCGGTTGCTATACATAACGTCACACGTGCCAGCTTGCTCTCGACCTCCTAACGATACATTCCAACCATAGTTCACGCGTCCTCCATTGTAGTCATGCTCTAAGAGTTGAGCAGTGATGAGGAATTCCACAGAGAAGAAAATCATTCGCCATGACCGGGACTCGAACCCGGGTACTTAGATACCGCGCTAGTCTCGGTATTTCTGGCCTCAGGGTCACTTATTCCAGATTTCATGAAAATTTGAATACAGCATCTTAGAAGTACATTTTGTGACCTGAGATGAAAATAAAATAAGCGTTTCATTGCAATTTTTACTGCAATTTAGCCATGAAAGGGTAGAGATTTTAACATGGGTTCTTATGGAGATCAGTCAGATTACAGCAGAAAATGGTCAATTTGAACGGAAAAGCATATTCAAGCTTTTAATTTTAACTGTTAATAAGAAGCAATTAGTCCTGGGAGACTGAATAAATATAAAATGAAGGCGTGTTACCGGCAAATTTTTAAAGTTGTTAGCGAATTACTGCCGTAATTGACGTCAAAATGCATTAGCGCCATGCAAATGGCGCTCCTGTCGGCTCCTTTGTCTAAACAATTGTTATGATCGAAAATATGTTCGAGTATTGATCTGAATATTTTTTACCCGAATTTTGGTTTGCAATAGGTAACTCATTTTATCAGCAAAAGCATTATTTTTTAGGATGAAAAAATTTTTAAACATGTGTAACTTAGTCCTTGTCATGACTCATATAGTCAAGCCAGAACCACCTTAACGCCTGCGAATCAGAAGCAGCATGACTTATCTTTTTTCATCGTAATGACATTCGCTGAGAAAGTACCAAAGTTTTCACATACCGTCCATGTTCCTCATGTGTTGCTTCGTAACCATTCCTCAGAATAGCCTGCCAAGGAAAGTCTTCAACTAGGGCCTCGACTCCTTTCAACTTATCCTCGGAGAGCCAACTGAAAAAGTTCATATTTGTCTTCGTGTGACCTATCCAACATATTGTTGTTTCCGTTGGTGTGAGATAGATGTCTTTTCATAATTCATGAACGTTGCAAGAACGTCCCGTACAAACTTACCCAAGCGGTAGGTATCTGTAATTTATGATTGCGTCCTTCATTAATAATGTAGTTTGTTGATCCGATGCTCCGTTTTAATTACCTGGAGTGTATTATTTTTATTGGTTTCAAAGCAACTTCTATTTTTCATGTCTGGAGTCGACTAGTGATGGTGGCAGTTATCCTTGATTAACAGAATTTTTGAATTGGTATTCCCACAACAGCGGTTTTGAGAATGCCTTGCGATCCTTTAATTAGTAATTGCCAACTGAAGTTGTTTTGCCCGCCGGGAATTCTTAATTACGCATCGACCGATTTGGATCTAATATGCTTGTAAAAAATGAACATAATGCTACCGCAAAATTATTTTGTTTCCCATGTGAAACAGACGAGGGTTGATGTTTTGAAGCAGACTTTATCATGCTTTACTATGAAAATTAATTTGAAAATCGTACAGACGTCGTTATTTGAAAAAAATGAGGAATTTCCATTACTTTTTGTAGGTTTTCAACCAATTACATACCAGCAAGGTTTGCCACGTGTTTTTTTGGAGAAGATAGGAAAAAACGTAAAAATGATGGTATCATATATTTTCCTCTAAATGTTGTTTACATTAATATTTTTGAGGGGAATTCGAAACTTTGGCCTGCTACCCTGCTACCCCGGTAGACGGTGTGATAGTTTCTCAATACATCTACATACTACCCTGCAAGCCGCCCCAGGGACTTGTGGTTGGAGATCTTATGACACCAGCCATGAAAGGGAAGCAGTAGGGAAAAGGAAGGCGGAGAGAATGATAGTGAAACGCATTTTAACGGAAATTTTTAGGAAAGGAAAATTTTGAATGACATTCGAGATCGAAAGAAAAGATGGCTGCAGGATGTAATAAGGGACGATGGGTTGCTCAAGAGTGTGATAGAGGGAAGGATGATAGGCAAGCGGGGAAGGGGAAGAAAGAGAATAGGTTTCATGGACAGAATGAAGAAGGGTAGATCGTATGCTAAGGCGAAAATGGATATACTAGAGCGAGATAGGCCCCTGAAAGTGTAGAAAAACGGGAGGTGGTTCTCTGACATTCAGCAAAACATACCTTAATCGGTCGAATACTTTTAAAAGAAATTAGTCCTAGATGTATAGTTTTTTATCAAAATAACCTTCACAGTTTCATGTCGGAACCCATCTGATTGGAATTTTTCAAATAATGCCTGACCTGCAGCTCCTGAGTCTATAACGGTCCTCAACCTAATCCTTCTATCAACTGTGTAACTCTTGAACAATGACACTCAAACGATATCGTACTGTCTACCAAATTTATTTCAAACTCTTACAACGCGTGTTTCAACTGTCTATCAGTCATCATCAGGTAAGAATTAGCAGTCTTACTTGATGATGACTGCTAGACAGTTGAAACACGTGTTGTAAGAGTTTGAAATAAATTTGGTAGACAGTACGATATCGTTTGAGTATCATTGTTCAACATGCTGTTCTACAACATCTCGCCGGAGAAAGTGGAGTTCATGTGTAACTCTTCCTCGTCGCTCGTAACGGCTTTTAACGGACCATGGGGGTTACCTTTGTATCTAGCTCACTTCGTGAATTAAATCGTTCCGTGAAGGGACCAAAATGCTCGCGGTGTATGTGAGAATCGGCCTAACCGAAGCGAGTCAGCAAGCCGCTTTCACTTTACCATCGGAGAAGCTTCCTCCGTTTACGACGAATCCTGGTTTGTTTAACGCAAACTTCGACAACGTTTCGTAGCTGATAGTTGTGTACCTTACGGGGTAGAATTCCTTAACATCAGCGATAGAAGAATTAACGCTGCAATCCCACATGGTATCCCACTTGATATCAGAATTAGATCGCGTGTAGCGAAGAGGAGCTAGGTTTGTGAAACGATGCTACGATATGTTGGCTAGTGTGTCCGGATTGTTAGAAGAATTGGGATGGGAGTCGCTATCACAGCGTAGATTAAATTATAGGCTTAACCTCCTAACTAAATTTCAGGAAAATCATTTCTCTGACGACGTAAAAAACATTACTATTAACCCCCTCGTACTACGGCAGATTAGATCGCGCCAATAACATTAGAGAGATAGATTGTAGAACCGATAGGTATAAAATGTCATTTTTTGCGCGTACCATTCGGGACCATGACAGCTGTGATCGTCGTCATGAATAGTTCGAGTATTGACAATAGGCAGGCAGTTAATCTTTCTCATTATATTCTCCTCTTTCTTATTTATGCATGATGTAAATAATGATGTTCTTATTTATGCATGATATTTTGAATCTGTAGTAGTAGTCTTTGTATCCCTTGCATGTTGGAACGATTGACGATAGACTGTTTCCTGGTCAGTAGATTTTAAATTGGCGCTTTGCATGTGTGGTACGCTGGTTTCAATGTAATTTCGGTGCTCTACCGTATCATTCATGAATGCCTGGTGTGGAAGCACCCCCTGCCACACACCCTCTGGGTGGCTTGTAGGGTATGACGTAGATGTAGATGTATGTTGCGCTGCCATTACCTCCTCCCATGACGCCCTAGCCAGCGCTCGCTTCCCAGATTATCTCCAAGACCCTCGCTTCCACTTATCCATACCAGTATAACAGCAATCCAAACCCAACACCTTTCCTGCCTTTACTTTTGCCTCAGTCGCTCCCCTCTCCCCCACCCCATAGAAATTCATGTGTTTGTAGAGAGGGAAATAACATAAGTGCACCTGATGATGCTGCTCTGCGGCGAAACCGGCAAATAAAAAAATAAAATACCATGTGGAATTGCAGTGTGAATTCTTCCATACCTGAAAACTCTTCGAATATGTCGATAGTATTTATTTTCCGCGCTTTTTTATTACTGACAATCATTTCTTCAATCAAGGTCTGCATCGAAGTAATAAGGACAACGTATATGACGATTAAGTGGAAATCACAGAAAGTAGTGAAAGGTTACGGAAACTAGAGAGCCAAAGAAATTTAAGTGAGGTGCATGAATTCTTCAAATGTCGGAATCAAGTGGAAAGCACAAAGCAAAAGACCGTGTGACATACTTATGATTTCAATATTCACTGTTTCACTGTGCTAAATGATGACTGTTTCCAACCACAATGTATGCCACTTCCGCAAAAAAATTCCCATTTTTTTATGTCAAACAATCACAGTTAGCATTATTTTGTACAGAAATATTGAAAATATTTTAAAAACATTGTGGAATGGTGTCCTACTTGCCACCATAATCACAATGCCTGGATCTCCACAATTGAGGGAAAATATTTTCTAGCTTAAGGGCCGAAGTCATGCTCCGTAGTGGATGAAAATATTAATTCCTGTGCAAATGAGCTTCTCGGCTATTGGGTTAATGGATTGTATTTATTTGGTTGTTATCACTGATATCGTTGACGTTTATGACCTTGTGTAAGGAAATTAAGAAAAGGCTAGCAACGATTGTTGTATGAAGCATAACTTTGGATGATGCTGAAACGTGGGCATTGATAAAAGAGGAGGAGGAATGGCTGCAGGCACTTGGGACATGGTGGTAGAGTAGAACGAAGAAATTGCAGTAGACGGAGTGGTAAGACAAACGAGGAAGTGCTTGTTTTGCTGGATGAAGAGGGCCAACCTTTTAGGGCAGATTAATAGAGTGGAATTGGTGGGTGGAGCACCTAATTACATCTATATACTACCCTACGAGCGGCCGCATTGGCGAATGGCAGGGGTTGTTAGGACACCAGCCGTGTAAATATGAAAGGAATAAGGTTTTGCGAGGAGAATTGGTGACCTGTATTATGAGAGTCAAATTAGTGGAGCTCAGCTCTTATTGCGATCGCTTATTTCGCGCGGAAAGAACGAGTTTTTGTACTTTTCTCTCCGGCAATGTCTCTCTCTCATTTTATCGCTTCTGTCAGACCTAGAGATGTAGTGAGGCGTCATGATGATATTCTCTGTGTCGCTCTGAAATACATTATTTCTGAATTTCTCAAGCAACCTAAGCCTAGCGTGTAGCTTCCGAGTCTGTATGGGCTCCCCCTATAATCCCTCTAAAAGTTGTGAGATACTCTATGATCGTTCGTAGTAGTTTTCAACGAAGCGCGCTGCTTTTATTTCTATTTTATTAATTTTATTATTTTAAATCTTCATGATTGGGGTCCCAAATGCTCGCGACGTATTCGAAGTGTGACCTAACCAGAGCGAAGTTGTATCTCTCTGTAACTTTTTCATTCTTCCTATCCGAGGACCTTCCTATTATACGCTTAACAAAACTCAGTTTCTTTTAATGAGACGAGGGTTCATAAGGATCGAATTAGAGGGAAGTCAGGACTAATGACCGTGATAGAGGATAGAATATAGTGTAACTGGTGAAGGGTAAGAAAACTATGCGGAAGACTATGGATGGGACGGGTTAGGTAGGACGTGTGCCACGATGGCGATAGACAATGAGTAAAGAGGTTTAGGCCATTGCCTACAGTAACCTGGAAGATTTTTTTCCACATATTTTTTGAAAAGCGTTCACTGGTAGATTACTCATATCAATCAATTATCGTTGATTATTTTTGTAAATCTCCATTTTCTGTTCAACGACCGCTTTTCTGATGGATGTGATCCTCGGAGTAGAATTGCTTCCTATAACCATTTCATTAATCGAATTTCCTTGTTCCGTCTTCCCGTTGGAACGGAGTTAATCGAAATTTTTTCTCATATGCACGATTTTTAACTGACTTAAAAATTTGATATCGTTGAAGATTGCTTTGAAATTGGCGAGACTTGAGTTATTCCAACTTTTATTTTCAATTAGGTCGTGAAAAGTATGTACTAATTTTTTCCTCTTTAAACATTGAATTTTGACCCTTCCTTTTATCCTGCAAGAGTTCGCCTTTATTTTTTTCGGTAAGGATTTCGAATGTGGGAAAACGGAGTTCTAAAATTACCGGCATTCAAAGGAATTTCGCCTCTAGCCGCGCCTTTAGTGAAAAATTCGTAGTGGTTTTTTTCCACCCTTAAAATTGGCGTATCATGTTCAAGAGATGTTGCGTGACTAATGGAATTTATATTTGATACCGCCGCATGCTCCCTGAAGCATGTTTCGCCTCTTTCGAATAGCGCTCCTGTTGTGATCGACGCGGTACTTCTATCGAGGGTTCATAAGTACGTGTTACCAAATGCTCTATCACGCGATGAAAGTATTCTGGAACCGTCTGATCACTACCTTATTTAGAGTGACATGAGGCCTCCCAACCGAAAACATTTACTCTTGACGTGCACTCAACCGTGCGTCAATGAGCATTTGTCGGTGATGACCATACCAACTTCTACCAAAATTATTTTGTCATCTACCAAGGATGGCGCATTGGTTGTGTCCTATACATAGGTGAGGAATGAAATGGAAACTCAATCAATATGGTAAAATACAACTCAAAGCAGAAAAACAATAAATCCAAACTATTACGATGAAGCATGAAAAAATTTAAAACTTTAATGGCAAATTAAGCAACCTCTGAGAGAATACCAAGGATCTTTTGATAATCAGGATATGTATCTACATACTACCCTGCGAGCCGCCTCTTTGGCGTGTGGTAGAGGGTGTTAGGACATCAGCAGTGTAAAGATGTAAGGGATAAGATTTTGGGAGGTGAAATGGTGACGTGTAATATGGGAGTGTATTTAGTGGAGCAGATATGTAGGGTTTGACGTACCTTTTTATAGGATTCGAGAATTGCCATTAGATATCTTTCTTCAATAATTACATGTTAACTTTTTCCCAAGTATGTAAAAATATGTAAATCAGTCTTTAACTTGACTCATTTTTTTCGCGCGGTGCGTATGAAACTCATTCAAAACGGAAGGTTTTTTGTGATACCCAAGAACCTACTGCGGTGACAATGTGATTAATTTTAAAAAATAGTTAAGAAAACATAAAAACTACACGCTGATAGTTTTCTTACGACATCTAAGTGTTTGAAATTCCTCATTTTGTAATTAATTCCTCTCTGGAGTGCATACTCGTACTATTTCCCATGTAAAAGGGATGTATTTTTTGGCAAATATCTCCTAAAGTTATACGGTAAGGGTTGAATTTTTTATGTCATTAGAAGGGCGAGATATTTTTATTTTAAATGAGACCAAATTCATTGATTTCTTGGTAAAATTATTTTTCGCTCAAACTACCTTAAACAACGAAAGAAGCTCGTTTCCGCCGGTCACCCCCCGCCACAGTGTCGGTCGAATCGTTGGTGCAAGCGACTCCCGCCGTTCGCGGAAGGTGAAAATGATTCCGTTTCCATCGGGTACTACGGGGAGGTGTACGTTTGGCCACTTGTCCATCTAAGGCTCTTCTCCTCAATGAAATGAGTCGATTCCTTTGCGGACTTCACCCGATATTTTACGAGATGAGTGGTAGGTTTTTGGACAGTACTTATTCTAATGTCCTAATTTCTGGCATATCATTCAGCTTTCCTTCCTACACATGATCCGCCATTTGATCCCTCCGTCTTTCTCTTCTTATTTCGTCCAGAATCTCTAACCTCTTCCTTCCTCTTCCGTGCTTCCTCAGCGTTCTCCTCTCTATATTCCTCTTAGCTTTCTTCCTCTTTTCAGAACGTCCTCCATGCATCGCTTCTGCCTCCTCCGAGCCGCGGCCACCATTTCCTCTCCTCTCCAACCATATCCAATATCCCTTTGTTCGTCCTTCTCGGCACCCAGCTCATCTCCATCCTCCGCTCCCATATCTCGATCGTCTCAAGTCAACGTAAATCCTCCCTCCGCAATGACCAAGTCTCAGACCCATAGAGTACCACGATCCATAGTAGGGTTTTCACCAGCCTCTTCTTTACGTCTCTACTCAGACCCCTCCGTATCAATTCCTTTCTCTTTAAGAATACTTCCTAAGCCCGGGACAATTCTTCATCTTATGTCCCTACCATTAGACCCCTTCTCCTCCGAAATAATACCCAGGTACGTAAACTGCTCAACTTGCTCAACATTGCGCACTCCCACCCTTATGATAAGCCTCACCCTCATGCTTATCGAGAATTTAGTCACTTCCGTCTCCTTATGGTTTATTTTCATCCCTTATCTAGCTGGCCCCTATTTTCAGAGGCTTCTTCCATCTAACCCCTGAAAATAGGGGCCAGCTTCTGTCAAAATGCAGAGGAATTAACTTTTTTCTTAGACCAAGGTAAAAAAACTGTCCCTGACGGCTTAGTAGCGTACCTAAATCCTCGTCAACGTATTCAACTCTGCCCACGTCGCGTCGTCGCGTCAACATCGGCGTGATATTCTTATTAAGGCGGGCCCTCAACAGGGATAGGGGGATGTGGAGGCCCCACGCAGAGTTAAGGAGAGGGGATTTGGATCTGGAAAGTTTCGATCGCTTATTTCCTTCTCTTCCTCGTAACCTCGGGTGTGACGGAGCATACATTTGGTAGAGCTTAAATCGTAAAAGAAAGACTTCTTAAACCCCTCTCCCCTCCTTAGCTTGCCTTGGCTGAGGGTGCGTGTCTCCCCGGACGGTTCTAGGGAAAGCGTGAGAAGGCCTCCGGGCGGAGGCATTCTCAAAATTTGATGAAGCGTCACGGGGGGTTTCGCGTTGGCTTTACGCAGTTGATTGATTGGGTAGGGGGCGCAGGGGAATAAATACTGGTTGGGGATAGGGTGGAGAATTTGTATGGTGAGGTGAGCTGTGCGCGGATATGGTTGGCTGAAGTACTTTCTTCCAACGTAGGACTGTTTCACTACACGCTAAAATCAGCACTGGGATCGGAAAACTAAAATCTGCGTCGAAAACTTGGAACCTTACATTAAATTCAGTGCCTCGAAGCCTTAGCACTTCATTTTTTTCTTGAGATGTCAGGAGGGTCCATGAATACTTAAGTGCACAGATTTGCGTGAAAATTTTCTTTTGTATTATTATTAGCGATAGCTGATAAGAAAATTTGAATCCCTGTTCAACATCATTTGGATCATATATGAAAAATCAAACAGTTTTATTTGATGAATGGTTTCAATATTTTAAAGTAAATACAAGTCCTACGAGTCAGATGTAGTAATCGTATAGGTATATTTTTACTCCGACGACATTTAAGCACAGTTATTTCTTTCTTCCAGAGAATCCTTCGTAAATGTCACGATCTTGGAAAACAGTGGAGTGGCCGATGTTTACTGTGAACATTGTGGTTTTTTTCTTTACAAAAACTTAGCATATTTTTATGACGAAAATTTCACCAAGTTTTTGCTGAAGATTAAATAAATTTCGAGGAATACTTATGGGGGTAATCCTTAAAGATTAAAAATCTCTACCGGACATGACCCCAATTAGGAAGAATAATGTTAAAAATTATTGAAATCTGCGTTTAGTTAAAGTGCGCGGCATAAGGATGGTCCTTATTTTCCAGGCCTCCAATTTCTTGAAGGGCGCTCCTCCCGATATAAGGTGGTTGGAGCAGTTTTCATCTTCAAACAAATTTAGGCAAACTATGTATACGTACTTTTTTAATTAGTGATAACTATAGATAAAGTGATACGAAATTGCATTTTATGGATTTGGATTTTGTTGGCGATTCAGGTCTAATTTAACCCTCTATACACCGATTTTTTGCCCACCGTGTGCAGTCATTTCACATGTGACCCCACTCGAGGGAGAACTAAAAGTTACGAATGAGAGGGATGTCTTTTCGTTGCCAAGCTGTAAAATTGATGCCACAAAGGCCGTAAAGACGTATGGACGTAAAGAAACCTAATTAGAGACAAAAAACTCTTCTGTATGTTACCTCTAGGTCACTCAGCATGATAGAGGGTTAAGACATGGTCTTATGGTACATGATATTGCATAATAATTCAGTTATACATATGTACACATATGCGTGGAACGCACATCTATACATATAAATAATCGTATGATAATTTGTCGTACAAGTTCTTATTAGTGTTTTTTATGGGTACAAATTAAAAAAAATATTTTTACTGAGTTTGTTATTTGCATTATATCGCGTTGCCAATTCAATGCAATATTAACTCGTAGTCTTGTGACACATGAGATATATTTTGTCATCAGTCGATTACATATGCACGAATTATCGTATAAACGTGAATTCATTCCTATCTTCATATTATAATAGTTTATGGCCAATGCCAAGGTATCACACACAGTCAAAGATTTAAGTGACGTGTAAGTTAAGGATAATTGTCATCTAGTTTTCGAATGTCACGCCTGAAACTCGAGTTAAGAGCGTATCTTGACTGAGTTAATATATAATTCATACATCATTTCACTTCTGTATGCATTATGGGTTCCACCACATTAATAAAGGCACTCAATTGACATGTGGTCTTAAGATTTTTGTTCGATTAACATGAAAAATTATTTAAGTGTGCACTCAGTGACCCACGATAAGGACTCTAGTCACCTTAAAACAATTTTGCTTTGCAGTTGCGGTGAGGGTTTCTGTTAAACTTCGCCACTTTGCGACGTCGGGTTTTCCCCCGACCCTTTCTTCACACCATGAATGATCCTTCCCTTAAAGACCTACCTATCTGTTGTGAACGCCGCCTACAATCTCAATTTCCGGTCACATTCCCTTATGACCAACGATACAGGAGGAAAATACATGCTCGGTCATTTTGTAAGCTCGTGAATTTAGTCACTAGTATTGAATTATTGTGGGTTAAATACGTAGTGGTCATTTAAATCGCTGCATGATGATTTAGGTTCCAACAAACCAGAAGTTGTAATAACTAACTATTCCTCATGCGCCGTAAGACTGCGAAGTAATTTACGTTGAATCGGCGGCACGGTAAAATCAAAATAACATCATTAAATGGGCATTTTTTCACTTTTACCCATAAGTTGGAAGTACCTTGGTTGAAATGTGAACGAGAGATGTACCCTTACAATCAATATCGTAGGCCTCAAACAAGAGCGGCCCAAATGTATGGAACCCAATACTTAAGGTAGTTTCAGCGGAATATCATTTCACCTTGAAATCTATGAATTTGGTCTCTTCTTTAAGAGAAAGGAGAGGATTTACCCATCTTACTCTCCCAAAAATATCTAAATATTAGCCCCTCACCGAAGTACTTTACGAGAGTAATTTTTTACGAAAAATACCAGCCCATTCACATGTGAAATGGTGCGTGTACATACTCCAGAGAGACCTCGTTTTATAAATGAGGAATTTATCACGCCTGGATCTTGTGAAAAAATTAACTATGTTTAGTTTGTATGTTTTATCGACCATCTTTTATAATAAATCATATTGTCACCGCTGTAAATTTTCAGAATCGCTAACAAAACCTTCTGTTGGGGAGTTTTAAACGTACCGCGTGAAAAAAAATGAGTCAAGTAGAGACTTATATGGATATTTTTATTTATTTTGTGAGAATATCAGTAGTATCAAAGTATTATGTTGCACCATCATTAATGCAATTTTAATTCATGCTTCCTAGACCTGCTGAAATCTAAACGGATGATTCGAATATGGTCTCCATTATGACTAGGGAACTATTTCGCCCAAACTACCTTAATGACCTGATCTGTGAAATTATGAAAATGCATAGGAGAGACGCACGCAGCTTGTGGAGGCTTCACCACGACTGCAATTGTCAACGCAAATATTAAAGTCGAACTATTTTTTGTAAAATTGGTTCAAATGAGTATTTTATTGGTTCTAGGGAAGGAATATATTAAACTTGCACAGTTCACTTCGCACCAGTCATTTTGTTTACTGTGATTTATCTCTTGTTACTATCATTTGCTAAGAAGTTTCCATCTTAAAATCGTGTTTGGCGATCCTCGTTCGCTACGCATATGAGGTGTACTCAGGGTTTCCCCAATGTCACGTCCTGATTCTGTAAATATTTATCGCTCAGGTTCCTAGAGGTCGTTGAAAATTTATGAGTGCACCCTATCACGCTGGGAAAAGAAGGAAAGAAAACAAGAATTTGGGAAGCCACTGACTGACTGGATTTTTTTTTTAACTTTTGCTTCGGAGCCAAAAAAAGGGGGAAATGTGATGGGGTGTTTGGTGTACGCCTGGGAGTGAGGGGAGGGTGTCTTCTTCTGTCCGTAGTGTGCGTGTTCCGGCCTTAGAGACGCGAGAGAGCTGAGAGATCTCGCGACGTCTTGAGCATTTCGACGACGGGGACGCTTTTCAAACTCCCGCGGGTGGAATCCTATCGACATTCATGACCTCTACGGGAAGGGATAGGAGGGAGAAAAAAAGTAGAAGGCGATGACGCGGCAGCGCGCAAAGAGGCAGGGGGCTGGGTTGGAAGGCGGGCGGGGGGAGGGTTACAGGAGAGGGAGCGGCTCACTCGATCAAATACTCTTCAACGGAAGGAGACACCCCCTCCTCCCCCCAACTCCCTATCTCCAGTTTTTTTTCGCTCTATCCTTTAAAAAAGGCGGCGTCCTGAATCCAAAAAATGTAATTGAAGAGCCCCGTGAGGCGCCTCCATCCTCACCTTTGAGAGAGGGAAAAAAAATAGACCAAGAGGCACGCGGTAGATAGTTTCTCATCTCTGCTTTCATAATGCTTCACGCAGGAGCAGTGACGTAGCCGGAGCGTACCCACGCCCCCGAAATTTTGAATTTATACAAATGGCCCTAAAGGAGAAAGTTATATTTATTTAGAAGTTATATATTGATGTTGAATTCATAAATTCTTCAGTTGGGAAAACTAAAATTTTTTTTTAAACTTTTTGAATGAAAACTAGTTTTTTTTTTAAATTCAGTTATTGCAAAAATCTTTTAATATTAGCTCCCTTTATCGCTGAGAGATCTCGCGAGAATATTTTTTTTTACTTTTTGAATGAAAACTAGTTTTTTTTATTCAGCCATAGCAAAAATCTTATAATATTGGCTCCATTAATCGCCTCAGTATTACCTTCCTGAAAGTTATTTTCAATTTTTTAAAAAATATGGAATGCATTTATTCTTCAGTCGGAAAAAGGGGAAACGTTTCAAATAAAAATTTTTGCAATTGTTAAACCCATTGTTATTTTTTTCTATACCATAAGTTTTTCTGTTTCAATATTAAAATATCGTCTGTTACTCCGCAGTTGCAATTGCACGTAATATCCACACAATATACTGCCTAAACACGCCTTAATTGCTAATAATTCTTTTTAAATATTCACCCCGCCCGGCTCACACTCAGCATGAACGCCCCCCGGACGGAATTCTGGCTACGTCACAGGTCGGGAAGGAGGAGGAACGGACATTTTTCCATATTGAGCATCAACCCTGGATGATGATTGCTTATTAGTTAACTTAAAAACTTGAGTGTGTATGAAGCAATGCATTCATGAGAGAATCAAAAATTTAAAAAAGTAAGAGAATCAAAAGAGGCGTAAAAATGACAGGGCATTTTGGAGGAAATTATAATTTCTGTTGTGAATGCCGCCTTCAATCTCAATTATCGGTCGCGTTCCCTTATGACCAACAATACGGATTTATCTTATTTAGTTAAGTGACAGTTGCCGAAACATGAAAAAATTCTATGTTTATATATGGAAATGAATGAATTAATACATTCATTACCATACATATACATTCATTACCGTCACGCCAATCCCTCATGTGATGGGCGCAGTAAAATAACAGTCCCAGAAATAAGAGATCACTCGGTGGAATAGTCCTCTTAAGCGTACTGAATATTTTTCAGTAATATGCTGAAACTTTGTGCTAGTGAAGTAAATATAGAGCAGCATTCAATTTAAATGTGAATTCATTTGAATGTATGATTTGTTATTACTATTCAGTGAACGGACTATTTTGGTACTAAATTATTTAGTTGCTTTGAAAAATATTTTACAAAACATTAAAAATGTTTTTCTATAATCAAGATATATCACATCAAGATAGAGGGGTCTATAATTAGAAAGCTCTTTTTATAGACCCTTCAGCCATAACAAAATTACTTCGCCTACCCAGAAAGGAACGGCGTGATGGGTATGTTTCCATGAGCATTTACAGAATTAATTTAAGGAAAAAAGTCATTTATACATGTACGTAAATTAATTAGCATCACGCCAACCCATTACGGAATGGACACAGTAATATGACAGTCGCCGAAACATGAAAATATTATATGATACCCAGCACGCGCATTAATTCGGAGATGAACACCTACGGTATGGTATTTGTAATGGAGAAAATCATTTGACTTTACCGGGACCCTGATTTCCCATTGGCCGGTCAGGCGCGTTAATCTGTTTTTCCACCGAGTCATCTCAGTTGGAGGTAAAGTAAGGAAGATGGCAAAATTAAACCTCGAAATGTAGGGCAAGCTTCAAATAAAAGTCAAATGCGGTCTGGATGACACCGCCATTTTTTCTTGTAAACTCGCGAAGAATTTACATGTATTCCTTTTCGTCTGAGAAACAATTTTAAGCCACTCTCGTGCGTTTCTACTTGTGACTTTTATGCTTGTATACTGGGTACTTGCAACTCTGAGATATAGGCTCCTGGTGGTGCCATGCTAGTGGTGGCTGGTGCTGTGGTGCTGGTAAATGATGCCATGGGATTGTTTGCGTATATTGTTTGCTACGACAGACTCGGTATCTCCTGGGTCATAGGGTAGCATATTTTTTCGTCGATGTCGTGATAGTTTACGAAATGAAAGTATTTATTTATTAGGTTTAATGTTCGCCCAACAATGTAACTACAAGGCTAACCATGCAGAGCATATTCATGCACAGTGAAACCTGTATTACGCGACAACCGACGGTTGCGCTGAAAAATGGACGTTAAGACCATCTACGTGATACCCTGCGAGCCACTACGAGGGTGTGTGGCAGGGGGTGAAGATCACCAAACATGCACTATTGCCGTGCAAGTAGGATATTTAAGATTTAAGGTAGACATGCTAGATAACAGGGTCACATGCACCTAGATGGTTAGTATGTACATAATAAGGAAGGGATTATTGGTTGTTATTTCATGCATCATGCACTACAGACTACTCTAACTATATTTCACCAACCTATCCCTTTGCTACAGTGCCTATTGTTCTCTCTTATGGTACGCGGGAAAAATGACATTTTAAATCTATCGGTACGACAATCTATCTCTCTAATCTTGTTAAAATGATCAAACCTAGCATAATACGCAGGGGATCTCAATATATATCTAACGTCATCTGTGAACAAATCGGTTTCGAATTTACTTAAAAGGTTTAGCCTAAATTTTAACCTGCGTTGTGATAGTAATTCCCATCCTAGTTCTTCTATAAAATTCGTAACACTTATACAATTATCATAACGGCCTTTAACAAATATAGCGGATTGATTCTTTATGTGGCAGTGATGGACAGGGATGATAGTAAGAATCAGATAACTTTTGGTATGAAACAGACTCTGATCAGGAGAAGAAGTATACCAAACTATCTAAATGCTCTTGAAGCAATGAGTAGTTACTCCAATTATTTGCTCTCCTAAATACCATACCGTTGTCCGCATATATTAGACGCATTTAGTTTTTGACGCTGAGCAGCAAATCATTCAAATTTATGAGTAATAGTGGTCCAAAATTATATCCTTGTGTAACTCACGAGGTTACAAATGTCCATCTGAAGTACTCTTATTAAATATTAAACATTAAATTCCTTGATACAAGTAGTTATAATAAATTTAATAAGGATTCCATCATACTAGAGTCAAATAGCTTCTGGATCAAAATGTTGTGGTATACCTACTGCATAAAATATTTTGTAAAATCAAGATATATCACATCAACATCAGATCCGTTGTCCATTGTAATGACCACGTACTCGGTAATATCAACTCTATTATTAATTTATATTCTCTTTGAAACGAATCTGCGTTGGTACTTGCCTAACTGAAGTTTTAATTTCAAATTAAGGTGCCGTTGAATAATTCGATCAAAACTTTTCGGCAAATACGGGGATAGGGTAGGACGGTAGTTGGCAATGTTTTGTCATTCTCCTTTCTTGAATGTATGGCAGATTTTAGAAGTTTCCCATTTTTAGACGGATTCTCCACTTTTTAGACTGATGTGAAAAATCTTATACAGAACAGAGGCGATTTAAAAAAAGTATTCGTTAAGGTACATACATTGTTTTGAATATCAGAGAATTTCTTCCCGATTTTCTGCACTTTCAGGGGCCTATATCGATCTATTATATCCTTTTTCGCCTCAGCATACAATCTACCCTTCTTCATCCTGTCCATGAAACCTTTTCTCTTTCTTCCTCTTCCCCGCTTGCCCAACATCCTTCCCTCCATCACACTCTTGGCAGCCCATCGCCCCTTATTACATCCTCCAGCCACCTACTCTGCCGATCTTGAATTTCATTTAGAAGTTTCCTTTCGTCGCCCACCATCTCAAGCACTTCCTCGTTAGTCTTCCTCTCCGTCCGCCTCACCTTCTCCATCCTTCTCCACACCCACATGTCAAATGCCTGCAGCCTGTTCTCGTCCTTCTTTCTGAGGGTCCACGTTTCTGCCTCTTACAACACTACGCTCCGTATCAAGCTCTTCACCAGTCTCTTCTTCACATCCTTACCCAAGGTTACCCGAGGTAATCTTATGGCTTATCTACTTTCTGATAATCCCGCACTGCCCTTCTAAAGCATCTACCAAAGCTTGCAGTCCCTTCGAAGATCCACTAACCAGTACCTGATCGTCCGCGTATCAAACCGACATTATCAGATACCCTGCTGCTTTGATTCCGACCTCAAGTTCTCACATGCCTGTCTCACCATTTCCTCATCATGAAAGTTAAAAAGCAATGGCGACAGTGGGCACCCTTGTCTTACCCCGCGACCTATAGTTGCCCACCCTGATACACCGTCAGCCACCCTCACCTGCGCCCTTTGCTTCAAAGGTGCGATTATGCTGACAAATAATACTGGCATCCTTTTAAGTTATATGCTGGAATTGTATATAGGTCTACCGATTTTTTGTGTTTTCATTGGTTTTATAACATCGTAAACTTCTTTTAAATGGATTTGGTCTTAAGTAAATAAGCTATTTATATGGTTGTTATCGTGATGAATATCACATGTACTTTTGACATTTTCTGGAGGGGCAATTACCAGACTAAATAATTCTTGAATGCGTTTACAATTTCACTTAGAGTGACTCAAATGACGTATATTTGAAATTAAACCTGTCTGATGTCATATTTTCAAAAAATAATTCGGTTACCATTACAAATTTCACGATTTATTCGGTTCAGGTGACCATAAAATTCAATGTGAATGTCATTTGTAACCCCAAATCTCAGCTTAATATGCATGAATTTTCGATAGGGTGATGCATTTCTCTAACCTTCTTCCTGTGGCTACCCTTTTCTTTTTATTATATTTTCATGCTGCAACTATAGCATTGAGTGTCTGTATCTATACGTCTCACATTTCGGGATGAATGCCCCCATCGCTTGGTACAAGTAAGTATAAAACATATCCATGCCCGAAAAACTTTATTAACTTTAGTGATGGCATACTATTCCTTTGTTGCTAATTCCTCATCTAACTTCTGTTAAACCTTTTAACATTTTTAGAATAACCTGAGGTTTGAAAATTGTCTTTTTAGAAACCTCCGTCACAATATCGAATTTTAATAGCTAGGTGATATTTGTCTTCCTTCAATATTGCCATACATTTTCACAGAGACTTAATATTAATGTCATCCAAATTTGTTCTTATTTTTGGCGATGTTTCTCCGTTCAAGTCCCATTTGATTCAAGAAAACTCTCTAATCCGTATAATCAGGTTTAGTTTAATGGATGTTAGAAGACATGTAATGCGGGCAGTTAAAGTCTACTAATACATTTTGGCCCATTGCAAAGTATATGTGCCTCATAAAAATGTGTTTCATGCTCACCAAGCCCAGAATGCAGGGGAAAATAAACGATGTATATGCACAACCATGCACAACCATTTATAGATAACTTAATCCAGAGATACTATTATCAGTTTCAAGCTCAGATTTCAAAAGGCTTAATAGATTTTTATGTATCTATGATCATAACCGTTACACCACCACCTAAGGTTTTACCAGTTATTTATTTATGTATTATAAGGTAGGTTTTTATGAACTTCAGAGAAACTCCTCCCAGTTTTCCACGCTATCAGGCTCCTATCTCTCTCTAGCATTTCCTTTTTCGCCTTATCGTATAAGTACCCATTTTTATCCCCTTCATAAAACGAAATCTATTTCTTCCCCTTCCCCGCTTGCCCAACATCCTTCCCTCTATCACAGTGTCGAACATTACCCCATAAACTTCTTCCAGCCATCTACCCTGCTTATCCCGGATTTCCTTCAGAAGTTTCATTTCCTCATCCACCATAATCACCACCTCCTCGATCGTCTTTCTTTTCGCCTATCGCACTTTCTCCACCTTTCTCCGTACCCACTTCTCAAACACCTGCATTCTATTCACGTCCTCCTTTCTGAGGGTCTTCCTTTCAGCACCATACGACTCTACACTCCATATCAAGCTCTTCACCAGCCTCTTATTCACATCCTAACCCAAAGTCCCCGTCATCAGCTCCCTTCTATTATTAGGCGCCACCTTAGTTAATGCTATTCTCCTCCTCATGTCCCTGCATCCATACCTATTTTCTTATAGAGTACCTACCGTAGCAACCTACTTCTCAAGTAATCTAAATGCTCTACTTGCTCTAATTTTAAGCCCCCCAATTTTATGACCAGCCCTCTTTGCCCTAGAGAATCTCATTACTTTGGTCTCTTTATGATTTATCTTCATCCCCATTTACCGTTCTGAAATTCTAAGGCATCCAAGTTTGCAATCCCTGTTTTAGGAGTAAGCCGTGAATTTCTGTATTTTCTATTTATCTTAAAATTACAATGCAATATAAGAAATTAATTAAGAATTGTAAAATTACCACTCATTTTTCTCTCCAATTCCATCACATTTATATTCAAACAAGTTTCGCCATCTTCCTTCAAGGCGAATTTCGAGGGGGGGTTTATGCGAACTAGATGTTCAGACATCAACTAGACTGAGGCCTGAACATCTAGTTCGTATAAAGCCCCTCTCGAAATTCGTCTCGAAGGAAGATGGCTTGGTGGTGTAACTGGCTAACACACCTGACCGGCAATTGGGAGATCCGGGTTCGAATCTCGGTTAAGTCGAATGATTTTTTTCAAAGCGAATTTCACCCCTGGTGTATATGCACCCGTGCGAGTGACTTCGTACTACATCATTTGTTACATGCAATGTTTGGAAATTTAACTTGTGAACTTGAACTATTGACACCTGCAAAATCTTTCCAATCATCATTAAAAGTTCAATCATAAGATTGGTTAACCACAGCCCTCCACCCTTCCCTATCCAATGCTAGTTCCCTTACCTCATTGTATCTCGTCCTATGTACTTTACTCTTTATTTGGTCCATGCACTTATTCCTGAGTCTTCCTCTGCGAACTTTCCCTCAATTTTACCTTCAATTACTTTCTTCACAAACCCATTTTGTATCCATCCAATCCATCTGGCTCTTCTTTTCTCTTTGATATTCCATAAGGTCTTTACTTCTTCCCCTCTTCTGCATTACTTATTTTGTTTGTCTATTTTATCTTCAGCATCCTCCTCCAGCACCAGGTTTCGAAGGCTTCTAGTCTGCTCTAGATAGCTTTTCCAATGTTCCATGCTTCTGATCCTCAGAGTGCTACGCTCCACAAGAATGTTTTCACATACTGTTTCCTGGTTTGTAGTCATATCTTCTTTGAGCACAGCAGTTGTCTTTTTCCCATAAACGCCTTCTTAAGGTGGACTATTCAACGCTTGATGTCCGTTATACTTCATCCGTCCAACGTGATGGTAGTTCCGAGATAGGTGAAGAAATCCACTTGCTCTAATTTCTCTCCTCTCAGGGTAACTTCTACCATCAGCAATCTTTGTAATATAAATATTATATTCTAAATGATTAAAATTAATTATATATGTCAAAGCACTACTCCAAGATTCGCTGAAGAGCGTAATATATCGGATGATTAACGAACTATAAGTGGGTAGGATACATGGAATGGAATAGGAACGGGTTAGTGAGTTAAGAGTGTAAAGTGTGAAGCATCAGTGTTTCGCATTGTTTTTTCATGCCGTGATCATTGATATTTTTTTTTCTCCCCGTGGTCGGGGAAAATTGATATACTTTCGCGGGGCATATACAATTTATTTCGCCGTGCGCCTAAGGCGTCGATTCTGCTGCATGATCGCATTTGCGCCGTCACCGCTCTTTCGTCCCCATCCTTTCCGAACCCCGACCATACTGCATCCCCTCCCCCAGCCCACCCACGCAACCCATCCCTCTCCGGATAGAACACCGATGAAATCAATATGCCAGGTCGCGCACTGACGAAAAGGGGGTGTCCTTTTACAGTCGCTGCTCGCTGGATGGTGATGGACGCGCTAGGCTACCCCTTAAAAACTGGTTGCTGGCAAAGAATTGAATTTCCCGTAAAAAAATTAATCCATTGTTACCCATATCTACATACTATCCTGCCAGCCTCTGCATGGGTGTGTGGCAGGGGGTGTTAGGACACCAGCCTTGTAAAGGTGGAAGGGATAAGGTTTTGGGAGGTGAAATGGTGACCTGTTTTATGGGAGTGTATTTCGGGGAGGTCAGTTTGTATTGTGGTCGCTTATGTGCGCGGAAAGAACGAGTTTTCGCACCTATCTGTTCGGCAATGTATCTCTCTTATTTTAATATTGTTTTATTAATTTTAATAATTTTAATATTTAAATATATTAATTATTCGCTTCTGTAGGACCTAGAGACGTTGTGAGGTGTCATGATAACATTGTGTGTCGCTCTGAAACACAACAGGTCATAATTTCTCAAGCAAGCTAATTGTAGCATGTAGATTCCGAGTCCCTAGGGTCTCCCATCCCTGTTAAAGTTGTGAAACACTATATTTTCGCTAGTAGCAGTTTTTAACGAAGTGTGCTGCATTTCTTCGTATTTTATTAATTTTTTTGATGAATCTTTACGACCAGGGCCCCAAATGCTAGCGGCGAAAACGAGGCCTAGCCAGAGCGAAGTATCATCTCTCTTTTACTTTTTCATCTAAGGACCTTCCTGCTATACGCTTAACAAAACCTAATTTCTTTAATGTTGTGCCGCATATGTTTTTTATATGTTGTGCATCATGATGTACCCGAAGTTAAGGTAATTCCAAGATATTTAACTGTATCTGAAGATTTTATGTTGACTCCATCCACGGTATAGGTATGACATTTGTGTGATGACTTTCCCAGGAAATTAACTGTGGTGCATATACTTAGGTTTAACTCTAGCCCCCACTCCTGGAACCACGAGATATTAGTATTTCAGAGCAGTAATTGACCGATCCGATCGAGGGGAAAAATATAGGTTCAATCTTTTAAGAAAGTTTGATGTAGACTCTTTTTGGCCGGGCGTTCAACATATTTTGCTAGAGCTTAACTATTATGGTAGAAACGATCACAGGAATAAGATTAACGAAATAGACTGCAGAACCGATTGATTTAAAATGTCATTTTTTCCACGTACGATAAGGGAGCATAATAATTGCTATAGATCGGGTCTAGAATGCTGAACAGGTTAAATAGGTTTTTCAGTAGCGCTAAATATCTCAATATGATTATTAGCTACTAACCTCGCATGCAATCTCCGGTATAATATACTCTTGCATGTTTTATTACCTTGTAGTGAGTGCTATTTATCTGTCGCATTAATAATACTAACCAGTACTTGTATAATAATGTACTGCATGGTAGCATGTTCTTCTACGTATAATTCTCCTAGTTTCTGGTCTGCGTACCGTTGTCCTGACTGCTTTTGGCCTGCGCCTGGCATCTGGGGGAACATGCGCGGTTCTGATTTCAGTTGGGATGAGTGCTGCATGCCGTGTGTGGAATCACTCCGTGCCACACACCCCAGTGGCGGCTTGCACGGTATTTCGTAGATATAAATGTATAGACCAAATATTATTCCCTGGGAAAACCTCGTTCGTTTCCCATACCACTCAATTTATCCCATCCCATCCTCTCCAACCCCATCATCTCAAACCCCTCCATTCTACGGACATGTTCTTTCCGCAATGACCGACTTCACTGGATTGAAATAATTTCACGTTCTACGACGTCGCAAATCGGTGCACAAGGGAGTGGCATTGGAAGGAAGAGGTAAAGGCAGTCAGTGTGGGGCCCAGAATGATGTTAGCGCGAGGCGGAGGCGTCTTCACAGTGGGTGGTTGACTCAAGGTGGGAGAGTAGAAAATGGGGATGCGGGAGAATGTGGCTTGATTGCTCTGGAGACCTTTTTGTGTAAAGGGCAGGGCGGGCGGGAGGGGCGATGGCGATGGTTGCCAAGCGGGTGGCCAAACGGGTTGAAACAAACAAAACACACACACAAACACATTCGAGGCTCGCCTCCTTCGCCCTCTTCACTCTCTCCAACCTTCCCCCCCCCTTCCTTCCTTTCTCGCCCTATCCTAAATTAATTTTCCTTCGCACAACCCCCAATAATCATTAAAAAGACGAGGGCAATGAGGGGTTCCCGAAGTAGGCTAGTGATAATAATTTTTGCTAATTATTCTATAATTTCGATCACTATTGCTTTTAATGGTGCGACAATAAGGGAAATAGATTTTAGAACAGATATTTTTCAAATGTTGTTTTTCCCGCGCACGATAAGAGACCATAATGGCTGCGTTGAGACGTTGAAATAGGTCAGTTAGTGTAGCTGATTTATTCGTATGCCCCCTAAAGCATGTTTTTAAATCTGCCGAGTTGTGCTTACACCATGTTTTGCATGTTCTCCGCATGACTCTTGTGTCACGTTTACGTAGTTGCATTATAGATTATTTTAGTTGTTTCTGTAGCATGTTTAGTATAACCATTATGTGGTGCATGTTGGTGAAAGTTAATTTCTTCTCTCTAGTTCATGTTGGTGATAAGTCCCCCCCGTGCAAAATACTCTTTTGTTGGCTTGTAGGGTAATAAGTAGATGTAGATTAACATTCCCCTCCGAGTCCCTGGCGAGCAAGGAATGGTTGTAACCAAGATATAAGATGCAACTAATAAATGACAGGCAATCACGACGAATTTTTATGTGGCCTCTTTTCCGTAATATGTATCTTACTGTAAATTAATTGGCACATGATAAAGTGTCACATCAATCAAATTCTTTTGCTGTTCAGATACATTGTCTGGGTACATACAGTGGGTACATTCAATCATTTTGCATCAACATGGCTGAACTACTCCTCAAGGAGCTATGATGACACGAGAACCTGTCATTCCTCTTCGACTTGTCACTAGCTAGGAAATTTAATGTTTAGTCAATTTTTAGCGGCCGTATGTATCCATTTATAGAAGTATTCTCGGATCTCCCATAGTTACCTGACCAGGTGGAAGACCCGCGAAGACTTCACTTACAGCATGCGCCGGACTGAGATCAAACCCTACATCATAAACACGATGTATTATGGGAGTGTATTTGTGGAGTGAATATTTAGGATGTGATGTAAATTTTTGTAGAAATCGAGGATTGTCAATAGATATCTTTCTGCTATGATTACAAGTTGACAGTCATGGAAGGTGAAGGACTGGGAAAAAATTTGTTTCAGGTTTCCGCGGCGAGCAGGTATTCTTTCAATTTCTTCTTCGGGATTCAGCCGCGTCGTTGTTTTTCCAACAACGTTTCCCCTCCTCTCCTAAAGGCGTTCTCAGGTCTAAGATAGGAGCGCTTCTTTCTGGCGGGCGTTTACATAGTAGAGTCAGTCGCTTCTGATTGGCTGCCATTTTTGGGGCTAAAACCACTTTTGGCGCCATTTTTTTATTTTTCTCTCCCTGGTTTGTGCTAGCACTCTCTTCCACTTAGTCGCTAGGTGGTAGCCATCTTCCCTGTTCATGTTGTTTGGCCATTTTGTAATTTCGATCGCTTACGTAATGAATCGTGGGAAGTATCGATTTTCCCCGCTCAGGACTTCGGTTTCTACGAAGCAGATCGAGTGGCCAGGTCCAGGCCAAGCATGCTCGGCTACAGCTGAGAGGTGGTCCTGCTTCTTTTCTGTCGCCTTTTGGTGTTCCTTCACTCTGCAAGCGATCGCCCTCCCAGTCTGGCCCACGCAGGATTTCCCACTAGATCAGTTTATCTTGTTTACTCTCTCCTTCTTGCTACTGGGAATCCGCTGTTTTAGATTGGGCATAATGTCACCGATTTTCTAAAGACTGGGAAAATGTTTACCTGTAATTATGGAAAAAAGTTGTCCAATGTCAATTCTCAAAACCTACAAAAATGTACATCAAAACCTACACAAATGCTCCACTGAATACACTCCCATAATACACGTCACCATTTCACCTCCCAAAACCTTATCACTTGCATCTTTACACGGCTTGTGTCCTAACAACCCCTGCCACACGCCCATGCGGCGGCTCTAAGGGTAGTATGTAGATATAGATTTTTCTGATCTAGAGAGGTAGATTACTGATCTGGAATACTAGCATCTCTAAAATCCAGATCAGTTCAGTCCAGTTACGGACCAAATATTTTAAACTGGGTTACCATTTAAAAGAACTTCTTTTAATTGGGTGGAAGATATAATATTTTCCGTGTTTTCCCCCTACCCATGAGTGTGACGCTCATAGTTATTTTACTGACAAATTAGCGAATGTATTTCACATCGCAATGTGATTTTGTATGTAGCGAGTGTGGTTGGTGTGAGACATTGATGTAAATGGATTTGATCGAGAACATCTGTATTTTTATAAATATTACGTGGAATGTTGTTTTCAGAGCCACGCGGCAGGCATTGACACTAGTGACCGGAGTCCAACTCGAGAGAATTTTAACTCTTGGTCAAATTGCTAGGCCCTAAAAAGCTCAGCCATTTTTCCCCAAACTTTTAGGTGCCATGCAGAATGTCTCTGCCAGACAGGCGAGGTTATTTTTTTTTGGGAAAAGTGTGTGGGAAATTTTCTGGAAATTGCCCACGTTGTACATGCATAGGTGCAAAATTTTATTGACAAATATGAAATTTAGATAAACGATTTTTATAACTTTGACTATATTGCCATAAGTTTGACACCCTCCATTCATTTATTTTATATTTAAAGATAGTACAGGTCTGAAATGAATGGGTGCCGTATGGGGAACAGAAGGCATCCTGATTATTAGTTTATTCCTTGCTTTCTATTTTTATTGAATTAATTGACGTATTCGATATTCGACTCTCTTTCCTCTCTCGCAACTTTAATCTTGTGAGATTCATGCATTTTTTTTCGACTTACAAGGCGCCAGGGTTTTGTTTGTTCGCTCTCTTATAGGTGCTGGTTTCTTGCTCTTTTCATAAAATGAACCCCTTGGATAAGGTAGCGGCTCTTGGTTCACATGGCCGCAATTCCTCTGAGAAAGAACTGGTTCGACTTATTTAACAATCTGTTTTGCTTTAAAATCTTCTTAGTTTGACTTACAAGGCACTTGGGTTTTGATCGTTCAATGATAGATGCTGATGTCTTGCTCTTGTCATAAAACTAACTTTTTGGGTACGGTAGCGGCTCTTGGTTCACATGACCGTGATACCTCTGACAAAGAACTGGTTCGATTCATGTAAGAATCTATTTTGCTTGACCCTAGTTCCTCACCTTGTTTGTACCAACTCTGGGGTCAACAACTGGGGTATGATAAAAGAATTATAGCGCGTGCAAAGGAGATCCGCTAGGTTTGTTAAAGGCCGTTATGATAATTGTATAAGTGTTACGAGTTTAGTAGAAGAACTAGGATGGGAATTACTATCAAAACGCAGGTTCAAATTTAGGTTCAACCATTTAAGTAAATTCGAAACCGATTTGTTCACAGATGACGTTAGATATATATTGAGAACCCCTGCGTATTATGCTAGGTTTGATCATATTAACAAGATTAGAGAGATAGATGGTCATACCGATAGATTTAAAATGTCATTTTTCCCGCGTACTATAAGAGAGAACAATAGGCAGCGTAGCAAAGGGATAGGTATGTGAAATATAGTTAGAGTAGTCTGCAGTGCATGATGCATGTAATAACAACCAATAATCCCTTCCTTATTATGTAGTTACTAACCATCTAGCTCCATGTGACCCTATTATCTAGCATATCTCCCTTAAATATCCTAGTTGCATGTCAATAGTGCATGTTTGGTGATCTTCACCCCCTGCCACACACCCTCGTGGTGGCTCGCAGGGTATTACGTAGATGTAGATGTAGATGAACTCTTTCAAACGGACATCTATGGTACTGTACGTAGCTCCCGTTGAAAGTTTGCTTATCAAAAGCTACAATTTCTATCCGCGGATCTCTGCACAAGTAAACTCAGTGAAGGTTATGTTTTTCAAAAATTCTGCATCCTGGAAGACTCATGGGCGACTCCTACTCTCAGAGGGAAGAGCGAATTCACTCTACTTTTTTCTGGCACTGCTTTTAGCGGCGTGCGTCCTAAGGCAAATATGCTCTGCATTTGCAAAGCGAACCTTTTTCCTTGAGCGCAGGAGAACAGCGAAAGGTTTTAGTGGATGCCCCAGTGGGATATCTCCTTACAAATCTACTTAGCAATCGATTTCCGTGTCTCATCCGACCTTTCTGAGGAATAATATGGTCGGTCGCCTATTTAATAGAAATCCGACTCTTTTTTTTGAAGGAAACGCGGTAGGGATTTTGTTAAATTAAATTTATTTTTCAACCGGTCGCCGTTAGTATTGCGTCATAGTTTTTATCTACTCAGTAATCTTCGATCATTGTCACTTGCCTAAACCAATTATTTAAGCTATCTCAAATCTAACCCGCGAATGGATTGATTATTATTCGAAAATATTAATTCCTTTTGCATGAATTATTTTTCTCGCTTTTGTTTTCAGTTGTTTTTCCCAAAAAATACTTCGGAAATTGTTAATTGACATTTATAGATATTTACCTTGAAATCGAATCCCAAAGCTAACTCAAAATGAAGGCATAAGTTAGGACCTGATGAAGCCGACTGGAATGGCTGCCGGCGAAACGGTCATCCACAAAAATGGTGCAACGCGGGGAAAACCCGAAAAACGTCAGTAATCGATATGAAAATAGTTTTTTGTTCGCAGGCTATGTTTTATCTAAAGCTTGAACTCACTTCTTTTGCATGAGCTAATATATTATACTTTTTTAAAATCTGGTTGTAATCTTATTTAACAGTTTATTAAAGCTTATTTAACCAATCGTCGTTTATAAGTCTTTGGTGGTGGTATAATTGCCGCGGCGATGTTTTTTCCAAATAAACTATCCTTTTATTTATGGATCTTGCATTATTGTTATTATTTATCGCAAATTATTTATTTAATGAGTACTGGAGAACGGTTCTAATAGTAATTACATTATTTTACACACTTTTTTCTCCTTAGTTTTATGCCCCGCTTTCAGATTCTCTAATTTTATTTTTCGATCCATCTTATTCTCCCTCGCTACTCCTTTGGGCGCCAAATCTTCTCCTACATCTACATACTACCTAGGGAGCCGCCGCTTGGGCGTGTGACGGGATGTTAGGTCACAAGCCGTGTAAAGGCGTGAAAGAAGAGGTTTTCGGAGGTGAAATGGTGAAGTGTATTCATGGAGTGTTTTAAGTGGAGCTGCGGTTTTAATATAGTCACTTGTTGTGTATGACAAGAATGAATTTTGGCACATATCTGTTCGGCAGTGAATCTCTCTTATTTTATTGCATCTTTCGGTCCTTGAAATGTCCAATCCATCCGTAGACCCTCCTATTATACGCTTGATAAATACGAGTTTCTTTAATGCTGTGCTGCATATGTTTTGTATGTATGTTCCCCACGACGTGTCTGAAGTTAAGGTAATTCCAAAATGTTCTCTAGACCACAGGCCAGTTACAACTAGATTATCGGAAAACCCTATGTTTACTCCAACCACAGTTTAGATATGGCATTTGTGATATGACTTTCGCAATGAGTGTACGGTGGTCCATTTACTAAGATTATGTTCTAGCCCCCCACTCCTGACTCTACGAATGAACGTTGTTAAGGTACAATGATAGAGCGTCATAGCCCGCGTCTTCGCTAATTTCGTGGTAGATGCATCGTCTGCAAATAATTATAATTTTTTGCTAACCCGAGAACTTATAATATTTATATAAAAATGAATAAGAGGGGGGCGATCAGGCTTCCTTGTGGAATACCGGATGTGACTCTTAACATATCAATGCTAATACCATCAATAGCTACTCTCAGTTTGCGATCGCTGAGTTAGTTCTGTATGTAATTCACTATTTTTTCTTATATTCCTCATGATTGCAATATGTATATGAGTTTTTTTGTGAGGAACCTTGTCGATTGTTTTCTTGAAATCAAGGAATATCGCATCAACTAGTTTTTTTGATTCACCTGATTTTAGGATGTCATGTAGAAAGATCGCGACCTGTGTTTCGTAGAATGTACCCTTCCGGAAGCCGAGGTACCTGCCGTGTAAGAAGTTTCGATTATCCAGGAATGTCATAATATTGCTAACAACAGTGTGTTGGAAGATAATATATATAGGTGATGTTAACGATTAGGATCATAATTTCCTGGGTCATATCTGTTTCCTCTTTTTATATATTGGTGTTCAATTGTTATTATCCAGTCTTGAGGCACTTTGCCTTCGGATAATGATTTTGTTAAATATGATTTTTAAGAATGGTGGAATCTGTTGCGATAACTCCTTGAGATAGCGTGCTGGTATTCATTCTGAACCTGGTTAGGTTTAGTCTAACTCCGTTTATAGTTACTCCATCACTTTGAATACTTATTAAATCCAGGAATGTCTAAATTGTGTACTATGTCATATTTGGAGTATTCGATTACGAAGTAGTGGTTTAAAAAAATGGCCCTGTCAATACTGTTCGTGACTACTTTTCCGTCTGTGTCCAATTAAGATAGACCAGGCTTTTAGTCATTATTGATGCAAATTACTCTTATTCTCTGATGAGCATACTCGCAAGAAACTTTCTTGTCCGTCTTGAGAAACTCGTATTCCGGGAAAGCATCAGATCTCGCTTCTAAGTCAAATATCTTGTAATTACTATAACTTCAGACATCTCGGGTAGAGCAAATGTACAAAAAATATGCGGCACTGCATTAAAGAAAATAGGTTTTGTTAAGCGTATAATAGGAAGGTCCTCTGTGAAAATGTAAAAGAGAAATGCTACTTCGCTCTGGTTAGGCCGCACCTCGAATACGCAGCGAGCATTTGGAACCCTGATCAGAAAGATTGAATCAAAAAAATAATAAAATAAAGAAAAATCTGCACACATCGTTAGAAACTGCTACGAGTGAACATATAGTGTTTTACAACTGTTAGAGGGATTAAGGTGGGAGCTCTAAAGACTAGGATGATACACGCTAGGCTTAGCTCGCTTGAGAAATTCAGACGGTCAATGCAATTCTGAGATTCAGAAGTGTTTCAGAGTGATACAGAGAGTATTATCCTATCGCCTAACTACATCTCTTGGCCTGACAGAAGTGATTAAAATAAGAGAGATACTCTGCCGAACATACAGGTACAAAAACTCGTTCTTTCCGCGCACAATAAGCGACCACAATAAAAACTGAGCTCCACTCACTACACTTCCATAATAAACCCCACCATTTCACCTTCCAAAACCTTATCTCTTTCATCTTCACACGTCTGATGTCCTATCACCCCCTGCCGCATGGCCATGTGGCGGCTCGCATTGTAGTACGTAGAGGTTGAGATACTTTTGGAGGAACTTGCACGAGCCCCATTGGGAACCCCATTGTTTGTTGCCGCCTGAACAAAGAGAATCTCTGCCGTCAAAGAAATAAAGTGAGGCATTCCCTCCCATTAATTATGGAATATACATTAAATTTCATGATATTAAAGAAGTATTAAGAATTTATCTTATCAATTAAATGCGTCAGTTACTTATGTGTGGGCGATTAAAAATACAAAATTAACACAGTAATCATTGCTATTGTAAATTTGTCGTTGTCCTTAAAACGAGAGATTGCCTGGATATAAAGAGTTCTCTGGCTCCCTTCAAATGAATGCTGAATGTTACGTTTCCATGTCGAGGTATCTTCCCGTTATTATTTAAATAGTAAACAAATTGCTTTAAAATTTTAAAATTGTTTTATTGTTAAAATATTTATTTACAACTGGTGTTCATACCACGTGAAACACAATTAATAGAAAGCCCAAAAATAGCTTTCCATCTGCCATCAATTTTATCCCCTCTAGTTTCTACGTCGAGATCCTGTGAGATGGATGAACATGAGCGAGAGCTTTTGGGCGGTGACTCGCTTCCATGGAACCAGGCAATCCTTTCAACTTACTCCGGATTTTTGGTCGATAAAATCAAATGTCTAGAACCTTCAAACATTATCCTAAGTGATTCAGTACCGAAAATTATGGGCGTGAAGTATGCTTGCGGATGCAAAAAGAGCAAGCAAAAAAGATGCAAATGTTCGTCAAAAATTACTCAACGCATTGAGTAACGATGGAATCCTCTAGATAAAGAGTGAAAAATTTCAATATATTGGTTTAAACTATAAAAGGAGGTGACAAACGTTTCACTTAAAATTTCCGTTAATTAAGTAGCTATCTTTAATTATGTCCTTATAGCAGCGTGTATTAAGCTATATATGTTGAAGTGAATATTGAGCGACCGTTGCTTATCCTTCGCTATGGAAAAATAGAGTTGTATCCTGTCGACCCCCACTTTATGATACATTCCTCTCGAGGAAGTTAAACTTAGTTAATTAAAAAAGGAATTAGTGAAAATTTGACAATATTTTAAATGTGATTTTGAATCATAAAATCTCTTTTTTAAATTAAAAATTTTAACTTTACTATTCCCTAACTGTCAACATTTCCTGATTTGTCAGTAACAATAAACAGAATGATGTCGCGCAGCGAAGGCTCGAGGCACCGATCCCTCCCCCCCTCTCCTCCTTATTCCCATTACCCACACCCATCACCCGAAGACTACCTTCCCCCCTCTCATTTTTGACTATTTACGCTGTGTTTTACTATTTCTGTACCTGATTTAGTCGCGCAATGATGAAACCCGGGTCTTACCGAACGTAATGAATCTTTTGTGGAAAACTAAAAATTTCATTTCATTTGACAGTAACTCTGATGAATTTTTTTAACTTGCTAATTTAAAAAAAAACTCTTAACCACGTTTGAGCACACATTTGTAATTTTCATTCAATTTGGAACATATTAACGACACACTTTAGACTTTTATTTTTTCAAAAATATGTTAGAATTTTTAGGTGACTTTTTCGTATATTTAGGGAATTTATCTCCGTGCTCTATGTATGAAGTACGCACCGTTATACTTCTGATGCTATCGAGTCGTCTGAACTTCTTCACTTTTTAAAACAAATTCCCTCTGGAGGGCATAGCCATGACATTCTCATGGAAAGCGACTTGAATTTTTTTGCCTGGTATCTCGAGGAGTAGTACCGTAAGTGGCCTATGTTTTTTACGTCACTATTAGCCGGTTGCAAGAACATTTAGTGATGGAATCAATAGTTATGAGGTCCATGAAATTATAGATTTCATAAAAATATTCGGGTTGCAGGAATACATCGACTAGTTACTTAACTTATTTACCGATAATTAATAGCTTTGAATATAAGTTCTAATCTTCAACCGCCGGATAAAAGTGATGAAAGTTAAGCCTATGAATAATTACTAATGCACATTTTTATTAGTCAGTAAAAGTAAATTTACTTCTCATTCGTCTCAAACAACTCTTTTATCAAGCAATTAAGTCTCCAAGGCGTTCATTGCGCATCCGCCATCTTGGCTACATATGGAAATCATAACTCCATGCCATACGTTGTGTAACCAATAAATTTATCGAATGTTTATGCAACGCTTATGAATGGTTGCCATGTCCTATGAGTCTCATAACTTTATAGAATGCATATGTGTCGTTCCTGCACCTGGCCATAAAAAGGTGATATATTTTTCCTCACCAAGCGGCTAGAGTAACCAGCTTTTATGTGGAATGATTCAAGCTCAAATTACCTTAAATGTGGATTCTTTCTGCCAGCAGATGCTTCTTGGAGATGAGATCACTCGCGTGACCAGGAATTCTTCCTGGTCTACCATGAGACCCACCTTTCCGCTGAAATCTTTCCTCAAAAATGACTGCCATGACGGCACATGGGCATTCACACGATCAGCTGAAGATAGCGTTACCCTTGGGGTAGTAATTTTTTATATGAAGCTAGCATGACAACAAGGTAATTAGATATCACGATAGTCTATCTTCTTTCTTCGTTTGATCAATCGATCGATATCGAGCAAACAACATGCATGTTGAATCGACGGTCTTAGCGTGAAAGCAACGCTACACAAAATGTGATTCTTCAAAACTGTTATAGCACTACATGCAAAGATTGGTAGTACCAATTTGCATGCAATATATAATAGTACCATTACATTACTATTACACACTGTGTGATTATTCACTGGCAGGTTACGATATATATTTCTGAGATCATCATCAAAGTTAAAATATCGATATTTCAGCATCCCCATATGAGTTCAATTATCAGTACCTAAACTCTGATGGTATTTTTTTTAGCATCGAAGCTCGCCAGTAAATTGAAGCATTGTTTTAAATTGTTGAAAATAGACTCTTTCATTAAAAAAACAATATTTATTTAATTTTATTTGGAATTCGCAGCTACCCAGTCTCAGTAGCTTAAAATCACTTCGCCCGTGATCGTGAAAAGCTTGTCCAAAATTAAAAAGTTTTCCTCGCTGGCTCGTCCACCTTAATTGCATTCTCATAATCGATAATATCACGAGATTGGATTCATTCGCCGTTTTCTTGGGTTGAGGACAGGTGTTGTCGTGGTAGGAATCTCGTTGACATATTCCCGGATCCTCGTGAGCGAGTGGATTCGGGAAAAATTAAGACGCAGATGTGATAAATTGAACCTGGACCAATCTAGTGGGACCAGTACGGGAAGTCGATGAATGTGTTGGGAGGATAGTGACGTCTTGAATGAAGCATCTAGCGTCACCCGCGAGAGAGTGCTAATCTCTTTGGGGCTGTAACTTTTCTCCATTGTCATCTACCTCAGGAAATTTCTCGTCATTTTTATTTTCATGGCGATATCTATTTGTAATTATGATCAGATTTACCTTTGAAATCCCCTTTCTTCCCTGTATAGTCCCTTGTGCGACATACGGGGTTTCAATTAAAATGAGCACTTTTTTAAGTTGCCTACTTCATCCATGTCACTATTCCCACGTGGAGAGTTATTTCATCTTGTATATATTTTTTTTTTAAATTTCGGAGCGGGAAATTCTGGTCGATTTGGAATTTTTTTCGGTCGACAATATGTATAGCGTCAAAGATTTATTTCATAAGCGTTTTCTACGATGCCAATTTCATGTATTTTCAAATGTTGAAAAAATCCCTGCAGAGGAGGATATATTTCAGGGGAAACCCGATCCCTACTTGAGTGTCTTGTGGAGGGCACTTCAAGTATTGACCTCAGTCTGTCGGATGAGACGTTAAACCGTGGTCCCCTTGGCGCCTTTCGTTAAGACCAGGCTAATGCCGACGCCGGGCATCTATCAACCCTTCCCCCCTTACCCTTTCCCCTATGGCACAAATGACCATTGCTGTCGGTCGCCTTCCAAAAATCCAATCAAATCTAGTGTTGAAAGCTTCACGATTTTTGTATTTAAACCATTTTTCGTGGCACTGTACCACGTTCTAATTTCTTGCCGAGTCTTATATAATTAAGTCAGAGACATGCCTCCGAAAAAAGAAGTGGAATCTCTGAACAATGCACAGAAAGAGAGAGGAGAGGTATGGACCTTAAATGAATAATTTCTGCCACTTACGGAGCTAAACCTGGAACTTTAGGTTGGGAAATCAAAATATACTGAATTCAATGTCTTCTCATCAGAAAAGCCGAGTTTAATAATCGGACAAATTGACTGAGAGCGATAGAATGTTGATATAAATCACAGGTTGGACATTTTGAAGTTAGCAATGAAAGTTAACGATTTTGGAAATACTTAAAGTCAATTACGGATACTGACTTACTGCCCCGTGCAGAGTCAGGTCGAAGGCAATGGACACTTCCGCTGTAAACGTCCTGCTGCGCAGCTGTTTCCACGTTTCACTACCACTCTACATGGTTATTGTGCTCTCTGCAGACGGCATTGATGAGTTTCTCCTCGAGAAAATAAACGGTTGTCGAACGTATTTAGGTTCACGTGACATTTAGTTCAGCTCCGTTTTACGGCGAGGACAACTAGCAGTCGCGTGGTTTGGAAGCTACCCTTTCCTTCCTGCCCTAATGCTCTCCTGTCGTGCTCGTACGAGTTTAAGTTAACTTGACGGAAATACCATTTCACATAGAAATCAATAGCTTTGGTGTCGTTTTAAAGAAAAATATCTCACCCTTGTGGGTTGTGATATCTTTGGTAGATTTCTTTAAATACTTTCTCAATATATGTATTATTTCAATCAACATTTTTAAATTATATTTTCGTAGGTTCTATTGCGCACGTTGCTCCCATCTACTATTTGAGTCATCCTTGGTGCTACTTGTTCCACTTCATACCAACACATAAAAAAATTGTGCGCTGGTCTATTTATAGCGGAAAGTATTGAAATGTTTTTTATCATGATTTCAAAAAATGCTTTTATGTATTCGTGGAGCAAATTAATATAACAACAGACCTTGACTGGAAATCGATCATTTAATCACCTCATACCCACATATTATAGCGTTTGGAAAACACGAAATAGTGGCAATTTTGATGCATAGCGTTCGCATTTTTACATGGTCAATTTTCGTCGGTTTGTCACTCTCGCTATGACAATGCGGCAATTCCGTGCCCGCGACCGCCTATTATGACCCCTTTACGATGAATAGACGTGCCTTCCGCTGGAAGCCAACTTTCTCTGGGCGTAAAATACATAATTTAAAATCATCTTTAAAGATATCAGTATATAATACTAATTTTAATGAAGATATTTGCAATACTGGTGTCATTGCGGTTGCAAAGGTATAACTCAAACCTTGATTGCATCGCAAGTTTCCGAATATGCCGAGGTCGTGTAAAATGAACGTAGAAACATTTTTTTCCCTTAAATGTATTAAATACTTATTTAGCTAACTTATATTAGAATCTTCAATCTTTGTCCTAAATATTAAGAGAATGGCCATAACATTAAGTCGGGGCTTCAGATTTTAGTTCCGAAAACAGGGCCTTTTTTTTAAAATATGGTAAAAATACAAATAAGGAGAAAAATGTTGTACATGCATCAGTAAACGAAGAAATGATTATTATATCAAATGAATTTTATTTCGTTAAAATCTGTTGAACCTCTTCGAAGATACAGCCTCCTAAACTCAACGGACTCGACTTTTTAAATGTATTGTAGGTTCGTTCACAACGGCGGCCACCGGCATTCTCCATCAAGGCAGCTTAGATATATCGAGACTTGAAGAGCAGTTTATAGTGAGGAAAATATTACCCAGCTTAAAACTTGCAGGAAACCTAGAAAGAAGAAGCTTTCACCGACAGAAACTACCAACTTACCTAAATGCATACCGGAAACAATCCCGATAAATATTCCGAATAAATTTTTGTCGCTGGACAAGTTACGCACGACGGCCATGTTGGGTGGATATTTACAGAAAGCTTCACTCTCATGTATTGAGATATGTGTACTATTAATATTTTCATCATCGTGTCTCGAACATAATTGCTGATGTATTAATCTAAACTTAAAAATATATGCAGTGAATCCTGTATTAAGCGACCACGGACGGTTCCGCTGTAAAATAGTCGTTAAGAAGGGTGGTCGTTCGACAGGGGTTCAGTGTCTAGGAGTACGTATGTATTATGCAAATGTACGGGCGGGTGGATTTAAAAAAACGGAAAACTCTTGAAGCGACGGTTTTGTTAAAACCTATACCGATGACGTTAATTTCCTCATAATTTATTTACTCCTGGTAACTTTCAATGCATATTAATTTGATGTACGTGTACAGTGAAGCCTGTATTAAGCGACCACCGAGGCGACGGTCCTGCTGAAAAATGGTCGCTGTGAGGGGTCGTCGCTTGATATGAATGGTCGTTAGAGGGGTTTCACTGTATTTTTTTCTAGCTTCCTTCTACTGAAAATATATACAGTTTCTTTGCTTTTATAGTATTTAATAATACTTTATGATTAAAGAAAAGTTAATTTGTGGTGAAAAATTATTTTATATTCTATATTTCTTTAAAAAATTAATAAATGCCGTTTTAGCTCTGACATAGTCGGAGTCACAACCGGTGTCCCTCAAGGAAGCATGATCGGCCTTCTTTTATTCATTGTTCATATCAAATAGCCTAGGTTGTTGAGCTAGCACTAAATTAAGATTATTTGCAGACGATATAGCTATCTTCCGTGACATATAAACGAAGACGTGGACTTTGAAGTTCTGTCATCGGACCTTAACAACGTTCAATCGTGGTGCCTGGAGTGAGGGTTTGAATTAAATCTTAAGTAGGTAATGCACCACAGTTCACTTCCTGCGAAAATCATCTCACAAATGCCATATCTACACTGTGGGTGGAGTAAACATAAAATCTTCAGATATTGTAAAATATTGTGGAATTAACATTACATATTACCCCTGCTGGAAATCGAACTCGCGGCCTTTTCTCTCGTTCCCACCCCTTGGGGAAGGGGACCTCATCCCATCCCAAACCTTTTTTCTCCCTTCCTCTTCTAGAGAGCCTGATCCTCACACCCTTCCTCGAGGCATTTTTAGAACACAACCTTTATCATATCACCGATAAAACCTCTCCCTACCCATCGTCCCTCTCTCCGCTTTCCCTCCCTTCTCTCACAACCTCCAAATCCATTCGACCCCACTCCTCGTTCCCCTTTGAGCCGGCGCACAGTCCATCCGCCGCGTTGACTTTTTCCTCCACGTTCACGGCGTTGTCAGGACGGGGTAGAGTGGTGGTCACACATCCGGGTGTGTGTAGCTGTCGGTGAAAATTTTCCCGTGTGGGGGTAGGAGGGTGTGAAAGTGTGTGCAGGACGACGACGGAAGAGTCGAGGAATAAGGGCACCGGGGGTGTTGGACGTTGAAGAGGGAGGTCGGCAGAGGGGGCAGCATAATAGAGCGGTGACATTCGCGACCCTCCGGTTGCATGACGACGGCTTTTTTTGAGTCACGTATCTACGGCCGAGAGAAAAAAAGGAAATAGGTAATGATTACCTCTCCCCAAATACCCTATTTCTTCTTTGTTTGAAAAGGGGTGTTGTCTTTTTTGTTTTTCCTTTACGAATAAATGCGCCCGCAAGCTTCGATCGGCAGTTTTTTTTATAATTGAAACCCACTGAAAGGTTTGCCATTTAAGGAGCCATTGTGAAAAACTACTAAAAGATTGCTTTCGATAATAACTGAAAAATTTCCGTTACCACCATTTATGTTCTTTGATTGCTTGGACCAATGATTACATTTTTGATGAACCCCTTTCTCCAGCCATACGAACCGACCGCAGTGTCACATATGTGAACCTACGCATTTTGACATCAGTTCGCGTAGTTCTTTGCTAATGACTCCCGAACTGAGACTATAAAGTGACAATTGCAAATCCTTTATATTCAAATGTATGATTGTGTGGTTATTTGGAGCGATGATTATATTTTCAATGAACACTTTTCCTCGGTCATACGAACCGACTGCAATGTCACATCTGTGAACTAATGCATTATGACATCAGTTCTCGTAGTTCTCTTCTACTGACTCCTGAACTGAGACTATATAAATTGGCAATCACAAATCCTATAGCGATGCGATTTTTCTTGCAGGTATCATGGACATTTCTAGTCACCAGAGGGATTGCCATAGGCAGAATATATACATATGGTCTAATAACTGCGTAAACACTAATAATTACATAAACACTAAATTTTTAATTGCTTAAATTTATCAAAAATAAAATTTTTCAGTTTTGCAAAAGAGCGGATAAAGAAGAATTAAATCTTGCGTTAAGTTCATTTAAAAGTTCATATACATCTAGCAGAGTCTTGCCGCTTTTGAGTGATACCTTTGTTACTTCTGTAGTAAGATAAGCCTGTTGTATCTTGTAGAAAAAGGGCGTAAAATACGTTTTATTCGCTTCATCACCGAGTAAGTTTGCCTATTTCTCTGGGGCAAAATTTTATCGATTAATTCGGTCGATGGGTTTGGCGTCGCAAAGGTTGCACCACCCTCACACCAAATTTTATTAGATTCTGAGACGATGCGGCAACGACCATTCGTACAGTTAAAATGGAATGATCCTATTTTCATCATATAGTCCCTTTTGAAATAGTTAAAATAGATGATTATAGTCTAATAATCACCCTAGCAAATCTATAGTAACTGTTGCAAATAGCTATACGCTTAGTAATGTGATTATGAAAATTTCTTTAATCACAGTTAAATATAGTTCTTTAAATTTTTTTCATTTAAAGTTCTTTAAAAAGGGAGGATCCTTCGCGACTGTTTGGTCAAAACGAAGACTGAATTTCTAAAATCTTGAGGTTACGAAACGAGGTACGTGACGTTACGTTTTTTGAGTCACGTTCGATTCGATATATCCGTAGTTTTATGGATATGGGTCTGCGAAACCATTTCCACTGCACAGCCGCCATTAGGATGCTTACTTAGCATTTTCCACCATTGCACACCCAAGAAAATCTGCGAATATGCGGCGCCAGCCATGATTTCGAACACAGATGCACTGACAAATCATCAAAAAAGTAGAAAATCCTTGGCTATTCTTTAAGAAAATACCCCCAAATAAACACAATAATGGCGGACTTGTTTGCATTACGAAGACCAGTAACGTAGGAAGAATGCTATTGATATTGAACGTTGCCATAGGAGCTGACTGCAGCACCATTTCCGTGGAACTATCGCATATTGAGTTCAATTACGGAAGTAATTCGCTAATAATTTAAAAAATTAGGCGGTTATATGTCTGTATTTTATTTTTATTCAGTTTCCCAGGACTTTTCCTTTCTTGTAAACCGTTATAATTAAAAGCTTGAATATACTTTTTCGTTCAAGTTGACCTTTTTCTGCTGTAATCTGAGCAATTTCCATAAGAGCCCATGTTAAAATCTCCAATCATTCAAGGCTGAATTGCTGTAAAAATTGCGTGGAAACTATTTTACTTTCATCTAAGGTCATAAAACGTACTTCAAAGATGGCATATTCAAATTTTCATAAAATCTGGAATAGTTGACCCTGAGGCCAGTACTGCCGAAACTGGAAAGAAGTACTTAGCGCGGTATCGAGGTACCCGGGTTCAATTCCGGTCAGGGCGAATGATTTTGTTCTCTGTGGGAGTTCTCATCTCTGTTCAACTCATAGAGCATGTATACAATAGAGAACGCGAAGACTCTCCTCTGAATGTATTGATAGTGGAACCATAGCAAACAGGCACATGTGACGTCATGCATAGCAACTGAGTGATGTTTATACACTTGGGCCTGGAGAATAAGTTTTAAGTTTAACTTAAATAATTAATTTTTGGTTACGCGTTCGTCAAGAATGTCTGAAATTCGCCATCAGATGTTTAAAATTCGTTTATAATTGCAAAATTGCATCAATAACACAAGATTCTAGATTTATTTTAACTTAAAACATGTCATTTTAATGTGGGCGTTCTAGGTATAAATCATCAGCCTCTCCTTATCTGACGTCACGCCTGGGGGTTGCTCTGGAGCCAATTTCCTTGCCCACAGAGTCTCTATTGTATCCATATTCTAAGGTTCAACTACATATAAACTCAAAGTATAGTATTATTTTAATATTCCTGCCGATACTGGCGTAAACGTCCTTATGTAAACATATTCGGGAAATATGCGGTCAAGCATACAGGAAACTAGGCTTTATCAAGAGAGTACTCGGAAAATGTGATGAGAAAGTGAAAGAACGTTGTTATTTTTCAATCGTCAGGCCTCATCTGGAATATGCTGTTAGTGTGTGGGATCCATACGAAACGGGGTTGATATCAGAGTTAGATCGCGTACAGCGAAGAGGAGCTAGGTTTGTGAAACGATGCTACGATATGTTGGCTAGTGTGCCTGGACTGTTAGAAGAATTAGGATGGGAATCGCTATCACAGCGTAGATTAAATTATAGGCTTAACCTCCTAACTAAATTTCAGGAAAATCATTTCTCTGACGACGTAAAAAACGTTACTATTAACCCCCTCGTACTACGGCAGATTAGATCGCGCCAATAAAATTAGAGAGATAGAGTGTAGAACCGATTGGTATAAAATGTCATTTTTTCCGCGTACCACTCGGGACCATAACAGCTGTGATCGTCGTCATGAATAGTGCGATTAGTGATATTAGCTAGTCTGTAGATGTCCCTTTTTATATTGTCTACGTTCTAATTTATGCATGATATACATATTGATGTTCTTATTTATGCATGATATTTTTAATATGTAGTAGTAGTATTTGTATCCCTTGCATGCTGGAACGATTGACGATAGAATGTTTCCTGGTTAGTAGATTGTTAATTGGCGCTTTGCATGTGTGGTACGCGGGTTTCAATGTAATTTCGGTGTTACACCGTATCATTCATGCATGCCTGGTGTGGAAGCACCTCCTGCCACACACCCTTTGGGTGGCTTGTAGGGTATGACGTAGATGTAGATGTATGTAGAATGGCACAGGAAACGAATCTCTTTCAGAGCGTATATTATTAACGAATATTGGAACTCGCTGTAGTAATACCTTTTAAAAAATGTATCCGTAGATGAGTTCGTGTCTCATGGCGTGGATTGAGCTGAGGCAAGTCCAGTAACCCAGCCTTCTAGTAGGAGATGGTGTCCAACTTTCGCCATCATCCAGCGAGTGACACAGGAAAGGGAGAGTACGTGATGGGTTCCGGTAAGTTTTTTTCTCCTCCTATGTATTAATCTTAAGCGCATCCTCGCATGAAAATGAGATACCAATACAATTCTTGAACAATTCTTTGCCTCGTTTTAGTCTTCTGACGATTTGTTTTTATTGCAAAATCGTTATTTTTTCGCGATGCATGTTTGCGCGAAGAAATGGATTTTTGACGTTGAGACGTGCCGTGAAAGAATGCGGCATTGGTTTATTTGTAAAGGGTAAAAAATGAGCTTTTTTTATTCCGTTGAATAATGCAAAGTGAACCTGTCTAATTTGAAAGCGAAATGCATTTTGGGCGGAACGAGCGGATACAATGGACTTACTTAAAAATATGTCAAATTAAATACTTCAAGGAATCAACGCAAAAATAACCATCTACAATTAATTTCAAATAATATGATTTATTTCAACATATGCTTCGATTTGTTATGCCATCAACCGATTTCAATCATATTTATTTAATATCAAATTTTTATTTTTGAAACGGAATTTCTCATATTCATTTTTTATTTATTCCGCGTAATTTATCTTGATGGAAAATTTAATCGTAAGTAAGGAAGAAATTGCCAGAGAGTCCCGTGTGTGTAGTTAGATAAAAAACTGCTTGATAGTGTTTCATCTGGAGTTAGGAGGAATTGTTTTCTTAGTGATGCATGGATAAATAACGCGATCGAAATAGATAGAGGAAGAGTATGTGACGTGGTGGAATACAATAGAGTCGCAAAACTAATTAACTTGGCGTTCCTTGAGTAACCAGCCTTTTGTCGTCAGATTTTTTTCCAACATCCGTGAGGGATGGAAAAGGATGCGCTGTGTAATTTCCAGAAATTCTAGAAAGACTCTGCCGCTCCCAAGAATGAACACCCGGATCCACGGGTCGGAAATGAAAATTTTCCTTCCGTTTCTTTCTCTCTCTTTTCTTTTTCTTGCTTTCACTCTCAAGTCTGGTTGAAAGGATTTATGTGAGTGAGATATTTGGAATATTTTCAATTGAATGGATGTTTAATCAGGGCTCCGAGGGGTTGAAAATTAGTGAAGATCCAGTTTTCCCCTCCGGCCCCCGCAACACTTATGCAACTTTTGACCCTTTCCCAGCCCGGAAAGGTTTTGGCGCGAAAGATATGAGGAAATATCGTCTCTTAAAGTTGAAGCTCTACTTTTCTCACGGGAACTAATTGGATGACATGCAGGAACAGAATCCAAGATCATCGTTTGGCGAACTTTTACGTGAAAGCGTTTCATATATTAGCGATAATCCCCTCCGCGTCCTCCGTTACATTTTAGGGAAGAAAAATGTATACTCCCCTCATTGAAACGTCACTGACTATGATAACATCCACGTAACCACCAGGAATTCCGACTGACCGTTTTGAATATTCTAATATCGTTCGTGTAAATTGATTCGAGAAAAGTCCTCCTGAAGCCTTAATCCAATTACGGACCTTACCTTGCCAATTCACTTATTACTACATTATCTAGGCTGCAAATATCTTTTTATGGAAGTTTCAGCAGAATAAATTGGAACTCCGTTATTAGTATTATTCCCTTTGAGTCTACCAAGGGGGACAGTGTTTCCTGGGGCTCAATGCTGACCAAGAAGGTTCCTTTTTTAGTATTTTTTTCTTATCCCATTACACTTGACACATGATTACTGATAAAAACCATTGATATTATGAAGATATCAATCGTACAATTTGTCTCTCTAGAATTTATATTTTTCTGAACGGATAGGTCCTCGGATGAAAAAATAAAAGATTAGCGCTTCTTCGCTTTGGTTCGGCCTCGCTTTAAATAGTCCGCAAGCATTGGGGACCTAGGACAAAAAGATTTAACCAATGATATAAAATACAAAGGAAAGCTGCACGCTTCGTTAAAAGCTGCCACGAGCGTATATATAGTGTTTCACAAATTTAGAGGGATTAAGGTGGGAGCCCCTAGAGACTCGGAGACTACACGCTAGGCTTAGATTGCTTGAGAAATTCAGAACTGGTGTGTTTCAGAGCGACACAGAGAATATTATCATGACGCCTCACTACATCTCTACATCTACATATACGTCATACCCTGCAAGCCACCCAAAGGGTGTGTGGCAGGGGGTGCTTCCACACCAGGCATGCATGAATGATACGGTAGAACACCGAGATTACATTGAAACCCGCGTACCACACATGCAACGCGCCAATCTACAATATTAACAATCTACTAACCAAGAAACATTCTATCGTCAATCGTTCCAACATGCAAGGGATACAAATACTACTACTACATATTAAAAATATCATGCATAAATAAGAACATCAATATTTACATCATACATAAATAAGAACGTAGATAATATAAAGAGAAAGATTTACTGTCTGCCTATTGGCACAATTCGAACTATTCATGACGACGATCACAGCTGTTATGGTCCCGAATGGTACCCGGAAAAAATGAGATTTTATACCTATCGGTTCTACAATCTAGCTGTCTAATTTTATTGGCGCGATCTAATCTGGCGTAGTACGAGGGGGTTAATAGTATGTTTTTTACGTCGTCCGAGAAATGATTTTCCTGAAATTTAGTGAGGAGGTTAAGCCTATAATTTAATCTACGCTGTGATAGCGATTCCCAATCCTAATTCTTCTAACAGTCCAGACGCACTAGCCAACTTATCGTAGCATCGTTTCACAAACATAGCTCCTCTTCGCTGTACGCGATCTAACTCTGATATCAACCCTGTTTCGTATGGATCCCATACACTAACAGCATATTCCAGATGTCTCCTGGTCTCTTTGTTCCAGATCCCTCTAGGTCTGACAGAGGCGATAAAATAAGAGAGATATGTTGCCGAACAGATTGGTACACAATTTTGTTCTTTCATTGCACAATAAGCAACCATAACAAAAACAGATTCACTCAGTACACTCCCATAATACTTTTAACCCTTCCACCTCCCAAAACCTTATCCGTTTCTCGGCTTGTGTCCCGTCACTTCCTTCCTCACGTCCATATGGCGGCTCACATGAAAGTATGTAGAAACAGGAAGGTATATTCATCTGCATACTACCAATAAACATAGATCAGAGCACTAAATTCTTTTTACCAGACCCAGTTTCATTACTTTACGGATAAACCCTGTGTACTCTACGAGGAACGTGCGCGAGCCCCATTGAGTACCACATTGTAAGCAGTCGCCGGAACAAAGAGAATCTCTGCCATCCAAGAATTGAATTAAGACATTCTCCGCTCCTTCCCTCCCTCCCACACCCACTCGCCACTGTGACGGCTCTCTAGGTAGTATGCAGATGAATATACCTTCTCGTTTCCCCTCTTGATTATTTGCGACTAGCTTCTTCATTTTGTGAACTTTCAAGCATAAATCTAGTAGTGTTTACGGTTTATCGTCCGTAATATATGTATTTACTAGTTATGTACCCTCCTGAGACCTTGTGTCATCACAGGAGGATATAATATATGGCTTCGTTTGAGTCCTGAAAAAAGTTGCAAGGCTTAGTTAGCTAGAGACCGAAATTCCTTCAAATTGACGTATTATTTTACTACTCTTGAGTCCTAAAAATTATTGTTTCTTATTTTTTAGGCCTTTAATTAAGTTTCTTTTTAAACTGTACCGTAATTTATCCATTCAAATATAAATTATAAAATATGATACTTTCAATGTAGTACTTGCGTATGTTCGTATGGCCTTGCCCAAGATTTGAGTCATTTTTCACCATAGTCTCATCTACATCTACATCTACGTCATACCCTGTAAGCCACCCAAAGGGTGTGTGGCAGGGGGTGCTTCCACACCAGGCATGCATGAATGATACGGTAGAACACCGAAATTACATTGCAACCCGCGTACCACACATGCAACGCGCCAATTAACAATCTAATAACCAAGTAACATTTTATCGTCAATCGTTCCAACATGCAAGGGGTACAAGGACTACTACTACATATTCAAAACATCATGCATAAATAAGAACATCAATATTTACATCATGCATAAATAAGAACGTAGATAATATAAAGAAAAAGATTTACTGTCTGCCTATTGTCACAATTCGAACTATTCAAGACGACGATCACAGCCGTTATGGTCCCGAGTGGTACGCGGAAAAAATGACATTTTATACCTATCGGTTCTACAATCTAGCTCTCTAATTTTATTGGCGCGATCTTATCTGCCGTAGTATGAGGGGAGAGTCTCAGGAGATTAAGGCGGCTATGGTTTCAGGGTCACTTATTCCAGATATTCTGAAAACTTCAATATGTAACATCTTTGAAGTGCGTTTTATGTACTGAGATGAAACTAAAATATGGTATTCCAGCTAGTTTTACTGTAATACAGCCTTGAAAGTGGAGATTTGAGCATGGTCTCTTATCGAGATTGCTCAGATTATAGCAGAAAAGCGTCAATTTGAATGAGAAAACATCTTCAGACTTTTACTACAAATGTTTTAGGCGCAAAATTCCCGGGAAATAGAATAAAAACAAAAATAGGTATCTCCCCTCATATTTTCTAAATTTCTTAGCGAATTTCTGCCGTAACTGAACTCAAAGTTCATACGTCTAATGCAAATGGCGCTGCAGTCGCCTCGCACGGCTGGAAAAATGTGGTTCTTAAGTAGTTTGAGGCTTTTGAAATGTGGCTGTGGTGAAGAATGGAAATATTAAAGTGGAGTGATAAAGTGAGAATCGAGGAAGTGGTGGGAAGGATGAATGAGAAAATGAATATTGTGAGATCAGTAAGAAAGAGGAAATCAAGCTGAATGGGACACGTCATGAGGAAAGATTGCCTGCTGAAAGGAATCTTAGAAAGTTAAGATCGAGGGAAAGAGAGGGAGACGAAGAAATAATGTGCTGACTGATATTATGAATGGAAGGAGTTACTAAGAGCTGAGGGAGGCAGCACAGGTTAGACAAGCATGGAGGGAGCAGTTCAATTGAAACCTGTCTGAGGACAGATTCACTGTTGAAGAGAAGAAGAACAGCTACCTTCTGTTTGAATCAGCATAAATTGCAGGCTACAGTGTCAGAAACATAGCACGACTACTGTATCAGGAAAAGACACTTCCGCCTTCAATATTGATAACTTATATATCTAGTGAAATTAATATATAAAGTGTTACTTAAAGACCATTCAACAAGAATAACACTTGGAATTCCACCGAATGACATTAGGAACACTCTAATACAACAAGTACATCAAAGCCAGCAAATCACATACTTTCATGTAATCATGAGGGATTGAAAGATGAGGCAAGTACACTATTTCACTCTCATGATACCTAAACAGGTCAAGTGAATTAATAACAAGAGTACCTAATTATGGCAAAAGTGGCCTCTGTAGTGCAATGAAGTAACAAAATATGGCCAGTGTGAGATATCAATTTTGAATTCTACCATGAGTACACATAGCATGGAGAGAGCAGTTGAAAAATGTCCAAGGACAGACTCACCTTAGAAGAAAAAAGTATTTGTGGAATAACCTGAATATTTTGCACCTTAATTTTGGCTCACCTCTCTACTCACCTCACCTTTGTACCTTACTACCTCAGTAGGTACCTTTGTACTTTGACTACCTCAGTAGGTGACTTATCTCTTAGGAGAAAGCAGGTTTTTATTGGAACTAACCCTACACGGGTGGTGGGTATGGATGGTGGCAGTAAGAAGTAAAAACTAATCCGCGTAAATTAAATTAAATATTAAAATTAAATAAAAAAATTAAAAAAAATTAAATTAAAATTAAAAAAAAATTAAATTAAAATTTAAAAAAATTAAAAAATTAAAAGAAAAATCCGCGTAAGGCAAAATAACACTTTAATATCAAACCAACAAGGATGAACGAATACAAATAAGAATTACAAAGGAAACACGGGAGGGATAGGAACCCAAGCTTACGTGAGCTAATAGAGCGGAGCCAAAGCGACGTCGAGGGGGATCTCCAACTGGTCAGCCATCCACCGGCGTGGCGAGAACCCCAATGCTCCCTTCCAGCTCCTCTCGCCAGGCCAATATATAGTTCACCCGACGCATTTTACGGGAGGGACTAACAGCACTCCCCCCGTTTGACAAACCAGCCGTTTTGCAATTTCTGCTGGGCCCTCGCTAATATGCGATTCACCCAGTTCCGTAACTGCCGACATCAGTCCACCGCTGCTTGGACTATAACATACTATTAAACATACTATTAACCCCTTCGTACTACGGCAGATTAGATCGCGCCAATAAAATTAGAGAGCTAGATTGTAGAACCGATAGGTATAAAATGTCATTTTTTCCGCGTACCATTCGGGACCATAACAGTTGTGATCGTCGTCATGAATAGTTCGAGTATTGACAATAGGCAGGCAGTAAATCTTTCTCATTATATATTCTACTCTCTTATTTATGCATGATTTAAATATTGATCTTCTTATTTATGTATGATATTTAGAATCTGTAGTAGTAGTCTTTGTATCCCTTGCATGTTGGAACGATTGACGATAGAATGTTTCTTGGGTATTAGATTTTTAATTGGCGCTTTGCATGTGTGGTACGCGGGTTTTAATGTAATGTCGGTGTTCTACCATATCATTCATGCATGCCTGGTGCGAAAGCACCCCCTGCCACACACCCTTTGGGTGGCTTGCAGGGTATGACGTAGATGTAGATGTTTAACAGAAATTTGGGCTGCACGCTACCTAGGTCGTAGCGCGGCCGATCTAATGCAGTCTCAGCCGCTAAGCACGGCTCATATTTACTGAATGGATAAAAATACGTATTTCAGTATTTGTCTTGACTCACATGGTCAAGCCAGATCCACCTTAAGCCTGTGTGACTTCGCAAGTAATGCCGACATCGTGACGGTCCCTGAAAACCTGATCGGTGCGTAATACACATGAAATGTCCCAATGAAGAGAGAGGCGTTTCCGCATTTCAAGCCATTTGTCCGCTTGGAGTCTCCGAACGAAGACGGGTTGGCAGGGACGTGGGAATTAAAGAGGGGGATCACGCGAGAGAGGAAAGGGGATCAGATCGAGGGGGTTGAGTGGGGGGGGGGTAGCCGGGGGACACCCGACCTCCCAAACTCCCCCCCCTCGCCACCACATCCCGACCTTCCCCTTTCCGCAGACTCGGGAAGCCGTCTCGCCACATCCAGAGGCGCGTAGTTGCGCGCGCAAAAGGCGGACAGTGGGGGTTGGCGAGGGGGAAGGGGATCTATGGAGGAAGGGTCGGGAAAGGGAGGTTAAAAAAAATAAACCCTCATTCCCCCGCCTTCCCCCAACACCCCTGAACGCCACTTCCTCCGCCCCCCTATTTTGAAAAACCCTGAGCTATCCAATCCGATTCTCTTAAAGAATTCAAGACTAAATCGCTAATATTATTTTAACTCGCAAAAGGTTACTCTTCTTCTACTTTTGTAGCATATCATTATTTTTATACGGTTATTTACATGTACACCGATGTATGAGTGAAACTTTGTCACTGTGCCTACCCAGGAAGGGAACGGCGTGAATGGTATGTATGTATGTATTAATTATTATGTTATTTTATTCGCGCCTTGTGGGCAAGCATTTTTGGAATGTGACTCGCCCCCTCCTCCTGCAATTTTTTTTCAAGCATTATAACAGTACTCCACGAATCCTAAATTTTATCATTTTAAAATTTGAAATAGAGGTTTTTCCGATTCAGTTACAGCTTCCACTGGAACCGAGGCCACGTCCCTTTGGGATGTTTTATGGCTTGATGGCGGGAAATGCATATCTCAAAGCGGACATTATTATGCGTAGTTACGCACCAGATCAGGTTTTCAGAAACCCTTACGATACTGGAAAGATTAGCGAAGTCACTCGGGCTTTAAGTGTTCTCTGGTTGGCTGGTAATTTGAGAATGTGACTGATAATGTAGGTCATTTGCGCCATTGAGTTTAGGTGGTTAGGTTTGCTGCTGGTAGGATTGTTCGAGATATGGAGAAAGAGTGGAGAGAAACCCGGCGGCAGAGTTAGCCCGCCGTTCGAACGACCGATGGAACAGCAGTTTGCTGTCCTCTCCGACAAATGGAGTACTCAATGAGGAAGATGAAGAGGACACTACGTCATCAAACTGTAGCCTGACAACGGGAATATAAGCCACATTGTTTAACCCTAATCTTTCCTTACTTTCCTATGGATTGCAAGTCGGAACGGACGAATTTGCGGATGAAATGCAAGAATATCAACCATCTGTATGAAATTTAAGGTGAGTAAACCGTCGAACATACATTGGTTACTTAGTTGTACGGATTCTACTCGATTTTACCCTGGTTATTAGCGGGAATGTGGATTTTTTTTAATTTAAATAAATAAACAAAATGCGTAAGAAGAATCCACGTTAAAGAAGTAAGTGCATGCTGATTTATAGTCAGTTATCAATGGAAAACATTGTGAAATTGCGAAATAAGTTCGTTAGCCCGCTGCACTATAGGAAAATGAGGATTAACGAAGATGGCGGACTGGCTTCAGCTTCTAGCATTGCCCAGCATAGCAAGCGCCCCCTCCATATACCTCAATGGGAGTACTGCTTTTGAAGTCCCCTCCACGCGTTGCTAAGGTTGGGCTCGGAGTCCTTCTGAAATACCGTCGCTGTTACTGCCAGAAAGAGATCGAATGTAATGCGTTGCGATGAAAATATGTATTTCAATTCGATGTGCAAAATCATGTACAATATTGTCATCAATGGTAATCTTTCCGAAGATTGGTTCGTAGAAACTCTCCATTCCACTATTCTCTCTGCCAACCGCTTCATTCCTACATGATTTTTTTTACTTTTACATCCTTAATGGGTTTTTTAGATGAATTAATTTGTGTCTTCCTGTAGAACTATCCCAATTTATTTTTCTTTCTAATTTTACTTTCATTTGACTGTTGTGTCGCAAATTGTATCCCATAAGGTTGAACCTCCTTTTCTCTCAGAATTTTCATAATGCATTTTTCTCTCAAGTTCTTTGTATAACTTCTTCGTTCGTAACGAAGCGCGTCTTTTGCGACGCAAAATTTATGCCGTATTGCGATATTGGGAACTATCCATTAATAATAATAATTACACTTGTTAATGTTCTGTGGCAAGCCGCCTAAGAACAGATGCATAAGTTTACAATAGAAGAAAAGAAAACACAATTGGCACAAAAAGGCAAAAAATTAAGGTTTAAATTCCATAAATTATAAGTTTACACAACTTTGCTGTAATCGTTAAGAACAAGGCATTTTAAAATGCATTGCAATGATATTTATAAAATGAACAATTTAAATTAGGCATCTTTAAACAACTTGTTATATTAGCTCATTCTGAAAAATGACCAACTATTATTTTTGATCAAATCATTTGGCATATTATTCCACAGCTTTGTAGAAGAACACTTGTCAGGCCTCATTTAGAATATGCCGCTAGTATATGGGATCCGTACGTTAGATATATATTCGGATGACGTTAGATATATATTGAGAACCCCTGCGTATTATGCTAGGTTTGATCATATTAAAAATATTAGAGATATAGATTGTCGTACCGATAGATTTAAAATGTCATTTTTCCCTCGTACTATAAGAGAGAACAATAGGCAGCGTAGCAAAGGGATAGGTAGGTGAAATATAGTTGGTCTGTAGTGCATGATGACTGTAATAACAACCAATAATCCCTTTCTTATTATGTAGATACTAACCATGTAACCCTATTATCTAGCATGACTTCATTAAATATCCTAGTTGCATGTCAATAGTGCATGTTTGGTGATCTTCACCCCCTGCCACACACCCTCGTGGTGGCTCGCAGGGTATCACGTAGATGTAGATGAAGAAAGTAAAAATGAATGTCACAATACACCTTAACATACTAATTGTTATGAAATTTGTGCAGATCTAAATAAAGTGCACTTGCGTGTACACTAGCGACCTTATATGAAACGATTTACGCTGGCAAAACGTTCAGGACCAGTTGTTAACATTCTGCACATTAATCCCACCTCGGAATGTGTTCCCATCCTTGGCGACATCATTGTCACAACAAAATTAAACTCTACCGTTGCAGTGGAGTAAAAATATGAGCTGTTCATCCAGTACTGTTCATGTGGTTGCGGCATTTAGGGAGGAAGAACAATGCTGAGTGGCTGGCCGAGATTTAATGGGAACGCGCATGATTATGGACGGCAGACGCTCTCTGCCTGGAGAACCAACGGCGGTATTTGCCAGGAAGTCGTTGGTCCTCCATTGTCACGGACCGGCGTTGGGAAGTGGGAGATGCTGGTATCGTGGATCGGCAAGGCCGAGGTTGGGGAAAGAATTCTCGATGCCGATCGGACCCCCCGTATGTATCTACAGCTACGTGCTGCCCTGCGAGGCGCCGCACGGGCGTTGGCAGGGGTTTTTAGGACCCCAGCCGTTTAAAGATGTAAGGGATAAGGTTTTGGGAGGTGAAATGGTGACGTGTATTATGGGAGTGTATTTAGTGGAGCTCAGTTTTTACTGTGGTCGCTTATTGTGCACGGAAAGAACGAGTTTTTATACCTATCTCTTCGGCAATGTTTCATCTTATTTTATAGCTTCTGTCAAACCTAGAGATGTAGTGAGGCGTCATGATAATATTCTCTATGTGGCCCTGAAATACACCATTTCTGAATTACTCAAGCAAGTTAAGCCTAGCGTGTAGCCTCCGAGTCTCTAGGGGCTCCCACCTTTATCCTTCTTTATGCTGTGAAATACTGTATGTTCCCTCGTAGCAGTTTTCAACGAAGCGAGCAGCTTTTCTTCGTATTTTACTATTTTTTATTGTTCAATCTTTATGACCAGGGTCACAAATGCTCGCGGCGTATTCGAGGTGTGGCCTAATCAGAGCGAAGTAGCATCTCTATTTTACTCTTTCATCCGTGGACCTTCCTATAATACGCTTAGCGAATCCTAGTTTCTTCAATGCTGTGCATCATATGCTTTGTATGTAATTATACGGAAATTCGGGGTCCAATGGGCGATTTGACTAATCGGAGATGATTAAAGGGAGGGGGTTAGAGCTCAGAAGGTACCGCATTACTTTTCTCGATTCACCCTGTTCGACAGTAAAAACTGCTTCATCATCATCGAACGATAATTGTTTTATTTTTTATTTTGAGTGTTCTACCGGTTAAGGTAGGTTTTATTGAATGCCAGAGAAGCTCCTCCAATTTTCTACTTTTTCAGGGGTCTATATCGATCTAGAACAGTGGTTCCCAACGGGGCCGCTACCGCCCCCCGGTGGGCGCTGAGAAGTCTGAGGGGGGCGTTCTGTGCCTAAGTCATATTGAGGGGGCGTTGAGGTCCAGCCGCCGCCCCCTTGAGCAGTTGGCGTATTTAATGGCCACTGACGGCATTACTGACATCTTTGTTTCGATTCTTCAACTTTTGACGCTACAGCCTTTTGGTGCCAGGTGTCAGAAACATTGTTATAAATGCTTTCTCAGCTCTCGCCGCGGAAACCTTCGAGCGAACATTACATTGTAAAATTATAAAAGCAAAGAAGGCATCCTCTCTGGCCAGAAGCAATTCATAACAAATAGGCTATCGGATAAAAGGTACCTCGAGGCCCGAAATCTTCCACCCAATGCGAAACAAAGTAGCTACAGATAGAAATAGTAGCATTCTGAAGCTAGCAGCGAAGGCAATCTGGGAGGGGCACATACAGTCATTATTTTTCAACCCGCAGAGACCGAGTTTTAGAAATCAAGACCTGTCAGATCGTCCTCTGCGCATCTGCCACGAGCTTGTACTCGAGAAGTTGTGTGAGAATTAAATTCATCAGACATCCATCGCCCGTTGTCGTCGTAATACTGGTACCAAACAGTTTCGGAATTTCCTCAGTGCAAGTGCAAATTGGCGCAATAATTATTATCACATAGGTAAGCACGTATTTATTACTATCATTTTTAATTCAATTAAAATAGTAAAATCGTACATATAGAATGAATATACACAATCTATGTAAATTTTCACTGACTTCTTTTTAACAGTACAACGCGTTTCGACGTTAGATCCTCAGGTACCCTTATTCTCATGTACACCTTACCGTCGAATCGCGTTGTACTATTAGAATAAAGTCTGCGAAGAGACAAACAGGAAGGGGCGCATATAGTCATTATTTTTCCAACCGCAGTGACCGGGTTTTAGAAAACGGACAAATCCGGCACCAGATCGTCCTCTGCGCATCTGCCACGAGCTTGTATGTGAGAAGTTGTGTGAGGATTAAATTCATCAGCCATCCATCGCCCGTCGTCTTTGTAGTACTGATACCTGATAGTTTCGGAATTTCCTCAGTGCAAGTGCAAATTGGCGCAATAATTGTTATCACATAGGTAAGAATGTATTTATTATTATCATTTTTAATTCAATTAAAATAGCTTACATCATAGCTTTTAGCATACATGAAATTTTATTTTAATAAAAGCGACATGTTTTGGACATAGACATCTCTGTCAGCAGGCATGCAAAAGTAGAAAGAAAAGGAAAAAATATATCTTTTGTCACTAAATTTACAAATTATAAGTGTATCGGTCGCATAATAAAATAGCAGTATTTAGAAATATTACCACTGATTGTGAGAAAAAAATATTTCTCAAACTGGGACTCGGACTCAATTTTATTCATCATCGTTTTAATTTAAAAGTCTTCCAAATATCAGTGAACTATTTAGAATTTGGTTAACTTTGATACAGTGTGATAACATCATCGGCTTTTACTCATAGTTTGGTTAATGAAGTTTGACAATGATTGACGCAGAGAATAGAAAATAATAATAACAAAACTTTTTATGATTTCTGCTCTGACGCGCCCAATCATCACTAAAGTGCAATCCGTAATAATTGACAAGTTACTCGGGGTATTCATTTAAAAACAGTTCCTATGCATGAAATATCAACTTTATTACATTATCAGTGAGAAAAATTATAGCTTGACAGATTATCTAGCATAAGTTCTCGTTATCTTACAATACCGTTCCTCCAACTTAAAGGATAGATATGTGTGTGTTTTCAGACCTCTCTGAATAGTGAAATTGCTAATTTTTTTAGTGAACTTTCGTGCAGATATTATTAAATGTCCAATAATTATTGCACAAATTACTGAAACCAAATCCAAAGTACTACAAAGGAGTGAACTATCCTGTCCTGCGGTCCCTACTTGTCGTATCCAACTTTAGTTTGAAAAAATGTAATTACCATTTACCATAAAACATAAGCATAACTTTCAATTGAATTAATTTATGCCTATAATTAAAAATATAAAATAATCAGATAGCTAGTAGCAATGAAAATACGATACGTTCAAGAATGATAGGGTTAGAAAATAGAATGCGGAATTAGACAGACATTACGAGCTCACATTAGCTAGGAACGCTACCTAATCGCTCAGGAATATGATAGCATCCCAGTCTCATAGTTTTCATTTCTGCACACCATGTAGCGAGTCGGTGTTTTCCTCGCGTAGATTATTAGTCGGTGTTTTCCTCGAGTAGATAGATTCTACTGCACCTATGAGAACAGTTCACACGTAAAGTCTACGCGCGTAAGCCCTTAGCTCTGCCTGAAACGCGTCAATAGAAAAGCTTCTGGGACCTAAGGAAGCGGTCGTATTCGTGCCAGTTCTCGGTTCCTTCGTTATAGTAAGTAAACACCTCCGAGTTTAAAGTTGGCGTTAACCACGTGGATGGTACCGTAAAGCGCATGAATAAGACTGTTTGGTCACATGGTCTGTACGGCAGTTCTTCATGATATATAGTTAATTTTAAGCCCCAGAAAACCAGAGGAAAAAGGATGTCAAGGTAGCTTAACTGATTAAAATACTTGGCACGATATCGGGGGGTCCGGGTTCGTGTCCCGGTCTGGACAAATTATATTTCTTTTGTGGTATTCTTTCAAAATAAGCAGTTATGGTTAAATTTCCGCTATTTCGCGGTTCATTTAATTTTTCAAAATTGTTGGCAAATTAATTATTCACCTTGCTTTAATTTTTAAATAAGTAAATACAGAAATTTTTATCTCCAAAACATATTTTCTTATTATTACAATATTTCCGTACATATTTATCTCGTAATAATCATATTATTGTGTTAATTCTACAGATAGATCCATGTCGGAACCAAAGAAAAAATGTAGACAATACAATGTCGAATATTTAAAATATGGTTTCATTCAATCACCCACAAACAAGACATAACCAATGTGCCTAATTTGCCACAAGGTGTTTTCCAATGAAGCTATGAAACCTTCGCGATTTGAAGAGCACTTGAGCAAATTGCATCCTGAGAAAAAATATAAAAATATACCTTACTTTCAAATGCTCAGAGATCAACATCCGAGACGTCCTACTTTGGGTGATATGTTTTCGGCCGCATCAAAAGAAGAAAATGATGGATTACGTGCGTCATATAATATTTCCTTACTCATTGCTATATCGGGAAAACCACACACAATTGGCGAAGAATTGATAATTCCAGCTTTGAGTGAAGTTCTGCGTACCGTGCTGCATAAGCCACCGTCTGATATAATTAAAAAAATTCCGTTGAGTAATAATACAGTGCAGAGGCGAATAGATGAAATGTCCGAGAATGTGGAGAGTTCTCTATCTGATTTTTTGAAGACTACCGAGATTTCATTACAGCTTGATGAATCTACTTTGCCAAAAAACGAGTCTTGACTTCTGGTGTACGTTCGCTTCATAAAAGATGAAAGCATTTGTCAAGAATTATTATTCGCAAGAACGTTAGAAACGGACACTAAAAGAAAATCTGTTTTTGGCGTTTTGGAACACTATTTTGAAGAAAAAGGAATTCCTCTGAATAATATCTTGTCTGTTGCTACCGATGGTGCTCCGGCAATGGTTGGACGTCACCGTGGTTTTATTTCATATTTGAAAAGAGCGGTACCAAATGTAGTCGCCGTGCATTGTGTAATTCACCGACAACATTTGGTAGAAAAACACCTTAGTGATCGCCTTCACAGCTTGCTACAGTATGTAATTACTGCAGTTAACAGGATCAGAAGCAATGCTGTCAATGATAGGTTATTTAGAAAGCTTTGTGATGAAAACGATGAAGACTTTAATCGGTTACTATTGTAAAAGTTACTATTACACAGAAGTTCGTTGGCTGTCAAAAGGTACTTGTCTAAAACAATTTTTTGAACTCTTTGAAGCAGTTACTAAGTTTTTTGAAAGCAAAGATGATTTATTAAGAGTGAATTTATTGAAATGTAAGAGCGATATTGCTTACTTGACAGATTTATACAACAAATTTAATGAAACAAACCTACAACTGCAAGGGAAGGATTTGAATTTGATCAAAGCCAAGGCAATTATCTCTGCGTTTGTGTCAAAACTTGCTTTGTACAAATAGGGTAGAACACAATTTCATCAGTTTCCAAATCTTTCTTCAATGGAAACTAATGATAACGACATTCTCGCTTACTGCCAGCATTTGGAAGCACGAAAAGAAGACTTTACAATTAGATTTGAGGATTTACTCAATATGGTCATTCCAGATTGGGTCATAGAACCATCCTCTAACTTAGAAATCAAAGAATTATCACTGCAGGAGGAGTTTATTGAATTGTCAACAAATGAAGAGTTGAAATTTAAATTAAAAAATGGGTATCAAGAATTTTGGCTTCAACGTCAAATTCCAATATTATATCCAGCCTTATGGGCTGCAGTAAAGAAATTTTTCATTGCTTTTCCGTCCTCATATTTAGCAGAAAGAGGGTTTAGCATGGTGACCAATCTATTAACTAAGAAAAGAAACAGGTTGTCAATAGTGGAACGCGGTGACTTAAGGTTATTAATGACAAAAATGGCACCAAATATTGATAAATTAGTTTCATTGCATCAAGCTCAGCTGTCTCATTAATAATATTATATTAATTATTAATAACATATTTTAATCGTTCTGTAAACAATACTTCAATATTTCACTATCTTAAGATTAAAGAAAATTAAAAATTTGTTCTTGTTTTTCAATATATAGCATGTACAATGTAGTTAACCTAAGGGGGGCGCTATCAAATTATTGACTGAAAAAGTGGGCGCTGACTCAAAAAAGGTTGGGAACCTATGATCTAGAATATCCTTTTTCGCCTCAGCATACGATCTACCCTTCTTCATTCTGTCCTTCAATTCTATCCTCCTCCTTCATTCTTCACCGCCTGCCCAACATCCTTCCCTTTTTCACATTCTTCAGCAATCCCTCACCCCTTATCCTCCAGCCACCTACCCTGACGATCTCGACTTTCATTGATAAATTTCCATTCTTCGCCCATTATCAAGTACTTCCTCGTTAGTCCTCCTCTTCGTTCACCTTCCCTTCTCCATCCTCCACACCCACATCTAAACTGTCTACAGCCTATTCTCGTCCTATCTGATGGTCCACGTGTCTGCACCATACAACGCTACGCTCCGTATCAAGCTCTTCACTGGCCTCTTCTTCACATCCTTACTCAAGGTCCCCGTCATCGGCTCCCTTCTATTACTAAACGCCTCCTTAGGTAGCGCTATTCTCTTCCGTAGGCCTTTGCTACTATGCCTGTTTTATTAGTTTCTTTTTTCCTTTCTTTTTTCTTTCTTTCTTCTTCTACGAACGTACTACCTAATTAATTAAAATGCTCTACTTGCTCGATTTTGTCTTTTCCATCTTTAATCATCAGCCTCTCCCTCTTTGTCCCAAAGAATCTCATTACTTTTGTTTTCTTATGGCTTATCTTCATTCTGATAATCCCGCACTGCCTTTCTATAGCATCTACCTAAGCTGGCAGTCCCTTCGAAGATCCAGTAACCAGCGCCTGATCGACCACGTATCTAACAGACTTTATCCGATGCCCATCTGCTTTGATTCCGACCTCAAGTTCTTCCCGTGCCTCTCTTACTATTTCCTCAGCATAAATGTTGATAAGCAATGGCGACAACGGACACCCTTGCCTAAACCTTTAGGGAGACCTCGGGAGTCTTGCATTCCCCGCTGCTGGGCCCGACACCCGCCCCAGTGAGCGGCGTCCGGTAGTTGCCAGGATTAATTTCCCTTTGATTGCCATTCGTCCCACCCCCACTTCCCAACAGTGTTTTTACGTGACTTCATCACTGGACTACCTGTCGTCTGGCTCCTACCCTTCAACCGATCTGGCATGAGTGGCTCCCTATCGGGAGCAATTTTAATCGAACCCGCCAGTCCAGCTCTTGGGGTCATTGAAACGCGCAAGCTCTTCCACCACGTCGATGTTGTAGTCCGCGGGAAAGGCGAACGGTCATATCGACACAATAATTACCTTATGAGACTTCGCTTCAACTTCAAACCCTCATGGTGTAGTTCATTAGATTATTTACTTCAATCCAATTCCTTTAGTTTTTTCATCGCTGGCATATATACCACAGTCAAAGTCTCTTGCCAATTGTTTTGTGAATATTTCAAACTAATGATGCGAGAGACAGGGGTGGACCACGATAGCCATGGGTTAATGTAGTGTGAGGGTCTCTAAAGAGGCGGAATATTAGGTAAGATGTCTATCACTTTCAAAAAAAGAAAAGCAAAGTTTGTACAACTTCTTTTAAACCTTGTCGGCCACGGTGGCGGCGGGGTAAAGTCCTCGCCTACCAACCCGAGGATCGCGGGTTCGAGTCCCGCCTGGGTAAAATATTTTCTGCCCAGGACATGGGTGTTTGTGTCTCGTCTGTTGTTACCGTTATTCACCCGACGTAAATTGACCCTTTGTGCTGTATGCGGGGTAGTGAGGATAAAAAAAAATTAAAAAATAAACATAAAAATGGAAGCTTTAGATAGCCTTAAAGGTAATACGTATGTAAAGGCTACCGTCAATTAACATGGACATGCGTCGCCAACAGGTAGATAATCAACATTTAGCCATACAAAAAATATACATTTTGCACTAACAATCTCTAACAATAGTCTTACTATTCTTTTAAACGGAAAAATGTGTGTATACTATCAAATACCCAATACAATGCTTATTTTATACTTATGTATCAAGCAGAGTTTCCACATTGTACTTAGTACACAGACATGATTTCACTAAATGAAATTTTTTGAGAGCTTTCTCTCTTTTTATATTTTCAGACAAAAAAATTGAATGCCTTAGGGCCCCTGTACAAATCTTTTTGATCTGATCTTTTTTATAATGTTAAGGTAGTTTTGAAAGGCGTACGTTATTTTATAGGTTTTAAGTTATTTGAAAGGCGTATGTTATACTCAAATTGTTAGAATATTATAATAGTATTTTTTTCTATTTTGCATATCTCGAAAGAGGCTTGCGCGATGAATATGTTTATATGCATTCAAAACCCAAAATTAGATAAACTTAAATTTGAAATTAAACCGTGCTTGAAACCGTGGATAGATATTCCATCTATAGATGCGACCAAAATATGCATCATGACACGTCATGCAGCCCCTTGATCACGAAAATACCATTGCTTGAACATATACAAGCATTAGATAAACGTTCATAGCTGTTAACTTTGAACTGCGCCGCTTACTGTATCGTTAACTTATCTGATATACTCATTTGCTTATATTTTATGGATTTTACGGACTAATGTTCTGCAAAATTATAATTATAATTTTTCTAGTGCCGAAATCGTGGCATTCAAAGAAGCTTCAGACACGAAGGAATGGCCGTATTGTTGAGTCTGCGTGGCATCACTATACTGCAGTCACAGTGCACAACGTCAGAGCCACCAGCGCCCGACAACAAGTCGTAAACATCATGTCGAAGCTCCTTAAATTGTACATATTCACGAATATTGAGTTTAGGAGATATCTCCTACAAAACTATAAGTATCAGGCGTGGTATGGTTAAAGTTCAGCACAACGAATTACAGAAATGGTAATTTTCAACCAGATAAGGTTTATTACTTTTACACCAGGGTTGAAATTCGCTATGCAAAAATCATTTGACTTGACCGGTATCCGAACCCGGATCTCCCAATTGCCGGTCAGGTGTGTTAGCCAGTTACACCACCGCCAAGCCATCTTCCTTCAAGGCGACTTTCGAGGGGAGACAAATGATTTTTTCATAGCGAATTTCAACCCTGGTGTATATGCACCCGTGCGAGTGACTTCGCACTACTTCATTTGTTACATGCTATGTTTGGAAATTTATTACTTTTGGTTAATATTATTGTACGTTACGCTAGCATGGCATTACGGGCTAAGTTATATCTCAAACTTTTCGTCAAGTTTTGCATTGCTTCCCTCAACATTTAATTTTGTATATATACCCGATCTGTTTTTGTGTATGTACCTGATTATGATGCAGTGCGTCGAAACCATGGCCGTATTAAACCTTATCTAGTGGAAAATTGCCATTTCTTTGATTCATTATGAGATATCTCCTGTTTGCATATCTTTACACCTGCATAGTTGTTGAGGATGAGTCCGTCTAAAACATTCGCAGTTGATGTTATCGACGTTCTTTTCTTCCCTGGCGCATTCCAGTGCTCATCAACTTTCGCTTCTGTTTCGAAGTGCGCTGCCCAGCGGTATCATCTACATCTACGTAATACCCTGCGAGCCACCACGATGGTGTGTGGCAGGGGGTGAAGATCACCAAACATGCACTATTGCCATGCAACTAGGATATTTAAGGGCGACATGCTAAAAAATAGGGTCACATGGAGCTAGATGGATACACAGAATAAGGAAGGCATTATTGGTTGTTATTACATGCATCATGCACTACAGACTACTCTAACTATATTTCACCTACCTATCCCTTTGCTACGCTGCCTATTGTTCTCTCTTATAGTACGCGGGAAAAATGACATTTTAAATCTATCGGTACAACAATCTATTTCTCTAATCTTGTTAATCTGATCAAACCTAGCATAATACGCAGGGGTTCTCAATATATATCTAACGTCATCTGTGAACAAATCGGTTTCGAATTTTCCTTAAAAGGTTTAACCTAAATTTTTACCTGCGTTCTGATAGTAATTCCCATCCGAGTTCTTCTATTAAACTCGTAACAATTATACAATTATCATAACGGCCTTTAACAAACCTAGCGGATCTCCATTGCACGCGCTCTAACTCTTTTATCATACCTTCCTCGTACGGATCCCATATACTAGCGGCATATTCTGAATGAGGCCTGACAAGTGTAAAATAGATTCTTTCTCGTACTCTCTCATCGCATTTGCTAGAACCCTTTTTACGAATCCTAATCTACGGTTTGCTACACTAGTTATTTCCCTGATGTGTTTCCCCCATGATATGTCTTCAGTGAAGGTGACGCCTAAGTATTTAATAGATTCTACGTTAGATATTTTCTTTTCTTTGATGCAATAACTATGCCGGGGAAAGCCATTCTTTTTCCAAAGTTCATTGTCGCGCATTTCTTAAAATGGTATGTTCGGTCATAAACGAGTGAAAAACAACTGCGCTGTTGCGCTGCAAAGTGGGCAACGCACCAAAAGCAGGAGGAGTGCATCGATTGAAACTCGAACACGGCTTAGACTAAATCAGCGGTGACCTTCTCCTGTGAGCTACATAATGCCTTGGAGTTGGAGCTCCACAGTCCTCAGATGCGTGTCATCAGTCAGTTTCGTCAAGTCAAAAACATGCATTATTAAAGGTGCGGCTCCTGACCTCAGCCGATGCCTTGACACTCATTTTCCTCCCCTCCGCGTCTCTCCTTGAACTCCCTGCTCCAGACAGTCTCCCCCTCCCCCTTTTTATCTTCTCCTCCGCATATTCTTCTCCGCCCCTTTTCCCATCCGACTACAATTCCTCCCACTCTCCACCCTCCCCCTCGCCCGCCTCACAACTCCGGAACCCTGCCAATGTTTTCACTTAACCTTTTCGGACGTGAAGTGACTCTCGGCATGGAACGAATAGCAGGGGAACTGAATTACGTCCACGTTGACGTCTTTAATTCGCTCTCGCATAGTTTTGTTTTCCTATCATACGTATGAATGCGGTTATAACTGAGAACATACTGGTGGAGCAATGTTTTGTAGCCATTTCTGATGGCAATGGCGGGCCCTTTGTCATTTTTTTAAATTTCTACATCCACACACTACCCTGCGAGTCGGACAACTTTTTTTTGGCTGTATAAGAGTTAGTGAAAGAATAGCATCGGATGTGTAAATGTTGTATTTCTTCTACCAAAAATTTCTACTTCTACCGTTGGGCTGGATATACTTTTTACCCAAAGTAATCAATCAAAACAAAAAAATCGATATTCGTGGTAAAATACAAATATCTCAGTTATGTTTTCTATAGGAGTAATGAAATGAGGATTAATTCCAGATTTTGTTTTTGCTCTCCGTTTGGGAAATTATATTTGAAGAAAAATGAAAGTTTGCTGCAGTTTTTAATATTCATTCTTTCGTCTAATAGGCCATGCAAATAATGATCTGTGAAATGAAACAAGCGAAGAACTTCTTCAAAGACCTGGGTACTAATTTAAAGCAGCCTTAAGGTGTTTTTGGCTTGACTATGTGAGTCAAGGCAAATACTAATGTACATACTTTTATTTCGTCAGCTTAAAAAATCATGCTTTCACCGGTTAAATGGGTTACCATTTGAAAATCAAAATTAACCTACAAAATGTGCAGATTATTCTATGAATATATTGTTTGTGATCTCATCGGTCCCATGGTAGTACTAATACCAGGTAGGTCGCCTGGTATTAGTACAAACCCGAGAAATCTACCTCCACCAGGTAGGTCGTTCCCGTGACCAAAATAAGCCCGTTCTGCGCATGACGTCACTCGGCTCACAGAAGCAGAAGACGAGTAGCTACATCTACATCTACGTGATTCCCTGCGAGCCACAACGAGGGTGTGTGGCAGGGGGTGAAGATCACCAAACACGCACTATTGACATGCAAGTAGGATATTTAAGGGAGATATGCTAGATAATAGGGTCACATGGAGCTAGATGGTTAGTATCAAGCTAAAGCAAGTAGCTAAATGTATGGAGGTCGCCGGTGAAAGCCGTCGCATATGTATTAACTTACGGAGACACAAGTCAATTGCATCAGTGGGAAATCGTTCGTAAGTTCAATCATATACGCCAAGCTAACCGCACAATGGTCATTTCTCCACGAAAATGCCACTGACGGAGTGTATGAGCCACTTATGTTAAGTGACTCTGATATGTAAACACCACCGAAGAAACCACGGGAAGTGACGTTCGTGAGGCAAAAAATATCAACTTCGTTAATTAGAGATGAGGAAGCTCAGTGAAGAATAATGCGTACTTGTAGGCAGCAACAGCTACAGAGCTTACACAAGTAAGAAAATGTTATTATCCCAATCATACCTATGTTGCGAAATAATTCAATAAAGTTAGCATCTCGATCGCCTAGAATCTTCTTGCGAAGTGTATCTCAGGTAGCTTACATAATTTAAACAGCTTCGGCATTAGTAACACTAATATTTGACAATCACAAAGCAATTGATTCAAGAGTAGAGAAGGTATCTAACCTCAATTGGCATTAAAGCGGCGATAAGTTATCGTATATTCCGCAATGGCTATGAGCGTCCAAACATTTGTCGTTATTCTATGCCTTCGTTATGAACGACACGCATTTATGTCGCAAGCTACCAAGGTAGAACATGTAATCAGTAGATAAGAAGATGGGAATACACTTCGTTTAACCAAGAAATTTCACGTTGCTTATAGCTTTAAATGAATCTCCGAACCACGAGTAAAAACAGGTGTTGGAAAGTAGGGACACCTCACCCTCAGTCCCACTCCTATTGTGATTGATTTCAAATTAATTTTTACCTCGATGGATAAGTTATTCATTACATACCCCACCAATCAATCGTAATGAAACCTACCATTCCCGTCCGGGAATGGGGAAGAAGGTAGACCTCCAGGTTATCAGTAGGGGAAACATATTTCAATGCAAAATTAAAGGATTACAAAAAACAGCATAATGTCATACACAACTTGAAAGGGTTTTTGACCAGTTGATGCCAGATTCCTTAAATTCAAAGATCACCTTGTAGGCATAAATATAAATTTATTTTCCATACATGAACCCGTACAAATAATTGACCAGTAAGCAACATTAGTGGTAAAAGAAATTTGATATTTAATTCACAAAGATATAATTTCAAAATGAGACAAGAGGAAACATCCAGTAACACAACCATTTACAATCATTGAACTGCATTGAAGTGAGTTTTTCAGAATTTTGTCAGTGCTGCAAGGCATATAATGTCATCAGGCAAAATTTTTCCTAATGATTGTCTCCTCAGAGTAACAGTATGCCAGCCAGGATGCTAAAAAAAGTCAATATTAATCAACATTTAAAAAATGCAGTAAGTAAGCAGTGATCGCATGACAATATCAAAAAATATACAATTCATAACACAGATGGTAAGTCACTCAAGAAGTTTAAGGAGCGGCAACATCATTATGAAACACCTTTCCACAACTTATAACCAAGGGGAAAATGGAAATCCAAGGAATGAGCCCGAGAAAAAATATTACACTAGAGATTCTTAAGGTTAAATTGTAAACAGACACCACCTCTAATACTGTAAAGAGATACTTCTGATCATCAAATAATCTTACAGAAATATATTTAAGCACATAGACGTATCACTTGCAGGCAATTATTCCAATATTTTATTCATCCCACTGAAACAAAAAATAGAAAAAACATAAATGGATGTCTAAAGCAATACTAATACAAACATTGTATTGACAGATACAACCTCTCATATAAAAAATGTAGTGCATTCTGATGAATAGAATATCATTCCCTTCTCGTCGGTCACGTGACATAACCAACAAATGTCAGGCTTCTAGAATAAATTGGTATAACAGTATTAGAATTTAGCATCACGCGATGAAGAAGAATGACTTATAAATCATTTCAAAACAAAGCATTCACCTGTATCATTAATTCTCATCACTTGGTTCAAAGGCTAAATTCATATCCTCTTCACCATGCGGATACATTACCCGTTCCTAATTTAGAGGTGTCCAATTGACATCAAACTTTAATTCCTGGCGCACTCCAATAAAACCACCACTAAACCTATGGAAAGAAAAGCATCATAAGGTTACAAAACATAACATGCTTGCTTATCAGAAAATTAGCTCAAAGAATTAAGAAAACAATAAACAATACTTACAACTTTTGTCTCGACCTTGCGTTTCCAAAAACAGCTACCTCCAAGACTGCATAATCAATGAGGCATATTCCCCTCTTTTAATCAGAGGAATGTGACCTACTACTGATTTACATGCATTGAATCATAAGCAAAGTTGGATTCTAAGCTTGAATAAGTTAAATTATTTCCTGATCCTAAGGAAGGAAAATTATTCACTAATTTCATATGTAAGATCACATAGATAAAACACAAAATTGAATATACTTACAACTTCTGCCTCGACCTAGTTCAGCCTTCTCCTGCTGTTGGCTTTCCAGCTCCTGTACTTTCCTCCTCCGGGGGAAGTTTTCCTCTTCTAACTCCTTGTTCTTCACCCTTAACTCAGCATTCTCTGCATCCAATTTCGTCATCCAGACAGCATCTAATGTAGGCCTATCGTGCGCAATGGCAAAAACACTGTCTGCATATTGCACAATTTCTGAGGCTTGCACCCTGAAAATGATTATTTGGATGGATATATACATTGACAACTGTTACCTCAACTCTCAAATACAGAATCTATATGTCACTGTAGAGTACTCACTGTAAATTCAAAGGATTCTCATCAAAATCCATATAATTATCCACATCTTGTGAACAGCCAACAGCTTTCGGTTTCACATGTCACACATTTTCACATTCAAGGTGAGGAAATGGCACTAGTCCTAAAAGTGTAATTTATTCACAGCTACGTAAATAAGCTCTCATGGGAAACACCCCGCAAAAAGAGTTGTGAAAAGTTTCCTTCAATTGATTTGCCAGCACATCACAGCAGCAGAGGATGCTCTTTCCAATCTCTATTCAACAGTGCGTGAATCACATTTCCCTCAGAATGAACAGCTACCTGCACTTACACCGAAACACTCAGCTGTACTAGCATAGCACAAATAACATGGCACTACATACATATTTAACAACTTTTGATGAATATCATACTGTGCCCCTGAAAGTCCCCCTGTATACGGATGGTATGACAAGTAACAAGCTTATCTGTATCACTATTCTGTGCAAAAATTTACAATTAAAATAAGCACTTCTTCGTTAATCTTCCCCTCTGTTCACCTCACTTTTTCCATCCTTCTCCACGCCCACATCTCAGATGCCCACAGCCTATTCTCGTCCTCATTTCTGAGGGTCCACATTTCTGACCCATCCAACCCTACGGTCCATATCAAGCTCTTACTAGCTTTTTCTTCACGTTCTTTGCCTGTAATAGAAGCTTTAAGCCCATCTAAATATGTATTCTAATTTAATATTATATTTTACAGGAAAATACATTTTTAAAATGTATTGACATTTTTATTGACTAAATTCAGAGGAGTTCATGAAATGAACATTCGGAAGAGGAAATCAGAAAAAAATACCAGTAATTCCATACATTTATGTTTCAACCGACCATGGTTTTGGCACGTCATATCATCATCAGGGTCGGTTGGTGAACGAAAGTGTAGAATTATGCTGTCTTTTTCTTTTTTCTCTTTTGAAGCTGGATTTTAAGAGCTTCCACGAACTTAAGTGCCAGCACTCTTTTTGTATGAGGTTATAAATGCCAATATTAAAATTGAAAGGAGTGGACGTTGTGTTCTGCATTTCAAATGATGAAAGATTCCTGGGAGTGCGTTCGAGAAAACGAATTTTACACATTTGATAATACTCTAAAAATTTCTATTTATAACCCCCATGCCCTTTGTACGTCGAAAGCAGTGATTTGAATTTCACGCCGAGAATACCCAAAACTGAAGGTTGTAATTGGTGTAATTATTTCTACGCTAATTTCCGTGCCCTGTAATCATTTCCTCCCGCCAGTACTGTATCACTCAAGAAAATTAAGACACGTCAACGCATATTTGACTTGGTTTGGTCCCATGTTTTCTTTTCGGCTGAAATTTCGCGATTTATTGATCATTTCTATCTTAATTATTTTAAGTTATGGCCCGCAATTCCGCGGGTCCTCGTGTCGCCGTGAGCTTATCCGGGGAAAACCGTCTGGAATACATTACGTTCTTTTTTTATCATTCAAATTAGGCATTTGCATGCCGAACGAACGTCCCCTTCGGAGAAATAGGTCCCGTAAATTCGTTCATTTGCATGCTTCGATGTGATGCAAGGTCCCAATCAAGTGGCCGAAGATCTGTTCTATCGGGTCATTGATTTTTCCGCGGAAGGAAATCTTTGACATCTGTGAGGGCGACAGATTTTCTGTTTTTTCGTCTGCCATCACCGAAAAATTATGTGAAGCAGGGGATATATGCCTTTGGCTTACTTGCTGTGTACCCTAATGACCATTAGGAAATGTGTTCGGCAGCCTTGTATTCCCTATTATTGTTAACTATGTTTACCCCATATTTATTAGTTGTGAGCGTCCTCGCATGTTCTAGCAGTGTCATGATTCGATTGTTGAAATTTTTTTCTTTGCGTTGCTAAAACAAAATCAATGTATTTCACGCTCTGATTACACGTTCCCGCCGTCTAAAGTAAAGATGGCAGGAGCGCGAATCGTGAGTCATTGATTGAACATTTTAATAACTTTTAAAGCAAGTCGAAGAAACTTCTTACACCTTACTTCACCGAAGTGCATTCGTTTATACGTTGGAAACAACCTTGTATGTTGTAATATAAATTATGTAAATTTACGTTTTAAAATTTTGTCTCAATCTTAGCACTGTCATGAATTGAATTTACGACGCGGATATCGAAATTTAAGGTAGATTGAGTGAGATAGTTCCCTAGTCGTATTGGATATCATATTCGAATTAAACATTATAATTTCAGCAACTGTAGAAAGCATAAATAAAATACTGCATTATTAATGGCGCAAAAGTTATAGACTTTTATATGACTAAAGTTCTGTGCAATAAAATAAAAATATCTGTATGAGTCTTCAACTTGACTCATTTTTTCACGCAGTACGTTTGAAACTCCTTCACAGCGGAAGGTTTTTTTTTACTATCCTGAAGAAGATTACTGCGGTGACGGTATGACTTATTTTCAAAAATGGTTGATAAAAAGTGCAAACTACATTCTGTTAATTTTTTGACGAGATCTAGGCGTTGTGAATCCCTCATTTTTTTATTAGATCCCTCTGGAGTGTATGCATGAACAATTCCCCATGTAAAAGGGCTGCTATTTTGGTATCTTTTGATGGGTGAGATATTTTTATTTAAAATGAGATCAAATACATTAATCTCTAGGTGAAATGGTATTTCGCTCAAACTGCTTCATGCAAAAATTGTATGTAATTTTGTTTTTTATTCTTCTTTACTTGCTTTATACTTGCCTCTTTTGTATGATACTTAAATGCTCATTAGGAACCATTAAAATTTTGTATAATTTGTGTGTTCTCGCGTGTAGAAGAAAATTTGTGCATACGTCATCGAATAGTTTTGAAAAATATGTTAAGTGCTGAAACGTTGTATTAATATGACAAAATTAAATTGTCAAGAAACCAAATCGGTAACACGCAACTTTATTCGCTCTGTATATTGGTAATCAGTACTAGTAGTCGAAGTTTCACGTAAATCTTAACGCGAGCGAAAATAGCTTCAACCGTCTTAAATTCGGTTCTTTTGTCAGCTGTTCTCTCCCATCAGTACCTTTGCCAGCCCCTTTGTCTTGAGACTTCCTTTATTTGAAGTCATATCCGCTCATGTGTCTGCCACCGTGTTTTACCATTACTGCGAGCAAATGTCACTATGTTTCGCCGCCACAATAAGCAAATAATAGGAGCCATGGCATGCCCTCTTCATTTTCATTGATCTTTTTGAAGGGGATTAGGTGCGCTTACAAAAAAAGGAGACCTTGAACTTCGCTCTGTAACTTCGAGGGATTTCCGGAAATGATTCACTAACTCCCCGCCGCCTAGTGGTGCTTATATCGCTTGCTATCGGAGATTCGGAAATTCCTTTCGGGGAAAAGTTTTCATTTCAATATTATATATATTTTTTCTTCACGCTCAGCTTTCAGTGAAAAGAAAAAGAATGTAATTTTTTTTTCTCTTCTTTCATCACCTCCGAAGTATACCGTATCAATTTGATTTTTTTGCGGTAAAGGAATTTCGTTCCATTTTTATTTTTTATTTGATAAACGCTGTTCTTCCTTTTCCCGCACTCTTTTGCTATTATTTCCTGACAGCGCTCTCCCTGAGGTTCTTTCGACTGCCTCACTATTGGCTTTCTACACTGGTCAGTGACATAAGTAATCATTCGTTTTTCTGTGAAAAATTTACTGCTGTCTAAGTTTGATAATATTGGGAAGTATGGTGGGATGAGAAAAAGAAGAGTCCGACGGTAAGACCCTACGTAATCTAAAATCTCGAGTATTCCTACTTACGTACACTTCCATTTAAGCCTACCTTAAGGTGACTCTGGCTTGACTATGTGAGTCAAGGCAAATTTTAATTCATTTAATTTAACACGCTAATAACTTCAAAAGTTGCTGGGAAGATGCCTATATTTTTTAAAAATTCAATTTTACAGGACTTTGTGCTTCTTATTCACCGATTTAATTACAGCCTTGATTGTGTTGTCTCGTTCAACGTGAGGTAATTCTAAGTTTCATTGATCCAGGCGTAATGTAGTGGGAGTTTGTCATAAAGAGAATAACAATAGCACTTTTCTGCCCCACCCTCTTCCCTCTTTACTTATTTTTCGTCCCTTATTTCCTGTCTCTTCTTTCTCCCACGTTCCCTTGTCCTCTCTTTGGGTATGAACCCACCCCTCCTTTACATTCAAACATAGATACATACCAATCACGCCGTTCCCTCCCGGGGTCGGCAGAGTCACTAAGTTTCACTCATAAATACATATTTGTATACCTAACTGTGCTTCAATAATTTCCTCCATACTGACCTATCCTTGCAAACCTCTTTTGCCTCATTTACCCCCATAAACTGCTTCATACACGCTCTCCTGTTTTTAAGACTCCTAATATTCCTCCTTCTAAGAATTTCCTCAACCACAACTTTCTCGGCCTACCTCTACCTCTCGCACCATTCATTTCACTCTTATATATATCTGTTTCGTTATTCGACTCTCATCCATTCTCACAACATGGCCAAACCAACGAAGCACATTCCTTTCCTAAATGTCCATTACTGGAGCATCTAACCCACACTCATTTATTACCAGCTCATTCCTCACCCTATCCATCCTACTTTTGCCGCAAACACTCCTCAGATAACTCATACTCACGGCGTTTAGTGTACTCTTACGTCTATCCTGACACACCCACGTTTCACTACCATACAACAAAGTGGGGAGAAGTACACTTTTGTCCAAGGCGATTTTCGCTCCTTGATAAGCTCCACATGCTACCTACCGCTTTCCTTCCAGCAGTCGCACATCTCTTTATCTCCTCATCTATCCGTCCATCTTTCGAATCATTATCAAAAATCTTACCTAAGTACACAAAATCATCCACTTGTTCAAATACTTCACCATTGGCCCTCATCATACAGTTATTCTCCCCATTCTCCCTCCGTTAAACTATATAAATATAATGTCTACTGTTTCAAATCATCTTGTACCTGATGATGAGTGTGAGTCTTAACACGTAGTGCGAATATTTCACGCAGATATGCAGCGTGAAAACACGCTAAAAATATGAGCAGCATTAAATGTAACGCGATATGCCACTAGCAGCGTGTTTTCCCGCAGGTGGGGATTGTAGCCGGCGCGTCTTCTAAGTCGCCCGCCGGAAAATAGGCGGAGGTCTATTTTTGCTGCTACATTTTACGCTTTTACATGGTCACACGGGTGGGAAAACACGCGGCGTCTCACATTGCTGTGGAGGACTGCTCGCTGCTCGGTCATTGCACTGCTTATGTTGCTTGTGTTCTTACTTTGTTGCTTGGTATGGATCACCTTGATAGTGAACGAATAATTTTGGAGGTGGAACAGAACGCACATATTGTATTTACTGCATTTTTATTTAAATTTGCACGACACGGATTCATGTTTGCTCTAACGTTCGTTCACCAGCAGTGATGGAGGAAGACTGCGGTTTTTCACGCGCCTTGTGGCCGGGCCCACAGCGGGATTTCAAGCAGCAGGAAAACAAGCCACTTTTACAGCGTGAAAACAGGCACGTGTGGCCTTAGCCTAAGAGCCAATGTTAAATTTCCCACTTTTAAGGCTGAATTATTGTAAAACTGGCATGTTTAATCTGGTTCATTTTCATCTCTGTTTATTAATAGCACTTCGAAGATAATATGCTAAGTTTTCAAAAAACCTGAAATATATGACCCTGAGGTCAGAGCTACCTTAACTCGCAGATCCCCTAACTGCTATTACTCTCTTCTTCTTCGCCTGTAATGCGTACCATTCATTTTTCCTTTCATTATTGTTTTCAATAAGATAGTTGTCACAAAATATGTCCAATGAGCAGACGTGTTTTTCTCAGAGGTTTTAATGTATTCCTTTTTTTCCTGCACTTCGCTGGACTTCGTCGGTTATTCATTCCTTCCAATTGATCCTCTTTTAGAACACCACGTCTCCGTTGCTTCCAAATTGTCCTGCATCTCCGATTGTCCAGACTTCTCTGCCTTATAAGAGCATATTTACATTATGATTGAAAACTGTATGTTAAGCCCAAAGTACGACACGACATATCTTGGGGAAAACATATTCGGGAAATATGCGGTCAAGCATACAGGAAGCTAGGCTTTATCAAGAGAGTACTCGGAAAATGTGATGAGAAAGTGTAAGAGCGTTGTTATTTTTCAATCGTTAGGCCTCATCTAGAATATGCTGTTAGTGTGTGGGATCCATACGAAACGGGGTTGATATCAGAGTCAGATCGCGTGCAGCGAAGAGGAGCTAGGTTTGTGAAACGATGCTACGATAAGTTGGCTAGTGTGTCTGGACTGTTAGAAGAATTAGGATGGGAATCGCTATCACAGCGTAGATTAAATTATAGGCTTAACCTCCTAAATAAATTTCAGGAAAATCATTTCTCTGACGTCGTAAAAAACATACTATTAATCCCCTCGTACTACGGCAGGTTAGATCGGGCCAATAAAATTAGAGAGATAGATTGTAGAACCGATAGGTATAAAATGTCATTTTTTCCGCGTACCATTCGGGACCATAACAGCTGTGATCGTCGTCATGAATAGTTCGAATTGTGCCAATAGGCAGACAGTAAATCTTTCTCTTTATATTATCTACGTTCTTATTTATGTATGATGTAAATATTGTTCTTATTTATGCATGATATTTTGAATATGTAGTAGTAGTCCTTGTACCCCTTGCACGGTGGAACGATTGACGATAGAATGTTTCTTGGTTAGTAGATTTTTAATTGGCGCGTTGCTTGTGTGGTACGCGGGTTTCAACGTAGTTTCGGTTTCGGCAACCATTAGCCATTATATACATCTCCTTATTACCCTGCAAACCACCACAAGGGTGTATAGCAGGGGGTGAGTTATCACCACCATTATCCAGAGTGAAGTAATTAACTTTCACCGACGTTCACAACACTATGGGTATGCTACAGAAACTTTTATAATAATTTATAATGTAACTGTGTAAACGAGGCACAAGAGCATGCAAAACATGGTCTTAGCACTACTCGGAAGGTTTTGAAACATGCATCTGGGTGCATAAGACTTAATCAGCTACTCTACCTGTCAATTAACCTCCTTCAAAGTCTTAGCGCAGGTACTAAATATAAGAACATTATGGTCTCTTATCGATTGCGGGAAAAACGACATTTTAAACCTTTCTGTTCTACAATCTACCCTTATTTTGTTCTCATGATCTGATATACCGTAGCATGTTGGAGTTCGTAAGATATTTATAGCTTCTTCTGCAAATAAATCGGTCTTAAATTTTCATTAAAGATTGAGTCTAATTTTCAATCGACGGTCTATAATCAAGATTCTTTAGCGTTAATAATGGCAAATGTTACCGAAACCTAGATCGGGGAAATAAATTTGGGGAGGAAATTGGCAGTCTTTTCTGTGTTAAAGGTACCTTTCATCCATTTCCACAAATTGTCGCCTGGCCCTCAAAAATATGAAAATAAAGGCATGCTCAAAAACCGCCGTTATCGCCCAAACACGCTTCCGATATATTTTTAAGTGTGTTTGGCGATTCTTTCCTTCCATGTTGTCTTTAGCATTCGTCGCCATGTGATTCACTCTCAGTGACCTCTCGGATTATTTATTTTTTTAAAAATTATTATTATTATTATAGGGCACAGTTTGGGCAACTTTTTATGCTCTCATCATCTCCTTATTTATTCGTCATTCATTTTAAAATTATATTTCCTATTTGTCCTCGTATTATTTTATTATAAAGTACTTATTCTTTTCATTTTTTGTATCATTCTCTCATCCGTCTCGATCCAGGACGGTCTCGTGGGTTGGCAGGAGTGTCGATCCTAAGGGGCTGAATTCCCACAATCTCTCGACCCCCTGCCCCGCCTCCGAAGAGCCGCCCCACTCCTCCGCCCGGTTCGGGGGTTGCTCATGTCAGGTGTACTGTTGTCTCCAACTTTCCTCGCTTAAATGTTTATTCTTCTGTTCGTAATGTGTCACCTTCTCCCATGTGTCTTGAAAATTTTTCATTGTATTTGTTAATTAGTGGCATGCTTTTTCTTCGTCAACTCTCCGCCGCAGTCTCCTCTCCATTTCCTCTATGCATGTGGTGTATATTTTCTTCTGTCTGTTGACTGGGTTAATTTCGATTAAAGTGAAGTTTTTTTTGCCACCGTCAGGATGAAGTTGGAGATTGTTATTCTTTTATTATTGAAGGACGACTTCATAGGAAATCAGGCATACAGGTCGTTTCTTTTATTAACCTGATATTCAGTGATACTTTCATAACTCTGCAGATGAGGTTCTACATATGAGTGATAAGCTTCGGATTATGTGCTGGTGAGTGCCACGAAGTTTTCCATCGCCTTATACCTGCCGCCACTTCCTCAGTGCAAGAGTGCCCGAGTTGTTACTCCGTCTCCACCCTCATTCCCACCCACCTGTCTCCCTCCCCTCTTACCCCCTTTCTTTTCCCCTCCCCTACTCACGTAACCTACCCCCCTCTACTTCCCCTCCCCTCCCTGTCTCTCACCTCACCGCCCCTCCTCCGCCCTCCCCTCCTGCTTCTCCCCCCCAACTCCGACCACCCCTTCCCCTCCATCGAGAGAGTTCACCTCCGGCCCTTCTCTCCGCTGTGTTGTAGTCTCGACGCACGGCTGGGAGAGTGCTGTCTCTCCGTCCGGCTACTCGCTGCAAACACTTGTAAAACAAGTACTCCTGTCCTGTCAGCCGCTGCTTACCGAGTCATTTTCGCGAGGGTTGAAATGAAGCACTTGCGAGAAAATGCCTTGTGCGACACTTTTCTCCTTGACTAAATAGTTTTCCTCCCTCTCACCTGTCTTGTTTATTATTATTCTCTCTAAGGTGAGGTGAAAATCGCGAAATGTTGTGTTCGGCGAAAGTCTTCGACTTTTTAAACGCGGGGAATTTCAAAACCGTGTTGTGGATCTGAATTCGCCTGCAGTTTTTTTTCCGTCACATCTTGTCCAAAATTTCTGCGGGATTATTTTAGTTATTAATGTTCGTCCGGTTCAGTGCGAGATATTCCTAAAAAAAACCAACGCGGGAGTTGAACTCGTTCCCTCGCGACCAGCTTTGCTCCCGAGCGTAACATATGGGAATCATGAAATGAAAGCTGTTGTGATTGTTTCGTGATAGAAGCGCGCCACACTTTACCCCGGAGGCTTTAACCGTGGATATTTTCGTCATTGTATTCCACCTTTAATGGTGAGGCGAAGACGTTGAAAATACCGACCCGAGTTCGACTTGATTTCTCGCCTCCCGTCATCATCTCCAAGAAAAGCTCGAGGAGAAGTTTTCAGTGTCGAGAGCATATGCAGCAGAATTTAAACGCTCGAAAAGGAATGTGCCATTCATAAGCGTTCTCATTATCTCGCGGTCGAAGATACGTACTGGATGTCCGGGTTCTCCTTAAGTGGAATGTTGGGAGCCACGTGGTGAATACTTAAACAGTGAATTACTCTGTCCATTGGATGGGACCTTTAAACGTTAGACTTCTTGGTGCCTTTTGTTCAGAGGAGGTTTAATTCCAACGCCGGTTGTCTACTATTACAAGCATTGCCTCATTCTCCGACCCATACACCTCAGATGAATGCTTGGAGGCTTTCGAATCTTCGCAGTTCTCTTGTCGCTTTCCCGAGTAATCATCCAACCATCGCTGTCTTCTGGGAGGTCCAGATCGGTTTAAATCAACCCAAACCAATATCCTCAACCTTATTCGGAAGCACTCCCTCGTTTTATTTCTACCCATCGCAGTTACTTCATTCTCCTTCATACCCACTTCTCATAAACCTCTAATCAACTCCTACTGTCTTTCATCAGTGTCCAGGTTTCTGTTCCATATTACATCCTTCGCTTACCTTTCCTCAACATCCATACGCCAGCCCTCTTCATCACTATTAGCGTACGATCGAATTTACCGGCCAGCGTAACGAAAGGAGGTTTCACGGGCTGTATCGAGTGTTCATTTTTCATTTAAATACTCTCTCGGAGGGACCCAAATGATTTTTCGATGCTACTGAAATTTTATACACCTAAAACCTCCCGTGTTCGTTCCTCGGCACAGGAATTCGTCGAGCGCTCTACTCGGCAGAAGGATGATATTTTCTCTGATGAAGTTTTTCTACGCTGAAATCCCGCTTAATTGTCCCTTCTTTCATTTACGGGAAGCCAGTACCCAGGGTGTACTGAAGTAATAACGATTGTGAACCTTGAAGTGAGGAACTCGAATGATTCTCTCCGTGTGGGGTGAATGTTTTATCCTGACTTAAACTCTCGAGCCTGCCGGCTCCAAAACAGTGCTACCTATTGAAGTTTCCATACGCTGAAATCCTTCGTTGAGAGTTCATTTTTCAATTAACCGAAACTCGATTATCTTCGGGATCTTTACTGAGAAGCGAGTACGAATATACCTGGATGAAAACCTCATGATGAGAAAATCGAATAGTTATCCCCGTCTTGGGTGTAGGTTTCTCTTCACGAGTCATCTTAACAGATGAGAGTTCAACCTCACCGACCGTCCGACGAAGTGTACGCGAGCCCAGCCGAGCCGGCCCGACCGACCGTGTTACGAGACTCCGTCTGCCTGGCGTTTAGTGTTTTTGACCGGCACACAGGTGGAGCGCTTTGAGGGGAGGGTACAGAAAGGGGGCGGGGCTAGAGTGGAAGGGGAAAGAGGAGAGGGGAAGACGGGAGAGAGAGAGGGGTTGGTGGTCCCGTTCTCCCTTAGGTGTGTTGTATGCGGGGCGGGGGGGCGCGGGAGGCTTTTGCCTTGGCTCACGCTTAGTCTGATGTGTGTCAGAGCTCGAGAGATTCCCGCGTATATGTATCGTGATTTCCGCCGCTCCGAACTCCACGCTTTTTCGGAAGGCGTGACAGACTGAGAGGAGAGAGGATGAAAACGTCGGAGGAGTAGCGGTGGCTTGATAGCTACGGGTGTGTTCTCAGAGTATTGATATTGTGCCACTTCTGCCGTCGCGAAGAGACGTAATCTGGTGTGCCAGCTCTCCTCTCTGCCGTACGTGTGATGTGGGCGAGTCTTTCCCCCCTCTCCAACCTCATAACTTCCCCTCAAACACCGCCTCCGTCGCAGCCAACCTCGCCGCGTGGTGTGTACGAGAAGCGGCAGTGACACAACGGCCTGGTCGGTGTTGGTCCGGTCGCTCTAAATCCCTCCCACGTTTCTCAGAGATAAGGATTCACACACGCCGCTTTACCGTTTCAAGTCTTTTTTATCATCTTTCTCTTTTCACACCGTTCCCACATCATCGCGTTCGAGTCCAGTGCATTTATTTCCCAGCGCGCGTGTGCATCGTTTGTGCTCGTGAGTGAAGGGAGAAATATTTTCGCCGGTGTTTTTTGTTGTGTGTTTTTTGGTTCGCTTTATTTCTTCTAGTGTGTCTGCGTGTGTGTTTAGTTGCGAGTGTGGTGTTGGTACACTTTTACCCCATACTTTCCTAGCCACTTTTTTTTTACGAGTTTTAAAACGCAGCTCCCGTTTGGAAACGGGAGGAAAAAGATTTTGTTTCGCTCGGCAAAAAATAGTGTGCTCTCGCGAAACTTTTCAACTCCGCCAGCGTGGTTTTGCAACGCGTCGACCCGAATTCGACTTTCTCCGTCGTCTTGAAGACTGTGGGAGTTGTTCCACTGTTTCATTTTTTTTGTTATTCCACTTCGAATTTTCCCGCTCTGTTACGTTCTTCATTTTTTTCGGAGAGTTCAACCGGCGTTTTCGTGCGCCCATGTGTTGACTGGATTGTCGGAGAAGATTTCAGTGAATATGAATCAAGACCTTTCCCGTTTTCTTACAAGCTTTTGAAGAAGAACAACGCCTCCTCTCTTTTAAGTCCACGCCCCCTTCTTTCAAGGAGCAGCCCCTCCCACTTCCCCTCTACTACTAAGCCGTCCCTTTGTCACCTCCATAAGGATCACTCCACTCCTCCATCGTGTGGTTTTTTTTTTCGTCGGCCGAAAGGGTATAACCTGTCCACGAGACCCTGGTAGCAATGCATGTTGGAGGTACATCGCGGTTAACCGGTCACCATGACGTCGCCAGCCAAGGGATCACTGCCGCAGTCCTATCGGACCGGTGAGTTTTCTTCCCCACTACGTTCATCCCTCTATTGACCTTTTCCGTGATCACACTACGTCAACATGATATTTCTAGTTACGTTATGCACGATTCGGCGACCGGGAGGAAAGCTTCTGGGATAGGAGTGGAAGTAAGGAGAGAAAATCGGCGTTGATATAATCCTGCCCTTGCCAAAGGCAGCAAATGGACCACGGTTAAACATGTTCAGAGTACTGTACTTGAATGCTCTCCTCAAAAACTCCCCTTAAGAACGGATCGGATCACCGCTGAATCGTTGCTGGGCTTAAAACACAGGCACTCCACGCGGAGAGTCAGTATTTCACTTACCGCGGTAGGCCGACCGACCCCCTTACCTTCTTCCACTGTCATCAAAAATGTCTTGCCTCTGCAAGCTCCAGTTCTTATGTTTTACCCCCAGAGTTCAGTCGAAGTTCCTCGTAAAGCGGTATTCGATCTCCGGGTAGCGCCATGACCACCTCTAAGCTCTCCGATGGCCATATTTATACTGCGTCTTCCTCTCTCTCGGGCATTCCGTTAATGACCGGAGGTGTCCGGTGGAGTCTTAGTTGGTGCGCTTGCACTGGTGACCTGGAATATTCCGAGGATGGAAAGTGGCGCTCTCTTGCCGCGGCGGTTGGTCGTGGGTTTCGGAAGTATGCGTTGGCAGCCCCAAGGACACGTGCACTACGGGCGGGCGGCCTGGAAAAAGCCGCCGCCGCCGCCGACGTCGTGGTCTCCCGCCCGGAACCGGCTTTGCTCTTCACCCGAAAGGTCGCTCTGAGCTTCGGTGGGCGCTGCCAACCTGCGCGCGGCCCCTAACCTCCCAGCATTATTTGAACTCGAGGATAATTATTCTGTCAAGTAACAATGCACGACGGAGGACAGTTATTATGCGTATTCACGTCAACGATGCTCATTTGTTGATGTGCTCACTTTTGTTCAACATGGTCCTTCGATTGATTGTGGAAACATCCAGCTACCATGTACGCAACAATTTTTTATTTTGTTCAACGTTTCATTCGTAACTACTTCCATGGAGGCAGTCGCACTTAAACGCTTATTCACGTCAACAATGGTCATTCTATTGATGAGCTCACTTTTCAACGCGGTCTTTCATTACTCGTCGAAACACCCAGCTACCATGAACGCAGCAATTTTTTCTTTTGTTCAACGTTTTATTCCTACCTACTTCCATAGGGGCAGTCGCACTTGTCAATTTACATCCCTCCTGCCCTAGTGTCCGGAAGTCTTACGACTATCACCTCGTAATTTGCCTACCTGTTCATTGCCCATTCCAGCATATTAGTTTAAGAGTAAATTTTCTTTTAGGTAACAATGTGCGCAGGCGGACTAAATTTTTCATGCCTATCATGGTCGTTTTTTGTTTTTGAACCCTCTATGGTTACGCGTGGCCATCCGATTCCTCGTGTATTCAACCAGCTCTTCCTCTTTGTCTGTCTATTGACAGGTCTCAATGGATCTGTAGTCTCCAGGCATATCTGTTTTGGACGATGTTCTTCATTGCCCTGTACGTCCTCCTCTCATATCTGTCATCACACCTAATCTCTTCCTTCTTCCTCCTCTCTTATCCCTCCCTGAAATTCCTCGCCACAGACATCTTTTTGCATGAGTAGGCTGTGGTTATGACTGTCATAAACCAATGTACCAACAACAGTATAAAATGTGAAAGCTAACGTCGACTTATTCAGGTTCTTATGTGCAAACTGATATCCTCAAACCTTTGCACTGTCCAGCTCAGCGTACTGAATGCTTCTTTACGCGGGAAATAAAACACGACTTTATTTACTCCTTCTTTTTCCCAGTTGTCCAACTTTTGTCTAAATAAGCCTTTAGGACAACGCCTTCAAGTATCCCTTTTAGAATATTCTTTACATTTTCTTAAAAATATTTCGTAGAGTATTCTGATAGAATGACTGTAGATTCCCTTAAATTATTGAAACCTAAGTACTTCATGCAAACATTTCTATAGCACACACTGCAGTAAGTCTTTGTTATTTTCCGTAGAAGTTCTCTAAAAAGTTCTATTGGAAACCATAAATTTAAAATATATTGGGTTGAGTTAGTTATTTCATTTCTACGTTTCATTATTATTGAGGTTGTCATCGTGAAATAATTGATGCGATAATGGCAGCTGAACATATTTACTGATTTTCTTAAACTTCTCCGAAAGAGAGAGCACTCGGCACGGAATATCGGGAAAGATTATTTGAATTTCAAGGGGGTTCCTAAGTTTCCACCGAAACTATTTACCCGGGGCATGTGCTTGACCCTCGTGTCCCTCAAAAGTTCGAAGAAAAGGATTCGCTCATACGGAAACCCTCTGTTTCCTTAGATCCCCTTATGCTCTACGTAACCGTTAGCACGTTATATATAACAGGGTTTTCTTTATCCATTTACCCTGCCTTCTTCGAATTTTCTCCTCTGTCATATTTTCCTCCACTCCTCTTCCTAGCTTTTCTCGTCATAAGATAATGGTTGGTATCATATGGTCGGGGTGACTTGAACATGTATTTGAACGGTCACTCAGGTACTACCGCCAACTTAGATATTACAATGCCATGAATATCTGGAGTCCGATCGTTGAAAACACGTCGCAGATCAACTTATCGCTAGCTTATCCAGCTATAACATGTGCCATCTTTCCCATAAATAAACCAACAACAATGGATGTAAAAGTGGATTGGAGCTATCTTAAAAAGGGCGAGACGGAACTAATTTCCCCGAGTAATGGCCGGTTGCAAGAACATTTAGTTATGGAATCAATAGTTATGAGATCCATGAAGGTACAGATCTCATAAAAATATTTGGGTTTCAGGAACACATCTATCAGTTACTTAATTTATTTACCAATAGTTAATAGCTTCGATTATTTGACCTGAACTTCTACCGCCGGATAAAACTTATGAAATTTTAGCCTATGTATAATTGCTAATGCCCATAATAATTCGTCAGTAAGGGTAAACATACTAGTCATCCGTCTAAAAACAACCATTTTATCAAGTTATTAAGTCTGCATGCGGTTAATTGCGCATCCGCCATCTTGGCTACTTACGGAACTCGTAACAGCATGCCATAAGTTATGAAACTGCAATAAATGCATAGAATGTTTCTTCAGCACTTATTGGATGGTTGCCTTGGCTTTTGGGTCCCATAACTTTATAGAATACATATGTGTCGTTCCTGCAACTGGTCATAAGACAGCATAAGAAAAAATCATCCAGACCAAAACATCTTACGTAAGACGTGAATGACCCGATTTAAGAGGATTGCACTGTAGTACCGTGATGCATAACTTTTCCTTCTGCCCATGTACCGTTTTACGACTGCGACAAAAGCCATGCGAGACATCAATCCTCTTAAAGACATCTCATGACGACCGTTCCGTTTCTAATCCCAAGATTAGTCATATGAATAAGATTCCGTAGATTGATCATGACTGAAAAACGGATTTCGTGGTATTTCCACGGACAAAGAAAGTAAGGGTGGTCATTGATGTGGGATGGCGAAAATCGAATCACGTGGAGCAATTTCATTACCTCGAATAGTACGTTAAGGTGAAATAGGAATCATGGGAAATTGCGCATGCGGAAGAGAGCGTCCTGCAATTGTAGTGAGCTGGCCACAGGCGCTGTAAAGTGGAAAAGAGGACAGCCATGGGCTTTCATTGGGTAAAATTCGTCGATTACCTTTGAAGGTGATGTTTACCGGACGATATCTTGCGAATTTATCGTTCGTGACTGATAAGACCTTCGGCGCCTCACAATTTGCTCCACCGACTGATACAACTTCACTCTCGCATGTTCTGTGATGGACGCTTGCTCATATCTTTATGGCTTAAGTCTCAATCTCTCCCTGAAATTAGCAATCCGCGGATTGGTTTGCCGCAACTCTCCAATCATCTTCTGTCTAGGGACATTCGTTTCATTTCTATTTCCTCATTAATGTAATGTTGGCTCAGTTGACGTCTTCCGTTTGGTTTATGTAATGAAGTCTACCTCTCCATCCATCTACCAGTATACTCCGTGGGGAACACCCAAACAAAATATATGCGGCACGGTATTTAAAAAAACTAGGTTTTCTTAATCGTATGAAAGGAAGGTCCTGCGATGAAAAAGTAAAAGAGAGGTGCTACTTCGCTCTGGTTAGGCCTCACCTCAAATACACCGCGAGCATTTGGGACCCTGATGATGAAGATTCGACCAAAAAAATTAATAAAATACAAAGAAAAGCTGCACACCTCGTTAAAAACTGCTACGAGCCAACATACGTGTCTCACAACTTTTAAGAGGGGGTAAGGTGGGAGCCCCTAGATACACGTAGGAGACACGCTAGGCTTAGCCTGCTTGAGAAATTCAGAACAGGTGTGTTTCAATGCAATACGGAGAATATTGTCATGACGCCTCACAACATCTCTAGGTCTGACAGAAGCGATGGAATAAGATAGATGCATTGCCGGACAGTTAGGTACAAAATCTCGTTCTTTCCGCGCACAATAAGCGACCACAGTGAAAACTGAGCTGAACGGAAAGAACGAGTTTTTGTACCAATCCGCTCGGCAATGTATCTCTCTTAGTTCATCGCTTCTGTCAGACCTAGGGATGTAGAGAGAGGTCATGATGATATTCTCCGTGTCGCTCTGAAACCCACCTGTTCTGAATTTCTCAAGCAGGCTAAGCCTAGCGCGTAGTCTCCGTGTCTCTAGTGGCTCCCACCTTCCGTTTTGGTCACGAAAATCTTGGGATCGAGAGTATGTAAGACGTGCGAATACCGGTTGGACAGTTGTAGGGAGAGTGTGTTGGACATCTGGGAATGAGCGTGTCTAGTGAGCTAAAATCAGTGTTGACAGAAGCATTCTCTTCCTGACGTCTTTAAATGACGGCGAAACCTGGGTATGTCAATACAAGCATAAGAGCAGGCTTCATGCGATGGGAATAGGTTACCTGAGAAGTATTAGCGGGAAAAGGTGGGTGAAAAGTGTTAGGAATGAGTAGGCGATGAAAGAACGCGGGCCGGAAACTTCAATAATGAACCGATATGAGTGAGGGTTGTTGGTTTAGCCCATAGAGGTAGGCAGAGAGGGCGCTTAATATTGTGACCAATGCCAGAAACTGTGACGTGGGTGTGGCCTTTCCGCCGTCTTCGTCAACCCCGATTTTACTGCGGCGCTTAAGGGGCTGACGCACTAATTTTGCAATTTTACGATGTTTTCCATCGATTGCTTCCTAGAAATCAGCATTCACTTGCTTCCTTAATTTGCATTCTCTCCACATGTATTGTTTATTTATTTGAATTAATAACAATCTGCTTACCCGGAGAAAATTAAGGAAAAATCTAGTAGAATCCACAGCACCAACAAAATTATTATAAGCTTCAAGAGTTACTAACCTTAACTTTCTAACAGATACTTAAATTTCTAACAGATAACAGGTAATCATGCTTTACGTCCACAAATTCGTCCATTCCGCCGTGCTATGCAAAGCAAATTAATAACAGAGCAAGGCAAAACCATATGGTTGCTGTTGAGGCTGTCAGGCTGAAGTTTGATGACGTAATTCCCTTTCCATATGCCTGAATGGTTTGGACACGTCCTGATAATGGGAGAGGGTCGAATAATGAAACAATCATATGATATTAAGAATGAATGATTTTAGAGAGAGAGCGAGTACACAAAATTCAAGGGCGAATGTGGTAGAATGAATAGACTCACTAGAGGAGGAATTTGAGGAGTCTCAAGAATAGGAAAGAGTGAATCATGCAATGCATTATTGTGAGAGAAACAAAAGTGGCTCTAAAGGATAAAGGCACAGTGGAGAAAATTATCAGAAGGAAGTCAGTTTTCTTTAAATCTCAAAAAGAACGTAATTCTCTGACTTTGCGTATCTCGAAAGGGAGTGGATTGATGGGTACGCAGGTATGATTCATTATGTACTAATCCCACTATTTCTTTGAAGATTATTGTGGTAGGTTTGTTCTCCACTACCGATGTTGTTCAATAGGCGACATATCAATAGAAGTGGCGGTAAAGTGCGGCTTTTTGAATGCTTCTTATTTCCAGTATAATTTAGATATTAGCAAGGTAAAACTATTTCACAGATGCGCAAGGTGTTCTTATTTTGTGACGTAAATTACGTGGCGATTCAACAATTAAAAGTGGGCTAAAAGGTTTTTCGCTGCTGTGCATGAAGCCGCGCATTACCGTAATGGCACTGTTATAGGTTTTGAAGGCTGTCCAAAAGTGTTCATTTTTTAATATTACAAATTCGTCAAATTATCAGCATATTTTTGGTACCTTAACTTAATATTTTCAATGGCTGAGGCATATCATCAGTGGAAGCGATATTTTCTAAACAAATCAAGCAAAATGGTTGAATGGTATTTTTGACTCACGGCGTAGCGGTGGAGCCTGCTATAGGAAGCATAGTGTCACTTTTTCTCTGGGAAGTGATTAGTAATGTCTACAGTGTGGCCTTTCCCTTGGTACGTAAACATTCTTCCCATATCGAAGAAATTCTTTGTCTCGCTGGCTCGTCAATGAAGCTTAACCCGTGTTTGTGGTCTCACGCGCGCAGCGGTTAAGCAGGCGATCCTAGGCACCGCTACGGGGAAATAATAACCGTGAACACATTTTAATTCTTTGCAACGGCTGTGTAAATGAATTCTCTTGCGTTTGAATGCTATTGTTCCAATATTTACTCTTATTTTCAAGTATTTCTGCTGGTGAAATTGTACAAGATCCGAATGCCCGTCTCGTCATGCTCACTTCTGTTGATTTTTCTGTCACTTATCTTCATTTTGCTTTTTGCTGTGTTCTTCTTCTGTTTTTTTAGAATGCTCTTATGGCCTTTCTCTACTCAGATTAAAGCCTTCTCTTGTTTCAATTTCCGCACCACCTACTTCTAAGCCCACCGACGCGTCGGGACGACGTCGCGACGGTTCTTCTAACAGCTGTATTCAATTTTTCAATTGTGACAATCGTTACTCTGTCGATTGTCACTCTAAGTATATGTTCGTTCCTATTTTGTTTTCGTGATTAAGTCAACAGTGTTAATTGGACCGTATTTGTCAACCAAAAGAGCAGTAAAAATAGCAATAAAAGTGACAAAAACTGTAACAAGAATCAACTAAGGTTATCAACTGAGGTTATCTTGGAATTACCTTAACTTCAGATATATCGTGAGGAACACACATACAAAACATATACGGCACAGCATTAAAGAAACTAGATTTTGTTAAGCGTAAAATAGGAAGGTCCTCGGATGAAAAAGTAAATGAGACGCTACTTTGCTCTGGTTAGGCCACATCTCCAATACGCCGCGAGCATTTGGGACCCTGGTCATAAAGGTTTAACCAAAAAAATTAACAAAGAACAAAGAAAAGCGGCACGCTTCGTTAAAAACCGCTACGAACGAACATATAGTTTTACACAACTGTTAGAGAGATTAAGGTTGGAGTCCCTAGAGACTTGGAGGCTGCACGCTAGGCTTAGGCTGCTTGATAAATTCTGAACTGATATTTTTCAGAGGGACACACAGAATATTATCATGAAGCCTCACTACATTTTTAGGTCTGACAGATGCGATAAAATAAAGAGAGATACTCTTCCGAAGAGATAGGTACAAAAACTCGTTCTTTCCGCGCACAATAAGCGACCACCATAGAAACTGAGCTCCTCCAAACACTCTCATAGGACATGTCACCATTTCACCTCCAAAACTTTTACATCTTTACACGGCTGGTGACCTACCACCCCCTGCCACACGCCCAAGTAACGGCTCGCGGGTTAGTATGTAGATGTATATGTAGAACTAAAGCGACATGGCTCTTACTTATGGCCGCGAGCCTATTCAGGGTTCGGATTCAGGTTCTTCCTGGAAAATTCGAAAAACTTTTTCCCCATTCGTTTTTAATTTCTGCTTTGCGTGATTTTCTTACGCGTGTTCTCTCTTCTATCTCTGCGTCTTATTGTTTTTCTTGCACTCTTATGAAGTATTTTGATATTTGTGGTCTTCATGTTGAATGGACCAAGTTTTCTGTTGTGAATTGACTGATTTTAGCAGAGCTTCATGCTGACCATTTCTCTCTTTCAAAACTTCCCTTGTTTCTGCATTCCTGGTATTCTGTTTTCTTTCTCCTAACTTAAAAGGTTATGTTTGAAGACGACAAGGCACCTTAGAGGAAACTGCTTCATCCTCGTGTCACTATTTGTAAGATCATCTTCGATGCCCTCAGTTAAGAGTCGTTAATGCATTTTATATCTTTAACTATCGCTTTTAGAGGATTATTTCAACACAGAATTTCCGTTGACAGAACGGTATAATGGATCAATGGAAAGGAGTTTTCATCTGAGCCCCACCTACTTTGATAAACCATTGTGTAACCTTGCACTGTATTTTAGATAAACGGCCATGACTCATCGATAGCGACTGAGAAAAATGACGCGACAGATGATGTAATGAGAAAAAAAAAGAAATGAATGATTTTGTACTTCCCCGGCGAATATTATGTGTGAAATTCTCTCGGGATTCCCTCCGGGTTAAATTTTTGGCTGCTTCCAACGTTTCGATGGATAACACTTCCATCGTCATCAAGGTAATGATGCCCATGCCGCCTGCGTTGTTCCTTATGTAGGGTCTTGGACGGTTACATCTGACTGACCATTGTTGTTTCTTCTTTCCGTTATTATTTTTGAAATTAACGGTTTCCACCCTTGATTTATCGAGTATCCCGAGTCTCGATTCAAGTTATTGGGCTGAAAATGTATTTCTATGGCTTCTTTAAATAGCCTTTCCCAATAACCATTGGCCTGGCATATGACTTTCGCACCACTAAATGAGATGAGATGGTCCTCCTTTAGGCTATGCTACGCCACGGCGGATTTATCAGGATGATACAACCTAACGCATCTGCTGTGTTCTTTTAAGCTTGTTTCCATTGAGTGGCCTGTTTCACCAATGTATATTTTCCCACATTGGCATGGAATTAGGTAAACTCCCGGTGTCTTGAGTCCCAAATCGTCTTTTTGCAGATATGACGGAATGGCGATAGGGGTCGACAGTGGTGGTAATCGACCGTGGTCGCTACTTGCAAGGAAAATAGACTGGTTTCTATTTCGCCTGCAAGTAGCATATTGATTCCTCGATAAATCGCATGCATTTGGTGGAATCTTGGTCACATGACAACAAACGGAGATTTAAAATGTAAACAGCGAATAACTTAGCAGAAGGAGGATTCATTGTTGTTTATGTAAATTTTTATTTGTTCTTGAAAGTTTTAAATGCTACAGAACCCCTGAGGTATACTTCCTGGCTCATCTCTTATTAGATTATAATTATCATTGTCACAATTGACGCACTTGATTCGACTTAACAATGCATAATTATTGTAATTCATACAAATTTATCGAATCCACGGATGCATATGGGACTCAAGCAGCTGTATACGAACGCCATTATTGCCAAATTTCGGCGATTAACGTGATTACCACATTCATTGTTTACTTCCGTCATCCATTTGTTTTGGAAAAGCCGGAAGTAATGTGCAAGCAGAACCCTGCCCTGCTAGTGGCGGTACGATTCGACATATCGATACACTCGCTACTTCCATAGAAGTCAGCTTCCATGCGTGAACCCGCCTTGATCGTGAGTCATGTTTCTCTTCTCCGTATGGCGGAATCATTCGAATGATTATGCCATTCTCAACTTCTATCCCTCATTGCACCACAGTCCAGGGTTGACTTTGACCTCTTCCTATCTCGAGGGTGTTTGGTAGGGGTCAACTTATCATCAACAAGCCCAACAGTATAGAAATTTATTTTCACCGACATGTACCACACTATGGGTATGCTACAAATTCTACAAAAAATTACATACTTACCAATTCATTATGCAACGACGCAAACGTGAAACAAAAATCATGCAAGAAACATGCAAAACATGGTGTTAGCACTACTCAGCAGATCAGGACTAGCACTTGGGAGCATTTAATTAATTATCTATAATGCCTGTCAACTAACCTACTTCAAAGTCTTAATGCAGCCATTGTGGTCTATCAGAATAAGTTTCAACGTTCCACCTTTCTTCCTCACTTTGTTGTCTTTTGATATATTGCGTTCAACATTCATTTCAAGGACTTGTTATGCATTTTCATTGAAGTGGACATAGTCTGATCTTCCTAGTAATAGGTCACGAATGGCCTTGTTAGTGTTTTTTATGGCTTTTGAGTTTAAATTGTCTAGACAGGAGTGTGAGAGGAAAGACTTCGTTAGCTTAAGTTGGCAAAGTAAGCTCTATTTCCAGCCATTAATTATTTCCTTCGTCACCGATTTCTCGCAAATTATAACAGTACAAACATTACTTTTCAAACTTATATTTACGAGGCTGACACGTTCATGCACTTGGATTTCTTTTTGCTGATTCTAAGGCCCATATTTTGCCTCTTTCCTTCCAAAACCCTGAGCATTTCCCGGAGGGAATACATAGCCCGAGCTATATCATCAGCATAGGCATAAGGCTGAGTAGATTTACTGACTCTTGTCCCCCTTGACCTAAGTTCCTTCGAGGAAAAATGTAAAGCCAGTTTTACAATCCATCCTGCCTCAAAATTTGCATTTAATCACAACTAAACCGTCAGAGTTTGTTCAAGCATTTAACGATTCTTATTTTCGCCATAATTGTGTGGCAGATATCCACGGTGGTAGTAAATTACTTTCCGTGTGACCCCGAAAATGTTTCAGTAATATGTCAAGTGCGATGGCCTATGGGTTGAAATGCCTCATGCGGTCAAAAACACCGTAAATAATTATTATGGATAATAATCCATCGCCGGCGCGAAAAATTGTTTTCACCTAGAAACGATCCGTAAAATGTTATATTTATGCCTCTGGAATGGAGCATATGTTATGTTTTTTTATCCTTTGTCATTGCCCCATCCAAAAATTAACTTGCGGGAAATTGCACACCTTTGCGAGTTCAATGTTTTATTGAGTGTTCCAAATTAGTCGACCATTCATATTGAGCCCATTCTGTCAACCACTCTCCGTGAAGCCCATTCTGTGAAAGCCCCTCTGCCATACACCTTTGAGGTGGCTTTCTATGAATTTTGTAAATGTGGTACTAAATGTGAAGCCTTGTAGAGATTGGGTCTTTTAAAATCATTGACAGAGGTAGATAGGATTATACACCGAAGAGTGAAGATTTTAGATCCATAGCGTTATCGTCATTAAGACGCGGCAGCGTTGTTGAATGTTTTGTTGTAGTTGTCTTTCCATATATATCGTATGCGTTAACCTACTATCGGCATAGAGCGGTACTCATTTAGTTGACACCGTGCGACTCATGGAGAGCGCTGTTGCCGAAGTTACACACCGTTACCTTGTACCTCTTGACCAGACTGTAATCATTTCCAACTCATCGGTAAAATTGATTAAGTTTCATCATCATTGGCCGTTCAGTCCTAAGATTGGTTGACTGCAGCCGTCCACCCTTCCCTGTCTAATGCTAGTTCCCATGCCTCCTGGTATCTCTCCCTATGTACTTCCTTCTTTATTTGGTCCATGAGCTTATTCCTAGGTCTTCATCTGGGTACTTTTCTCTCTATTTTGTCATCAATTATGTTCTTCACAAACCCATTGTGTCTCAGAGTGTGTCCCATCATTTTGGTTATTTTTTTTCTGTGTGGTGTTCCGCATGGCCCTATCCTCTTCTGTAAACATCATTTCTTACCTTGTTCGTCCATTTTATCTTCAGCATCCTACTGCAGCACCAGGTTTCGAAGGTTTCTAGTCTTTTATGGTCAGCTTTTCCAATGGTTCATGCTTCCGATTCATGGAGTGCCACGCTCCATACGAATGTTTTCACATACTGTTTCCTGGTTTGTAGTCCTATCATATTTGTGGCCTGCAGTTGTCTTTTCCCCATGAATACCTGCTTAGCCTCGGCTATTCTCCGCTCCATGTCCGTTATTTTTGAGTTCAGGGAATAATATTTGTATATTGGATAAATCTCTGATGTATAGCGAGCGTATTGCTATAGTACTTCAGTTATTTCTTTAACAAACTAATAAGTCACGAGTTAAAGTTCTTGCCGCTATTGGCAACGTTGCACCTCCAGTCTTTACAGTAAACGGACCTGCATAAGAACCCACGCGTTCAACTAAATGTGAAACGGACTATAGCAAGGATTTGGTTGATCACTCTGTGGAGAAGTTCTCGATCTCTCCTGCCTGAACGCGACATTGCTCACCAGCTCGTGGCGGTGGAATCTTTTCTCCCTCGAGCACCCAAGCTCGCAAATCCCTCGATCCTAGCGTTCCCGCGCGAAAAAGAAAAGCGAGGAAACTGAAGGCTGTCTCCGAGCGCGGAGGTGGACACCGTCTCGCATCTTTTTTTATGTTTCTCCCGTGCGACGAACGGACGGATCCTCTCCTTTTATTTTCTACCTTCGATTGTCGTCCGACCGCCCACGCGTCGAGGTAGAGAACGTCACTAGCGCTCCCCTCGCAGTGTATCGTTGGCGGATTTGTTTTCTGGGCGAGAGCAGGCTTTAACTTTCGTATGGCTTCGTACCACTCGAGGTGCGTTAACTCTTTGAATCGGGTAGACTTAAATTTTATTTTGTTAGTTTTCATTCCAATGTTGTTTCACGTACTGAAAGGATAGATTGTAGGGGGGTATAGAAGAACTAGGATGGGAATTACTATCAGAACGCAGGTTAAAATTTAGGTTAAATCTTTTAAGTAAATTCGAAACCGATTTGTTCACAGATGAAGTTAGATATATATTGAGAACCCCTGCGTATTATGCTAGGTTTGATCATATTCACAAGATTGGAGAGATAGATTGTCGTACCGATAGATTGAAAGTGTCATTTTTCCCGGGTACTATAAGAGAGAACAATAGGCAGCGTAGCAAAGGGATAGGTAGGTGAAATATAGTTAGAGTAGTCTGTAGTGCATGATGCATGGAACAACAACCAATAATCCCTTTGTTATTATGTAGATACTAACCATCTAGCTGCATGTGACCGTATTATCTAGCATGTCTCCATTAAATATTCTAGTTGCATGTCAATAGTGCATGTTTGGTGATCTTCACCCCCTGCCACACACCCTCGTGGTGGCTCGCAGGGTATTACGTAGATGTAGATGTAGGGGATACATTAAGCGTTATTGATATGGAATAAAATTTCGTTTTAAACTGAATATTAACCTTTAGCAGGCAAGGGACGTCCGTTTGGTCTCCCGCCAAAGACGAGCATAAATAATCGTTCATGGCGCCTTCTCTGTCCGTCCGTTTTTTCTCTGTAAACTATTTAAAATTTCAAATACCCATAATTAAAACGCCAAAGACCAAATTCGACGTGATGTGATAAAGGTGCTTCTTAATCCTTTAGGATTGCATGGGATATACGGCAGCTGTACTACGTGTGAATCGCAAGTGTGAGGATTGTACTGAAGACAAGTGTCTTTTATAAACGTTTTCGAAGAGCTCACGCATCCAAAGCGCTCCCACGCACTAAAACGGATTACGATCGACGTTTCCTGATACGACGGTAAAGAACGATGACATTTGCTAGGTTAGGCAATTGTTATGTAATGGAAGTTAAGGCGATAGTTGGACGTTGACGGAATCGTGAACTGGTGATGATCGAAACCTTTTAAAGCCTAACTTCTACCTCAAGCTACGTCCACGGACGACAATCAAAGGACAGCATTTTGTTCAATATTTACGCTGCGTCATTCACATATTGCCCTTCCTATATTTTCATTTGGCAATGAAACATCTTTAACCTTCTCCAAGCTATATGTTACAGTATTTTTTTTGCAGATTACTTATATTTTGGTCATAAATATGAAAATATAGCGCTCCTTCCAATGCGTTTAAAATATACGTTCAAGTTAAAAAATCAAGCTTAAGCACTCTCCTCCTTAATGGCGGGATTACGATCAACGTTCCCTGAAGTGACGGAAACAGAAATCTACATCTAACAAATACCATGCCAGCCACCACTAGGGGGTGTGGCACGGGGAGATTCCTCACCAGGCATGAAGCCCTCAGCCCTGCTGATATCCGAACCGCGCCCGTTCCCCCGGAATGCCAGGCCAAAATCAGTCAGGATAACAGGTCAGACCAGCACCATGCATTACACTACTTAAGATACGACCACTAGATATAATTACAGGGACAGATAAATAGTTCTACAGCGTAAAAAATCATGCAAGGGTTATATCATGCCGCAGCATAATATATATCATATTAGTTACTAGTAATGATGTTAAGATATTTAGTACGAGTAAAAAAAACCTATTTTACCTGGTCAGGATCAAAGTATCCTATAAATGATCTATCGCAACTATAACGGTCCCTTATTGTACGTGGAAAAAAAGAAATTTTAAATCTATCAGTTCTTTAGTCCATTTCCTTAACCTTATGCCTGTGATCGTTTCTAACATAATAGTTTGGCTCTTGCAAAATATGTTGAAGGTCCAGCATAAAATAGTCTACAACGAACTTTAGTAAAAGATTAAATCTATATTTTCCCCACCGATCGGATAGAAGTTCCCTGCTTAATTCCCTCAACAATTTAGTAACATTACTATGTTTATCGTAACAATTGTTAACAAATCTAGCTGCCCTCCCCTGCATTCTATCTATATCTGCAACTAGTCGTACTTCATAAGGATTCAATACACTAACGGCGTACTCCAAGTAAAATGACGGCGTTCGCGAAGTTTTTTTAAATTGCTATTTAGTGGTGCCAATTAAGATGGCCGGACGTTGAAAGCGTCATTGACGGACGAGGAGGGCACCCTGGTGAAGTAACCGGACGTTGACAGCGTCATTGACAGACGATGAGGGAACCTCGGTGAAGTAACTTTTCCGTCATGCCACGTCAACGTCAGCCTATCAGAGGAGAACTTTGTTCGATGTTCACGGTTTCTTTATTATATAGTCTTAGTTTTTAACCTTACAGTGAATATAAAAGCTCTCATGAAGCCTATTTATTGGTATTTTTACGAATTGTTTATATTTTGATCTAAAAGTATAAAATTAAACAGCCGCTTCACAACCGTTTGGAGACCTCCTCTCCTAGCATCTACATCTACAAAGTACCCTGTGAGCAGCCGCATGGGTGTGTGACAGGGGGTGTTATTTAACCAGCCGTGTAAAAAATTAAGTTTTTGAGAGGTGAAATGGTGCCATGTATTATAGGAGTGTATTTAGTGGAGCTCAGTTTTTATTGTGGTCGCTTATTGTGCGCGGAAAGAACGAGTTTTTGTACTTATCCGTTCGGCAGTGTATCTCTCTTATTTTATCGCATATGTCAGACCTAGAGATGTAGTGAGAAGTCATGATAATATTCTTTGTGTCGCTCTGAAAAACATCAGTTCTGAATTTCTCTAACCTAAGCAAAAACCGATCGCGTAGCCTCCGAGTCTCTAGGGGCTCCCACCTTAATTCATCTAAAAGTTGTGTGACACTACATGTACGCTCGTAGCAGTTTTTAACGAAGCGCGCTGCTTTCCTTTGTATTTTATTAATCTTTTTGGTTAAATCTTTATGACCAGGGCCCCAAATGCTCGCGGCCTATTCAAGGTGTGGCCTAACCAGAGCGAAGTAGCTTCTCTCTTTGACTTTTTCATCCGAGGACCTTCCTATTATACCTTTAACAAAACCTAGTTTCTTTAATACTGTGCCACATATGTTTTGTGTGTGTAATCCCCACGATATATCAGAAGTTAAGATAATTCCAAGATATTTTACTGTATATGAAGATTTTATGTTTACTCTGCCCACAGTATAGGTATGGCATTTCTGTGAATACTTTTGCAGGAAGTGGACTGTGGTGCATTTGCTGATATTTATCTCTAACCCCCACTCCTGGCTCTACGAATGAACATCGTTCACATAAAACGATCAATATCCGGCGTTTGATACTCCTATTAGGTGAACTACATTTCTCCGTGACGGGGAGATGAAGGAAAACGTCAACGCCAGTCTATCAGAGGACGCGCTATAGGAGAGCTTTGGTCAATGTTCACGGTTTCATTACCATAGAATCCATCTTACTTTTTAACCTTACAGTAAAATATAATGAGCTCTCATGAAGCAGTGTTTCTTGGTATTTTTACGGATTGTTCATTGTTTGATTTATAAGTGTAAAATTTAACAGCCGCAACCGCTTGGAGGTAGCTACCTTCACAACAACGATAAATATTGGTCTGGCTCTTGTACTCCCGTCGGTTTAAATACATTTCTCCGTGACGGAAAGACGAAGGAAAACAACTCCAGTGTCCGCTTCCGTCACGTCAGGAAACGTCGACCGTTATCCCGCCCGCATTTGAGTAATGCTTCGCGGCGTCGTCGAATTCGGGCTCGCGGTCCCTCGCCCATTTCTCGCCGGCAGACGACTGCGTTCCATGCCGGTGATGCGATCCTGCACATTCCCCTCTCCTTTCATCTTCTCCCTCCATCAGCACACGTCTTTCTCTCGCTCCGCGGCTCCTTTCCTTTCGCTGGCGTTTGTCCTTCCAGGCGTGCACGCGGATTCGGTGACGCAACAATTCACCTCTCGGCCCCCATTCCACTATCTCTCCCTCTTCCCCCCTAGGCGGCGAGCAGTCTTGCCAACCAGTGAGAATTTCAACCGGGAGGAGACCTTGCAGCGGCAGAGACCGAGACTCTTGCCACAGGGAAAGGCCGTTGCACTCCCGTCTTTGGCGGACACCGCCAAACTTTTTCTCAGATGATAAACTTGTCAACGTTCGGCTGCTAGTAACCATTTGAGAACAGCGTTCCGGAGCTTAACCAATCTAAATCTACAGAATACCGTGCAATGCACCACTAGGGACCATGTTAAGCACTCCAACATACTGCGGTAGGTCAGATCATGAGAATAAAATTAAGGAAGTAGATCGTTGAACAAAAAGGTAAAAATGTCGTTTTTCCCGCGATCGATAAGAGACCATAATGGCTGCTTTAAGACTTTGAATTAGGTTAGTTGACAGGTAGTTTAGCTGATCAATTCTTATGCACCCTAATGCATGTTTATAAACCTGCAAAGTAGTGCTAATACCATGTTTTGCATGTTCTCTACATGACTCCTGTGTCACGTTTTCATTGTTTCGTTTAGCCCAATGTTCAGAGAATGGATGAGAGACAAATAACGAAACATATATAAGAGTGAAATGAATGGTGTGAGAAGTAGAGGTAGGCCGAGATAGTCGTGGTTGATTGTGGTGGAGGAAATTCTCTGGAGGAGGATTATAAGAAGTCTTAAGAACAGGAGGGCGTGTATGAGGCAGTGTATGAGGGTAAATGAAGCTAAGGAGGTTTGCCAGGATAGGTCAGTATGGAGGAAATTATTGAAATAGAGTTAAGTGTACAAATATGTATTGATGAGTGAAACTTTGTGACTGTGCCAATCCCGGAAGGGAACGGCGTGATTGGTATGAATGTACATTATAATTTTAGTAGTCTCTGTAGAATTTGTAGTATACCGATAGTGTGATGCTTGTTGGTGAAAGTAAATTTCTTCACTGTAGTTCTTGTTGGTGATAAGTCACCCCCTGCCAAACACCCTTGTGGTGACTCGCTGAGTAATAAGTAGATGTAGGTATAGGGTGTGTAACTCCGGGTGATTCCACGCCAGGCATGCGGCACTCATCCTAGCAGAAATCAGAATCGCGCACCTTCCCCCGGCCGCTAGGTGCGGCCCTATAGCAGTCGGGATCAGGGTCGTTCGATTCGATATATCCGTAGCTCTATCGATATGGGTCTTCGCAACCATTTCCGTCACACGGCCGGCATTGATGTGCCATTGCCCACCTAAGAAAATCTGCGAATATGCGGCGCCAGCCATTATTTCGAACACACATGCACAGAAAAATCATCAAAAACGTTTAACATCCAATACTATGCTTGGGGAGTGTCAAAGGCCTCACCTCCTACCGCGACGCCGCCCGATGAAATCGTTCAAACAGCGTGACATATCCAATGGACGGACAAAGCTCTTCATATATGGGATGAAATGTTTTGCGTTTGAAAGATAATCTGTTTACAAGCTACCGACTTTTTACGAAATATATGTCAGGTTCCATGTGGTTACATATTAAATTAGCGTTGAATTGTCGCAGAACGAAATAGATAAAAAATACCATCCATATTTTCTCTTTTATCAATAGATGTTATTAATGAATGGAAATTTTTGGAATTTATGGAAATATGAAAAATTAATGGAAAGTTTAAAGCAAGTCTGTACATGGACAAATATCGCTCCGACAGCTCCAAGTGAACTAGCCCGGGCTCATGGCTCAAAATTAGCGTCGTTTATTCTGGCGCAAGCGGGTAGTTGTTAGTTGACGGGTGCTTCCCAATGATGTATCTAGTCTAACCTGATTTCGCGGGTGTGGCGTTGAGTATGTTCCAATGAAAATCGCGATGTCATCAACACTAAGCTAATTGAAACACATCTTCTCTGTAGTTCGTCCGCATAAGCATGTTCGGTGGCTGACTGTCTTGTGTTTGCCGGAAAATATGCTAAGATAGAAACAGGAATATTTCAACGAATAAGAAATTAATGAATATTTTTTTTCGTAAATTTTCGCAGCTCATGATCAAATCTTGTGAAATCTTTTGTTTTTTTTGTTTGTTTAGAAAAAAGACCTAATAACCTGAACAGAGATGATGGGTATGAATTTCCATTAACGTGGAAGAGACTGTTGGAAAAGAAAAAAACGGCCAAGTTGAGCCTTTAAAAAATGAACAGCCGAAATTTTAAATTTTAAAGAAGACCATTGTTGTTCGAACCTATAAATGCCCAACCACCAACGGCAAAGAAACAATAAGCCTGACGAAGCCGGCAGTATAGCACGGCGAAACTGTTACTCTAAAAAAATCGTCGCATAAAAGATTTCACAAGATTTAAATCAATGAATAGTTTATGAAAAAAAAATAAAAATTAATGTGGATTTCGTATTTCAAGGGATTTTACCTTCCGATATCTTCACTCCTCTGTTGCCTATTCTTCTGTTTGTGTATAATGGCTATTTTTGGAGAGCTGGTCATCAGTATATCTAGCTCCCAATCTCTTGGCAGCGTTTCGCTAAATTACATTTGCGTCATCAGGGCTTTAGGATAAATATAATTTTTAGTATAGAGAAAATGATATCTTGAGATTGGTAATTACCGCAATTGTCATTTGAGGTAAATTACCGTAGTACATGACGGATATTTTCGAAAGTCACGATAATTTTCCCGTAATTTTGAATTTTTAGCAATTAATACCTAATGAAGGATTTTACATCCTTCAAATTGCAAAAAGAAGGGTATTACGATTTTAAAAGCGTTCCTATTGCTACATAAATGTATCAGAAATAACAAAAATTCAGAAACAAATGCAGCCGCATTCACGCAATTTGGCTCTCCTTGGCTAAATGCAAAGGTTCAACAGCTATTAAATATGTATGTGAGGTTTGTCTTTAAATTAAAAAAATATGGTCATATTTTCCCATATTTTACTAATCTTACATGGCTGAAGTTTAAAACTCGAAGAAAATATATGCTTGGGACGTTTTTGTATTGCCTTTTCAAACATGAGCCACCTGGGTATTTGTTGCAATTTTTTCTGTCAGTGAGCAGATGTCACATGCAACAACCGGAATGGCTCCCGACTATTTAATCACCCCTCATCATAGAACGACCACTTATCAAAGATCTTGTCGTGTTGCTGGGGCAATGTTATGGAACATAAAAGATTTTCCCTCTCTGCGTATTTTTTGGAAAAAAATTTTTTCACCATCTTTGTGTCCTAGAAAAGGAGCAATGATAAATATTCACCCCATGAATTGTTGTGTGATAATTTATTGTATCTCTATTTAATCTGTTCCCCATTTTTCAAAATAATTTAATTTGTGGAGATGGGTAAGAGAGGAGATCTCCACGTTTATGAAATCAATTTATAGAGCCTTTATCAATGCCCACTACAATCTCAGTCCTCTGACTTAGTTACATAAACATCAACAAATCAGCAAGGCCTCCTTGGCAACAATATAAAAGATGATCGCACCATTTACGGTCGCCACAAATATTTGTAATGTATGAGGTCCGTTACTATCTTGTATTTCTTTTGTATGTTCTCAGCGGATGACGAATGTCTAAGAACTATAAATGCTTCTTTACTCTTTATTTTACTCCCTTTCGTCGAGGAATGAAAAATTTTCGTTTAAACCATTCAAGTCCGATAGCCCCGAAAATATTCCACCATTGAATTTTACGTGCCTTAATGTATAATTAAGCCTGCATGCAATACGCAATACATTAAGCAATATACGTTGACTTGGCTTAAAGAATATGCATGCAATATAACAGTATGAAAATATCTGAAACGTAGGTTAATTTTTAGGGGTTGCGGTATATCACGAAAAATGTGGTGGTTATTTACGACAATTACCATGGTAATTGTCAGAGTGGCCCACCTCAATTGACATCAGACCGAAGATGCTGATGATAATGGAATTGGAAATGGTGATAGTCCAGAGTTACTTTGGGATCGTGTCTAATTCTGTTCGTTAAAAATAAGTTTAAACCTTTGCTCTGATGATACAAATACAGTTTTGCGTAAAATATTCCTAATTTGGTCTTTTCTTTAACAAAATTAGGTAAAACATTTCTCCAATGGCCGTAATTATGGTCACCACTCGTTTAAAGAAAGAAAAATTATATTTACTGTGTTGATGGAAATGGAAACGGAAAAGTCAGTGACCAACCAATGACAACGACGTTTCCGTCAAACCAACACAGCAAAGATTTTTTCCCTCGCTTTTTCGACGAGTGGTGCCAATAACTATGGCTATTGGGGAAAATTTTTTAACCTAATTTTGTTACATTACGAGGCCGTTGAGTTTTCTTGATTTTGGTGTTTACTTGTTCTTTCGCGTATTTTTCTGCGGTTTTTCATACCGGTATTTATTGTTTAAATCTTATGTTTGTTGCTGTGTATTAACTAAATCAATTACTTCCTAAAATCCACATTTTATTGATTTGAATCTGCTGCTATGTGTAATTCTCATGAGAGTGGTTATCCGCCGTCGAAGTTATCCTGTGGAGGCATACATATATTGTTTTGTGTTTTGAGTCCCCTGCGGGTGATGCTTGTGGGTCGACAGTCGCTATTTTGGTCTCCTCCTGCCTCGCTCTCCTTCTCTCTTAGGGCGCATACCTATGACACTCGATGCACGCTGGCACGCCATGCCGGTTCCGTTTGGCACGCAACGGAGCGATAGCGTCAATCAATCACATTGGCATCCCCTTTAGCCGGAGGAACGGAGGGGGTGGTGCCGCCTTTTAAAAATAAATGGTCAAGGGCATGTCATTGATGAAATTCGAGCTTCGTTCGGGGATCTTCGGAGAGGTGGGTGGGTTTTTCGAGGGGCGGAGCATATATAAATGAGTTGCATTGATTTAAAGTTTTTTGATATGGTGTGAGAAAAAAGAAAGTCATAAGGAAGGTAATTTCAAATGGGGGAGTGAGGTCGAATGGCGGAGATGTGATGAATGAGAAGTGATTGAATGTCGAAATATGTGAGAAGTAAGCGGAAGACGCTAATGCAGTTGATATTTTTTTGAGTAGTCTACCGATTAGGGCGGGTATGAATGATAGAAATGAGGAATTTCATCCCCCATACCCTCCATAAAATAATGGTGTATGGTAGGGTAACTTAGGACTACAGTCATGTATAATAAAAATCCTCCGGACATGTACAGGCGAAGGCCCCTATCTCCTTACACCTCTTTATTCTTGTCAGATTACGCCACGCCCCTTTTCAACCCATTAATGCAGCCTCTTTCATAGCATATCCTCTTTCTTGCCTTTCCCCGCTTACCCAACATCCTCTCCTCTCTCGCGGCCTTCTTCAAACCTTCGCTCTTGATTACCAACCACCTAAACTGACTCCTAATCTCCTTCCGAAATTTCTCTCCTCACTCTCTAAACCAAGCTCATCATCGTTCGACTCCCATTTCATCCACAGATTTATCTCCGGTCTCCTTTATACTCACAGCTTATTATCGTCCACTTTTCATTTAGTACAGGTTTCTGCTCCATACAACGCTACACTCCACGTTGAATTCCTCGCCTGCCTTCTCTTTACGCACTTCCCCCAGTTCCAGGCCATCCCCTTCCGTCCTATGTCGGGATTAGGAAGGTTATGATTTAGCGTGTATGTACTTGACACGGTACCTGAAAAACTTTATTCATTTATTCAGTGCCCGTATTTTTGTATAAATGCACCAAACATGTAAAATGATTACTCTAAATTTTGGTGATAATTTGTCTCGTTGAGCGTTGCAAACCAAGGGAAAGGTGTCGGTTACCACTGCGCTACTTTCAAGGCTAAGAGGGCCCCGAAGGAATGGTACACTTTTAATCAAGAGTGTATAAATTACGGGTGGAGAAAATCAGGCACTGGCACAATACTGTGTGGCCATTCTCCGTTTGAAAACGGGAAAACTTGAAAAATCCATGAATTCTCATTATTTTAAATATACTTTTGGAATATCTCATCGGTTTTCCTAAACTTTCAAGTGGCAAGGAGTTGTGCTAGGGTAATTTATTTTAATTCTGAACTTCATAAATGATTTGTTTCAAGGTGTCATTAGGTAGAATTTCTTCACTGTGACAAAATAAGAAAGGGTACTGGTTCCAGAAACGGGTAATCGCGATCTGCTCTTTTTCAAGGTGTCATTCGGTAGAATTCCTTCATCATGGCGAAATAAGAAAGTGTACTGGTTCCAGAAATTTGTTACGGCAAAAAGCTTAGCGAAAGTCAAGTATTGTTGAGTAGTAATCTGACCGTCGAGCAACATGATCAATGGAACTTATCGCTCTTTGATTTGTTTTTCTGGGAAACTAAAACTCTAATCAATACTCCACCGGCATACCTAGCTCCCATTCATTCCCCTTTTATCTCCGAATGGCACCAATGCACATACTTTAAAGAAACTATGTTTTGTTAAGAGTATCATGGGAAGGTTCTCGGATGAAAAAGTAAAATAGAGATGCTACTTCGCTCTGTATATGCCGTACTTTGAATATGCTGCGAGCATTTGGGACCCTGGTCATAAAGATTTAACCAAAATTATTTATAAAATACCAAGAAAATCTGTCCTAATCATCCCTATAAAAGTTGTGAAACAAATGTTTCACAACTTTTAGAGGGATTAAGGTGAGAGCCCCTAGAGACTCGGAGGCTACACGCTGGGCTTAGCTTGCTTGAGAAATTCAGAACTGGCGTGTTTCAGAGCGACACAGTGAATAATATCATGACGCCTCACGACATCTCTAGGTTTGACAGAAGCGATAAAATAAGAGAGTTACATTGCCGAAGAGATAGGTGCAAGAACTCGTTCTTATACGGTTGGTGTCCTAACACCCCCTGCCGCACACCTATTCAGCGGCTCGCAGGGTAGTATGTAGATGTATGTACCTTCCCGAGACTTCCCATTCCTTCAATATTTGTCCACTTTTCTCACAACTCATCTCTTCACGGACCGAAATTCCAAAATACTGGAACAAAATTTGAATCACTGCCAGCAGATGGTACACTCTACCGGTCGCGAAATAATACACGTTTGTGCTGCGAGCCAAAAATTATTTAATCATCGTATCTAACTGGGATCCAAATCAAGTCTTTGTGGGCTCCATGCCGTTCAATTTGTAATCATAAAGTATTCACGTTGACCCATATTCGATCTTTGATCCATTTATTTCATATCATTCCCTGCTCACACTTGTTTTTTCATTACACTTGTACAAAGGCATCTTCGATTCTCACTTGCTTGATTAAATTTCGTGTGAAAGTTTTTCGTTGAGAAGCTGCTTACGGCAACGCCTGAATGTGGCAAAAAATAGTTTAATGAAAGACAGTTGTTTAAATGGCAGAATTTCAGATCGCACGTGTCTTCCCTATACTCCTCTATGCGCCAAATTAAATTACATTGGCATATATCACTGAGGGAGGCTTTATTATGGACGAGGTAATGATTTATTTACATCAACAACAACCCGAAGTAATCTAGAATTTTGAATTACACGGTTTATCCTCCTGGAAAACCTGGAGAAATCCATGATTTTGAAAATGACAATTCTTCATTCGCTTTGAAATCTTTTTTGCAATTAGCCAAATTTTTTTTTCCCGGTTGCGAAGGATTATTATCTGAGTATCCCTGCTTTATGCCTGCCTATGTTTGAATTTTCTTAGCATTATTGTGGAGGCCTGCTGCATCCTCAAGAGTTTCAGACAGGACTGTCTTCAGGAATTCAGTATGGCTTGAGATCGCTCGCTTGGTTGAAGGTCACCATTGAAGTTTTTCATGTGGAAGGAATCCGGAAAATCATCCTTCAAAACGATTTAAGGGTAATCCTTCACAATTTACAAGGGAAATCCGGTACTACGGAACTCATATCTTGCGCGTCTTATTTGAAATGTAAGGTTTATAATAGGAATTGACTGATGCATGACGTGTTTTCGTTTCATTAGGAGAGAGCATTTGTGGTGATTAAGGGCTTTACTACCCGTCTGGGGTATTGAGGATACATTGGAATGGCCTTGGATTTTCCAATTACCACCTGTAATCATACCAATAGAATTGGAGCCTGCTAATTTTTGCGAAAAAAAACGATCCTGCATAATGGCCAGTTGTCTCTCACACTCCGACCGCGAATGAACAAAACGATATTTTTTTTACTGCATCTTCCGTTTTAATATCGCAAAGTTTTCGCGAACTATTTTCGCTTCACTTATGTTTAGACGAATCGTCATCATATAGGGATGGTCTAAGGTTAAACCCTCGTAAGTTACATAACTGATTCACTCAGTGTTGTGAGTTGTGCATTTCACAGCTTTATTATTCCCTTGTCTTGTCGTAAGAATTTACCAGAATGAATATTTGCTTATTAAATTTCAATTATGCATTTGTTCTTAGCATATGATGCACGAGCTTGGGAAATTCGAAATTATGGAGATGAATATGGCATATATTTTTCTTATAAGAAAGTTTCTCCTCTTAAATGATGTGACGAATAATACAGGCAAAAATTTTCAACTGTGGTCGACAAACTGCGGCGGCTGGTGAGCTACATGCGGCTTGTTTTTTGCATAGAGCTCTGAAGTGAAAATTGGAACTGGAAGTAAAACGATATCGGTTTCTTTCATTAAAATTTTAAATAATTTTTCACATTATACTGCTTTTTCATTCATAATAAAGTTATATATTATTGGCGACTCCAACATAGCAAGACACCACCTACCGGTAAAATCTGGAAACACCGGAGTGATGATCATAACGTGCTTGCACTGAGATTTGTGGTTGACTTGTGGATTTTGTTGAAGGGCTTTTGTGCTACATTCTATAGAACAGTTCTTTTAAGGACTTATCTACTCATTTTTCATCTCTCATTCGTTATCCTCTCTTCCTTTTTCACCTTTCCTTTACATTTTTAAAAATTTTTTTGTAATATTACTTTTAATTGAAGTTTTCTGCGAGAAATATTTCCATTGCTATGCAATGTTTTGAAAGTCTTGTGAGAGACCGTTTTGCCTCTTTCGTCTCTTAAGCCGCGCTTTGAAATCTGAGGCATAATCAATGTTCGGTGATCTTTTTCTTCAAGCGAAGTGATTGATCATCTTGTCGTTTCAGGAAATTGGATTTGTTGAAAGCGCCGATGTGGTTAGACAGGTTAGTCTCCAGCCCGAAGATTTCGATCAAAATCTCGCCGTCCGAACTCACATGGATATATCTGTGAAGGCGGGATTACACATGGAAGTTGACTTCTATGGAAGTAGCGAGTGTGGTGATATTTCGTACCGTATCGCCACTTGCAGGGCATCGTTCTGCTTACACATAACTTCCGGCTTTTTCCAAACAAATGGTTGACGGAAGTAAACAATGAATGTTGTAATTACGAAAGTCCCCCGAATTTGGCTATAATGGCGTTCGTATATCTCCGTTTTAGTCCTATAGGCATTCGTGAGATTTATTAATTTGTCATAATTTCATTAATTGAGCATTATTACTTCATATCAAGTATGAGAAATGTGGCAGTAATAATTTTGATCTGATAACGGATAAGTCATAGAGCTTACCTTATGGGTTCTTTGGCATTTAAAATATTTGAAAGTACAAAACAATATTTACATGTGCAACAATGAGTGCTAAAATATACTAAGGGTGCTTTCGATTTGCGGCGATAGATGGCGATAGCCACGCCGCGGGGCTTTCGATTCAGCGGAGTCTATCGCCGGCCATCGGTGGCTCTCCGCTATGATAGGAGCCGAACAAAGCAAGATCGATTCGCGCATCTGCCGTCTATCGCCGGCGATCGCCGTTATAAAACGAAAGCACCCTAAGCTATTCTTTGTTTTCATTTTAAATCTCCGTTTGCTGTCATATGACCGAGATTTCACCGGATGCGATGCGATTTTATCACAGAATCGATATGCTACTTGCAGGAAAAATATAAACCAACCTATTTTCCTTGTAAGTTCCAACCGCAGTCGATTACCACCACTATCGACCCCTACTACCATGGAAGTGAGTGCTTACACATCTAAGTATCGCTTGCAAGCGACTTGCAAGGCTATTGTCATGGAAGTGACTTCTGTATGTAAACCCGCCTTTATAGTTTTTATTTTTATGATAATTCTTATATTGTTTTTCTCTTGTCAAAAGATACCTTGGGATACATTTTTCTCGTGATTAAATTGAATTATTTGAGATAACGACTGGTGGTAACCACATACAATGCCTTAAAAGCTTAGTAAAATTTTGCTCTCTCTCTGTCTCTCTCTTTGTCTCTCTCATCTCATGTCTCTCTCTCTCTGTCTCTCATGTCTGAATCCAGTAATTGCGAAGATAATTTATCTAGAAGGATTATCTGTAGAATCATTAGTGACAGCTGAAAGACGTAATCTCTTGTTAGATATACCCGGATTTCGTGAATTGCTAACTGATATAACAATGTTCATGCACTTTGCTTGCCGGTGGATGGTAAGAAATGTCTGCGTATGTATTTCTTGGAAATAATTGGGTTCATGGCACTCATCTGTAGGTGTTAAGTTAAAGGAGCCGTATTAAAAGCCATATTGAAATAATTAAAGCCATATTAAAAGAATGCTGATGGTGCCTTTGACGCTTGAATGTGCTTTCTTCTTATTTTTTTTTCGACGGCATGACATCACATTTCGGCAACCTTTGGCAAGCGGGCGATTTCTTGGTATTCCATGACCTTCAAATTGATCTCTTGCAACCTTAGAAAAAGTTCACCTCCAGTGGCTTAGCTCTTGAGCGAACAGCCAGTGACCTTCGAATGTTGTGATCAGTCGATGTCTTTTATGAGACTACAGAAAAGGTGCAGACGCCAATTCCTGGAGAGTTTTTTAAAGAATTCTTGTAACAACACATCATCAGATGTATTCATTGTAATACCTTTTTTTACAAAGTCATTTTTCACGGTTTAATCTCATCTTACTAATATATAAAAATCTAGTGGTGTCTGTCTGTCTGTTACTCAATCACTCATAAACCACTGAATCGATTGAAACAAAATTTGGCAGGAAGATACTTGATATATCTGGTTCACGCATAGGCTATAGAACAAGGGCCTTGGGGCCCTAGAAGGCCCTCAAGTGGGCCTTTTTAGAGCCCAAAATTGGCCCTGGAAGATAATTCTTGCCTGTATTGGAAACACGTAAAATATACCTATACTGAATGTGCAACAATCATGTAAAAGTAAGTCACGCTGGGGCCCCAGAGGGCCCAAGGTTGCAAAAGAATGCTTTCTTAAAAGCCTCATAAGTATTGAACGAGTTAACCGATTTTAGTAAAAATTTTCACAAATGGTTACTTTACTGATCCAGTGAACCTTTTTTTTTAAGGAAATTGGGACTATAAGAAAGGCCCCTGGGCCCCAAGGGCAGCGTATTGGGCCATCTGGTGTCATTTTTTTGTTTGAAAAACTCAAGTCTAAACATTTTGGTTCAAGTGCAGAGGTTTCTCTTTTTGCATATTGAAATTAGTTTTACTAAAGATAGAAGGCTTTAGTTTTCACCATTATATGGATAAAAGATTGCAGTTTCTTATTTTTTCATTCAATTTACTTATACGAATAAAATGTCCGTAAAAATTGCGTTTTTAATGTCAAAATCATGAATTTTTACTTCTGTCAACAATAGGATATTTCTTTGGTAACCGTGGAATTAGCATTAGCTTTAGAAGGGTAATGGGACCTTTACAATGGCGGCTGGGTTTTATATCTAGAGATAGATATTACAGTGGAAATCTAGGCCGTGTACTGAAATGTTGCTGATTACGATATTTTCAGGTATATTTTTTCCTAAAATCGGCAAAATTTATTTCAAGTGGACTAAGTGGGACCCATGTAAAACAGGAGAATGCCACGATGTTATATTAACGCGGAAAGCCATAGGAATGAAAATTGGCCTGTAGATTAGTTTACATGTGTAACTGCAAAAGAATGTCGAAACTCGGTAAACATAATGTAATTCGGTTTTAATCTGCTGAATTAAAAAATTAAAACTCACATTATAGCTGAGTAAAGCATGAGAATGCCACGATGTTATATTAATAAGACTAACCTCTGGAATGCAAAAGGGTTGTAGTGTAACTTTTATATGTTACTGCAAAAGAATGCAGAAACTCGATAAGCATAATATAATGCGGTTTTCATCTGCTGAATTAAAAAATAAAACTAAAATTTTAGCTGATTTGCCTTGAAAAAAATACACCTCATGAGTGACTCAAACCTACAACCCTGGTATCAGACATATAACCGCTAGGCCAGTTCAGTAACAACAACTCAAGCTAGGTTTAGATACATAAATATATATTGTGTGACCCATGCGCGCTTGATGGCTAATTTCTTGAAAATACAAATACTGATTTCTTCATCGTAAATTTATTTTACTATGCCCTGTCCTTCTTTCATCCCCCGTTGGATTTCAACGGGTACATTTGCTATTTGTTAATAAAATCATATATCATTAGGACTCGTACAGGTACTTTGATTGGGAACTGAGTGAAAATATGCCGTTATTACTCCCAAAAGCTATTATATTCTGTTTATACTAGCATATATACGTATTTTATCGTGGCGTGTACCTAAGACATGGTCTCTCTTTAAAACCATCCCTTTCAAATCTGTCGACAAATACACTTTACCGGCAATCCTCGCTTCATTATAATTTTATTTTGATCGCAGGTTACATTAAACGAATATTTATACTACCTATTCCCCTCCTGTACTCGAACCTAATTGTGTTTGGGGTAGTGAAAGCCTGGTATTAATGTGGAAGATAGAAAAATTACTATTTCCTTAGATTTGGAATGTTCACAAAATGCATAACGTTTTATTTTTCGTTTTTCTATTGTTTTCTTTTCCTACGAGATAATATTGAGTGCATTTTGTGCTTATTGATTGTATTGTTGGTTTTGTTTCAAGTGTGGAGCCAAAGTTTAAGAGTTCACCTTCACAGTTATTGACTAGTGCGTTTTCTAATAAGTGTATCCCACCCACTTCTTTACGATAATTATGGCACCTTCTACCCTTGCAGTGGTTAGATTGGCATACTTCTTGCTGCATTTATTAAAGAACTCTAAAATAACTCTTAAGTTGAAAGAAATCACGTCAAGGATTAGGTATCAAAGATGAAGTCGTGGATGAATATAATTAATATTTGGGCGCTGCGCAGAAATTCAGATCTAACTTGAAAATGACTCATTGGAATAATTTTTGGCTATGCATATCTGAGTTTAGAATTCAGTGAAACTAGTGAGAAATCGTTAGTCAAATATCCTACGGAGAAATTTTGCTTCGCACTTATCGGGTCTTTTATCGAGTCAACGAATATTTTTAGGAATCAGCTTAGATAGATGAAATGCAAAGGTTATGCTGCCAGAACTGGTATCAGCTCTTTCTTTTAAAAATATTTCCTCTAACGAGGTAATTCAATCTTAAATATTCTCAATACATATTCTAATGCAGTGGTTATTTGTAATAGTGTCTAGGAATTGTAAATATACTATTGAGCCATTCCATGCGAGCTTAATTATGATCGCTTGATGATGAACCGACAGTATTTGACTCATCCGATTTCTGGCAAAATGGAGACAATCTTGATAAATAATGTAAATTGTAATGATTCTTCGTAATAATGACCAGAAAATGTAAGTCAACCATGGGACCGTTCCAAGGAAGCTCAATTGTGGTCGAACAATGATGTCGCGACATTATTTGACTCATAAAATTTGTGGCAAAAAGGAAATATTCTTGAAAAATGTAGTAAATTATAGATTCTTCGCAGTAGTGACCAGAAAATGTGAATCAAGTATGGGGCCATTCCACGCATGATCAATTATGTTCGCACGATGATGGCGCGACTGTTTATGAATCATCCAATTTCTCTCAAAAAGGAATACTTCAATACGAAAAGACATTTCGCAAATAACGGTGCTTGTCTTAGAATATCAATTTAGCCCAGAATGGCGCGCCATAGCTCTGAACCGTGAGTCCAAGAAATGCAGATTCCTTGGTCGGATCTCTAATAGAATGGCATATTAATGATTAGAGGAGTGCTATATAATTGTTTGGTTAACCATTGGTCTATTATCTGCAATCATCAGCTCTTATGGACTGTCGCAAGAACATTTAATCATGGAATCAATAGTTATGATATCCAATGAAGTTATAGATTTCATAAAAATATTCGAGTTTTGGGAACACATTCACCAAGTGCATAACTTATTTACCAATAGTTGATAGCTTCGAATATTTTATCTAATCTTCTAACGGAGGATAAAATTTATGAAGGTTTAACCAAGAATAATTGCTAATGCACATAATAATTAGTCAGTAAGAGTAAATTAACTGGTCATTTGTCTCAAAACAACTCTTTTATCTTGTAATTAAGTCTCCAAGGGGTTCATTGCGCTTCCGCCATATTTCCTACTTATGGAACTCATTACAACATGCCATGAGTTATGAAACCAATACATTTATCGAATGTTTATGCAACACTTATTTAATGGTTGCCATGGCTTATGGATCCCATAGCTTTATAGAATACATATGTGTCGTTCCTGCAACTGGCCATTAATGGAGTATTTTACCTAGTGTTTGAAAATTTGGCCCATACTACGGCCTATCATGTTCTCCATCAATTCATGGAAAAAGCAAGGCATAATTTTGCTTGACAGCAATGACACAGGGATGCTCATCAATTCATACTAATATGATTAAATGTGCTCAACCACTCGGTACGACGGAACAACAGAAAAGGAATCTTGAAACTTCGCAGGTTACAATAACATGAGCTCACAATAGATTTATAGAAAATTATCACTCACAGGCAATGCAAGGATTATTCTTTACGATTTAACAGGAATTCATTTCACTATTCGCTGTGTAAAAAAGCAATGTTTGACCAAGTTCGCAATGTTGAGATATATATTTTTCTCCCATTCAAAATTTCATCTTTTGGAAGGTAAGAGAGAAAAATCTGTAGATTTATCTGTGAATTATGCAAAAATAGGGCATATATAATGGCCAACAGCACATACTGACGGGCTTTGGAAAAAGTGCGCTAGGAGGTTTTGAGGCCATTCTACACAAGCGTCACTCGGCGAACTATTTAGGGGATGAAGTCCTTCCTATACCTGTCGAATATCTACTTTAACCATAAACTATGCGCAGAGGCCAGCAATATGGCAAAATTACGACTTAATGGAAACTTGCGGTGCATAAACTCTCCCAGAATGCCCTAAAGTTATCACAGACTGGGAGTTATGGTAAAAGTGAAGGCTTGTATACGTTAATTAAGGTAGTATGGATTCTCTCCTCTGGTTTCGTCCTCGATTGTTAATTGTGGCCATGAGTATACATTATGGATTGCGACTCGTCGCTAAAAACCGTTGACTAGAATTCCCTAAACAAAATACTGTCTTGATTGTGGCGCTGCTTAGTGATGAAAGACGGCCGTTCAAATGTAAATACAGTCGACAGATTGTAAATAAACTCGTATTACCGGTTTAACTTACCAGTAATCGTAATGCAGTGGATAAAAATGTAGTACTATACGCGGGATGTAATTACACACACTCACGTTAACAACAATTAACAAAGGCCATTTACGATTCAACTGAAAAGAGTTTTTTCTAAGTAGCGCCAAGGACTGGGTGAACTAACTGTGGACATTTAGGCAACACGTAGCCTAGGCAACAATTCCAAGCATTTTAATTCATTATGTATATTCATGATTGTGGCTTTCCCGCTTACGTGCTTATCTCCTATGGCAGGAACTCCACTAAAGTTTGACAACTTGGATGACAAATTGGCGACTTCCGTTGCATGTGGAAATTATTAATACATTTTTCGAGTTACGATTCTTCTTTAGTTTCATCCCGTTAACGATTTGGTTTTTATGGTCGTGTCATGCGCTCAAGGGAAAACACAATAATAAGGTCACTGTGCTTGAATACGTCACCAACCATGAAGAAGGTGTAACGTTACTTCGTCGCGTCGCTACGTGATATGAGTGTATTACAATTGACTCCCCGGAGGAAATACGTGATTTCACCTTCCACTCTACCTATACATAGTGTTCATTCTCTCCTCGGAAGGATCTACCTTACACGATAGAAGTTGCATCTTACAATAGAAGGCGTGTAGTACGCGAAAGATGTGCACATTAGTGATGGGTCGTTCTTGATCGATTGGTTCAAAATGTTGAATCACCAAGTGAGTCAAATGACTCATGATTCATTTCAGGAAAATGATTCGATCATTCAATCATTTTATGTTTCCGTCTGCCGTGTGATTGAATGTGATATTAAGTGGAAACACATATTCACATGTAAGTTATCCGTTATGTCTAGTCATGAAATTTCAGAGAGATATCTTCATGGGCATAAATCCATTAATATTTGGTCAGTGAGTTTATGTTTGTATAGCATAGTTCAAGACAAGGCGCTCATTTTAAAAAAGATGAAATTTAACCCTTGTTACAATATCAGCGCATCATTACAGTTGGTAAACTTGATAAGAATTTTAATTACCTGCTCACTTGAAAGCTCCTAATTGAATGGAAGTCAATACAGCAGATCAGAAAACATTCATGCACATTAATTTGTGTAGTCTGAGCTAGTGATTTAATTTTCATGTACATAGTTTGACGTTATTCTTCTTGAATTCAGAGTCTGTGACAGTTTTGCCTCTCTAAATATTCTCGTGACTATAGTACTTGGAAATCTCCAATTTAATGCGGATCCAAAATTTGTGGAATATGGAAATCAATCAGCCTTCCTAAATTTCTAAGCATGATAGTAATTATTTGAAATCAATTATTCAAATAGATTGATGGCATCAATTAGCATCATTCGAGTTTTTGAGTGTCTTCAATCTTGATTCATTCGTGTCTCTCGATTCACGTGAGTCTCGTGATTTATCTAATCAATCTGACTTACGAGTCATAATGAATCAAATGATTGAATCAGTTGATTGAATCTTTTAAGTGACTCGAATCAAAATGATTGAATCACTAAAATGATCGACTTAGCCCATCTCTAGTGCACATGTTATGTCATATTTTTCGCAATTGTCCATTTTTCCTCGGTTCAACATTTGTCCTCAAATTATTTTGCGAATATATTTTTTAAATTAATTTTTGGCCTGTGTAATTCGATAAACACTGTCAGGGAGAATTACATTTATTACGTTTTTTTGGATTAACTTTTGTATGCATAGGCGAGAAATGTGGCTACACCTCGTCGGAGGGCAGAGAATTAGAGCAGTTTGTGGTTGATTCTTTCGATATTAATAATGGAATATGCTTAATTTGTAGAAACTGTATCTCTCTAAATAATTGGGTTGGTTTATTGAATTCAATCTTTTCCCTATCCACCACCTTCCTGAACACGATTTGGGCAATGTTTTGATAAAAAACGAATTTTAAATTTGCACTTCATGATAAAGTGCTAATAATGCGAAAAACTGGTGTAAAAATCGAACATTTTTCCTGCATTTTAAAATTATGAAGCTATCTAACCGTACCCATTAAAATTTTAACTTTTCGGATTCTAGCTTTTTTGATTGGATGACGAGAGGTAGGATATACTTTAGAGTATTACCACAAGGTACCCCTCCCGTATTAATACCATTTGTAGTATTAATAGAAATAATTAGCAAAATATTCCGACCAGAAACATTAGCTGTAAGGTTATCAGAAAGTATAATTGCTGGTCATTTATTTATAATATTATTAGGTAACACAGGAGAATCAATTTCACATTCGATTTTATCCATTTTATTTATTACACAAGTATCGCTACTTATTAGCTTTAGCTATAATTCAATAATTGCATTTGAAGTACAAATGGATGTACATACTACCGTGCGAGCCGCCGTATGGGCGTGTGGCAGGGGATGTTAGGACTCCAGCCGTGTAAAGATGTAAGGGATAAGGTTTTGGGAGGTGAAATGGTGACGTGTATCATGGGAGTGTATTTAGTGGAGCTCAATTTACACTATTATGATCGCTTATTATGCGCGGAAATAACGAGTTTTTGTACCTTTCTGTTCGGAAATGTATATCTCTTATTTTATCGCTTCTGTTAGACCTAGAGATGCAGTGAGGCGTCATGATAATATTCTCTGTATCGCTCTGAAACGCACCAGTTCTGACTTTCTCAAGCAAGCTAAGCCTAGCATGTAGCCTCCGAGTCTATGTGGGCTCCCACCTTAGTACCTCTAAAAGTTGTGAAACACTATATGCTCGCTCGTAGCAGTTTTAACGAGGCGTGCTGCTTTTCTTTGTATATATTTTTTTTTGTTAAATCTTAATGACCGGGGTCAAAAATTCTCGCGGCGTATTCGAGGTGTGGCCTAACCAGGGCGAAGTACGTAGCATCCCTCTTTTACTTATTCATCCGAGGACCTTCATATTATTCGCCTATCAAAACCTAGTTTCTTTAATGATTTTCCGCATATATTTTGTATGGTCGTTCCCTGCGTTATATCAGAAGTTAAGGCAAATTCCAAGATATTTTACTGTATCTGAAGATATTATGTTTACTCCACCCACAGTGTAGGTATGACGTTTTTGTGATGACATTCGCAGGAAGGAAAAGAATTTGAGCTCCTCTGCCTCGAAATAATTTCATTTTAGATGAATACCAACCATAGTTGGGATTAACGATTTAAAAAATTAACGATTAAAATTTATCGTTAAAAATGTATTTAACGATTTAACTTAACTGTTACTTCTTTTACTTTGTCTAGTTACTTTTTACAGAGAAAGAAAGAAAGTTACTTTAACTTAAATCAGTTAATTTTTTTGATAACTTTCCTTACTATGATACCGACGACACCCAGGGAAACGAATGACTCTGAGACAATAAGTTACCCAATGATACATTCGCAGCTTTCTAACCGAATCTTTAATAGTTTTCTCAGGTCGGCGGGATTACCCAACGCCCTTTCACGACACTCTTAGCAGCGTTGGTTGAATTAATGAACGCAAAGGTGTCGGTGCGTTGACCGATGAATATGAAAGAACAAATGGATGACTCAAATCCCCGTCTAGCATTTGGACGTGATGGTTGTGATTTTGCAGTCGCCCTGCTGTGAGGAGCGACATTCATCCGCCATTGAAACTCTTTCACTGCGTTTCCGTCCTGAAAAAAAAAGTGAAAGTTTGGGCCAGAAAAAAGAAGAAACGAAATGAAAACGTTCGCCGAGGGTAGGAAAAAAAGTCACGAGTTATGTCCAGCTCAACGGAATGCGTTTTTGTTCAACAGACGGAAGAGTTAACCGTACGTCCTCCATTCTCCGGATATGTCATACTCGAAAAGAGTTGACCTGTACAACCCGGCGGATTTTTTTTACATTCATCATACTTACATTAATGCATTCCCATCACGATTTTCCATTTCGAGTTGGCAAAGTTAAACATTTTAGTTAAAGCCACACTCATGTAACGTTTGATATTTAATTATCTTGTTGTTTTGATGTTTATTGATAATTGATGTTTATGTTGTTAGGGAGTTGTTGATGAGAGGAGAGAGAGGATTGTTGAGAGGGAGAAGAAAAGGGAAAGTGGCTCGAAGTAGTGAGGCAAAAAGAAACTGTATCTTTAAGAAAATAAAGAGGATTTTGGAATAAAACAAACGTCTGACGTTACACTCATGCGTAAATGCTCTCCCATTATAGAGACTTATAACATACTTCATTCTACGACATTTTACCCGTGACTATTGCGGTAAACCTCTTTCTCTCATACAATTTACTCCACTATCACATGTAGTATTTCAGAGCTTTAAGATGGATTAGGTTGGGGGCCGCTAGAAACTCGAAGGCTACTCGCTAGGCTGAGTTTGCTAGAGAAATTCAGAACCGATGTGTTTCAGAGCGACACTGAGGATATCATTTTAACGCCACTCTACATTTCTAGGTCCGACAGAAGCGATGAAGTAAGAGAGATGCCTTGCGGAAAAGTTGGTTTTAAAATTCGTTCTTTCCGCGCCCAATAAGTGACCACAATAAACTCTGAGCTCCACATGCATAGACATGGATGGAGTGTGTGAAGAAGGATATGTTGTAGATTGGTGCCAAAGAGGGCATTGCCATGAATAGAGCACGCTAGAGGTTGAAAATCCAAAAAGCTGACCCTAAATAATTGGGATTAAAACTAAGAAGACGATTGTGCGAGCATACTGTACGATCGTCCGACCTGTTTTAGAATACGGTAGTATGATCTGGAATCCACACCATGTCACGTTAGAGAGGACACTTGAAAAAATACAGATGCGATTTGTGAACTGGCTGTGTTCTCTGGATCTGTCCTGTCTATACATCCTCCGAATACCCCAATTTATGTAAATTTTTTACGCTCACTCCACTTGGAGTCAGAAGGAGGGTTTCAGATGCAATCTTCCTGCGTAAAATTATGATGGGTGATGTGGATTCCAGCCATCTACTCTACTGAATGCGCCTCCAAGGAGGACTAAGCACACTCCACTCTTCAGATGCCACTTTAGTCGGGTGGATGCCTGTAAATATGAACTGCTAACTAGGATGATGCGCACGGCTAATGAATTTCTGAATAATTATAAAGATGCTGATTTTATTTCTGACCCTTTAGTGTCCCTAAAAAAGAAAATGTTCGTATTTTTTAATAGAACCTAAACAGTTGTTTTTCTTTTTCCTGATTGATTGATGTATGCATTTATTTATTTTATTGTATTTTTATTATAACACATGTAATTGGGGTTACCTGTATGTGTTAAATAAATTATTATTATTATTATTATAAACACTGAGCTCCACTTAATGCACTCCCATAATACACGTCACCATTTCATATCCCAAAACATTTTTCTTTACACAGCTGGTGTCTTTGGTGTCTTACTACCGCTCCTACACACCCATACGGTGGCTCGCAGGGTAGTATTTAGATGTAGATATGTTTAATTATTCGACTGTCATTCATTCTCTCGACATGGCCAAACCGACGAAGCACACTCCATTCAATATGCCCATTGCCCAGGAGCATTCAAACCACATTCTTTCATCATCCTCTCAGTCGCAGTCCTATTGAACCTACTTTAGCCGCAAACACTTCTCAGATACCCCATTCCCTCAGCGTTCAACCTACTCCTATGCATATCCAGACATGTTAATGTTTCGTTGCCATGAGATGACGTCGGGAGGAGAATACCAAGTCAGATCTTACTTCGAAGGTAGTGTGGTATTTCAGAGCGCTTCTCTAATGACTAGTGTCCCGGACCTCGATTCCAATGTAACCTTATTTCTTACCCAGTGCGGTTTTGCGCTCATCCGCAGAAACACTGGTGCAATCTGCCTTGCGGTTTTCCTGTCCACAATCCTTCCCGCGAGATCACGTGTTGTGCCGGAAAAATATGTATAGCTATATGCTCCTCCGAGGATATGCAGGGTAAATGGCTGAAGGGTGTTATAAATTGCGACGGTTTGCTCAAGAATGTGATTAGAGGGAAGGATACTGGGCAAGCGGGAAAGGGGTAGAAAGAGAATAGGTTTCATGGACGGGATGGGTGGGTAGATCGCATGCTGAGGCGAAAAAGGATTTACTAGAGCCAGATAGGCCCCTGAAAGTGTGGAAAACCGGGAGTAGATTCTCCGACGTTCAACAAAACGCACCTTTATCGGTAGGATACGTAAATAAATAAAATAAGCCCCACATGATTTGGCGTGAATTTTCCTCTTGCTGGAAGAACCTGAGCAGCCAAGGAACTAAAAAGGAGAAAATATATACTCTTAAAAGCCCTCCAAAACCAACCACCGTCTACGAAAAATAATGTAAATAAGAAAAATATCCGATGAATACAAAAGTGATTAAATAAATAATCTCTGCGTTGAAAATCTCAAATTCTCCCATGTCCAAATACTTCCCACGCTCGCAAGGTGCGTGGATAGAGGGCTCACATCAGAGACTAACAGGATCACTTCCTTACTCTACTGGACTGGAACTGAGCTTTATTCGTGAGTGAACTACGATCATATTTAGGTACGTAGGCTTGCCTTCGAGTGAGCGTTTTTTTGGGCTCTAAGCCCTAACAAAACGGTCTGTAAGCTAATGTACAGTCACTTCATAAAGTATCGCGACACTTTATGCTAGCGGTTTGTATAGGTCGGCTTTCGAAGCTGGAAGTACGTTGGCTATCCTGACCCATCTCTGTTGACTATGAGCATTTCCAGGTACAGTATGATATTTATTGAAAGTCAAGAGGGACATAGCCGCCAGATATAGTTCAGGATAGCCAACTTATTTCGAGCTACGACATCCGACCTATACGAACCGCTGGCGTAGTGTTTCGCGATACTTTATGAAGTGACTGTACAGCAAATGTAAATGTGGAAGTTTTCGTTATCTATCATTACGACCACGCTTAGAGTTTGCTGGCACTGTGTTTAACGGGGATATTTGGTTTTTGGAGTTTTGGTCAGTTGGTTGAAATATACTTAATCGGTGACCAAGTGACCAAAACTCCAGAAACAAAATATCCTCGTTAAAAAGTGGTCGAGAGAAGAAGAGATGCGTGTGAAACCCTATCGGATTGCTTTAATGAAGTAAACAGGATATATTGTTTGAAATTTTCCATCGTAAGTTTCCACGGCGTTCAGATAAATGCTTCTCCATTTCTTGGATTACCGTCGACGTCTTCGTCCTGTAGACGCCTGTTGGAACACAGGCGAAACTGTTGTCTCGAAAACAACCTACGCCGTGGAAACCCGAGAAATGGAGAATGATTCATTCTTTGAAATGTGTTGAATTGGTTGTGTGTGAAGAGTAAGAGCGGAACTCTTTTATATCATGAAGGGAGTTGAAGGAGTGAATTGAACTTTCCCATATATAGCGTAAAATATATAAATATGCTCTGGTTTTGAGGTATTTAGGTTGAAGATATACACTCTCTGTGCATGACGCCGGCTATATATGCTCGTTGATGGAAGTGGTTGGGGGGTGGTTGCTGGGGCAGTGGGGAATGGAAAAAATAGAATAGGTTGTTTGAATTTGATGATGAGAGGTAGGACGTAAGCTGACATGAAGAAAGAAATTCTTCGGTTGGATATGAGCAACCACCGAACTTGCCTTCAATTAAGATGGCTTTGCTGTGTCGTTGGTGAGCAGATCCGACCGGAAATTGAGAAATCCGGGTTCCATTTCCGGTCTAGTCAAATGGCGATTTCATGGCAAATTTCATCCGCTTGGTGCATATCTTTGCGCCCATACGCGTGACTGCTTACCAAATTAATCGAACGTTTTCGAAGTTATTGGAATATAGGTTAATGTGACCCTGGACATGTAGAAATCTATAGGATTTGTAGTCGCTTCCATTTAAACATACCTTAATCGTAAATAAAACATTCAGGCTTCACTTTGTGGAACCTCTCCATATCGGAAATCAAAAATTTTCAAGTAATGGGCCACTAATATTTTTATTGTATACGACCCATCAGTAGCCATAAACAAAGTTCCCAAGTGCTTTCCCCTCCAATTGAAACTCACCGGCATCATTAGCCCGGACTGCCAATCTCAGGGACTTGTGAATACATTGTATATAATCTTTTACCTCTTCAAGGTTTTCCGAGTAATTAAACCATAATTGAGCATCAACAAAGAGCCATCCACTCCATTTGAACTGTACTCTCATCAATAGCCTGGACTTGCTAATCACCGTTGACCTGTGTATACATTGTATTTTTTTAATTTCTAAGGAAAAAGTATGTGTGTTCTTCCTATTTTTCCCCTCCCACTCCTCCCCCCCCCCTTCCCGCCGCCCGGTATTTTCTCCAAACAGCCCAACGCTTCCCCCCCCCCCTCGCCGACCCCTTCCTATCTGCCCCTTACCCATTACACCATACTCCAACGGTTTTCCTTCTCCTCCCCCTTCCCTTCCCCAGCCTTCCTCTGCACCTGATTTTGTATATATACCCATGTGGGATAATATGTGTACCTAAAGATGTCATTACGTGACGAAACCCGGGTCGTATACAATAAAATATTAGTGGACCATTACTTGAAAGCTTTTGATTTCCGATACCTTGATCGATAGATTAGCTTAACAATAATAAGTAGGTCGTCTCACCGAAGAGCACATGGCATAGTTTGTTAATCATATATACCTATCTGCATCGGTATACCACCGTGTGTAAAATATCTGTTGTAGATTGCAAAAAAGGGTGCCCTCTGTAATGCAATTCATTCTCCATGTGATCTTGTGTGTCAGGTTTTGCGTCGTGTCAACCACGGTACTTATGTTCTTACCATAATGATATGTATCGTTTTCCTTATTAAGCGTATGCAACCCCTTTCTAATTTAGAGCTAACTGTCTTTTTTATGTCCGAATCCGCGTACTTGCATGTCAGAGTCAGTATTGAGGCATGAAGACGAGGCATTGTCGCTGGGTAAACTGTGACTTGTATTTGTGCATATTGACTTGTCATTGTCACTAAAACCTCTCTCTGCTCTACGGGAATGTCTCGCTCGAGTCTATTTTCCTCAGGAGTCAGTATCTTTTCTTAGGAATATTGGTGGTACTTATCGGTAGCTACAGGTTCGATTTTGAACTGGAATGAGCTTTGAGTGCCTGGTTGGGAATCACCTAGTCCCACGCCCGATGAGGTTTCATGCGTGGTATTTCTTTGAGGTACCAGATGAAATCCAACCCTCTCTGGAGACTACTCGTGATTCCGTTGATTCTGGGGATTGTACGTGGAATATTTCATTAGTGTATAACTTGAATTAAAGTAGTCTGAGTGAAATATCATGTAACTTAAAAATCAATGAATTTGGTCTCATTTTGAAGAAAAATATCTCACCCTTCGATAGATACCAAAATATGCGCCCCTTACCGAACTACTTTCCGAGATTTTTGATGAAAGATACCAGCCATTTTGCACGGGAAATAGTACGTGTATGCAGACCATAAAGACCTTATTTAAAAAATGGGGAATTTCTAATACTTAGATCTTTCTAATTTTTTAGCTTTTTAGAATAAATACATTTTTGAACGGGTAAATTTACAGTGCGTAATTTTTTTTACATTTGCTCAACTACCTTCGAACATTAGTCATATTGACACTGCAGTAACTTCTGCGGTATCAAGAAAAACCTCCCGTTTTGATGGAGTTTAAAACGCACCACGCGAAAAAAATGAGTCGCGTTAAAGACTTATTTGGTTTTTTAAAAATTTAATTACTTAGAATTTCTGTCACACGAAACTAAATCATTACATTGTTAATAGTGAAATATTCAATTCACGTGTCCTACAGCTGGTGAAATTATAACTTATAGTTAGAATATGGTCTCCATTATGACTAGGGAACTATCTCGCTCAAACTACCTTAAGTGCAATTTTCCTCAGGTTGAAAAATTTTATTTCCCCCAGGATTCCATGTTTTCCGTCATATTTAGGTGAAGACCAGGGAGATGATGTAAAACCATGAACCTTATACCTGAAGATGGTGTAAAACATCAAAATCTGGGTCTTGTAATAAATTATCTCTCTCTCTCTGGAAAATTGGACTTTATTCTGTTATTTAATGCTCCTATTTTTGTTTAGATACACCAACCTTGTAAAATGATTACTCTTCTTCGGAGCTAAGTTGTCTGTATTAACGTTGAGCGTTGCAAACCAAGGTAATGGTGTCGGCGACCAGTCATTTACTGCGCTACTTTCGAGGCTAAGACGGCCCCGCAGAAATGGTACACTTTTAATCAAGTGCGCATAAATATCCATGAGCTAGAGTGTTCAGGTTTTGCGATGTGGAGCGTGAATGTGAGACGTGCTGCGAGCAATGATAATGAAGAGCGGTCAATGACTTGTCGCGATGGAGACACCGGTTCCCTCTCGATCGCCTAATTAAGCATCTTTGGGCTTGATTCCAAGTTGATCATTCCTACTGACTCCTCCCGGTTACTAATGTTGCCACGTCTGAAAATGGCCCACCTGGTGTGTAAAATGGCCTAATCTGCGGGATCACGGAGTGGAAATGCTACAAATACTAATGTTTATAGCTGTACGAGGTCAGAAGAATTCGCGGAATTAGTGCACACTGTTTTCTTAAATTTCAACGGCATGTTATGCCCCGAATTCATACCATATTCATACTGTTTTCTTCGATTTCGGCGGCATGTTATACCACGAATTCATACCACTTTGTCGCGCGGTCAGTAAGTAGTACCACCAGTACTACATTTACACATTACCCTCTCGGGTGTTTTACATGGGGTGATTGAGAAATTCGGAACTTGTGTGTTTCTGAGAAAATCAGAGAATATTATCATGACACCTCACTACATTTCTAGGCCTGACAGATGCGATAAAATAAGAGCGATACATTGCGAACAGATAGGTACAAAAACTCGTTCTTTCCGCGCACAATAAGTGACCACAATAAAAACTGAGCTCCTCTAGATAAACTCCCATAATACATGTCACCATTACACCTCCCAAAAACTTACATATTTACACGGCTGGTGACCTACCACCCCTTACCACGCGCCCATATGGCGGCTCGCGGGGTAGTATGTAGATGTAGATTTATTACCATGATGCACTATGATATAAAAATAACTCTCACTTACTTACACTAAACGACAGGTTTGCTACCAATACTACAGAAACTATTGAATTAATGTGTAATGCAACTGCGTAAACGAGATATGTACTGGAGTAATGTAGGGATCATGAAAAACATGCTAGTTGCCGCCGCTGGCATATGGGGGAATGGGACACCTCGGCGCAAGCCATCTCGGCGCACGGCCGTCTCGGCGGAGGCCGTCTCGGCGCATGGACGTTTCGGCGCTGGCCGTCTCGGCGCAGGGCCGACTCTGGGCAGGGCCGACTCTGCGCAGACCATTTCGTTTTCGTTAACAACTCGGCTAATGACTGGTCTGAAACTTTTAAAAGCACTCAAAAAGTAATAGATATGTAAAGAAATGTTTATATTTTGAGCGAACGAACGGAAAGGAGAATTTATATTTTCTAGACGGCCGCGCCGAGACGCTGCGCCGACGCACAGTGGTCCGAAATCGGAAAAAGCCGGACAAAAGTCCAAAATGGCTTTTTTTGAGATAGAGACTTGAGACTTAGCGTAAATACTCATAAATGATTACCAATTATAGATTTATATGCCATTTTACAATAACACGACTCGTTACCGAGATACAGTAGCCCAAACATGACCAATTTTTCAAAAACACGCGCGATCTCGTTTTTCTTCCAAAATCTTTGAATATAAGTAGGTGGTGTTGCGTTGGTATGATTTTTATGGAATAAAAAACGCTATATTCCTTTGACTTGGTACTTTGCCTATATTTTACATACCTTTTGAAGATTTTGACTCTCATCTGTCTGGTTTTGCAACGCAAAATGGCGTACCCGTTTTTCACGTGAAATTTAACATAAAGTAGACATTATCTTTTGTTTACGAAATATATAACTCGGGAAATTTACATCACAGTGTAAAGTAGAGATTTCTTAAGAATACTAAGCAGAAGTCTTGGAAAAAAGTTTGCGACCAAGGAAATGAGAGCGATTTTTCGATCGCGCGCCAAGGCTGAGCTACACGACGCGGGACCCTGAGGCTCCGTAACTGCGGTCGATTTTTCAAGTTTTTTGAAACTTTATTCTTGAAAATCGTCATTTAAAGCACGGCACGTAGTCAGTATTGACCTAAAACACTATACTGAGGATATTACCAGGATTATGGATCGATTGACTACACCATTTCACGCATTACTCTAGTGAAGATGCTAGGGATTGGATATTTGTCGGAACCATCCCACGTTTAAGAAATATGCTTCGGGTATGAAGTAGGGTTAAGAGATTAAGTCGGCATGCTAAAGAGAGAGAAATAAACTGTTTCCGGGAATGGCAACAACCGATACTCTTTTTCCCTTTCCACCCTCACCAAGGTGGGTCGCGCGGAAAGGAGCGTTTTATGACGACGCACAGCCTTTGACGGTATTTAACGGGTTCTTCCACAAGGGTTTTTTCCTTTCCCCGGCAGAAATGCATGTCAACTTGCAGTTTACATTTTTCCATCATTCTGAGGGCAATATCCAGTGGCATAATTCTTAATTATACAGCTTTCTCGGACTACTACGAGAGAACTGCGGAATTATACGTCAAGCTGTATCCCTGGTAATATATGCCATCCACGGTACATAAGGTACTTCTGCATGGAAGCGACATTGCAAAAGAGGCGATTCTTCCCTTGGGATAACTTTCTGAAGAGTCAATGGAAGCCCGGAATAAGGACACCCGTAAATTCCGCAGGAAATTCAGCAGGAAGCACTCCAGAGAGGCCACGAATGACGACCTTTTTAAAAGAATGTATTTAACGTCTGATCCATTTCTTTCTTCCACCCTGACATCAACTCCGAGAGCAAGGGAAATGCCAATAGATTTAAGAGAACTGCTGCTTTTATATGATAGTGAAGATGAGTAATTAGGCCCTAGTGACGAAATGAGTTCATCGGAGGATTGAAGGTTGAAATTCTGTAAATGAAAAGACACAATTTAATAACTTAAAAAAAGCACATTAATAGGTGACATCCAAAACATGTATTCCTTTTATATTCTAATTTATGGTTCCGCATTGATTTCATTTGTAAGTTCTGCTGATGCTTGGTATTCCATTGATGCTATTTTGTTTTTTAATTAAAATATTTATTTACGGATTTAGCAAACAGTTTTCAAACTTTTTGCCATTGCCTTTGTTCGATTTGATTTTGAATTTGAATTTATCAGACATGTTGCCTCGTATATTTTCTTTACGATGGACGACCAAAAGTGAAATTTGCCCTAGTCAAGTTAAATCTTAATTTACTATTTTATAATAATATATAAATCATGAATTCAAAGATATAGTAATTTTTGTTTCCTTTTCCCTAAAACATTCCCCTAGTGTATGAATCTTGGTCAAATTGAAAAGGGGAAACCCTTGTGGAAGAACCCGTTAAATACCGTCAAAGGCTGTGCGTCGTCATAAAACGCTCCTTTCCGCGCGACCCACCTTGGTGAGGGTGGAAAGGGAAAAAGAGTATCGGTTGTTGCCATTCCCGGAAACAGTTTATTTCTCTCTCTTTAGCATGCCGACTTAATCTCTTAACCCTACTTCATACCCGAAGCATATTTCTTAAACGTGGGATGGTTCCGACAAATATCCAATCCCTAGCATCTTCACTAGAGTAATGCGTGAAATGGTGTAGTCAATCGATCCATAATCCTGGTAATATCCTCAGTATAGTGTTTTAGGTCAATACTGACTACGTGCCGTGCTTTAAATGACGATTTTCAAGAATAAAGTTTCAAAAAACTTGAAAAATCGACCGCAGTTACGGAGCCTCAGGGTCCCGCGTCGTGTAGCTCAGCCTTGGCGCGCGATCGAAAAATCGCTCTCATTTCCTTGGTCGCAAACTTTTTTCCAAGACTTCTGCTTAGTATTCTTAAGAAATCTCTACTTTACACTGTGATGTAAATTTCCCGAGTTATATATTTCGTAAACAAAAGATAATGTCTACTTTATGTTAAATTTCACGTGAAAAACGGGTACGCCATTTTGCGTTGCAAAACCAGACAGATGAGAGTCAAAATCTTCAAAAGGTATGTAAAATATAGGCAAAGTACCAAGTCAAAGGAATATAGCGTTTTTTATTCCATAAAAATCATACCAACGCAACACCACCTACTTATATTCAAAGATTTTGGAAGAAAAACGAGATCGCGCGTGTTTTTGAAAAATTGGTCATGTTTGGGCTACTGTATCTCGGTAACGAGTCGTGTTTTTGTAAAATGGCATATAAATCTATAATTGGTAATCATTTATGAGTATTTACGTTAAGTCTCAAGTCTCTATCTCAAAAAAAGCCATTTTGGACTTTTGTCCGGCTTTTTCCGATTTCGGACCACTGTGCGACGTGTCCTAGACCCGCATATGGGACCCTTACGAAGTAGGTCTGGTTTCAGAAATAGATGGGTTACAGCGGAAAGCGCAAGAGTGATCGAAAATTGTTACAATAAACTTAGTGTTACTGAGCTGTTGTAGGAATTAGGGTGGGAACCATGGGAATCTGATGGAAGGGAAAAATGCAGATACCATCTTTCGCGAAAATTGGATGTAGACTATTTTTTGCCGGACGTTCAACAAATTTTTCTAGAGCCTAACAATTATCACAGAAATGATCGCAGGCATGACATTTCCGGATAGGAGGAGAAGATACTACCCGGAAGCTGCGCTTCGTTAGCGTAAATCAATCCGAGGGAAACTTCCGTAGTGATAGCGAAGCATCTCATGTTAGCTATACCACGATAATTCACCTGTCCACGCTCCTTCGCTTATTCCCGATTCATTGGCTAAAAAAGAAACTGATATGATATCTCTGCCTCCATAATCAACTGGCTCGGCCCCAGAGACATCTCCCAATCTTGAAGGTTGAAAAAATTAACAACGAAAGAACGAAGTTTTGACAACACTTAGGAGATATAGCAGAATTGCTGACGATCAAACCAACGTCACGACCAAATTTGCGTCTCTGAAGAGATTAGAGATTCACTGATTGTACCCGTTTATCTTTCACGACAGTCCAATAGTAGCAATAACGAAATGGGAAATAAAAAGGAAGGGTAAACGTTGGAGATCAAGGATGCAGTACATACGACTCATCCTGAAGGAAGTCCAAGTGAAGAGTTAGGGAAGAATGAAGAAATTATCTGAGTAGAGCGGAGAGCTACAGTCTGGCAACCTTTGAATTGATGTCTGCTGATGATGACATTGATATCTTCACCTTTACTCGCTCCAATGGCGCCAAACCAGTTCTCGGTTTTGGGTTCATTGGGTTGGGGGTGAAAAGCATCCTCAACGTGGAATGGCTTGAGACGCTTTGCGACGGCTTCTCCTTCTCGCGACTTTTCATCTTCCTTCAGCCAGCTTACGGTTCGAAATCCCTCTTATAGGTATGGGCATTGGTTACTTTCAATTTAGAATGGCGATAGTTGGCTATTGTCTCGAGTGTTTGGCGACAGTCAGGTGACCAGATGAAATGAAACAGCCTAAAAGCGACTTTTCAGGCATGCGCAGTTCGTCTCGGGGACACATTAGCAACCTTCATGCCGTTTCATGTCAGCTATCTGGTGTCACTGAAAATCGTGAGCACCGTTTATCGACGCAGCTGTATCAATGGGTATTAATGAGATATAAGTCTCGATACGAAAAGTGCTGTCTTTGGAGGACAAACTTATCGACGCAATTACCTATCGCAGACTTGCCACCTATTGAAGTTTTTATAAAAAACTCCACTGAGATAGGGAGGGAATTGATGACGCGGGGGGGATGGGGGATCAGTGTAGAGACGGAAAGGAGAGGCTGGTGAAAACTTATATATGGAGCATGGCGCGCTATGCGTCGGAGACTTGGTCATTGCGAAGGGAGGATGTATATACGTTGACTTGAGGCGTTTGAGATGTGGGTGTGGAGAAGGATGGCAGAAGTGAGCTGGGTTGCAAGGACGACAAACGAGGAGGTATTGGATATGTTTGGAAAAGGAGAGGAAGGTATTAGCGGAGGTTTGTAGGAGGCAGAAATGATGGATGGAGAATGTTTTGAAAGGTGAGTTAATGTTGAAGAGGGCAATAAGATGGAGAGCACTGGGGAAACTCTGGGGAAGGCAAAGGATAGGCATTGTGGATGATATAAGAAGAGGGAGACGATGTGAGAATTTTAAGTGGAATCTAATGGAGTATCACCTAGAGGAGGGAAAACGGAACCATATGCCAGAAATTTGTTTGTTAGGATAAGTACTGTCCAAAAACCTACCAATCAGCTGGTACATTACTCATCATCATTGGTTGTTAAATCCTAAGATTGGTTGACTGCTGCTCTCCACTCTTCCCTGTCTAATTCTAATTCCCTTACCTCCTTGTATCTCATCCCATGTACGTTCCTCTTTATTTGGTCCACTAACTTATTCCACGACCTTCCTCTGGGGACTTTTCCCTCTATTTTACCTTCAATTATGTTCTTCACAAACCCATCGTGTCTCATGGTGTGTCCAATCCATCTGGTTATTCTTTTTTGTATAGTGTTCCATAGGGTCCTTTCCTCTTCTACTCTTCGGTACACTTCATCACTTCTTATTTTGTCCGTCCATTTGATCTACACCATCCTCCTCCAGCACCAGGTTTCGAAGGCTTCTAGTCTGTATTGTCCAGCTTTTCCAATGGTTCATGCCTCCGATCCATACAATTCCACGCTCCTCATGAATGTTTTCACATGCTGTTTACTTGTTTATAGTCCTGTCTTCTTTGAGCGCAGCTGTTGTCTTTTTCCCATGAACTCTTTCTTAGCTTGGGCTACTCGCTTGATGTCCGTTGTACTTCTTCCGTCCCACGTGACGGTAGAGTACTCAAGTGAATGAAAATGCTTATCATAGCGGCATAGACATTAGAAGGAGACTTGCGTCTATAGGAGCTATATAAGCATCCTGAAATAAGAGGGACTGATTACGGGGAACTTATGATGGTATATAAGTGAAAGATAAGCGTAGAGTTTACTATTCCTCGACGCCTCCCGTAGTTAATAGAATGATAACGACGCTAAGATTCTCTCCATCCCTTCTCCTCTCCCTGCTAAACCTCCCCTTACAAATATACACGCCTATTCCTCGTAGAGTAAATGACCTGAATTGTCAATGTCGGTTCATAAATAGCCAGCCTTAAGTCTTGTACCATCAAGAACATTCATAGGCCTAAATGTATGGCGTTCAGATGATGATAAAGTGAATCTTGATGGTGAAAAAAAAATCTTGATGATGATAAATATCAGTGAAGATAGTGAAACTGATCATTAACTGAAAAGTTAATTGATTGACCATCATCATTGTCACACTTACACACATTGTGAGATATAAAATCATAGTCGTTTATCATTTGACTACGCTAATTTACTCGGTAGAATATATATGAACTCTCGGGAAAATGAAAATAAATATAATTATTCCTGCTCATAAGTTGGAGCAATATTCATCAATATCATTACAAAATCTTCCTCTTCAAACAATTTTGCCTCCCTATTCACGGAAAAATGAAGGAGGAAATGCGAAAAAATTTGCAACCAGAATCCAAGAAAACTTGAATATGCTCTGACACGTCTCAGGGAAGTAAAATTGCTAGCGATTCTGTCGCCTGTCAGCAGATAGCATATGGCTTAGTTTGCTCGCGAGCATAACTTTATTGCAAGCTACGAGGGTGACAATAAATAATTCGTGAACGCCAGATTTTCATCATCAGCGTTAGTCGTAAACATTTCATTGGGAACGCATGGAACATCCACAGCCCAGTCCCGACTGCGCCCCCAGTGATTTTCGTCTGTTTGGACCCCTAAAATAATCATTTTGGGGGGCCCACGTTTTAAAAATGATGATGCCGCTGTCCAAGAGGTTACTCGTTGGCTGCGACAGAAAACAGAAGTCTTCTTTTCTGCCGGCTATCAAGGATATGTATAGAGATGGGAGAGGTGTCTGAATGTATATACAGGGTGAATATGTAGGAAAGTGAAATAAATTTCAGGAAGTTACTTTGAATTACTAGCCTCTAACCAGCTTTGCGTGTTATTTATTGACTTACTCTCATACTTCCTACTTCAGATCTGGGAACAGAAATGTCGCCGTGTGTTAAGGGCCGTTGAGATGGCACAACCATCCATTACGGGATTAAAAATGGGGACTTTATTGTGGCATATGATCTCAACAATAAAGTTATAGTCTTTGTATCTAGGAAATTTTTCTTTGCCAGATTTGTATCCATAGACAATATATGAGAATATTTTTATACTGAGACCCGCGCATGAATTTCAAACGTCTTAAATCGTGCTGGGATCAAGGTGTAGCCTTGAGGTTTTATGGTGAAAGTTATGATAGAATAGAATAGAATAGAATTTATTCAGACTAAGACCATATTCTAGACTATTCAGAATAAGACCATACAAACGTGTGTAGGTATAGTATTCGTCATTTACAAATACAAAAACTATTTTATCCAATACAAAAAATAAAATATATATACTTATTTTAATACAAATACTACATTAAACTGTCCAGCGATTTGTTTTTACATACAAATATAGGCCAAGTCAAGACACTATTAATACAAGTTATAATTATTATAATTGCTGCATAAATTCGTCAGCTGAGTAGAAGATATTTCCTTGTAAATATTGACTAAGTGCATATTTGAATGCACTTAACGATTCACAGTTTTTTATTTCAATTGGTAAATTGTTAAATAGTATAAGGCCCATATTTTTCGGTCCTAGTGCAGCATGTCTAGTCCTGACATAAATTTGGTGTAGGTTTGCAGCACTCCTTGTGTTATAACTGTGATAAACGTCATTACGGTTATAACTACAGAGATTCAGTTTAGCACAGATGATTGCAGCATATATATAGACACATGGAAGAGGCAGGATGCAAAGTTTTTTAAAAAGAGGGCGACATGGTACATTGAAGGGTACATTACACATAAGTCGAACAATTCTTTTCTGTATTTTAAATATGACACTAGCCTTTGGTGAAGAACCCCAGAAAAGAATACTATAGATTACATGGGAGAACAAGGTGATTTTCTATTTTTACATATAACAAGGTGATTTGCTATTTTTATCGAATTCAGGAGGAAGTAAGTTTCAATGGCCCCTATTTAGGCGGGAAGTTCATTGGGAGGGTAATTCAGAGTATAATCGATGTGGAAAAAGACTAGTAAAAGCTGTTTAGGGTAGCTGATCTATCAAAAAGTTATGTATATATTATTTGATAATTAGGCTCCGTGGTTCGTTAAGTACTTCTCATTGAAAAATAAATACAACCTGCACTGCAAAAAAAGGCCTACTGATTCGTTAGAGTCGGGATTGTAACTATCCGGCAGCCAATTAATTTAAATCTGAGCGTTATTTCTCTAGAAGTCACTACACAAAGCAATTAAGTGAAGCTTTGGGATGGAAATTATACGAAAGGATTTTTTTTGTTTGCAAGTGCCCATAATTGAAAATATTATATGACGGCTATATATAAAAATATGTGGAGGTTCGATTTAAGTGAGCTGAACATTTGGGTCTTTTTTGAATGGCGTCAAGGAAGAGTTCTAAATACCTCTTGCTGCTTTTCCAGTTTGAATCTATAATGCCAAAACTTCATCGAGAGTTACGCGGAAAGTCGCTCCATACTTTATATGTTCTCTTGCGCACACGTTATTGATCTACTATTGCACACACGCTGTTGCTAATTCAAGTTGCTCATAAAATTGGTAACTATTGACGAATGCATTTCTGCTAAAAAGGAAACTGCCCATACATATTATTCAGCTTGTGAAAAGTTGTTGATTTGAAGCCATGAGTTTACCTTTGGTAATTCTGATACAGATTAAGTGTGTAAGTATGGGAACAATTACTGATGTTGTCTGAGGATAGATGTGGTGAAACTTTTGCGTGTATAATGATTGAAGGACTTCCATTGGTGTAAATACGTCGAAATGGGTCGCGCATTAAAAAACTAATATCAAAGTGTAAATCCTTTCTTTCAATTTGAGTAGAGATATTGCATTGTAACTATCTCTGGTTTTCACTTCTTGTATTGTTTTTGCTGTTAATTTCTGTAAATTTTTTTAGATTTTGCTCTACATCTTGGCTTTATTCATGCTGAATGTTGTAAAATTTATAGTTACGAGGTGTATTTTTCTGGAAAAAACAACCATGTACCCCTCTTTTTGATCTGATTGTGATCTCTTTGTTCGTCTTTTCACATTTCATAAAAGCATCATTTATTAAACTTGTATTTCACTTTCCCGTTTTTTGAGTTGTTTCCCACGCTGCGTTTAGCCTACTCTAATACATAAGTAAGCATGCTTTTTATTCTCATTGTCCAGCCTTCCACCGTTTGCAAACATTCGGCCGAGATACACAAAAACCGTCTACTCGTTCAATTATTACATCAGTCATCCTCATTTTACAATCATTTTTACCAATTTATCAAAAACTGCTACGTGGGTTTTTGACGCAGTTGTTCATTTTCCTTGTTGCTTTGCAGAAGTTATCTAGAGACATTCATATAGCCCATTCTCTCATTACGTTACCGCGTGCTTGCAATTTTTGTTCTACAAACTGCGAAATTAAGTGCCTCGATCGTTTGTTCGAAAGCCAACTTACGTTGCTTGGTGCTTGTGGTTTTGAGTGGAGGATACAGAGTAGATGAAGTACGATTACAGAACATGGAAAACAAAATGAATAAGGAAATATTGTTACTCTACTTCATAAACAGGAAAGTGACACTTGCTTTCGTAAATATTCCGAATTTTAGTTATTTCAAAAGTGAATTGTCTATTTTTCCGAAAACAGCCGATAAGACGTTTTACACCCTAGTCCTACTTACTTTCCTTCGCCTTAATTTGTTAACATTCTCTATTACCCTCGTTAATATGTCTTTACCCATCAAATTCATGCTCTAAAAACTTAAAGACTACCACTCCTTCTTACGCTAACTCCTTGCTTGCACCATATCCAAATCTTCGTTAACTCCTCTATCATCCACACTCCTATCTCAAAAGCCTTCAGTCCACGCCCAGCTTTCCAACATATCGACCAATATTCTGAACCTTGCAACGCTTCGTTCCATGTTCTCTCAATTTTGAAGAAGAAGAGGCGATTCGGATTACTTCGATATATTTTCGCTAGTATCAGGATTCTGTCCCGGGCATTCGGAAGGGGCGCCGCGGCGCTGAAGCTCGTCAGTACTGGTGAATAATTATAAACATATTTAACTATATGGATAGTGCTTGATGCCTGGCGCAATAAACAAGGTTCTCATACTAGTATATGGTGCGGCTATGGCTAAGGAATCTGTTCTTCCAATCGGACAGCTTTTGGAGTGGGCACTGTAAGCGAGAAATAAGCATATACAGAAATATAAGAAAATAGACCCAAAAAATAACAAGATCGACACTCAATGAATAGCGGATTAAAAGATTAATGGTGAATCTAATACAATCATTTCAACGCTAATGCTTCCGCCAAAAAATGAAATTAAACACTTGGCCCCTTATATTCAAATACTTTCCATTTTCTCAGACACTTTCGTCATTACTCGAATGAAACGAAACGGAGGAGGAAACCTCTTATGTTTTCAGATTCTGTCTAGTTCGCGATTCTGGTTCCGTGACTTAGTTTTTCCATATCATTTCCTTATCTAGTTGACATTTAACCTTAAAATATTGTATGCAAAGTATACATGGAATTGTTGTATTATTGCTGCACCGTATTTCTCCGAATATAAGCAGCAATTTTTTTTCCAGATTTTGAGGCCTAAAGTCAGGGTGCGGCTTGTATTCGAGGTGCGGCTTAAATTCTAGAACTTTCTTAAAAAATCGTATAAATGACGAATTTGAGCAAGCCAGCCATTCGGATTCATGCGGACGATAGCTAAACTCGCCTAAGCCACGGGGAAAGTGAGAAATGACGCTGAAAAAGGTCAAATTGGTGCATATTTTATTCATATATCAAAGGATAATTTAGGTAACATTGTGTCACAGTTACATAGGTAATGTAAAAACAGATGGAAAATTCTAATGTTTAATACTGTAGTTAGTACTTGTTTACCGTAAAAATTAAGAATCAAACAATCAGAAAGTAAAATTCAAAACTAGTAATTCAGACAGCAGGACTAGAGGAGGTCACTATGGCACGCTACACTTTAGTATGGTGTTAAATTTTTTCCCTGTTTGAGACCCCAAAAAACGAGGTGCGGATTATATACGAGTGCGGCTAATATTCGGAGAAATACCGTAATTATTTTATAGTTTTCTCTCTTATTCTCCCTGGTTGTTCTCAATGCATGATGTAATCATTTGAATTCATACTATAGATACGGCTGAACTAATGTAAAAAAATAAACTCCGTAGGTCAAATATACTTTGAATATTTTACCTACGGAGCACATCTGAGCTCTTTTATTTTCTGAGCACATTCATGCAACTTATGATTTTTGGCCAGCTTTTTCCAGTTTGGAATGTGCGCCGGCACTTGGGCCATCACGTTAGCCTGATCTCCCTCGTTATAAGTTAAGGAGGAGAAGAATTTTCTTTTGATCCAATCATCTCTGTATTCGACTGTATTTTTAACTCGTAATACTTGTATTTAAGGTGAGTGAAAATGTACTTCGACAGGTTTTGAAAATATCGAATAATGTAATATGTACAAAGATCGGAGTATTTGACTTGTTGGCCAACCAACTTCCGGTATAGAGGATGGCCGTTTGACGGTATATCGATGGCGGTTTAACCGAAAGCGTCCAAATCGTTAAGCCAGCTACTTGGGAATTTAACCACACGTATTGGCTACCCTGGTTTCAACAGCTATTTGTTTAAGCAGGCTTTTTACGAGCTCGGAAACATTAAAGAAGATTGAGAGATATGCTAGGCGCGTTGATGTTCGTACTGGTCGTGGGGAAACCCAGAATCGTTCCACGACGTAATCGTTGTTTATTTCCATGCGCCGTTCTTGTTTCATTTTTATTTTCTTTTACGGGACTCTTTTTTGGGATGTGAGGCATAGTGGACCGCCTATTTATTTCTTTTCCTCGGGAAGAGAAGAGACCAGCGTTTGGCCAATGCTTCTATTTTATGTGCATCTTCATTCTCCCAATCTTGAGAGAGAGGAAATTAATTGATTATCGAGAGCATAATGCCCTATAAGAAAAAAATAATTTTCATGGTTAGGAAAGTCATGGTATAAATTATAAGCACTTATCTCCATGTAAATAATATCTCCTTATCAAAAAACTTGTAACGAAATTGATGTTCAAATTGATCCAAAGCCAATTCCTTAGGCGTCCGGTAAATAATGGAATAGGGAATCAAATTATGTTTCGGTCTAAGCTTATACCAGGGACCCCTCTGCTCCGGTTCCCCATCGGTAGAAGCCTTAGATTGTACCAGATGATGCCTCGTCTAGGTGAAATCTATCACAGATATCAATAAAGAGTGGAAACTAAAATCTTGGTTTACGTTACGACGAACCTCAGTCATTTCCTCGAATTTACGCCTGAAACCATCAAATTAATCCACCTTAAGGCTAATGATGGGTGCCTCCAAAACCAATTTTCCATTTTGAGGAGCTTCATTGTTTTGTTTAAAGTGTTCTTCCGGTTAAGGCAGGTTTTGTTGAATGTCTGAGAATCTCCTCCCGGTTTTCTATACTTTCAGGGGCTATTATTATTTCGCTCTAGATTATCTATTTTCGCCTCTGCATACGATCTACCCTCCTTCACCCCGCCCCTTACACCTATTCTCTTTCTTCCTCTTCCCCTCTTGCCGAACATCCTTCCCTCTATCACGTTCTTGAGCAACCCATCGCCCCTAATTACATCCTACAGCCACCTACTCTGCCGATCTCGAATTTCATTAAGAAGTTCCATTTCCTCGCCCGTCATCTCAAGAACTTCCTCGCTAGTCTTCCTTTCCGTCCACCTCACCTTCTCTATACTTCTCCACACCCACATCTCAAATACCTGCCGCGCATTCTCGAGCTATTCTCTTCCGTATGCCTTTGCTCCTATGTCCGTTTTTTCTACCATACTACTTAAAAACTTAAAATGCTCTACTTGCTCGATTTCGTGTCCTTGCCTCACTTTCTTTGTCCTAGAGGATCTAAGAGAAAAGAGAATCTCATTACATTTGTGGATCTTCATTAGCAATGGAAAATTATGGATTACTTTATTGCAGAGAATATGATTTTAGATGAATTTCGGCTTAAAAAAAGGCTTCGAATATCAATTACTTTGCTTAAGTTTGTTAATTTTTCGATGCAGAACGGAAATATTTCATTTTTTGATCACCGGTAATCGTGAGGAGCTACTCACGTGATTAGGAGGGGTGAGGAGGATAACGATGCCGGTGAGAATTTTGGGGATTTTGTTACCACTCATTGTTATGCAAAGGATCGCTAATAGTCATCAACCGTGTCGCCTGCTCGGCCAGAGGGATTCACTCCCTCCCTCGTGGTCAACCTTATAGCCATATAGTTTTAGCACATCGAAGATCGGACTTTTCTTTTTTCAAACTTTCCCCTGCTACATGAATGATATTCCCGGCTACTTTTGAATCTTCACTTATCAAATAATTCATATTTCATTAGGAGATACAAAATGAAGCAGTAACTTTCAATGTATTATGTTTTATGTTTTAATTCAAAAGCCCTAAACTCAGCAATGAAAAATATACGAGCTTGGTTATTTACTGAAGAAAATCTGTTGAATGTTTTCTTATCTTTGTAATATTATTTTATGCATGTACTGTAATTTTAAAATGCTGCATTTCCTTTATACATATGTGCTTAACCCATTCTGTAAACGATGACAGCCATAATTCAGGATTACCTGCATGACCATCGAAAGTTACTCCCCGTATAACCAAAGATCTGTCGGAGCAATAAAACATTATTGTTATTATATGTAAGATTACTTTTTACGAAATGTAACTTCATTAAAATTGTGAATTTCTTGTGAAAATAGTAATTAAATGCAACAAGAGTGTATTCGTTGACCCCTCCATAACTAGTGGCTCCCGAAACACGAGTAAGCTCTCTGTGATGTTTTAGTGAGTTTACTTTCTTTAAGGACAAGAAATTTTAAAGTGAGTTATAGCTGCCTTATAACGCAATAGATTTCAAAGTATTTTTGGTGAATGAGTATTTTCTGTGCCCGTGAATGCTAGTGAAGTGGGAATAACTTCATGTACGAAGAGAAAAAATTTTGGCGAGTATAAAATTGTGATTATTTTAGCTCTATTTCTGTGATTTCTCAATCCTTCTAAGTTTCATACTTTAAAGACATATTTTATAGGTCTTAGAAGCCAACATATTCCAAAGTATTTAGGTGGATAAGTATTTTCTGTGCCCATGAATGCTAGTGATGCGGGAATAACTTTCCATACGAAGAGGGAACATTTTTCCAGTATAAAATTGCAGCTATTTTAGTTGTATTACTGTGATTTATTAATCCCTCTAAGTTTCATACTTGAAAAACCTGTGCGATTACATTAATTTCGGGTTTCCCTATTCACCACCAATTTTGCTTTAGTCGTTCGTGGAAGTTTTGTGTCGTATCGCTGGCCTAGATTTTCCTTACAGTAAAGTAGCAGTGACATTTCTATAATGAGAATCTCGGTAATGGTCCACCATGCCTTACTTTCCACCTAATAGCTCTCCGATTCTTATCGGATCACCATCCCCGCCTCAGGCGTTTCCATAGCGGCAGCTTCTGTCCCTCTGGGAGTTTTCCTCCGAGATTGAATGAACGAAAAAAATAAGCGAGAAGCAGCGCATCTGGACGATAACTCAGTGCACTGTCCCGGAAAGGATATTTCTAGAACCGTGTAACTGGTTTGGAAGTATTTCTTGGCACATCTCACGCCACATCCACGTTTTCTCAGTGACGGGTCTGCGACGTGAATCTATCGCATATGCGTCTTCACGGCTTAATGACGCGCTTCCTCCCAAGATTTTCGGGCCCATATAGCCTTATTTAATATTCCGGTTGCATTTACATCTATATCCCACCCTGAGAGCCGCCGCTGGGGTATATGGCAGGGGGTGGTTTGGACAACTGCCATTAGAGGGTGTGGTAAACATAAAATCTTTAGATTCAGATCTTGGAATCACCTTAACTTCTGGTATATCGTGGGGAACACACCTGGAAAACATATGCGGCTCATCATTAAAAAAGTAGGTTTTGTTAAGCAAATAATATGAAGATCCTCGGATGAAAAAGTAAAGGAGAGATGCTACGTACTTCGCTCTGGTTAGGCCACACCTCGAATACGCCGCGAGAATTTTGGACCCTGGTCATAAAGATTTAACAAAAAAAAATTAATACAAAGAAAAGCAGCACGCTTCGTTAAAGACTGCTACGAGCGAACATATAGTGTCTCATAACTTTTTGAGGGATTAAGATGGGAACCCATAGAGATTTGGAGGCTGCATGCTTGGCTTAGATGGCTTAAGAAATTCAGAACTGGTGTGTTTGAGAGCGACACAGAAAATATTATCATGATGCCTCACGACATCTCTAGATGTAATAAGAGACGTTTCGGGCGTAATTTGGTGGAATGACATAATTAATGAAAGTTGGCAATTTTCCACAATATAAACTTTAATACGACCGGTTTTCATGTACTACATCATCATCAGGTATGTGTGGGAAATTGCCAACTTTCGTTAAATAAAAATCTCTAGGTGTGACAGAAGCGATAAAATAAGAGAGATACATAGCCGAACAGAAAGGTACAAAAACTCATTCCTTCCGCGCACAATAACTGCAATGACAACTGAGCTCCACTAAATACACCCCCATAAGACACGTCACCAATTCACCTCGTAATATCACCGAATGTGACATAATATTTGACAAAACGGGAAAATTATAAAAATAAATCAGACTGTGTACAGTGTAGCAAAATATTTAGCTCACTTTCGATATTTTGTTAACTTGAAGTAATAATTCGTGATATTTCTTTTTAAATTTACTAGCATTTTCATATTTCTTTACGTCTTCTAACATTTGATCCCGTTCTTAGAAAGAGGTGACATGGAAAGACGTCCCGCATGCTGATACTCGATAGTGGGGTGTATTATGTTCTTCCATGTGGCGTGTTGGACGCTTATTTGTTCTAGCATTGAATTGTAAATTCCGATAGAAATATTTGGGAAGTTCTGTCGTTATTAGCTTGTACACGAATGTTGTCTCATTTAGTAAGCCCCTTTGTTGTACTTTTTGCCATCTGAGTTTTTTTTTTAAATATGGCGTCACGCGTTCTTAATTTGTGATGTCCAATATATACGTTACACAGGAGTTCTGAATCCTCTGGAGTTTTAGATTTTAACCTTAAGAAATATGTGGGATGTTCTCTCGCTATTAACTTGATCGTGAGTATTACCATACTAAGTAAGTGCCAATTTTATATTTTTAGCCATCTGAGTTATTTAAAATATGGCGTCACGTGTTCATAATATGTGATGTCAAAGATATACCTCATGAAGGAGTTCTGAATTCTCTGGAGTTTTAGATTTTTAACCTTAATGAGTTATCGAGGGAAAGGACTGAATGGAACTCAATAATGAACAAATCTGAGGGTTGAATGGTAATGAGTGCTAGATAACAAAATTATTACATGCAAGTATCAAACTCCTCTCTCCAAAAACCAAAGTGTCAACAACTTGTTGGTAGAAAGCATCGGGTCTAAGCTCTGTTCACGCACTGCACGTTTTGGAGCAGCGGGAGATCAGAAATAATAGTGCTAATGGGCAGTTGCTGAATGACATCACATTTGATTGGCATTTACCACTCCTGGATGTCAATTTTTAAAAAACATTGTACTTCCGACCTGCTTAAAATTTCCCAGTGCTTTCCCACCATTCCCCCCCTTCGGATAGCCTCCCTCCCACCCAAAAAAATACCCTTAACCCTTCCTCCCCTCAACCCGCAGATTATCCGTTGGAAGATGAAATGACTAACCTCCAACTCCCCCCCCCCCTCACTCAGCCCTTCCTCCCTCCCCCGCGTCACACTCTGAACTCATCCCAACCCCCGCTTCCCTTCTCGATTTACTCTCCCAAAACTTTCCCCTTCCCCCCATCCACCACCTTTGAATATATATGACTGAGAGCCCTGTGTAATGTACCTGATGATGTCGACTATTCGGCGAAACCAGTCGCATAATAAATACTCAACGTAAAACTTAACAAAGTTTTGTTAATTCCCGAGCATTGTGAAAAGTTTTTCAAAGTGAACGCTGAAACTATTGAATTTGCCTGTTCACATTTTTCGGTGTAGTCCACTCAAAAGTTCTCCGACCGCCATTATCAACGGTGGATTCGGAGGTGGCAACTCGCGACGGTATTGACTCAGCCGGCTTCAGGACTAGACTCAAGGCTCAATGAGGCTCTTTGTTCCTTGGAATAATAGAGGCCGAGGATATGGAACGGAAGGATAGCGGGCGGCGTCATCATTTATTGAAGAGAAATAGGGAGGAATTTTTATGCCTTATCTCAATCCACCACTTTCCCCCTAAGGGTAAAGGGTGGAATTAACTATTTATAGAGGAATGTCCTTTGGCTTGAATCAGACCTGGCCGATTCTTGGCTTTTCTTCGAACCGTGTTCATTGTTTGGATTCGTGTTCTGGTTATCGGTGGTGACTGACAAAAAAATGCAATGAATAAATCAAAATGCCTAGTCATTCTTCGGCGGCGTTATTGAATCGATGTGACATTTTCTTATAACTATATTATTTATTATCTTTCGAGGAAATATCTGAGATATGAGTTGAACTCGAAATGAGATCGTGTTGGCGACTATCTTTTGGGTCTTTTAAAAATTTGATGTTATACCTCTGATAGCCAGTTGCAGAAACTATACACATGTATTATATATAGTTATTGGGCCCATAAACCATGACAACCATTCAATAAGTGTTACAGAAAAATTTGATAAATTTATTGGTTTCATTGGTTTGATTTCAAGATTTCCATGAGTAGCCAAGATGGTGGATGAGCAATGAACCGCTCGAAGACCTAATTACGTGATAAAAGAGTTTTTTTGAGACAGATGACTAGTTTGTTTACTCTGACGGAATATTTGTTATATGCATCAGCAATTATTCATAGGCTGAAGTTACGTAAATTTTATCCGGCGGTTGAAGATTAGAACAAATATTAGCAAACTATTGGTAAATAAGTTATGAAACTAGGAGATGTGTTCCTGCAACCCGAATATTTTTATGAGACATATAACTTAATGGATCTCATAACTATTGATTCCATTGCTAAATGTTTGTGCAACCGGCCATTAGGGAATGAAAGAATGAGAAGTATTTGTTGAGGAAGCTCTCATTGAGGCATAATAGATGATGTTTGCAGATTTTGAATATGTAAGAGAAGATCGTATTAGAATATGGAATCCTTAGAATGGAATATTTTAAATTATCATTTGTAGTTCTGCCTTAGGGCCATGTCAGACTCGGTGATACTCTCAACATATCCAGATTCAGTACATTTCCTCTTACTGGAATGATACTTTCATCAAATCTTAATTAAATTCATCTACTAGCCATTTTTTCTTCCATTAGGCCTGTTTCTGGCGTGGGTTGATACATGTCCCTTCAAAACTTTGTCGTGTAAACACTATGTGAATGCATGTCCAGAAAATAACCCCTGTTCTGATTCCGTAATATATTGAATAAAATCTGGAAATATTCTAAATTGAACGTTTATAATGCATTATGATCCGTTTCTATTTACTGAAAACCAAATGTGAACACTGAGTTCTCCATAATCGCCAGGAATCACCGAAAAGCCGCTAAGAATGACAACAATCATAAAGTTTGGATTCGATGCGGCTCGTCTTTCCTTTGTCCGTTAGCAATCGTACTTAACAAACATAGCAGTCATAGTTGTGATTCAGGCTTCCGCGGGACTTGGATGAAGGCAGAGTCGTCGGTTTTCTGGGATTTCCGCCGCGTCGTTCCATCTTGAGGACAATATTCCGCCAGCTATCCTGCAGGCTTTATCAGGTCCAAGTTCAGATGCCTTAGGTTCAGGTACAGGTTCCTCAGTTCCTTGGACCCTTTTTACTCTGTCCCTACTTTCCTTCTTCATCCTGTCCATAAAACATATTCTCTTTATTCTTTTTCCTCGCTTACTCGACATCCTTCCCTCTATCACATTCTTGAGCAATTAGTGACCATAATAAAAAATGAACTCCTCTCCTATCATTCCCAAAGTACACTACACCATTTCACCTCCATACAACCTTCTCCTTTGCACTAACACGGCTGGTGTCCTATAACCCCCTGCTGCTCGCCAATGAAGCGGCTCACTGGGTAGTATCTTTTGGAAACAATGATTAGTTATTATTATTCACCGTTTACTACCGATAGACGAAGGTGTCATCATCATCTACTGGTATTCTGCCCACTCGCAGGTCCCAAACATCAAAGCTGTATAGAATTCGTCCTGTATCGGACCTCTTTCTTATTATCCTTGTACCTTCTTTTTATCTTCACTTCGTTTGTCATTTTCAGTCTTCTTCTTCCTCTTCTCTTTTCTCCCACCACTGTTCCCTAGCTTGCTGTACTTAAAGAATGTCTCTCTTAAAATATGTCTGATCCAGTTTCACTTTCTCTTCCGTATTGCTTTCAGTAGTGTTCTTTCCTCCTTAACTCTTCCCAGCACGGGCGGCCAGGGTTCAAATCCCTGCAGAGGTGGATGTTTTTCAGATGAAACCCGATCTCTACTTGAGTGCCTTATGAAGGGCACTTCAAGCACAGTACATTGTCTGTCGGATGAAACATTAAACCGTGGTCCCCTTGGCGCCTTTCGTTAAGAGCAGGCTAATGCCGACGCCGGGTTTCTATCCACCCATCCTCCCTTACCTGTCCCCTAAGGCGCAAATGACCTTAGCATTCGGTCACCTCCCCAAAAATCCAATCCAATCCTCTTCCCATAACCTCCTCATTTCTTACTCTATCCACTCATTTCACTCTCTCTAGCCTCCTCCACACCCACATCTCAAAAGCATGGATCCTAACCTTCTCTCTTCTTCCCCAGGTCCACGCTTCGCATCCATACAACATAACACTTCACGCATAAACTTTCACCAGTCTCTTTCTCAGTTCTATGACCATGCGCCTGAAAAACAGATTTATCCTTTATTGAAAGTTTCCTTCCCATTGATATTCTTGACTTAATCTCCTAATTCTTGACTAAACTCTTCCAATCTTCCGTAGGTGTCGATAGAGATTAAGTTACCATCATAGTCCTTCCTTACCTTTTCGCCCTCATCTCCTTTCTCGATTTATAATCTTCATCTCGTCATTTGTCTATCCTCTGACAATGTAGTGCGTCTTTTCTCTTTTTATGCATTCCTCAAGTATTATTCTCATTCTCCGCTTACCATACATCTCCCTTCTATCGCGGTCTTCAGCGTCCCTTCGCCCCTCATCACCTCCCAACAGTCACCCACTCTGACTCGTCCTATTTTCCTCCAGTACTTTTCTCTCCTCCCCAATGCCTAGCATTTATACATTTTTCTTCGGCTTCATCCAGCCTACCATCTCTACCATTTCCCTGTATTCAAATGGACGAACATTTGTAGGCTTTTCATTTAATAGTTTTTCAATCAACTTATGTTTTTAATATTTTTGAACGCATGACGAATGGAAAATAAATATTAAAGCCAACGCAGAAATTTTTCTAGTAATCGAATAATTTACATCTCTCTACAAATGCGAACCCCAGTCATACTGGGCAGCGAATGGTAGTTGTGTGACCCACCGAATGCAATAAAATGAAAGGACTTTTAAGTATCCCATTTCGGACTTATCTTTGATGTTTAGCTGCACGTATTAGCGATTTACTTTGCATTGTAGAGTTATGTTACGGAAGCTTTTATAGTTATGAAAATTTGAATGACCTTTGCGAGAGAGGCTTTTGAAAAAAATGCTACTGAGGGATGGAAATTACTATTTATTGAGGACATTGAATGAAGGGGATTTTTTAAATTCAAGTCCTGAATATGCCTCCAATTAGAGTTTCATCCTCTGACGCACCAAAATGTGTATTTCATATCTATTGCGTTTTTTCAGTAATCGAAGTACAGAAAAAATATTTTTATTTTTCCGTTTGAGATTAACCTAAAATTCCAAATGTGGGCGAGATCCGGATAAGGCTGATGCACGTATGCGAAGGTTACAATACGCGTCATAAATAGAAATTGGCTTTATTCCGTTTTTACTTTTGAGTTCTGGTAAAATGGATGAAAAGTGCTTCTCCAAAAGGGCGTGCGATTAGTTTTTATTGGTAAAAGGATTACATCCATTAATTTATGCTGATAATTATAAAAGACATCTCGCTCTTTAGCGTAAAATTATACGATTGGGTTGTTGGATGGGTGTAATGCGTCGCGCTAATAAAACGTATCCCAAGTTTTCAGAGAAATGATAGCAAAAATACCGAAATGGAAGGAAGAAAATTTTGTCATTTTAGACATTATACGGAATCGCAGCAAGAAGCATCTAAATAGCTGGCTGGGATCGCTGCTTCATTCCCTATCATGTTATTAAAAATATCCTCTCCTCGTATTTTTTAGAATATATTCCGGGTTGAATGGGACAGAAACGTGGACCCTCAGAAAGGAGGATGGGATTAGGCTGCAGGCATTTGAGATGTGGGTGTGGAGAAGGTGAGGTGGACGGAAAGGAAGACTAACGAGAAAGTGCTTGAGATGGTGGGCGAGGAAAGGAAACTTCTGAATGAAATCCGGGATTGGCAGGGTAGATGGCTGAAGGATGTAATAAGCGGCGATGGGTTACTCAATAGTGTGCTAGAGGAAAGCATGTTGGGCAAGCGGAGAAGAGGAAGAGAGAGAATAGGTTTCATGGAAAGGATGAGGAAGAGTAGGTCGTAAGCTTAGGCGAAAAAGGATATACTAGAGGGAGATAGTCCCTTGAAAGGGTTGAAAACAGGGAGGTGATTCTCTGACATTCAAAAAACCTACATTAAATAGCAGAGTAGGTACTTAAAAAGTAAAATTCAATTTTGTAATGATCTGGATAAGAATGAAGAATATTTCCTATGTTTATTTAAAACGAGTAAATGGGTGCTTGCAATTTGCAAGCATGGGGGGGCATAAGTGTTATATGATGATTCTCTTTAAATAAGGAAAAAAAGAATGAAAGCTCTCAAGTCTGCGTGCTACATGCAAGCAAAGAAAAGTATAATTCTCGAAAATGAAATACGCTCCCCATGAGGTATGGATACCAGACAGTTCTAGTACAAACTTATATTGTATCTCATCCAGTTATTAACGACTTTTCAAAATACTATACATCAGTATACCGAAACGAACGTGGAACCACTGGAAGATCATCAGAACCTCATTTGACGGCATATAAGACGCTCTTCTACGTTAGATATTTCATTTCAGTACATTATACTTAATAAGAGCTCACATGAAGAATTTTACTATATGAATTCGATCGGAATCGAGATTTTTTATATACTAATTTTCATCTTCAATTTTTCTCTTCCAACCTTCTACATGGACTGCATGTATTTTTAATGAAAACTACAATATCATGAAGCTTGGATGGTTGAAATTGGTCATTAAGCTACGGTAGAGGCCAGGAAAAAGTTGAAGAAATTATACCCAGTACTTAGCAGTGCGAAAAATGGTATAAAGAAGACTAAATAACATGGACTTAGGATACCTAACTCATATATGTAAAGCTGTCGATTGCAATATCTCAAAGCCTAATCGACTTTTTTAACTTTTTCGATTTTTTCCCAACTCGACACATGATTCTAACTCTATCCTGAAAATTTCACCCACCTAGCTCGTTTAGAAATGCCCAGGAGTTTTGATGAGTCAGTCAGTTTTGTAGCTTTGTATATATAAAAAATATTCTGTAGTCAAATGAATGCCATTCAGCTTATGATTATCATTGCATCTTGACACGTATTACTTGAGAAATAATTATGATACCGCTTCATCTGTCTCCATAAGATATAATTTTTCGTTGAAATATATTGAAGGAAAAATAAATTCCTATTATTTTCAAGTCTACCAATAGATTATTATGCTTAACTACGAACAGTCTTTTGGAGCAGTTAGTACAGAAGATATGCTTTCAATCACGATTCTGAAGGTTACAACATGAATGATTAAAGTTATGGAAAGTTATTCCTAAAATATTGGCCTCTTATTTCCTTTAATGTCTGCGAAATGAAAGCAATTAGGTTATGTATTGTGTTGTGCCATTAGAGTGGCTGCCTCGCCCTATTAATTGGATGTCCTCCGAGAATCTGCTAAGCCTAGATATCATAGCAAATTTTTAGCCTTATCGTCCAACCATTTTTTCCTATCCAGTATCCTCAGGCCGTGTTTCGAATCAGATGCATATTCAGTATATAACATGTAATTTGTTTGAGTATGATCCTTGGACATATGTGCTACGTCGAACAGAGAACTAGCTCTTGTACGTACATTGATTTGATAAAGACGAACAAATGAGTGACGGTAGGCGTTACCTATGATTTTTTTGAACTTAACAAATACTGAAATTTTACTTGCCAAAGAAAAGTTTAGAACGTCATGTGGCAATATTATAATGGATTTAAAACCTAAATATTTAGAAAATGGATATATTAGAGTGAGATAGGCCCTTGAAATTGTAGAAAACCGGGAGGAGATTCTCTGACATTCGACAATACCTACCTTAACCGGTAGAATATGAAATATTTAGCATTTGCGTACAAAGCTGCTCGCGATCTATTACGAGGTTTACAGCCTTTTCCAAGTAAGGCGCTATGATGAATTTGTTCGCCGGGTGACAGGCTTTTCTAATGACGTATATAATATGTTATTTTGTATATGTTATACGATGTGTATATTATTACTTCTGGGAATTCTAACGTGTATTATAATACTGTTTTACTCCAATATATATTAAGATTTCTTCTTCTAAGCTGAATCTGTCCTCAGACAGGTTTCAGTTAAACTGCTTCCTCCTTGCTCGTCTATCCTGTGCTGCCTCCCTCAGCTCTTCGAAACTCCAACCATTCATAATATCCGTCAACGTATTATTTCTTCGTCTTCCTCCTTCTCTCTTTCCATCGATATTTCCCTCTAATATTCCTTTCGGCCGGCATTCTTTCCTCAGGACGTGTCCAATCCAGTTCGCCCTCCTTTTTCTTATTGATCTCGAAATATTCCTTTCCTCGTTTATCCTTGCCACCACTTCTTCGTTTTCTCACTTTATCACTCCATTTTAATCTTTCCATTCTTCTCCATAGCCACATTTCAAAACCCTCTTGACATTCCTCCTCTTCCCTCCTAACTGTCCATATTTCTGCTCCATAAAGCGTAGCACTCCAAACAAAACATTCGGCTAATATTTTTAAAAAAAGTCTATGTTGATTTTACGATGTGTACAATTTATTACGATTTATACTAATTTTATTTATAATGAATTCCACTCATTACAAATGCAAACTTAATCATCTGATATTCTCATTTTTTCTGTATATGTTTAATATTATGGAATTAAAAACCTTTGGAGCTGAGTATGAATCTCCCTGAATAATTAAAAAGGAAACTGTTTCATTCCACCAATGTATTTTAAGTTACTACTATAGTTTGGACGCAGCCTGGTCATCTTCAGGTACAAAAAAGTAACTGAGGATGACATTGCTGCGCCGAAGCTAGTAGTATCCTTAATAGTAATTGGTGGCATGAAACAAAGTTCTCTTTTTCATTATTCGTAATGAACTTCAACAAAGTTGAGCCTGAAACTATTGAGATGATGAATCTCCCTTTTATAACGCTGTAGACTTCTTGGTTTTTCTCAAACTAGTCCGTACTTACCCTTTTGCGGTCGGTAAATTGGTCTAAAGGCTGAGATTGCGACGTCACCTCCTGGGAGTTGGAACAGGTAGCTGCAGCAAGTACACCTGTGCATAGATTGGATCTCGTGTCTAACGTAGCGCGTAACCTCTCTAATTCTCCATCGTCTCCCAACCTAGTTGTTCCGTCAGTTTATAATGCCCGTGAACTGTGGACGGCATCGCTTGTGTCTGGATTCCCACGCGGCTCCACGCTGGAGGGGAACGCGTGTGTGGAAAATTCAGCAGAGACGAGTGTCTGTTCGCGCAGCGTGCAGTGATAATACGGGCCAGCGAGGCACCGTGTTTACGCTCTCTGTAAATTCAATTAAACTACTACATTTATGGACACCTGCTGCTGCCGCTACTCTGCGTCTCGTGTGTCGCCGCTGAGGTAATACGGGCTCTTGTTAATCCAGTTTTCATTTTAGGCGTGATGAGCTTGCTTACGAAGTGAATAAAAAACATACACGAAGTTGATGATTTTAATTTGCGGCCGCCTTAAAAATCTGGGTGGGAAAATTTTACTGTACGAAACTTAGAGTTCGAACACCCTTTTTTTAAGTTTCCATTGAGGAACCAACGGGAGACGGACCAGAGACCGTATGATTTCTATCCTAAGCAAGAAGTAGTTTTAGATCCACAAGTTTTTGCGCCCCACAGTCCGGTTTTGTTTTCTTGGCCTGACTTCGTCGGTCGGCTTCAATTAGCTATTAATTGGAATATGTTCAGGATACCCAGAATATCTGTTAGACTTATTTTTTACCAAGCCATCCACAAGTAAAACGTGTACCAGATGTGATTCAGAATTTGTATATTTTCCTAGTCACAAGTCAACTAAGTTCCAAAATTCGTTTATCGTGACAGCGTGTCATCTGTGAAACAATCTATAAAACATGTATTAAAGATAGTCTGTCTCAAAATTCAAAATGAAATATTATCTACTGTATTTCTTGCTGATTCTTAATGTTGTAGTTGTATCTTTATATCGTGAACTTGTTTGCTGAATTTGAAACTTCATTATATGTAATACTTCACGATTTATATTACATACTTGTAACCTTTTTATAATTTGCATGGTAAAATTTTTATGTTAAAATGTAATGTTTCATACCACCTTGCGCTATTCGTCTTTGCCACTTATGCTTTTTCTTTTTGTTTACTAACTCGCATTACTGTGTATATGTTTTTGTTCTTCTAAATCTACATCTACATAATACCCTTCGAGCCGCCGCATGGGCGTGTGAGAGGGGGTGTTAGGTCACCAGCCAAGTAAAGGTGTAGGTTTTTGGAGATAAAATGGTGACATGTATTATAGGAGTGTATTTAGTGGAGCTCAATTTTTATTGTGGTCGCTTATTTACCGCGGAATGAACGAGTTTTTGTACCTATCCGTTCGGCAGTGTATCTTTCTTATTTTATCGCATCTGTCAGACCTAGAGATGTAGTGAGGAGTCATGATAATATTCTCTATGTCGCTCTGAAAAATATCAGTTATAAATTTATCACGCAACCTAAGCCTAGCGTGTAGCCTCCGAGTCTCTAGGGGCTCCCACCTCAAGCCCTCTAAAAGTTGTGAGACACTATATGTGCACTCGTAGCAGTTTTTAACGAAGCGCGCTGCTTTCCTTTGTGTTTATTTTTTTGTTAAATCTTTATGACCAAATTGACAAAAAAAGAAATATGACCAAAAAATATGACAGGGTCCAAAATTCTCGCGGCGTATTCCAGGTGTGACCTAACCAAAGTGAAGTAGCATCTCTTTTTGACTTTTTCATCCGAGGACCTTCCTGTTATACGTTTAACAAAACCTAGTTTCTTCAATGCTGCGCCACATATGTTCTGTATGTGTAATTCCCACGATATATCAGAAGTTAAGATAAACGTAAAGTAAGGGGCATGACCCCAGAACAATCTATAAGTATTCTATACATTCTATTCTATTCTATTTCATTAATATAATAATACAGATTCTTTACGCTGAAAGGCTCAATAGAGAGATGCGTATCAGTGCCTGTGTCTTTTTCCCTTTGAACAATAAGTTTTTTTTACTTTTTGTGTGGCATTGGAACTTGGGCATACCATTGCGTAGAATAAATGCGGTAGGTACAAAGTATATGAGAAGCATTTGCGGCAAATTTAAGGGGGTGATAGGGTTAGATGAGGTAAATCATCAATGAGTGCGGGATGGATGCTGCGGCAGTGGACCCACATTAAAGGAGAGCGTGCCTCGTTTTTTTTGACCATGTCGAGAAAACGGATGAAAGGCGATTAACTAAAGGAGATACATGATTAAGGGAGGATTTAAATTATGAGGAGGGAATAATGTGAGAGGAAAGGGTTTGACCAAGAAAGTCATGGGGGATTGTGCTGGAGGAAATGATAAGAAAGAGGAATATGAGGAAACTTAAATGCTTGAGCAAATATCAAGCAGTACCTATATAAGTGCGATAGAAGCGAAGGAGGTGTGTGCCAGGATAATACTTGAAAAAGAAATAAATAGAACTTTGCCTGTGCTCTAAGCCTAAAAGCGAGAATTTAAGCTCTTTTTGACTGTGTCTCTCCCGAAATGGAACGGGGTGATGGTTGTGTAAATGAATAATTATTGTAACTGAAGAGAGTTTTAAGAGGCATTAACTTTTGCCAAGCGGAGGATAGCCCAAGCTGAGAAGGCGTTCATAGGAAAAAGACAACTTGCATGCTCAAAGGAAATAGGACTACAAACTAGGAAACAGCACGTGAAAACATTAGTGTGGAGCGTAACACTCTACGGAGTTGAAGCATACACCATTGGAAAAGCTGACCAGAACAAACTAGAAGCCTTCGAAACCTGGTGCTGGCGGAGGATGCTGAAGATTAAGTGGACGAACAAAATAAGAAATGATGGAGTGTACAGAAGAGTGGTAGAGGAAAGGACCATATGGAACACCATACAGAAAAGAAGAACCAGATGGATTGGACTCTCTCTAGGGCACAATGGCTTTGTGAAGAAAATAACTGTAGGCAAAATAGTGGGAAAAGCCCCAAGAGGAAGACCCAGGAATAAGTTCATGGACCAAAATGAAGAGGAAAGTACATAGGAAGAGATACCAGGAGGTAAGGGAATTATTAGCATTAGACAGGGAAGGGTGGAGGGCTGTAGTCAACCAATCTTAGGATTGAACGACCAATGGTGAAATGATACGTTCGTCATTAACCGACTGCAGAATGCGTTGATGACTGAAAGGTAACTACTATGCTCTAAGAATGTGGGAAAGCGAATGAGGAAACAATGCATGTAAACAAAATTCTTACGCATCGAATGCTGTAGATCCGTTATTTGAACCAATGGAAAAAGGGGTTAAGAAAAGATTAGAGGTTTTCAAACCTGGTGGTGGAGGCGGGTGCTGAAGAGCAAATAGTTCTATAAATTCTGAATTAAAGAATTATACAGATGCGCCGAAGGTGAAAGGACCGCATAATACTAAAAAGAAGAACCAGATGGATTGAACACACGCTAAGGCTAATGGAATTTTGGGGAATTTTGAACGGGGATAAGTTCCCCGAGGAAGGCGAAGGGGATAGTACATAAGAAGAACTACCGGTGAATAAGATAACTAGCATTGGCACTAACATGGCATGTATTGAGGGTTGCAGTCAGATAACCTTTGGATTGAACGACCATAGATGATAATGCGTTCGTTGTATGGCGCTGTGGCAGAGCTTGTTTTATGGCCGGTTGCAAGAATATTCAGTTATGGCATAAATAGTTATGAGATCCTTAAAGCTATGGATCATATAAGAATATTCCGGCTGCAGGAACACATCTTCTAGTTACTTAGCGTATTTACCAATAGTCAATAGCTTCGGATATTTGATCTAATCTTCTGCTGCCGGATAAAATTTATGAAAATTTTTCCAATAAGTAGTTGCTAATGCATACAATAATTAATGGGTAAGAGGAAACTAATTGGTCGTTTGTCTAAAAGCAACTCGTAATTAAGTCTCCAAGTTGCTCAAGAGTGTCATAGGGAAGGATGGGGAAGAGAGGGATAGGGAAGGATGTTGGGCAAGCGGGGAAGAGGAAGAAAGAAAATAGGTTTCATGGATGGGATGAAGAAGGGTATATCGTATGCTGAGGCGAAAATGGATATATTAGAGTGAGATAGGCCCTTGAAATTGTAGAAAACCGGGAGGAGATTCTCTGACATTCAACAATTCCTACCTTAACCGGTAGAATATAAAAAAAGTCTCCTGGCGGTTCCTTGCGCATCCAACATCTTGGCTACTCATGGAACTCGCAACCTAATGAATGGCATTAGCTATGAAACCAATAAATTTATCTAATGTTTCTGCAACACTTGGCTTGGTTGCCATGGCTTATGGGTTCTACAACTTTAACATGTGTGTCGTTCCTGCCACTGGCCGTAAATAGGATTAAATTGTCAAAACACAAAGTTGGTAAAACGCAATTTTTTTCAATTCGTAGGTATCAATAGGTATCACTCTTCAGAAAATGTGTCTATAAATTTTCCATTAAATATGTCCATAGACAAAAATCGCGTACATCCCACCATTAAGCAGTGAAATAGTATATTTTTTGTTGGTATAGGGAAAATTGTCCGTATCATGAGATCCTACGAGGTGTCGTGCGCCGGGATGAGCGGCGGCATTTAATTCGCGCGGAATCGATAAGCTGGACCAACCGTCTCTCCCTTTGGTCGTCCCAGGCTCACTCTCTCTCTCTCTTGCATCCCCTCCCTTACCCTTCCTCTCCTCCCCGGTGTTCCGGCTACCCTAAAAAAACTCCACCGAGCCACAACCGGATGGATTTTTACGACCGTCCGACCGCGAGGGTGCGGTTTGAATAGAGGGAGCGAGGGTGAGATTTTCTTTTGTTCGTCGGTTCCATATATATATAAAGAAAAAAATAATTTGTTCCGCAGCAAGGTGGTACCATTTTTAAAAAAACCCGGTTTCGCTCCCCTTATCCAATCATTTAAACTTTTCACTTCATGGTAACCCCGGATGAAACAAAACCCGGGAGGTCAGCCCTTCACGAGGGTCCTCGGTGGCTTGGTTGGACTAGGTATATAGCATGATGTCCCTGGTCAGTTTTTTGAAAAGCTCTTTTTTTTAACTTTAGTGTGTTAATGTTTTCTCGAAGAGTGTTTGGAGTGTAGAAAAGAGCACTATAGTCGTTGTACCTTGATGGAATGTTCAATATTTGAAATAGTCATTTTAATTTTTTTTCTGAGGGTAATTATTTTCCTGAAAATTGATCTGGTGAAATTCGTGTAAAACAATGGTATGTCAAACCTATACTGTCCTACTAGGACGTATCTTTGAGTTTCATTGTGAGCAATTGTTTGTTTTTCCTCTATAATAAAAGGTCCCCAGGTTCTCTTTGAAATTAACAGCAAATAAGGCTATGGAGGAATCTCAATTTGCATTTTTTGTCGTCCTTGGCTTTTTATTTAATGTGATTTCAGGATTCTATTCCCCACAGTCTCTTTCATTATGGAAATTCATTGTGCGCAGAAGGCATAATAAGGAGATTTTCGCATGCGAATGAAGTGCTCGGCTGTAAGAAGGAATTACGGGGACGTATTGAACGGATGTGAGGAAGGTTGGCGAAGAGCTTAATACGAACTGTAACATCTATACCTGCATGTTACCTTTCAAGCCTCCTCAAGGGTGTGTGGCTGGGGATATTTGGTAGGGCGCAGAACTGCGGACGCTGAGAATAGTGGACGAGGACAAGATCTTGGCGTTGGAGATATGAGTGTGTGGGAGAATGTAGGTAGTGAGGAGGACGGAGAGGAAGAGTAACGAAGAAGTGCTTGAGATGGTGGAGAGAATGGGAAACTTCTGAATGAAATTTGAGATTCGCATTCGTAGGTGTCTGGAGGATGTAAAAAAGGGCGGAGGATTGCTCTAGAATGTGATGGAGGGAATGATGTTGGGCAATCGGGGAAGGGGAAGAAGGAGAATAGGTTTCATGGACGGGATGAAGAAGGGTAGATCGTATACTGAAGCGAAAAAGGATACACTAGAGTGATACACTGCAAGTGTAGAAAACCGGGAGGAGATTCTCTGACATTCAGGAAAACCTACCTTAACCGGTATAATACTTAAAATACATTTATGAATATACATGAGTCTTATCAAAGTAAAAAAATGTTTCATTTCCATTTCTGACCGATTTTACATGAAAAAATATGTAATTGAAAATTTTAATGGAATTAAACATTAAATACTTTTGAAAATAACGCTCAAAAATAAAAAATGTGAATTTTTGAATTTGATATCGTTGTAAGTACAGCGATACGTCTTTAAGTATTAAAACATGAAGGGGTTTGAGATATGAGTGTAGAGGAGAATAGAGGAGGTGAGGGAAACGGAATAGAATGAAAGCTAGGAAGTGCTTAGTGTGGTGAGCGAGGAGCGTACACTTCTGGAGGAGGATATAAGGTGTCAGAATGGATGGCATAATTAGGTAATGAGGCGTGATAGAGTGCTGAAGAACTGGTTATGAAGGCCGTGATAGAGGATAATTGGATATGTGGGAAAAGGGCAGAAAGAAAATAGGATTTATGCACGTGACAAATAGGATGAAACCTATACTTACTGGTAGTGAGGTGTAGGAAATTGTGCTGGTAGGTTGGGTTATCATCTACATAACTCTTTAGAATTTTAATCTCTTCCAGTTAAGTAACTTTCTTCGGGAAGTCCATCGGATGAGAAAGTCCATAAAATCCGACGTTTCAATGGCCGAATCGTCCATCGTCTTCAGGGCAGAATGTCGTGACTTCCTTGGTTCCGAAATATATAGGCCAGGCAGGTGGGTCAGGAGGCTCCTGATTGGTCAAAATCTTCCCACCTTTTTCTGACCTCTCGGATCCTTCTGTGCACCGGTTTTTTTAAGGTGGTACTTAATGGTATTCCGTGCCTCTGTGGAAATTTTTCTCCTCCAACTTAGTACAGCTTCTTGTGTGAGTCTCTCCCAGATTTGGCAGGAAGATTTTGACCAATTAGGAGCCTCCTGACCCATCTGCCTGGCCTATATGCATATTTCGGAACCAAGAAAGTCACGACATTCTGCCCTAAAGAGGATGGACGACTCGGCTATCGAAACTTTGGCATTTATGTAGTTTTCTCACCCGGTGGACTTCCAGAGTAGAGCTACTTAACATCTCACATCGGGAAAGCCTTAGATCCTCCAGTTCAACCTACATTAACCTGGAGATTACCCAATAATGATAATTAAACCCGATAATGCTAATATTGTGAGTAAAATATTTCCCCTATTTCCTCATGAAGGCTACTAAAATAAAATGTTGAAAGTGGAGGGCGATAAGAACTCGTTCTCACGCCTGCAGTGGGAACTCAGTTACGTACATTTTTTTCTGTTTCCGCGCAGTCATTGTTTATCTCCTTTTCTGGGGTCGATTGGAACAATATTTTATCGTTTTTACCATCACTTGTTCATCACTACACGTTACCAATAACTCCGACGTGAAAATCCTCACTTCATGGACCTAAGAAACGAACCAAACATTCAAATTTCACCTCAAAAACGTGATCAATACGTTTAATTTTGCACGAATGGGTTCCACCGAACACATACTGAGGATTAATCATGTTGAACCCATTTTTTTCAAATACTCTTTTGATTATGGTGGTGATTTTTCAGCTATAATGGCCATCTCTTTGCATGGCGTATTTTATCCTATTAGGTGTTTTGCCGACTGTCCCTGTAGGCAAAGCGAAACATTTCACATATTAATGTATCATTTTGGGTATTTATTCCGATGATTTATTTCCCTCGAAGTTTTGTAATACTCTTCCAGTGCATAACTCGATTTATTTACCCTCGTCATTTAATGAGTGACTATATTTTCGACTCGTAATTGTTTAAATTATTAATTCTATGTGAATTCTTCCATGTTGAGGGTTGTGACCCATCGGTAGATACATCGTAATAAGCCATGATAGTCCATCTCGCAGATTATCTTATAATTATTTATTAATAAGATATTCTAGGTTCATTAAATGATAAAATTATCATTGATAGTTTCAGGATTAACTTTATGGAATGTATTAACATAATGATGATAACTTATAACTTCGTTTTTCCGCGTGTTTTAATTTGAAACCTGACCTGAAAGACCTGACGATGACGTTGAACGTCGAAACCCGGGTCTTTTCAAACATGAACATGCGAAGAAAAAAGTTGTAAGTTATAATCATTAAGAATATCATCTTTTTACTAATAGCTAACTAGCCCAACGACCCAAAATCGTCTTGGAAGAATGGCACATTTTTTTCCTATTGCTCTGGTATTTAACTAATATTCACTCGACGCTGTTCTAGTCATGTCTCTGCTTTCTGTATCATTTTGGTTTTGAATTTCGGAAATCATTTGGCTTTGAAAGTGCAGCAAAATGCCCGGGAATCGACGCGCAGCTGCCAATTATCCTACGAGAAAGCTGATTCCGTGGACAAGAACAGAACAATCACTACCGAGGGTATATTGTGCGCTGAAATTGTTTTATAGCCGGTTTGCGTATTAATTTGAGCTGTTATCGAACCAACGCACAGCCCGTAGCGAGATGATGCATTTTCTATTTTTTCAATGGGTGCAGCCTTAGAATATGCCAGTGATATTCAATCGGACGAACTTAAAAATCCTTTGAATCACAAAAAAGCTCTGGACCAACTCGTACTCGGTTGTGCAACCGGTTATGAGTTTTATCGCATGTTCTTCCTCTTTGATTCGAACCACCCGGATTGTTTATATCCCGCGCCAATACACGGTCGAAGCAATAGTATCCGTAATTGGAACAGAAGCGAGAACCCCTCAGACTGTGATATCTTTCGCTCGCACGAATCGGGTGGTATGGGAGTATTTTTTTTTTTTAACACATTGAATCCGCTCGAACTCGACGTTCGCGCTCTCCTTTGATGTCGGATTGGCTGTTATACAGGACAACCCGTGTGCATCCCAAACAATGGAAGTGCGTATTGAATGCTTTTATGGTCCATCCCCGATTGGCTGTACCTGACGGATAATAGAGACGCAAAACGCTAAATATATCTAACGCGAGACATGTCCAAATGGCAGTGCATTCCAATGGGATCAAATTTTTTAAACAATCATTTTTATTCATCTTTCCACCTCTTTCCAGTGAGTGAATTTTGTTCTTACCTTATTTATTCATTAAAAAAAATGTTATTCCTCGTAGGTCGTACTTAAAAATGCGTGTGCTTCTCTATCCTGGGGAATGTCATCTGGATCGTTTTAAGTTTCATCTGTGCATCAGAGTTATTTGATTCCCATTAACATTTACGAGTAAGTTTTTGTGGTTAAAGCTCGATAAAATGGTGCCGCTGCGTCATGTCATTCGACAAGACGACGGCTTTGATGAAATAAAACCTAAAATGTGTTTAGTGTTCTTAAAATTATCTTACTATTCATTATTTTTGTCCGATAATATCCTACGAGCTACCTAAAGGGTGTAATGCACGGGTTGAGTTATCACAAACGTGGAGTACACTATACCCTAGTAAAGTTAATGCAGCAACATAATTGCATTAGCAAAAACCTACGCTACACTAAAAATCGCATCGCATTAGGTATGCTTACCAATGAAAGACTGTTTGAATGTATGTTTTTCACTAAAAGGAAAGTGGTAGCTAGCATGTGGAGCAATATCAAGGAATGAGTGCTTGTCTAAGGACGCGATAATTGCCTTGTACAAAAGTGTACTTCTTCCCACTTTGCTATATGGTAGTGACATGGGTAAACATGGGTTTGTCAGGATAGCCATAAGAGTAGACTAAACGCCGTGGGTATGAGTTATCTGAGGAGTGTTTGCGGCAAAAGTAGGGTGGATAGGATCAGGAATGAGTGGGTAATAAATGAGTGTGGGTTAGATGCTCCAGTAATAGACGCGTACGAAAGGAGTGTGCTTCGTTGGTTTTGCCATGTTGAGAAAATGGATGAGAGTCGAATAACGAAACAGATATATGAGAGTAGAATGAATGGTGTGAGTGGTAGTGGTAGTGTTCTTAAAATTTAACTTGCGACTCATTATTTATATACGATTTTCTTTAAATATTTCACCTTGAATTTTGTCATGAGATGACGAAGGCACCATCTCTTGGAGATCAAATATTATGTTTCTTTACGCGAGATGTAGGTTGAAGGCATGTTTATTACACAGTCGTCAAGGTCAAGTATATTTCCAGGTGCACCGCTAGTAGTATTTAACATTTAGTAACTTGCTGATAACCCGTTAAAAATGACAGAAATTACCTAATTATGTGAGTCTTATGGGTGCAAATTTTATTAATGCATAACTTGAGTATATTATTTCACCGTTGATCCTCTAACATCTGGAGATAGTTGCTAATATTTTTATAATTTAATATTTTTAGCATAAGTGCTGCACTGCAAGGTTTTTGACGATAGCTACTTATGCAAATTTGTTTCTAGGATTATTAGTTTAAAATAAGGCTTGCTCATGTTGTCTATTTACAATTTACCGGAGTCGAAAATGGATTATGAGGAATATTTATCGCTATTTGCAATTAAATACGAAATAAATGACACAAAAACCAACGAAATTGGCTATATCGTTTCCTTCATCATTAGCATCACTCCCTCCCATCCCCCTGTCATAGGATTTTATTAGCATATTTTTTCGTTTCACTCATAAAACGTGCGATATAATGTACCTTATATGTTTCACTTCAAGTTAGTATAGATCTCGCTACGTTTTGCCTGAGACTACGATTTATACGAGAGAATCTCTTTTTCCGGCAGTTTCGCCTGCCGAAAGGAAGGCTTTAACGATTTCCTGGTGCGTCGTTGCGTTTCCTAGGTAACTGCTCTTTAATGGCAGATTGTAACTCGAGATTTGGTGCTGGAGTTGCATTATTAGAAGGATATTAGCTCGGCGCTCGGTCTCCTGAGGCACGACAGACGGCCCTCCCATCTCCCCCTCTGGTGGGAGGGAGTTCAAAGTTCTTTCACTCCAGTGAAAGATTGTGTTTCTGCGTGCCGACCGCTTCAGGCGGTGAATGGTCATTCGCGAGAGGTCGACTTACTCTCGCAGTTCCAATTGTCCCTCGGTTGGCGGAGCGTTATGTTCATAAAAAATATTGTCCCTTAGGGTATCCCAGGGTGTGAATTGAATTTATTTTAACTATTTCCTCGCATGAGTTTGATCATTTTTTCCGATGGGATGGTTTCCTGTGGGGTGTTCGTATCCCTAGAGAAATAGTTTAATTATTGGTGAACCCCGGTAAAGTGCGGTTTCCGTTAATTTCGTGGAGCCCCTTTAATTAGAGGTGGGTGAAAAATAATTTTTCCGCTGTTGTGACGGGAGCCGCTGTTAACTATAGACCCCAATTAATCTTATACTCTTGTGGCGGCTTGCACGAATATTTAGCAATGGGATCAACAGTTATGAAATGTATGCAGTTATTTCGAAGAAGTCGGCACCTTTCGCATTTGACATAGTAGAACTAAAGCAAACTAACAGATTTCTCCCCACTCATTCTCGGCTACCAAAATAATCCTGCCTTCACCAACCGACTATTCAACTGTCCTAAATGCAACATATGATTTCGATTTTGGTCGCCTCTCCAAGTCACCATTATTCTCAATTGGCGAGCGTTGTCATCGACACTCGCTTTCCATCACTCCAGTTAGAGGTTGTAAAATCGCGTCGGTTGCCCAACAATCTAATTTAACAACGCCGCTTCGAACGGAGGAATCGCTTAAAGAAACTTTTATAATTTATTCTGCGCATGAGCTTTGATTTATCAGGTCCAGATGTGATTTTCTGCATGCATATGGACTCGTATTTTGGTTCTGTTCTGATACGTTTCTCTGTCTAAGGGTTTAATTTAAGACCCATTTCACCGACCACATTCATTTATCTGGATTGGTTATTGGGGAGGCAACCGACGGCTAAAGTCATTTGCCTCATCGGGGACGGATAAGGGAGGAAGGGTGGATAGAAACCCGGCGTCGGCATTAGCTTGCTCTCAATGAAAGTCGCCAAGGGGACCACGGTGTAACTTCTCCTCCGACATACAGAGTACTGTACTTAAAGTGCTCTCCACAAGACACTCAAGTAGGTATCGGGTTCCCTCTGAAAAACATCCGCCTCTGCAGGGATTTGAACCCTGGCCGACCGTGTGGTAGGCGAGTACTCCAGCCACCACAGCAACCTGATCCCCCATTCACACATCCGATCGTAGCCTGATGTAAATATCATTGGTAATACTATTTTTCAGTGAAATCGAATGATTAAAGCAGCGATTTGATTGGCAGTCGAAACTATATGGATGAATAATTAAGGACTTGTTGATGTCTTCATTCTCTTTTGTTTTAATCATGAATCTGATTTGACGAAAGTACCTCACTTTGTACTTTTAGTTGCTTCTTCCATGTTTTGCAACTGGGCAAATGACGAATCTAGTTAACATTATTTTTGATTGAAGATGAAGGAAAAAAAGATGGATATGTTTATCAATAATGGCCTGGAATTTGTTTTTTTAGCTGGCCGAAATTGAATGTTATTTTGCCTTTCAATTGAGTAAAGCGAGCTATGTGCTTTGATTTATGTGGTTTGAATTATTATTTTATAGTCATACATACAGTCATCCATTGAAAAATTACATTTTTGATCTGAAGAATAGATGTACAATTTACCTTCCTTGTATAAGGCATAGGTTTGGTGGACAATTTATTTCATATGTATTGCTGTCGTCATATTAGCTGCATGCTGATAATATCGCTTATTGCGGGTTGCAAGACCACTTAGTTATGGAATCAATAGTTATGAGATCCATGAAGTTATGAACCTCATAAAAATATTCGGGTTGTAGGAACACATCTATCAGTTTTATAACTTATCTTCCAATAGTTGTCAGCGTCGGATGTTTAATTTGATTTTTTACTACCTTTTAGAGTTTATGTAAGTTCACCCTATGTATAATGCTAATACACAGAATAATTAGTCAGTATGGGTAAACAAGCTGGTTGTTTGTCTCAAAACAACTTTTTTATCAAGTAATTAAGTCTTCAAGTGGTTCTTTGAGCATCCGCCATCTTGGATACTTATGGAACTGATAACTCCATACCATAAGTTATGAGTCAATAAATTTATCGAATGTTTCTGCAACACTTATTGTACGGTTGCCAGAACTTATGGGTCCCATAACTGTGTAGAAAACGTATGTGTCATTCTTGCAACTGACCATTAGTGCCACTAAGTGATTGATAGAAATTCATGAACACTTGTTTCAATGAGGAAATATTCTTTACGTTAGATGTAATGTACTTTGGCGTTGACGCACCACAAACGTAATTCGCTGCGTTTCATAAACAAATGAACTAATTCTCCATTGATGAATTGGTGAATTTTTCGTTCAACTTGACAAGTAGGAAGTATTCAACCTGATGATTATATTGGGGAAATGATAAATAGTGATGGCGGTGGAGGGTGGAAGCGAAAATTTTCTTTGATTGCCAGCGATGAATATCAGAGGTAATTTTGGCTTTCGGTCACTGACTAGCGGGAGTAGAATCCTTGCTTCTTTTTCACCGTCTTTTTTGTCTCGTTTCAAGGAAAACGACTGGCATTATCGGTCGTTTTACTTATCACTTCTTCTCTTCCAACGCTTCTCAGGCGTTCATTTCTTCATTCGATAGCCAAGTTACAAAAATTTTATGGGTTATTTTACTATCCGTTTACTATCGAATCGCTTCATCATTCGGAGTCTCAGCAGACCAAATGGTCCCCCTGTCCTCTCTCTCTCTCCCTCTAGTCCATGCTTTCATGGGAACTCAGTGAAAGGTTGAACGATCGATGGAACTTTCTCCCCTATCCCGGAAGCTTCTCTGCCCATTGACGCGAAATTGCAAAGAAAGAGGAAAGGTGGCCGTCCAGTTTTGATTAATCGTCTTGGTTTTATTTTTTCCCGGCCGATTTTCAACTTTTTTCCTCGCGTCGAATCGAGGACGTAGACGTGGGAATCCTCCTCCCGAATCGATCCTATCTTACTCCGTTATCTTTTCATTCATTTCACTCAGCGGCCACAAAATACATCCTGGCCTTCGCCTGCTTATGTCGTGTCCATCATGTTGCTTCAGCCGTCATTATCCTGGAATGATGCAACCAATTGCTCTTCTTTGGCCATACTATTTTTTTCAGCAAATATTCTACCGCTACAAGGCATGTTTTGTTGTAAGTCAGAGGAACTCCCGCCGATTTTCAACACTCGTAGAGTCCTATCTACCTCTAGTGTTTCCTTTTCGCCTAAGCATACGATCTGAGATCGATCCTTCTTCGTCCCATCCATAAAGCCTATTCTCTTTCTTGGACTGGATTGGATATTTGGAGAGGCGACCGACAACTAAGATCATTTGCGCCGTAGGGGACAGGTAAGGGAGGAAGGGTGGATAGAAATCCGGCGTCGGCATTAGCCTGCTCTTAACGAAAGGCGCCAAGGGGACCACGGCTTAACGTCTCATCCGACAGACGGAGTACTGTGCTTGAAGTGCCCTGAGTAAGACACTCAAGTAGGGATCGGGTTTTCTCTGAAAAATGTCCACCTCTGCAGGGGTTTGAACCCTGGCCGCCCGTGCTGGGAAGCCAGTACTCTATCCACCACACTAACCAGTTCCCCTATTCCCTTTCTTCCCCTACCCCGCCTGCCCAACATCCGTCCCTCAATCGCTGTATTCAGAAACCCATCGCCCCTTATTACTTTCCCCAGCCATCTATTCTGCCTACTCCTGATTTAATCCAGAGGTTTCCTTTCCTCGACTACCATATCAAGCACTTCATCGTTAGTCTTCCTTCCCGTCCACCGCACCTTCTCTATCCTTCTCTACACCCACATCTCAAACGCCTGGAGCCTATTCACGTCCTCCTTTCTATGGATCCACGTTTTAGCACCATGCAACGCTGAACTCCTTAACAAGCTCATCTCCAACCTCTTCTTCATATCCTTACCCAAGGTCCCCGTCATCAGGTCTTTTCTATTAGTAAACACTTCCATAGCTAAAGCTTATCTCCGCTTTATGTCTTTGCTACTGTGCCCATTGTCTTCTGTCGTATTGCCCAAGTAATTAATATTCTCTGCTACTCAAGTTTGTGCCTTCGTCTTTTATGGCTAACCTCAATTTCTGTGTTATAGTAAATTTCATTAATTTTGTTTTCTTATGACTTATATTCATTTCGTACTTCCCTCTCCGAAGATCTAAAGTACCAACTTAAGCTTGTAATTCCTTCGAAGATCGAATAACCAACGCCTGATCGTCCGCGAATCTAACTTTATCAGCTGCCCCCTGCTTTGAATCCTACATCTAGTTATTTCCATGCCTCCCTTACCATATTCTCAGTATGAATGTTGAAAAGCAAAGGCGACATTGAGCACCCTTGCCTTACTCCGCAGCCTATAGCTTCCCGCTCAGACTCACCGTCGGCCTACCACACCTGTGCCTTTTGGCCATACACATGTTTAGGATTAGTCTTCCGTTCGCCTATCTATTCTTATTTTCCCGAGTATATCAGTTGGTTTCTCCCAATATTCTCAGTGAAACGGCTTATCGAAATCCACAAAACGAAAAATTATCCTAATTATACTGTGTTTCTTCCTAATAGTGTTTTCATCAACTCATTTGCATCCCGAGTTGACCTTCCTTTCTGAAACACAAAGTGGTCAACGCCCAAGTAATAATTGGCCCTAATCTCCAGCCCTTTTTTTCGCTTATTCCATGCAAAACTTAGGCTGCGTGTGGTATTAAGCTAATTGTTCTTTATTACTTATTCATTTTTAATTATTCATTTATTTATTACGCTAATCCAAAAATAGCGCCAGGCTGAATATTGGAGGCAAAAACACCGTAAATAAATTAACCCTCTATTATATTAAAAACGCTGAGTGACCTAGAGGTAACATATAGAAAAGTTTTTCCTTTTGTCTGTTATTAGGTTTCTATACTTTCTATATGCCTTTGTGACATCAATTATGTAGCTTGGCGACAAAAATATCTCTTATTCGAAACTTTTAGTTCCTGATTTTCCCACGACTGGGGTAAAATGTGAAATGACTGCACATGGTGGGCGAAAAAATCGGTGTATAGAGGGTTAACAGCAAACAAACTTTAAAAATGCAATTATGAGCAGTGACATACACTCTAAACAGGCTAAGGCCGATGTACGGGAGCAGTGTGGAGGAGGAATGAGCACGACAGACACGGAATGAATGTTAAAGAACGATTTTGGTCGCACTTATCAACGTTGCCTTTTATACACGTAGTTGGGAGACCGTTACTTTTCATACGCGCTCTCACATTTTAGCATATAATCCATGAAGTAGATAAAAAGAGGAAGGCCCGGAATAATGTGAAGGGAAGGGATAAAGGTAATCAGAGCAAAGTAGTTGCCAGAAGGCCTGTGGATGAACGGTGAGCGATTGCGGTTAGACATCAGATAGCATCGTAGAACGTTGAAAAACCGATCACGTATATATTTAATATGGAACCAAAAGAGCTTGATTTTTTATTGGTGTTCATGTGGATTCGGAGTGGGTGAGGAATGCATCTTGTAATGTATCACTAAAGTAATAATAAGTATATAGTAATAAATTACTACCAATCGGGTCGCGAAAAGGCGGAATGTGGGCGGAGCTTGAATTCAAGACTACATATGACTTCCCTGCATTTTGTTTTTGGACAAGATTGTGCCCAAATTTCCTCCCTCCCACTTTGCAAAAACCACTCTGCCAGAGAAATCACCCATCGCCAAAAATCTCGCAAATGCCGTTCGCGACTATCCCTCGCGACTATCCCTCGCGCATTGTGGCCTCGCGATTCGCTGCCTTGCGTTCGTTGTCCGCGACGGAACAGTAAGCTCACTTTTATACTGAAAGTGATAGTGGCGCACTCTATTCATCTACATCTACGTAATACCCTGCGAGCCACCACGAGGGTGTGTGGCAGGGGGTGAAGATCACCAAACATGCACTATTGACATGCAACTAGGATATTTAATGAAGGCATGCTAGATAATAGGGTTACATGGTTAGTATCTACATAATAAGAAAGGAATTATTGGTTGTTATTACATGCATCATGCACTACAGACCAACTATATTTCACCTACCTATCCCTTTGCTACGCTGCCTATTGTTCTCTCTTATAGTACGCGGGAAAAATGACATTTTAAATCTATCGGTACGGCAATCTAACTCTCAAATCTTGTTAATATGATCAAACCTAGCATAATACGCAGGGGTTCTCAATATATATCTGACGTCATCTGTGAACAAATCAGTTTCGAATTTACTTAAAAGGTTTAACCTAAATTTTAACCTGCGTTCTGATAGTAATTCCCATCCGAGTTCTTCTACTAAACTCGTAACACTTATACAATTATCATAACGGCCTTTAACAAACCTAGCGGATCTCCTTTGCACGCGCTCTAATTCTTTTATCATACCTTCCTCCTACTGATCCCATATACTAGCGGCATATTCTAAATGAGGCCTGACAAGTGTAAAATAGCTTCTTTCTCGTACTCTCTCATCACATTTGCCTAGAACCCTTTTTACGAATCCTAATCTACGGTTTGCTACACTAGTTATTTCCCTGATGTGTTTCCCCCATGACATGTCTTCAGTGATGGTGACGCCTAAGTATTAAATAGATTCTACGTTAGATATTTTATTTTCTTTAATGCAATAATTATTCCGGGGAAAGCCATTCTTTTTCCAATAGTTCCTATTCTGACCAACTCAACGCTAGCGCCATTTCCTCCGCCAATCAACGGCCCGACAAGGATTCCCCTACTCCTCCAACTCCTGCGTTAGTCAGCTGACCCCCCTCAATCGCCAGCCGCGTCGTCTCCACGCTGGGCCCGGCCTCTTTTTGAAACTGACCGCGGACGAGAAGGGACCTGCTGGAGTGGTGACTTGTGATCGTCTTCTATAGATCAAGTTTACGGTATTTAGCCTACGGGCTTGTTTTCAATTGTAATACTTGTTTGTTGTATAAATGCTCTTGCTTGAAGTTAATCAAACTTGCTAAGATCGCTGTTATTTTCTCTCTTCTCCGCCTACCATTCGCAGTCAATTCACTCGTGACGTCAAGTTGTTTTAGTAATTTGCGTTGCAAAATATTTATGAATTATCATGTGACATAAATACTGATATTACAAAATAAAGGATCATTTGAGACCAGTTATAAGTGAAGTTCTCACGACTTCCTTGATTTATGCTCTCGGACAAATATATTTCATGACACATCATATTACGTAAATGCTTATAGCAATAGAATTAAGGTTCGTCTCCGGTAAATTATGAGTGAAGTTCTCACACCTTCCCAGCGTTGTTTTTGGACAAATTTATTTCATGACACATCACATTAGATGAATTACTTGTAACTATAGAACAAAGGTTCATACCCGATAAATTATCGGCGAAGCTCTCGAGACTCTCGATGAATTGCAATTGAAGTCCTCATGACTTCCCTGAATTATGTTTTAGTACAAATGTAGTTCATTACTCATCGCATTACATAAATACCTATTGCTATAAAATAAAAGGGTCATCTCCTATAAATTATTAGAGAAGTTCTCGTTAGTTAAAGTTGGAACAGAATGATTTAATATCCTTAACCAAAGATGCTTCTTAACTATTTTATATATCAACTGAGACGAAGGTTTTGAAGTATTTGCTTCAATTTTGGTACTGATTGCCCCGGAATGATGACCCCGGACGCCATTTCAGTCGCTGTGCGAATTATTGCCCCACTGTTTTCTGGAGTTTCTGGGTATCTGACGACAAAGTTCGCATACGGATTGTGGAAATATTCAGAAATTTCAAACGCAGCTTCCTCATGGTTAAGTTCCGCCCACACTCCAACTTTGTGCATCCTCCTTGCTTGTGATTGGCTGGGTGTATTTCCGCGTCCCCAATTCCGCACCGGTTGCGGACCTCGTGTGAACCTCGTTTTACTGACGGGGTTTTGTATTTTGCATCGTTAAAACTAAGTTTGAGGATGCAGTTCTTGTTTCTTTTTGTTTACCCTCCGCGTATCTAGAATGAAATTGTTTTTAATTGACATTTTCGGTGGCTTATGTTAAAAATACGTTATCTCTGGGTTTCGTGAGCATCGATTTCATACGTACTATGTACCAAAAGGTATTTTATATTTTATTTTGCATCGTTAAAACGATGTTTCAGGATGCAGTTCTTGTTTCTTTTTTTTTACCCTCCGCGTATCTAGAATGAAATTATTTTTAATTGACATTTTCGGTGGCTTATGTTAAAAATACGTTATCTCTGGGTTTCGTGAGCATCGATTTCATACGTATTATGTACCAAAAGGTATTTTATTTTTTATTTTGCATCGTTAAAACTATGTTTCAGGATGCAGTCCTTGTTTCTTTTTTTTGCCTTCCTCGTATCTAGAATGAAATTGTTTTTAATTGCAATTTGCGGTGGCTTATGTTAAAAATAAGTTGTCTCTGGGTTTCGTGAGCATCGATTTCATACGTAGTACCAATAGGTATTTTTAAAGCCGTAGGGATCGCTAATTCCCTTACATTGAGCCTCCTCTTGCAATTGGGGCTATAATTTCGTGTATCGTATTTCGGACGGCGGAAGCCTAAGCCGATAAAAAAATCGTGGACTCGCCGAGAATCTAATGGGGAAATGAATATGTCGATATTATTTTCCTCTATTATACTGTTTCGCATTTCTTTACAATAACCCATCTCGATTTGGCGTCATATTACCTCTTAAGGGTCATGCTGTCATGGCAATTCCGACTGATGTGATTAACCGTGATCTACGTGAGAATATTTCATGCTCTTCTTTCATAATGGTTTCTGGATTAAGATACAAGTACACGATAAATTTTGATCTTCGGGCGTTCGTCTGATCTTCTTCAGTGTGGCCTCTCATATTTCGCTATAATGTGCTGCCGTGTCACGATCTATCAAATTTGCATGCGTTTCACAGAAGAGCGTACCGGTAGAGTCTTGCTTGATAAACACCACTCTGGGAGAATAAACCAAGCCCGAAATTGCCGTTAAGCATTCTTGAATAGAAACAACGTTATATTCCACATGTTTTTAAAACCTACCGCCGACCATGGTTTCAGTACGCATGTACCATTATCAAGTTGCCTTTCTACATCTACTTATTACCCTACAAGCCTCCACAAGGGTATTTGGCAGGGGTTGATTTATCACCAACATGAACTAGAGTGAAGAAATTTTCTTTCACCAACAAGCACCACACTATCGGTATGCTACAAATGCTACAGAAACTACAAAAATAAACTATAATGCATCTATGCATTCGGGGGCATATGAATTAAGCGGCTACACTACCTGTCAACTAACCTACTTCAAAATCTAAACGCAGCCATTGTGGCCTCTTATCGATCGCGGGAAAAACAACAATTCAAAATCTTTCTGTTCTACAAAATATTTCCCGTATTTTATTCTCATGGCCTGATCTACCGAAGTATGTTGGAGTTCGTAAGATATTGATAACTTCGTGGGAAACTTATTTGATACTGCATGTATGTACCATTACCAATGTATACCTTGGCAATGGTGCATATCAAGGTATACCTTGATAATGGTACGTACTGATAATCGTGCGTATGACAATAATAATTATACGTACTGAATTCTTGGTCAGTAGTGAGTGAATTAAAAGAGTGTGGAATATAACGTCGTTTTCATTTTGGAATGTTTGACGTGAATGTGTTCCACCAAGTGACTCCTGAGACTATTACTGACCAACATTGTCGCTTTGGAACGACCAGCTTCTGAAAAATTTCCGATCATATTAGTTGCATAAATGATTTGGCACGGAGGAGTGGAAATATACACATCTATGCATGAAGTCCATCGAGAAAAAAATCATTTGACATGACCGGGTTCGATTCCTGATTAATGGCCAGTCGCAGGAACGACACACATGTGTTCTAAAAGTTATGGGACCCATAAGCCATGGCAACCATTCAATAAGTGTTGCAGGAACATTCGATAAGTTTATTGGTTTTATAACTTAGGCAAGATGGCGGAAGCGCAATGAACCACTTGGAGACTTAATTACTAGATGAAAGAGTTGTTTCGAGACAAGTGACCATTTCTTTTACTCTTGCTGACTAATTATTTTGTGCATCAGCGATCGTTATTGGTCAAAACTTTCAAAAATTTTATCCTGCGGTAGAAGATCAGATCAACATTCGATGTTATTAACTATTTGTAGATTAATTATGTAACTAGTAGATGCGTTTCTGCAACCCGAATATTTTTATGATATCTATAGTTTCGTGGGTCTCATAACCGTTGATTCCATAACTAAATGTTCTTGCAACTGGCCATAAGTCAATCGATTATTTAATTGCTGATTGCTTCCCCTTTGGTGTTTATCTCTATACTCGTTCACATGACTGCGCACCATATTATTTGTGCAACCATAATGGTTGGAAATACCTAGATGTTTTATCTTAGAGTCTCCCAGTGCTCCATAATAAATTAAATAAAACTCTTTTCAACTTTGTGAAGATCCATATTAATTAGTAAAAATAACTTTTACGCTCCTCTGGTCAGTCCACTGGTCAATTAATTGCTCAATCCGGATTCGATGCCTGGCATGGCATCATCAGCAAATGCTCACTGACAAGTCCAGAAGGTATTTAGAAGGTTTATATAGTAAAGGAAGGTGGACTTGGGGGGGGAAACACGGGATGGGAAAGCTTTAGGAAGTAATCGTAGAAGGGTGGAGGAGAGAGGGAGGTGGGAAATAGCCATCAAGGCCTATTACGAGGGTTCGGCTTGGGGGAGGGGGGTAAGTAGTAGGTACTTTGTTAAGGAATTCTGGCTCAAGGTTTTGAGGATTGGTAAAGAGGCGGGAAACAAAAGTTAAGGGTGGTGCAACCAGGGCCATACAATCTTGGAAAATAATTGAGTTCTAATGAGTTCAACTCACGTCTTTGGTCACTGAAGGCTAAATGTTGGATTTAAAATCATTCTGGTTTCCTGTTTTATTTATTTTTATCGATTTCCTTGTGTTTGTAATTTCCTTTTAATTAAAAAAAAAGTTATTTTTACTAATTTCCTTGGCTTCATGCCTCTCATTGATTATTCCTCTTAATTACGCCTCCGTTTTCCTCTCCGGCGTTTCACTTCACCGGCTCTTATTCGTGTCTTCATGGTAAGCCGTGCCTCCAAAATTTCCCCGGCAAGTCCCTCTCTTCTTCTTATCAGTCTCTCTCACATTTTCTTCTTCGTCGGACCTCCCCATCAATCTCTCCGGCTGACATGTGTCCCCCAAACGTTGAGGCGCAAGGGTTTAACTTGCCTCGAAGTTATTCCTTCTCAGTTTATTTTCTTATCCTTTCCCCGCCCAACTTTTGGGAGGAGTTTCTGCTCGAGTGATTTTCCAAGCGCTAATCAATTTATGATGACGAGCTGCTGTGCGTGATGACCAACTGCTAAAGTTTTAAACGGGGGGGTTGGAGGGAGGGTGCGAGTGTTAGTGGCCAGAGTCATCATTGGTCGTTCAATCCTAAGATTGGCTGACTACATTCCTCCACCCTTCCCTATCTGATGCTAGTTCCCTTCCCTCCTGAATCCTCTCTATGCGTATGTTCCTCTTTATTTGATCCATGAACTTATGGCTGGGTCTTCCCCTGGGGAATTTACCCCCTATTTTACCTTTTATTACTTTCCTCACAAACCCATTGTGCCTCAGGATGTGTCCAATCCATCTGGTTCTTATTTTCTCTATGGTTTTTCCATATGGTCCTTTCCTCTGCTACTCTTCTGTACTCTTCATCATTTCTTATTTGGCCGTCCATTTTATCTTCAGCATCCTCCTCCAGAATCAGGTTTCGAAGGCTTCTAGTATTTTCTGATCAGGTTTTCCAATGGTCCGTGACTCCGATCCATGGAGTGCCACGATCCACACAAATGTTTTCACATAATGTTTCCTGTTTTGTAGTCCTATCAGCTCTGTGCGCAACAGTTGCCTTTTTCACATGAACGCCATCTTAGTTTGGGCTATTCTCCTCCTCTTGATTTCCGTTGTACTTCTTCCGTCCTATGTGATGGTACTTCCGAGATAGGTGAAGGAATCCACTTTCTCTAATTCCTCTCGTTGTTATAAACCAGTGTGGTTCCTCTCTCCTTCCTATGTAAACCATTGTGGAACTGGCGAGGTTTATTTAATTTTACAATGTGGATGTAAACGGAGAGTATCGGTTCGGTATATCTCATCAGATTCTCAGTGATCTAGTTCATTTGAGCGCTACCGATGGAAGGAAATTGTTAAGATGTCTTTAATTTAGAGAAAATGTTTCACCAGAAAGTTGGGCTTAAATTTAGTATCACGTTAGTGTGACCAATATGAATTGAAGTAAGTTGCCGAGTGATGTAACAGATGCACGAAGGGTGTGAGGGGAATGACAAAACCAAGAAAATCATGGGTAAATGTGAGGTAAACGCCTCTTGAGCAGGGATGTGATCCGGTGCGGAACTAAACGAAAAGTTTCGTACCGGATCGGCACGGTACTTTATCCATAAAGTTTCGTTCTGGTACGTTACTTTACTCTTTTCAAAACGTTTCGTGCGGGTACGTTTATCTATACTTTTGATAAGGCTACGGATTTGACCGGTATTTCATCATTTTTTAACGGTTTTTTTATTGCGCGGGGCTTCTGCGGTGAGTACTTGAGTTTTGAACGCTTATCTTCCTTTATGCCTTCTAAGATCTAGATTTTATATTAGGATGCACTCAACCTTTTTCCTCAATCTATTACTATCCGTACTTCATCTCGTATTGGTGTTGTTCAAATTCCAACGCAATCAGTCAATATGGTTTGCGAAGCACTGAATGGCGAAAGAATTCATTTCGATACATAAGCTTAATCTAAGAAGGTAATACCGCATCTTTAGAGATCTCGCCTAAACATTGTCATAGCAGCTATACATATCGTTGAAATATGAAGAGTTGATCTAGGTTGAGGTCTTAAGTACAACAATTGGAATATGAAGTGTCATAGGTGTGAAAGACAACCAGTTCAACAATAGGCGTCTTACCTTCCCCAGCAACGGTTAATGTTGGCAACACGAAACAAATTAATCTGTGTGTCAAAGTTGTTATGAACCATGAATAGGAGTGATTTTCGTACCTTTTTCGTACCGTGTGCGATTAAGTGAATGAGTTACGAAACTTAATAATATCGTACTTTTATTTGTATCATAGTCATTTGGATCACATTCATGCTCTTGAGGCGAGGAGGTATATTTTGAGTCATAAGAAGTGAACGTGTTTGAAGCAATACGTGAATGCAACATTAGTAGGATAAGTATGCAAGGATCGAGCTTAATAGAGGAAATTAGTTACCTGAAAAAAACTTATTTTTTTTGACTTCGCTTATCCCGTAAGGGAATGGCGTGCTGGTTTCGTACGCATGTAATTAAATGGAAAGACTGTAGAGGTGAAAGGAATTGCCAGACAGGTCTGTGACGAGGAGAGCGGTCGGGGAATTGAGTGAGGCGAACAGGTTAGGTGGGTGGGTGTGTGCATGCTATGGGTATTTGTATTTCTGACTTAGATTTTGAGGGTGATTGCAAAGAGAGGCAGTTGGTGTGGGCGGCAGGTGCGGTGACGAGTGAACGACCTTGCGGCCAACGACCTGGGCAGTCGAGTCACTGAGTTGGGGAGGCGCCCCCTCGCGAAATACGAAGGAAGGTAAAACCTCCATAGAAGGAAGGGCGAGTTTTCAGTGTGTTGTAGCTACTAGTAAATTCTAATTATGGCGGTTTTGGAAAATCTGTATTTATTTGTTATTGATACAATTTTAAGGGTACGATTTTCAGGTAAGTTTTTATTCTGCCTTCTTCTCCGCCTCAATTTTTATAAGTCATTCGAGTATTTTTTATTTTTTTTTGGGTGGGCATAATCGATTTTTTAATCATTCATTTTTTGTTTTGTGGACGTCAGACACGGGGATCCGGGCGACGGGCACTGGGAGACTGACGCCGTAGGGGCTGTAACCACAACCTTGCCCCTCCCCCCACACTTTCCCGGGTCCCACCGCCAGAAATGTCGCCTTTCTTATCTTGTCCTAGTCTTCCGTCATTTTAGGCTATTCCATTTCCTGTCCGTGTATGTCTGTGGCTATTATTTTCCAATATTTAAAAATGAACGAGTAAATGGGTGCTTGCAATTTGCAAGCATGGGGGGGCATAAGTGTTATATGATGATTCTCTTTAAATAAGGAAAAAAAGAATGAAAGCTCTCAAGTCTGCGTGCTACATGCAAGCAAAGAAAAGTATAATTCTCGAAAATGAAATACGCTCCCCATGAGGTATGGATACCAGACAGTTCTAGTACAAACTTATATTGTATCTCATCCAGTTATTAACGACTTTTCAAAATACTACATCAGTATACCGAAACGAACGTGGAACCACTGGAAGATCATCAGAACCTCATTTGACGGCATATAAGACGCTCTTCTACGTTAGATATTTCATTTCAGTACAGCATACTCAATAAGAGCAAACATGAAGGATTTTACTATCTAAATTCGATCGGAATCGGGATTTTTAATATACTAATTTTCATCTTCAATTTTTCTCTTCCAATCTTCTACATGGACTTCATGTTATTTTTAATGAAAACTACAATATCGTTAAGCTTGGTTGTTTGAAATTGGTCATCAAAACTACGGTAGAGCTTAGGAAAAAGTTGAAGATATTATACGCAGTAGTTAGCAGCGCAAAAAATGTTATAAAGAAGACTAAATAACATGCACTTAGTGTACCTAACTCATATATGTAAAGCTATCGATTACAATAACTCGAATCCTAAACCATTTTTTTAAACTTTTACACAATATCTACACATAAATCTAACCCTCCCCTGAAACTGGCCCGCCTCGATGAGTTCCAAACCTCGAATCGACACTCGGCCCGGCGACAATGGAGAAATATATCCATAGCAACGAAAGTGAGAAAAAGTCTAAAATCCAAAATAAAAGTTTAAAAATATCAGTTTAACGGTAGGTAGGAAAGAATCGATTGCAAGAATAAAATTTTTCAAACATTCAGCCTCATAGCTGTGAAAGAATCAATCTCGTAGCTCAATTTTTTCATATTTTAATGAACGAAAGAAAAAAGAGCCACACTAAAATTTTTCATTTTTCCCATATAATCCCATGTAAAGCTATCGATTGCAATAAATCGAAGCCTAATCGACTTTTTTAACTTTTTAGATTTTTTCCCAACTTGGCACATGATTCTAACTCAACCCTTAAAATTTCACCCACCTAGCTCGTTTAGAAATGCCCCAGGAGTTTTGATGAGTCTCTCAGTCAGTCAGTCAGTTTTGTAGCTTTATATATGTAAAAAATGTGTGATAGTGCGGTCAGTTATAGCTACCAAACCACAGCACGGAATGACGGAAAACTTTGTAACATGATTCAGTATGTCACTTGGAAGGTTTATGGCTACTTTTTGTTTACCTGATTGTCTCCAGTTCGACTACAGACGAGTGAAAGCGCTTGCATGAGAAATGCACGTAGATTATTTTTTTCTGATGTGCAGGCCTTCTTTCTTTTGCATAAATAAATTAGAAATAATGGTCGCACAAAGACGCGACAATCGCCTCTGGAAATAAAAATTAATATACATTATTATTCTTGCAATTGCTTTTTGTTTTCCAACTGCTTAAATTTAAATTTTGAAATAACAATCAGAAAATTGATGAAAATTTAGCTTTTTTCGGTAAGCTGTCCCCTTGAAGAGCGATAGCATTGTTGAATCCAAACCATATATGGATGCATATATGGTGAATATAGGCAAAGAACGAATTAATTGAAAAAGAAGAATTCATATAATCCATAAAAAAAAACATTGCACACGATATATATCGATATATTTCGATTGTTATCTACGGTATAAAATAAGTTCAATGTTTTTCACTCTCCTTGAATTTCAACGGGTACCCTTCGCCAGTAAATTAAAAAAAAATATTTGGCGCCAGGAGGCTGGACTAAAATTTGTGTGGGTGGGCGAAGAGTAGGTTGCTCTTCACGTGAATTTCCCAGAGCCAATCATGATACAGTAGGCATGGCGTTGAGCCTCGAAAATTCTGTCACTCTCAGTCCTCCGTTGTGTGAACTTAGTGATTCAGCTAGCTGTGTTGACAAACCTCATCACAACGAGGCCTCTCTCAGTGTGAGCCACGCGGTTTTCTTAGCTGAGGGACAATAATCACGGCAACTTCAAGATAGAACCCTCCCCTCTCGATAACTTTTACCCACCCCTCGGCAGCAGACAGGCCTTCGAACAGTTACGGACTCGCACGGAAGGCGCAAATTTTAGGCCTGCCTACTAGCCCCCAAGACATTTGAAAAAGATAACAGCCGTGTCGTATTAAGCTGTTGTTCTGCCTGGTCACGCCATTCCTGCAGTAAGGGGGCCATATTTCAAATACATGAACAAAGGCAATGTCATACCTTATTACAGTCTGTTTTTTTAACCAAATTTCGTATTCACTTATTCGTGTTATTCACTTATTGGAAAAAAGAGCTATTATGTTTTCCACGTTTGGGTGTGCTTGCAACGATATGTAAAAACCCCTTCCACCATTCGTGGCTACTTTTGCGTCTTCTCACTGACAAATTAACGATGTTATTTGTCCAAAAATATCAAGAGTCATGGGTATTGATAAATAATTGTAAGATACTGACCTTTACATTGTTACTACTGTAATCCTGACCACATTATTACCACTGTAATCTACCGGTTTTTCATAAATTCATGAAAGTATTTTCAATTAATTCATTTAAGTACCAGCTGATTAGTAGGTTTTTGGATAGCACTCATCCTAATCCGTTTTATCTCTCATGGATGGCCCGCCATTATGCATATCCCTCTTGTATCCCACTTATCGGCACCCTCTTCTAATGTCGTCCAGAATCTACGGTTTAAGGTGGGTTTATATGGTGGTGAGGTATTTTTACGGGCGTTGGCCCTAATCTCTTCGCACTATTTCTTTCTTCACTTAAGTTAACGTCCTACTTCTTTCCTCTCCGTCAATGAAGCCCATTCTCTTTCTTTCTCTCCACCTTACCCAGCATTCTCCCCCTTATTATGGCCTTCGACATCCCTTCGCTCCTCCATGCTTTAACCTATTCCAATCGTCTACCCTGCCTCCGCCTAATCTCCGTTTCCTCTACTCACCCTCCATCCCAAGCACTCCCTAGATAGCCTTCCTTTCTGTCCGCTGAACTTTCTTGGTTCCCCTGTCTTTCATCCGCTTATGTCACGGTCGCCACTATTTTTTCCGAGAGAGAATTTTGTAACAATTTTCCGAGCCAATTGTTCTAGTCACTGGTCACTTACAGCATTTTATTTGTACCATTTTGTTAACAAAATAACTCAAAATCAATAGCAACCAAATAAACTGCATTGTTGTACAAGATTAACATTCTTTTCATAAAAATGAATTACTCTAATGCTACACCTTCAACATCCTACTCACGGACGAAATTGAAATTGATCGGAAACCTCCAAGCTACAAACGGGACTCAAAACGGGGATATGTACTTGGAATCATGAAGCCGGTGAGGCTCATGGATGTGTATACTTCCTCTCTCGATAAGAGTCTATGGTCCAAGAACGGTTATGTTTACGTCATTGATGTGGTGTCGTGCCGCGGTTGACTCTACTTAGGCCGATCTTATTTTCCGATCTACGAGATAATCTTATCACCAGGGAATCTCATAGAAAGGAAACCTCATTAACCACCATCACGCTCACAAAGCATATGCAACCACGTATACCAACAGAAAAGGGACAATTTTCCGTAAATTTCACAGTATAGTGTGTTCCACACGAAGCGGATTGTATTGGAGTATGTCTGTCTTCATTGCCATAGTAAATATCCGTATGACTGGAGGAGCGACGTTGATAATTGCACCTGAAGGATCGTGGTACTACCATGGAGTAAGTATATATGGAGTGTCAAAGAGGCAGTGAGATTGGGAGATCAGATTTTTAAAAAACATTTTGGCCGCGAGATGGAAAAACTTTTTCGAATCAGTATCATGTTCTGCAACAATTGAGCTCACAACTACGACATACGGACGCTTCATTCGGTGTCACTTCGTTCATTTTACGTTCTTACTACTATGTAGATGGTACGAATACTATTTCTTGGTTATTAAGACTACTTTATTAGTTTATTGATTATATTAAGTAATATCTGTTAAAAGAGGTTTCTACTTTCTATTTTTCTGTTATATAACGACAGAGGTGTTTACTGATCGACACATAGCAACGGGCTTTATTTGATTCTTTACATATTCAATAAGTATGGACAAATTTGCATTAAGCTGTGGATTAGAAAGTTGTTTTTATGAAAGCTCATATTTGATGTACAGGCCTGGCTTTGTGAAAAATGAATTTGAATGCATCGGCAATCATTCTGCTTGCGAAAATCGTAAGCAGTCGTTGTTATTTTCGTGAGACTGATTTCTAATCGTGTTTCCGGGGACATACCAACATACATATCTGCCATCGTGCAGTTTTACGCAAAATTCAGTGTTCCGCGCATGACGTCATCCCGGTGACGCGAGCAGTGGACGATTATAGAATTGACATAGGAGTTATGAATGAAAGCTTCGAGTATTTACTTTTTAGGTACAAAAGGATGGAGTCAGGTAGATATTTGTATCGATAAGTTTATTTATTTATTTTATTTGTCAAAAAGATCACTAACAGCATAATGTCATTTTACAGTGGACATATAACAAACAAAAAAAGGACACAAATGTAAGAACATAACAAGAAGAAGGTAACGAATAATAGTGCGACATGGGAAGATAGTACAAATTACTTTTTTTTGGGAATGGCTAATGGCTAGGTTAGCGAAGACGGTAGAAGATAGGGTAAAAGGGTCAATGTTCACAGGAAGGGAATTTACAAGAGAAGAGAGGCGAAGAATTAGGGAGCGTTTGGTAAGTAATAATCTGGGAGTAGGGATATGGAGCAATGAGTGAGTTCTGGTGTGCCGGGTGGGTATTCTGAAATTTATCAAGGAAACAAGGTCGGGGCAGTCAATGGCTGAGTTCAGTGTGCTATGGATACGTTTAAGATCGGTTTTAAGGAAGATATAATCGAGTTTATCGACAGAGAGTGAGGACAAGACATCATCAGAGGGTAGGTTATGGAGATTGGGCTCTCTATTTTCAACAATACGTGCGAAGAAGGGAGGGAACTTTAGCAGGGATTTGACATTAGTTTAACATTTAACAAGTTCAGGTATGTACCATATTTGATCGGTTATATGTAGAAAATGGGTAGTGTGAGAATCCAATTATGTTAACAACGAAAATAACCTTTGATACAATTTATTTACAAATGAAAGTTGCAGCTCTAACCATTTTTAATATGAACGTTTCCTTATCTCCAGCAAACCCGGACCCACATCACCTGTGTAGATGTTCCTATCATTGGGGAGTATAAAATATTCTCTTCCATGACATGTTTTCTCGCACAGAGAGTGAGGAAAAGACATCATCAGAGGGTAGGTTGTGGAGATTTGGCTCTCTATTTTTAACAATTCGTGCGAAGAAGTTAGGGAACCGTTGCAGGGATTTAACATTAGTTTAACATTTAACAAGGTCAGATATATAACATATTTGATTGGTATTATGTAGAAAATGGGTAGTGTGAGAATTCAATCATGTTAACTACGAAAATAACCTTTGATACAATTTATTTACAAATGAAAGTTGCAGCTCTAACCATTTTTAATATGAACGTTTCCCTATCTCCAGCAAACCAGGACCCACATCGCCTGTGTAGATGTTCCTATCATTGGGGAGTATAAAATATTCTCCTCCAATACATGTTTCCTCGCATTGCTTTGTATCCAAATACCAAAATGATATCTAGTACACGGTGCTCTCCGTACCTGGAAAGAGCTTGATATAACAAAGTGACGTCGTAGAGTGTTATCTACGGTGTGCAACGACCTAACTTGTTCAAGTGGTACCTATCTTAATGAATTATCTCATGAGGAAAATTTGCGGAGACCCTTTTTAGTTTCAACGAATTTCTGGCTTTTGATCAATAAGTTACTCTCAGTTTCTATCCAACCTTTTGAATGATAGATCTGTCGAGAAGTGTTCAAAAAGTAGAAATATTTCTTTTTAATTTTTCAATGACTAAAATCGCTCGTGGCGGATTTTTGTCCAGCCACAGATATGGGCTCAATTTCGAGTAATTGTTTCGAAAATTCACACCTTTCCTACTTATCCTACTTTCCCACGAGCCTACTTTCATCTAATTATTTATTCTAAATTTCACTCTACTACCACAGGATGGGAAGAGTCGTAGAAGGTGAAGTAAACGGACAGATGACAGAAATATTTAGCAATAATAAATAATAATATTAGAAAATTACTGTACTCTACATCTAAATCTACATACTACCCTGCGACCCGCCGATTGGGCGTGTGGCAGGCGGAGTTAGGACACCTGCCGTGTAAGGGTTAGGGTTTTGGGAGGTGAAATGGTGACGTGTATTATGTGAGTGCATTTAGTGGAGCTCAGTTTTATTGTGGTCGCTTAGTGTGCGCGGAAAGAACGTGTTTTTGTACTTATCAGCTCGGCAACGTATCTCTCTTATTTCTTAGATGTTAAGTCTTAGGTCTCATATATTTATGTCTTAGATCAATCTTGGCATTTTAGAATTCTGTACTTCAACCTGATGCTTAATTTTAAATAAGATGGAAAGAAAAATTATGTTTCAAATTATATAAAGTAACAGGAGCGAATTTGCACTTCCGCACCACAAATCAAATACAAATAAATTTTTATGGAATTCCATCCGTTGCCGCAAATCCAATAGAAATGAATTTGTAAAAAATCCATCCTTTGCCAGCAAATTATGTATGGAATAAATAAAATAGAAAAATAAGGCATATAAAACGCAGAGGTTATAGATGGCAAATATAAGAATTAATGTTTGATTATATGTGTATTGTAATAACTGGCAATGTTCATTTCATAGGAACTCCTCCCTTCGAAATGTCTGTTTTCGTTTTTGGAAAAAATTTACATTTTTTATCACGAGGGAATTTTCATCATACTGTGACCTCAAGAAATTAGTTGTTGACATCTGTTTTTTGTTTTTGTATCTGCAGATCAAGGGAGCGGGATTTTGTTTAGACTATTTTGGATATCTGTCTTATTTGAAACGAAGGACCTATGGATATATAAACTGTCTGTCTTAAAGACTTAATGCTGAAAGTAAAGCTGCCTCTCTCTTACTTTGAATCGAAAATATTTATGGAGAATTGGTTTGATGAAGGCTGATTTTTGAAGGGGGAACATGTTCCCTGGGGTCAGGGAGAGGTAAGGAAAGGTCTACTGGACTACATGGCCGAGGGCAGAAAGTTGGAAGGCTGTAAGAAAATTGCTGGAAGCTAGAGTGGAGTAGTGGATAATACGAGGAAAAAGTTATTTATACGCCGATACGGCGCAGTTTTCCGGAAGTTTTGCCTTGAAGTTCTATGCTTTCTATGGACAGAGCGAGACATGCATCTACCCCCTCGACCACCCTTGGAAGAGAGATTTTTGCCCCAAAGGCTCCTGACGTACATTTTGGATTCTTGGTGAGCGTTTCCATCTTTTGCTAGGACGGGCATGGAGCTGATATTACGATTTATAGGAGAGAGGGAAGGAAAGTTTTTGAGGGTATGCTGTCTGTTTACTTGCAAACTCTTGAAGTTTCCGATGGATTTTTGAGCGGCTTACTGAATTCTGCCCGTAATCAACCCGTCATATGGGCGTGTATGATGTGGCGAAATGTTTTTAAGTTATTGAGTGTCGTTTCCTTGTTACTTTATGTTTAGTTGAACCGTAGTGTTTTGGTCAATGCAGAAATTCAAAAATATGGCTGTAATTTGTTTGATGATATCTGCCTTTTTTATGAGTAAACGTTAATGGTTTACGATGATTATTATTGCTCAGTAAGTATGAAATAACCACCATTCTTAGTTGTCACATTAGGATTTTACTGTCACACCGTAATGGTCCCATAATCAACGGCTTTGAATTGATGTCTATTCGTCAATCGCTAATTGTTCGACCTGGTATTTACGGGGGAGAACTTTTTCTACGAGGGTAAATCAATAAATAATTCGCAAAACTGGATAGAGGCAATAATACCTTCAATAATATCATAGTACCTTCCTGATATGTATTCCACTTTTCTACTTATTCACCCTGTACATTCACTTAAACCATCTCTTTACAAGCCCTTGATAGCCGGAAGAAAAGAAGTCTTTTGTTTGCTGTCGAAGCTAACGAGTAACCAATTGGACTATTGTGTCGTAATTTTCAAGGCGTCGGCCACACGAATGATTCTTTTAGGGGCCCGAACAGATGAAAATCACAGGGAGCTAATTCGAGGCTGTAGGGTGGATGTTCAAAGCGTTCCCAATAAAATGTTTGCGACTGATGCTGTCAATAAAATGCTGACAACAAATTAATTTTTTGCGACTTTTTTATTGACTTACCCTCGTGTTTCATGAATAGCCTATTCTCAGACATGTGACTATGGGCGATTACTACCGGTTTTAATTCGGTTTAGGATCATTTATAATTTTTTATGCCATCCAAGTAATAATAATTTTGATAGCAAAATCCGGTCAATATTTCTATCAGATTTTTTTAGAAAATGTATACTCTGTCTTCCAGTCACGCCAAGTTAGTGGGCGAAAAAATGGCAGTCTCCATGTTTTGAACGCGAATCTGAACTATTGACCACGGAAAGACGTTGTAATGATTTACTTGCGCTGTAAAATGAAATGAAATTGTGAGAAGGAATTTCTTTATTAGATAATAAAATGGCTTCTGACACGAGACTTCGCAAAGATGTGTCCTGAATTTCTTGCACTCCAAACAGAGTGGTTGGATATTTCCGAATTTTTACCAGGATTCGATTGGATTTTGAGGAGGTGAACGACAGCTAAGGTCATTTGTGCTGTAGCGGACAGGTAGTTGATGAAGGGTGGATATAAACCCAGCGTTAACCTGCTCTTAACGAAAGGCGCCAAAGGGGTCACGGTTTAACGTCTCATCCGACTATGTCGTGAATGACGTGCCCTTGAAACGAAGTACATGAATATTTATGAATTTTTATCAGGATTGGGTTGGATTTTGAGGAGGTGACCGCCAGTTAAGGTCATATGATCCATAGGAGATAGGTAGATGAGGAAGGGTGGTTAGAAACCCGGCGTGGGCATTAACCTGCTGACGCCTAGGGGATCACGGTTTAACGTCTCATCCGGCTATTTAATTCGTTAATTAATTGCACTTTAAACGGAGTACATGAATATTAATGAATTTTTATCAGGATTGGATTGGATTTCGGGTAGGTGACCGAGAGCTAAGGTCATTTGCGCCGTAGGGGATCGGTTGGTGATGAGGGATAGAAATTCGGCGTCGGCATTAAACTGCTCTTAACGGAAGGCGCCAAGGGGATCACGGTTTTACGTCTCATCCGACGGAGTGCTGTACTTGAAGTGCCCTCTACAAGAAACTAAGGAAGGGATCGGGTTTCCTCTGAAAAATGTCCTCCTCAGCAGGGATTTGAACCCTGGTCGCCCGGGTTATGGTTAACCAGTACTCTACTCAGTACTCGGGTCACCACACCAAGACGATCCCCTATTTATAAGGAAATCAAATGGAGTTACAAGTCATCAAAGTGTGTTTTTGAGTAGAAGATCATCCAATGAATGCTCATATACGTGCTGTGACAGAATTGAGGGAGAGGGTGTGCTTCGATCGTGGCCATCTGGGGAAAGGACTACTGATGTCGTATTCGGTGGATGGTCGCGCGATATTGCCCATTTGTACCTGGGAGCGTCACTATCGTGCGTACACCAATACCGCGTCTCTCTTTCGCGTCCCGCGAGGAACCTGTAGTATTAGATGCGGTGGAGAGAGCAGCGCGAGGCAATAGATTGATCGAGTTTATCGCCGAACAAATATTAAACCGCTCCCGCCACGGCTGCGGTCATATCACGAAGCGCGGCCGTCGGAATTGGATAGCGTCGCCTCAAATCGGGAGGGAATCCATTCCGGAGGCTGAATTAGAATCTACATGGCTCGGTTTTTGGACTGTGAAACAGCTGTCATGTGCCGACTCGAGCAAGAGGGTATGCGCGATGCAATGTATTTGGGAAGCTGTCCACCGTGAAATATCTCTGGGTTAAATTTTTTTCGCGGAGAAGCGCAAGGCAGGTTTTCGTATTCATTTTAGGCACCAGGGATTATGCGTGTTCCATTAACCGTGGAAATGGACCCCTAAAAACCTACGATGGCCGAGGAGCGATTTGTTGCGACAGCTGTGGCGAATGAAGTTGGTTTCATTTGAGCGAAATGGAAGATGGATGTATCTCACCAGAATACCGCGTCGATATGTTTACTGATCGACACATAGCAACGGTTTACTACGCCTTGTTCATTATGTGTGGACAACGTTACATTAAGCTGTGGATTAGAGAGTATTTATTCTCAAAGCTGTATTCTCAAATATATTTAGGGAACTGAATGAAAATTAACTGTACCCGTGAATGAAAAAAACCATTGAAATTGTTATTCGCGTTTTTTTTTTACAATTTTATCATGTTCCGAATGTTATTCCTACCAAACGCCAATTTTCTAGATCATAAGACATTATTAGACGGGCGGGAATGACAGACGTAAGTGAATTAGTTCAATGAACAAGGATAGATTCTAATTCTTTAGATTCTCTTGAGCCGAGTATGCTTGCAGTACGTTTTATTTGTCTATCGAAAATTATCTAAGTCAAGAATACCGTGTCCTTATATGGTCAAGTCAAATGTATTTTATCATGGAAAAAATGGAAAAAACAGCATTTTATGGGTTGATGCTTAGGAAATTGGATGAAAATTAGCACTTCCCATTGAGTGATAAAACCTATTTTTTTAATTGTTATCTTCTTTTTTATTTATAATTGTTTTCAGCTTTTTTTACCAATAAATTGTTATCAGCGATTTTTACCAATTCTTCGTTCAGTTTTATGCTCTAAATTTTATTCCTACCAAACATCAATTTTCTCGATCACCAAGACGTTATTAGACAGAAATGAATGACAGACATTTGTAAATTAGTGAAATAAATGAAACTCTGTCATTTGTGACTTGGTGGTATTCCATGGTTTAAAAAAGTTTAATTCACCTAACTTTTACACTACCTCGCAGTTAAGAAAAAGAGACACGATCCGGGTTGCGACGATTGATCGTCATCATCAGGTGAACTTTAGCAATAACATCTCTCTGTATAGATGGTTCATTTAATTACGAGGTATTGTAATAGTTTGGTAAATAAATATTTGTTAATTAGTGAAATAAACAAGGAAAGATTCTGATTTTTTTTATTCTCTTGAGCCCAATTTATTTGTCTATCGAAAATGATCTAATTCAAGAATACTGTATCCTTAAATGGTCAAGTCAAGTAATTTTTTCATGGAAAATTACATCCCCATGGTGTATATATTCGCACCCATACGCGTTACTGTGTACCACATCATTTTTTCTATGCAGTGGTGCACTCACAATCTCTCAAGAACTGTCCTAAATATTCGCAAACACGCACAAAAAATATTTAAAATGAATCTGCCACAAAACTTGAAGAGAAACGCGAATTTTTCATTCAAATTCTACGGCATTGCATTTGCTTTTATTAAAGCAAAACGAAAGTTATTCAAACCGCTAATTGCCTTTCTGTAAATAAATAGTTTGTAAAAAGTCCAATTTCCTCGTTTTTACCCATTATTCTTACTATTAAGAAATCCTCCGTTGAAAAAGATGTTTGATTTCCGACCCATTTCTCTGCTCTGTGCCCTTTCAAAACCCCTTGAGCGCCATGCGTACAATGGAAGTGTCACACCTATCACGAATAAATTTTTTTGAGGAATATCAATCAGGATTTAGAAATAGGTAAAGCACTCAGACGGCGCTCATTAAAATTACTGATGGCATAAGGTCATCAATTGACAAAAAAGTGTCACTCCAATGGCATTTTTTGACTTTTCTAAGGCATTTGATTCGGTAAATCACGGCACACTGACGCAAATCCAGTAATGACAAAATATGTACCTACGAGTGGTCAGACGTTGATAGCATATTGTATTGGAGGAAATGTGTTTCACCCATGTTGAAGAATTCGGTTAGTACTTGTGCTCAACGTAAGAATTAATTTCCAGTAGGTATTAATGTGTTAAGGTATCGTAATTATTAAGTTTGTGAATATCAATTCACGGTGCCTAGGATTTATCCTCCCTACAATATGTTATTTCTCGGCCAATGTTCCGTTTAGGTTGTCGAGATATTTCTGGGCAAGTTGTGTCTTGTTGGGAAATTGATAAACGGTGAAATATTAGTTTTTGGCGAATAGCGGTGTCGACAGCATATGTTTAATTGTCGGTTTGCGGAGAAACCGGGCATTATATATAATAATGTTCTCTTAAAGCGGTCATAAGGAATGGAGTTACTTTCAGTTATCAGAAAAGTAGTGTTGTGTACGTTTTATATTTTTATGCTATATTATTAATAATATTTAATAATTTTAATTCAAAGTAGCCCAATTAAAAATCTCGTATAGGAAAGAACATTAATCTATCTGTTTCTTTGTACGTAACTGCTGAAATTTCGTAGCAACGGAAAAAAGGTTGCCTATTCAGGTTTTCCGGGTTGCAGGCCCATGTCTCTGGTTCGAAAAGGTCTTCCAATTGGTAACCCGAGTACTATGTTCCTAGTATGTGAAAATGCGATTCTTTCGAAGATAAGTGCGACGTTTATTTTGGTTGCCTTCATAACTTTTTAAATTTCAATCGCTCGGAATTGATTAGTTCAGGGCCGCGAAAGCGCCAGGCATTTATCAAAGGGATCCACCCTCTGCCGGGCGCATCTTCGTTCCCGCGCCTTATTAGCTCTTCTCCTTATTCCCCGAATCCTTTTGTGCGAATTTCATCTGGCGTAGAATGGAAGAAGAATCCCTTCAATTCCTTTCTTAGAGGGAGCCAGCACGAGAATGAGAACTTCTCGCTTTCGTTCGCCGGGCCTCGATTCTTCACTTCGGATCGCGCGCGAATGAGCTGGGTCTACCTTTCCGCTGAACTACGCTCGGATCAATTGCTCACTCACAATGATTCTATTCCTCTTTTCCCCTCCGATTTGCGTCTACGTTTTACCCTGCGGGATGCCACGAGGGGGTTTGGCAGGGGTTGAAAGATCACGGAATCTACTTTCTAGATTTGTTATTAGAAGGGAAGATAACGGATTGAAGCATATATGTCATTGATCGTTCAATCCTAAGATTGGTTGACTGCAGCCCTCCACCATTCCCTACCTAATACTAGTTCCCGTATTTCCTGGTATCTCTTCCTGTGTATTTTCCTCTTTATCTGGTCCATGAACTTATTCCTAGGTCTCCCTCTGGGGACTTTTCCCTCTAGTTTTCATTCAATTATGTTCTCCACAAACCCATTGTGTCTCAGGGTATGTCCAATCCATCTCGTTCTTTTCTGTATGGTGTTCCATATGGTCCTCTCCTCTTCTAATCTTCTGTACATTTCATAATTTCTTATTTTTTCTGTCCATTTTATGTTCATTATCCTTCTCCAGTACCAGGTTTCAAAGGCTACTAGTCTTTTCTATTAAAATTTTCCTATGGTCAATGCTTCTGATTCAGAGAGTGCTACACTCCACACGAATGTTTTCACAATCGTAGCATGTATGTGGTATGTCTAGCGCTCTTTAATAAATGTCAGTTACTTATTTTCTTTGCTTTCGTTATTTTTTTGTATGTTTGAAACGCTTCTAGCTGGTTGGTTCAGATCCAGCTGGTTGGATGAACCATCATGAAGGAGTTCCATCATGTTTCGCCTGACACTATTGAATTTATCGAACGCTTCTAGCTTTTGGGATAACGGGGAAAAGTACGGGAATAATTGAGTTAATCGTTTATATTCCCGCTGTCATTTGTTGTTCAAATATGTCAAAATTAGGTACTGAATAAATATAGCCTCAAGCACACTTATCATTGGTTGTCTCAGCTATTCTAATAGAAATGCGTATTCCGTTTTTTTTGTTGACTATAAACTAATTTGCAGTAATAGCTCGTAATAGCGATTCCAAGTTGTGCGTGATCATGTTCACATTTCAATGTCAATTCTGAAGTAACCAATTAGTAAGCCAAGAAAAGCGGAGTAGAATTCCCTCAATCTTGCTGGAGCATTCCGTTTTGGGCCGAACATTCCGTGAATAGTGAAGATTTTTCTCCTCGTTTTGGTGGAAATACTGATCGTTCACGTGGAGATAAACGAATTCTTTTATGTTTCCTGCGTCCTTTTCGATATTTTTCCGTTTTCAGTGATTTAATATTAATGAGTTTGCGAGTTTGAGTAGTAAATTTCTTCTAAATATACCCATTTCATGGTTTAATCTTAAATAAAACTATAGTGAAATATTACACCCTTCTTTTTCCTCCTCATCCTGAATCTAGGAAATTTCTGAGTAATCGTTGAAAAATGTAGCTCGAGTACATTGTGTGAAGAGTTTACGTTTTATAATGATAACTTTATCATTAGTTTTTTTAAATAGATAGATAGTTAATTTTGAACTGGGACTTTGTCCATTGAGTACAACAAAAACACTACCAAACAGTTTGTCAAGCGTCCAGTATAAGAACGATAGTATATTCAATTTTTTGAGAACGAAAAGAAAACAACACACAATCTGACATATAAAATTTGAGTGATACATTTTTCTGCATGTAGAGGAGAAATGAAAACTTACTTGCCTAATGACATGTTATAAATACGGTTTTTAAATTGATTCAAATTGAAATTGATAGAAACATACAATAAGGCGGGCCTGAAAGTAAATTTCAACAAAACAAAATATATGGTAATTTATGAGAAGGCAAAGAATCTGGAAATAGAAGGAAATGCCATCGAAGTCTGTAGTGAGTATAAATACTTAGGTGTAACGATTGGAAAAGAAGGAACCAGTAAAAAAGAGATAACAAATAGAATACATCAGTCGAAACTCGCAATAAATAAAATGAATAGCATATTATGGTCAAAAGACATAAGTAGGAAAACAAAATTGCAAATATATAAAACAATTATTCAGAGTATACTCCTTTACGGAGCAGAGACATGGGAAATGACCAAAAGGGATAGGCAGAGACTGGAGGTCGTAGAAATGGATTTTCTAAGAAGAAGCAGCAGAAAATCTAAACTACAAAGAATAAGAAATGAAAATATAAGAAAAATTATGCAAGTAGAGGAAAACATCATACAAGAAAAGACGGCTAAAATGGTATGGACACGTAAAAATAATGGAGGAGAAACGTTGGCCAAAAAAGATATTAAATTGGCAACCACCCGGAAGGAGGAAGAGAGGACGACCACCAGAAGACTGGACAAAGCAAGTCACCCAAGATATGAAAAGGAGACAATTAGAGAATGAAGACTGGAGAGACAAGGAGGCTTGGAGAAGAGGATGCGAGAGACGGAATTAAATAGAACTAAAGAAACTGAAGTCTCTGAACCAATTTATATATATATATATATATATATATATATAAAAGTTTGCCAGAGGAAGGCAGACGACAAACACAGAAAACAAAAAAATGATGAACACACTTACAAAGTTTCTTGATATTTCGGTGCCACTAGCACCTTGGTCGCAAGAGCGAAGACTCAATTTATATATATATATATATATAAATTGGTTCAGAGACTTCAGTTTCTTTAATTCTTCAGGTTCTTCAGGACTTCAGTTCCACAATTTTGCACCGGCAACGTGGAATGACTTTTGAAAGATTGAGTTCGGTGTCTTGGGTAGTATAGACATTGAGATGAGGATCTTGTGACTATTGTGAGAGCAGATTGTGAGACTGGGAAGAGGTTTAAGAGGTATTCAGGTTGCTTTTTATGAAAGAGGGAGTAGAGGAATGTGGCCAGCTGGTAGGCCAATTACGATTTTGAAGTCATTATATCATTTATCGGCGCTAATGCAATGCCTGTTGTAATTTTTGGACAATGCCGTGAGTAGAGACGTAATTTCAACTCCCAAGTGTTATTGGACACATTTTTATTTCAATTTCCTAGTAATAAATTAAAATCACTATCATTTTTCGGATCAAATGAATTATTTCTCGCATGCGACTTCAATCAAGTCATCACCGGGTACAGTCCCCCGAGATCTCCCTAACTTGTTTCCATTACTGCGAATATTTTTGCTATTAGGAATGTTGGCATGACGATGGAATGAAAACAATGGGGTCTTTGAAATATTGCTTGTTTTTTGTTCTTCGGCTGTTGTTCATGGAATTTTCCATGTCTCCTTAGAGACTTCCCTTTCACAGCACGTGTGGTTCGGCTTTTCCGACGGCGAGGGAGCGCTAAAAAAAAATAAAAATGTAACTACATGGAGGGCGAAACAAGGCCGTGGGATACGTGCTCGGCATATATTCTTCGGGATGTTCCAAGACGTTTTGTTACCCCGTCAGTTCGACGGGCTAACCCTGAGATGGATGTTTTACCGTCATTCGATGGCCGATTGAGAGACTATCGAGGTAAGGTAATGGCGGTAGCGTCTTGACCTTTGACGTAAAAATGTTTTTTTTTTACAAGTATACTACCAGTTAAGGTAGGTTTTGTTGAATTTCAGAGAATCCCCTAGGTTTCTAAACTTTCAGGGACCTATCTCGCTCTAGTCTGTCCTTTTTCGCCTGAGCATACGATCTAACCTTCTTCATCCTGTCCCAGAAACCTGTTCTCTTTCTTCCCCTTTTCCGCTTGCCCAATATGCTTCCCTCTATCATTCTCGAGCAACCCATCGCCTCTTATTATATCCTCCAGCGACCTAGTCTGCCGATCTCGATTTTATTCAGAAGTTTCCATTCCTCACCCACCATCTGAAGCACTTCCTCGTTAGTCTTCCTCTCCGTCCACCTCACCTCCATCCTTCTCCTCACCCACATCTGAAATGCCTGCAGCCTATTCTCATCCTCCTATATGAGGGTCCACGTTCCTGAACCATACAACGCCACGCTCCACATCAAGCTCTTCACCAGCCTCTTCTTCACATCCTTACCCAAGGTCCCCGTCGTCAGCGCCCTTCTATTACTAAACGCCTCCTTATCTAGCGTTATTCTCTTCCGTATGTGCTTGCTATTATGCCCGTTTTCCTTTAGCGTACTACCTAAGTAATAAAAACAGATTTGATTTTTTAATCGTTTAACGTCCGTGAAAATTTCTCTTCTCATATCAGTTTTCCCCTTGTATGGAGCGTGGCGCTGTCTAGGTCGGAGACTTGGTCATTACAAAGGGAGGATGTACGTAGACTTCTGGCGTTTGAGATGTGGGTTTGGGGAAGGATGAAGAAGGTGAGCTGGGTGGCAAGATGGACGAACGAGGAGATAATGGATATGGTTGGAGAGGATGGGAAATTAGTTAGCGGAGATTCGGAGGAGGTTGAGATGGATGGGGGACGTCCTGAAAGGATAAGGAATGCTAAAGATGTTGATAGAGGGAAGAACAATGGGGATGCTTGAAGAGGAAGGATAAGGATAGAAATACTGGACGGCATAAGAAGAGGGAGACGATATGAGGGCTTCAAGAGGGAGATAATGGCGGGCCATCCAAAGGAGTGAAAACGGATTAGGATAAGTTCTGTCCTGAGACCTACCTAATTGCTACCTAGCACATAGCTGTAATGGATGACTGAATATCATTTTTTCACATTATTGACTTATTTTTTAAATAAAAATATTATATTTGTTTGCGAAATTTATGTGATATTTCACTTTTTTGTCTGTGTGAATTCAGCTATTTTTTTTTGGAAAATGTGATTTTGGATTTTTGTGGATGATTCTTTTTTCTATTGATGACGTTAAAAGGAAGAAAGTCAAATCACTCCAATCGTTACGATGAGAAGTCCTTAAATACAGGAACTTTCTCATACTTATCAACGCCATCATTTACGTACATAGCATACGTTTGCCTTCTTCTTTATCGTTATTTGTTGTGTTCAGTGCAGATTAATTAATTATAAGTGATTGATGAAGTTGTTTCACGTTGGATCTTTAATGCCCTGATTTATATTTTTTTTGAAACCAAATGAACCTTGGTGTATAAATTATGGTCGTTAAATGGGCAGCCACCTGTTTTCCGGTAATAAAAAAAGGCATCTGCGTTCCAAAACAACCCCGAGAGAATTGTGGTAGTATTTTATAAGGTTTATAGCCCATATATCTGAGCTTAATTATCGTGTTTGAGGGCTAGCCCGGTAAAAGATTTAATTAACTAATATTCCTAAAGAGAATCGGAATTTCTTATATGAATGCACGCACCGATGGATCCGGATTGAATCATTTGGTGGTGTACATAATTCATTGACTAATGGAGAAATTTTCATCATTTCTAATTTCCTGATAATTTAATTGGTTAAAAACATTCGGGAGTGAGTAAACATTGTGATATTAAATCATAGTTAGTTTATTATCGCTGGCGGTCACAGCCAGGCCTCAGTCAGAGATGATTGCGTAGATTCGAGATAAGTGGTATAGCACATAAAAGTAGTAAAGCAGAAAAACAGACCAGAAACGACTATAGGCCTTCAAAATCTGGTGCTCGAGGAGGATGCTGAAGATTAAATTGACAGAAGACTCTGAAGATGCAGCACGTCTCCAGAAAAATGTTAAGAAAATTCAATCATAGGCAGGCATCACGTAGAGATATTACGATAATAATCCTTAGCAACCAGAAAACAAAATATTTGGATACTCGTTAAAAATTTTTTTTAAATTTAAAAGATAAAAAAAAGATAAAAAAGTTTTAATGGCGGCTAATGAATATTTCTCTATGGATCGCTCAATGGAGCTCTCTATGGATCGGAAGCATGGAGCATTGAAAAACCTGACCAGAAAAGACTAGAAGCATTCAAAACCTGGTGCTGGAGCATGATGTTAAAGTAAAATGGACGGACGAAATAAGAAATGATGAAGTGTACAGAAGAGTATAAGAGGAAAGGGCCATAAGGAAAAGAATAACAAGATGGATTGGACACACCCTGAGGCACAATGGGTTTGTGAAGAACATAAGTAAAGGTAAAATAGAGGGAAAAGTCCCCACAAGAAGACCCAGGAATGAGTTCGTGGACCAAATAAAGTGGAAAGTACATAGGATGAGATACCAGGAGATGGGAACTAGCATAAGACAGGGAAGGGTGGAGGGCTGCAGTCAACCAATCCTAGGAGTGAACGACCAACGACGATAAGCTGTGTGCGTCGTGAGTGAGTTACTGATAATTATTTTATGAAGATGCAATGAGTCGGTGACAAATATAGACGGAAAAGTCGTGCGCGAAAGACCAAGGAGTCGAAATATGGTGCTTGAGGAGGATGCTGAAGATTAAATGGACAGAAGACTCTGAAGATGCAGCACGGCTCCTGAAATATATTAAGAAAATTCAATCATAGGCAGGCATCACGTAGAGATATTCCGATAATAATCCTTAGCAACCAGAAAACAAAATACTTGGATACCGAAAACGACATGAATACAATTGGATGAATGAAGGAAAGAAACGTCATCAGGGGGTGAAATTGAATGGGAAGGAATGGAACATTACCCTATGTCAATATTTGGATTGAAATTTGATTATGGCTGCATCAAAAATATCTCTAGAAACATAAGAATGGTGAACTTAATAAGAATTAATAAAACTGAGGAATTAACAAATGTTGAAAACAAAATAATTGTGGATCTTTCCGCCCAGTTTTTCCCTCGCCATGAACACAAGCAATGGGTTGTGAATTAGCGGAATTGCATCCAGAGAATTCTGAATAGCTGTGATAGTTTTGTAATTTTTATAGTTAATTTGTTGATAATAATGAATGTAAATTCTTCTCGGGTTTCCGATCTGGTAAGACGCTCCATCTTCTTCTTTGCCGACGTTGATGACGATGGAAAAGTCTTCCATCGAAACTTCGGCAAAGAAGAAGGTGGAGCATCTTACCCGATCGGAAACCCCAGAAGAATTTACACCAATTATTCGCTGGGAGAAAGTTAAGTCCTACAAATAAAATTTATAGATAATCCCTCACTATTATTTTTCATGGGAGTGAAGTCTGATATTATAGAGTTAACATGAAAGTTAGGTTTCTACGAACATTTTTTATTTCATTACATATGCTTATTTAGTTTTCCATTTGTAACGAAAATTTGTTTTTAAAATTGCAAGGATAATATTAGACTTAAATCATAAAATATTTTTGCGTTAACACTCCTAGTGTGAACTATATTTTGTGTCGAGTGTCTTATCGTCGAGTGTCGAGTAATAATGTCGAGTCAGTGTCACCAAAGCGTAACACACTTGACCTACGACTTCTCATCATCATATTCTTAGATGGCTTTGTGATTGGTGGCTGGTCAACGAAACAAATGCAGCGGAACTCAATTTTACTATTAATAAAATAACTACCGGAAATTAATTTTAGTTATTTATCATAGGTTCGATATTTGTTACGAATATCTCCCTCAAAATACTATTTATACAATTATAAAGCTATAGCATAAATGACACTGTGCTCTTGATTAGGACTTTCAGTGGTAAGGAAGACTGAATTCACATAGGCAATTTTAAAGCATGCTGCGTGATAGCGCTCTATATTAAGATAGTGGGTACACACTTTTCTTGATATAATGTATTTTTCCAGACTGACGAGAAGAAATGTCAGTACACGCGTTCGGACTCGTTACGTGTCACTCCCTCTTTTTTTTGACAATCAATCTCCACCAAAACAAAAACTTAAAAAAATCCTTAACAACGTCGAAACAATTAAATGAAACCATTAACTCATGAAAATAATTTAAACAAAACAATTTCAGTTAATTCAACCAAGTAGGAAATTATATAATTAAACTCACAAAACGAACACACAAACAATAATTAACGGGAGCAAAATAATCAGGAACGCGGCGTAATAGTACCTACCTACCTCTCACACAAAGTAACAAAGTTATGGCTTGAATTTTAGTTCCGAATTTAGTAATACTTTTCTTTTTTCACGAAAATGCGTGGTGTGTGGAATGAAATTTAAAGGTAGAAACGTAATTCACATTTTCGGTGATGAGGAGTAGTGATTCATATTTGTACAAGATAAGATGTCATAAAATCCATGTCTGTATGCCCATTCCCCATTTACCCTGCCATGCCATCTACCCCATGCCATTTACTGCATGTCATGCCAACAATTACCATAGCAAAATACATCCTCACTAAATATTGACGTCTTATGGACAATCCCGTTCATAATCCTCGATCAAATTCCTTGGTGACTATTTGCCTCTCTCTTCTCATTAATGCGGAACGAATGCCGTCGACGCACCCTATCAACCCCACTACTAATACTACTACGAATAGTGAAAACATTGTGAATCATCGTAAAAATAGTTCTCATATCCATTGAATACCCAGTGGAGCTGATTTCGATCTAGTATGTTACACTCAATAAATTCTTTTATACCCTTTTACCCTGAATTACTTATATTTTGAACATGAATTTGCCAAGTTTCAATTTTTCATTCACAACACTGTTTTCCGTCTATCACACTATGATCAATTTCATGCATAATATTATTTTGAATGATTGCATAAACGAAAAAGCAAAAAGATAATTTTAGAAATTAAGAACTTTATTTATTTATTTTTTATTTATTTATCTCACCGTTGAAGTTCGTGTTATCAAAAAACTTATCAGAGAGAGCTAAGCGCAAAAGCTGTGTGGCTATTGATTCGCCTACGAGTCCCGTCCATTGAGGTGTATGGAGAGGGCATTACGTCATCAAACTGAAGCCTGACAACCAAATAACAAGCATTTTGCTTATCCCTGCGCTCTCCTTACTTTCCTATGGATAGCACGATGGAATGGACGAATAAGCGGAAGTGAAGCAAGAATACCAACCATCTGTTTAAATTTTAGGGAACATAACTAAGATGTGTATCGCCTGCTTATTGCTATGGTTTCTGGTCAATTTTACAATAGCTTTCATCGGGAATGCGGGAGATTATTAATTTGAATAAATAAACAAAATATATAAAGGAATTAATATTAAAGAAATGAGTGTATGATGATTTCAAGCAAGTTATAGATGAAGAACATAGTATAACTGCAAAATTAGTGCGTTAGCCCGCAAGCGCTCTAGGAAAGTGACGGTCAACGAAGATGGCGGACTGGCTTCAGTTTCTAACATTGACAAGAATAGAAAGCCTCCATGTACCTCAATGATCTCGTCATAAAGGAATTCTAGGGAAACGACGAGCACGATGCCAACGTTTCTTGAGATGTGACAGTAGGAAAAGGAATGACCGAGTGAAAGATTTATTTGTAAAAAGACTCTCATGCTGTAGATTCAGCTTCAATTTATATTTTATTGACTTTATTTAATGATATTATTTTTTTTGGTACCTCCATTTGAAATTAATCCACTGCCAAAAGAGCCATTTTAATGTGTCTTACTCCAAGAACTAAGCCGTTAACGGCCAGTTACAGGAACGACTCATATATGTATTCTATATTGTTATGGGACCCATAACCAATGGTAACCATTCAATAAGTGTTACAGAAACATTCGATAAATTTATCGGTTACATAACTTATGGCATGTTGTTATGGGTTCCATGAGTAATCAAGATGGTGGATGCGCAATTAACCGCTTGTCGACTTAATTACTAGATTAAAGGGGTGGTTTATGGAGAAGTGGCCATTTTGTTTACTCTTACTGACTAGTTATTAAGAGCATTAGCAATTATTCATGGACTAAACTTTCATAAATATTATCCGGCGGTGGAAGATTAGATCCAATATTCGAAGCTATTGACTATTGTTACTAGAAAGAGATAGGTCCCCAAATGTGTAGAAAACCGGGAAGAGATTCTCTTACATTCAACAGAACCTACCTTTACCAGTAAAAACTTTAAAAAAATTGACTTTTGATGAGTAAGTTATCTAACTAGTAGATGTGTTCCTGCAACCCGAATATTTTTATGAGATCTATATCTTTAAGGATCTCATAATTAATGATTCCAAAGCTAAATGTTCTTGCGGCCGGCCATAAATCACAAAATGTTATTCGCTAGTTGAAACGCCCAGTTGACATACCGAAAAATGATTACAGTATGCCTGAAACTTTATTTTAAAATGCCTGGCATTCATGATGGTAAAAATACTCCAGGAATTAGCTTGTAGTATTATCGATGATTAAAAGAAATAGCAAATGAGCTGGTTCCAACTTCCTTTCTCTGTCTTTCTTGCTAGCATAACCACACAAAGGCACATCATCATTGCTTACACGTATACATCTTGCATGAAGGAAGCCAACATCCGTTGAAATTTGTGCCCCGAAGTAAGGGGGGTGACATGAATTTTTTTAATACTACTTACTGAACTGATAATATAATTGAACATGCTCAGTAAAACTTCGTTTGAATTTGCTCTGCTCTCGTTCATTCGGCTTATGGTAAGTTGTCTTAGCTCAAACCGCCTGGTTTGAAGGTTTGACTTTTTTAAAGAACTTATTGGTGGAAGAAAGAGTTACATGGAGGCATGAAAGTATGTGGAAATTATATACATTTGAAGGATAAAATGGTCCAATTGATATGTTCTGCACGAGATTTCATGGGGCATCCAACTTTTTATCCAACCATTAGGAATAGACACTGTACAGCTCAACTTATTCCAGCAGTACTGTAAACGGATTCTATTTTATTTTTTACCAATTAATTTAATGATTATGAGATTACCATCCTTTCAAGGGAATAAAATGGATATTTTCACTAACTTAGCAGTGCTATATTATTTTTCAGTATCTGCTCTCTCTTAGCTCGTGCATTTAATTTTCTCTTTTATTTTTTTTGCCGGGGTAGGTGAAGTCCCCTTATTTCATGCATTATTTTGTTGAAGTTATCGATCACTTAAAATTAACCAACTTTTTAAAGAATGATTTATTTTAGTTTAGAGCATAAAATTAAGCAATTAGGTCGCATCAAGGTAACGGCGACTGTGTCATTCATTTCCTTTTTCCGCATCTGTGAGGCGTTTGTGTGGGAGCATTATGAAAGACCATTTGAAGTCAGTCTTTGGCAAGAAGGAATAACCTCTATTTTCTGTACGCTGGGCTCCATGACAGTCTGTGAACCTCATTTCGTTTCTCCATAGTACTTGGTTACGATGCTTTTGAAATTATACAACAAGTTCTTTAAAGTTCGGCCTCGTCGCTGTTTTTCTAAAAACGTTTCTTCTCCTCTCCTGGAAGCGACTTTAAGTCAAAGTTATCGTCGACCTGAAGACGCCTCCAGGATAGGAGGAGAAGTGTCAGAAAAACAATGACGCGGCCGAATCCTGAAAGAAGAAATGTAAAGAATACCTTCTCGCCGCGGAAACCTTAAACAGAAGTTCTTTGAAGTCATTTAAAATTCAATGCTATGTTTTGCAAGTATGCAATAGTAATCTCGTACTACGGTCTTTTTTGTAACAAGCGATAGTTAATTGTGAAGTAGACTACAGTGTGCGATCAAATTATGGTACAAACTGTATGGTACATGCACAAGATTGGCGATGATACATCTTGTGGGTAAACGTATTTTATAAACGTGAATTATCACGTGAATGTTTAAGAGGTTTATCAATGTGTGTATAATTTAATGTGTATATTATATAAAATGACATCAGTTTGTGGTTTTAAACAAGTAACTCAAAAGGGGTTCTATAATATGTTTGTATTTAAAGTGCAAAACAACTGTGATTCGTCTGAAAATGTCGATGTTGGTACGCCAGAACCTAGTTCTTGTTTCAATGTAAATGTTTTTGTAGAATCACAAAGTAACTACTTTTTATTCCACTATGGATGGATGCGCTAAGAATTACACCTTTAACTACCAATTTATACCAATGTCATGCTTTTCTCGAATTCTTATTACGATAATAACTGCTCCGCATGTCAAATAATATTAAACAATATTACACAATGTACATTCCTACGCGAGAATGGTGAAATACTCAATAAAGCATGTTTGTAAGGCACACCTCGTAAAATACGGACTGCGACGAAGACCCGGAAAACAAGCAGCTAAAAATTGTGTCATTAAAATAACCTGAGACGAGTGCCCATCTGAACGAATTTTTTTTACAAATAGTAATGCATATTATTTCAAAGGAACGTGAACACCGTAAATGTAGATTAAATTAACTCAAAGAGTTATGGCTAATTTACTTAATGTTACCCTCGCGTCCATTTGGATTCTCTTTCAACGAATAATTACGAAAACATTTAATGAAAGCCTCGTTAAAAAGGACACTGTTTGATTAATCAAAAAATTATATTTCATGAATTATTTATGTCTGCCCAAAAAACTGTCACTAGCGTGTTCCGTGACTTGAAAAAAGTTTGGAAGCCCTACGTTGTTTGTGCCACTCAAGGCTGGTCTTTATTCGTCGAAAATTCGAATTTATTTTGGGACACGCCCTTAGTTTGTGCCATTGGTTAAAAAAATATAGTATGCAAAATATTATTGCAATGGCAGAAGGGGAAGACGTGCCGCATCGCACCTGGAGATGGGCGTCGTTAAGGTTGACTTCGGCGGCGGCGTCATGGGGCAAAACGGGCGGCGGCGTCGGTGACGTAAACTGACAAATAGTCGTATCTATGCATTTATGAAAAGCCACGAAGTTCATTTTTATGTTTATAACGTCGTAATGAGCATAAATTAATCTATAAATATAAATCTTCGCTCGTGAACTGTCACAAATGAAAAAGTACAGTAATTTTTAATCCCAACAATGCTAATAATAGTAAGTGTAAACAATAAATGCTCATTAGTACGCAACGTACATGACTAAATTATTTCAATAGCTACCGCCTTCCGCTGGTTCACGAAACCTACATACACCGTTATTCCGATTCATAATATCTAGTTTTCTGACACAGAGAAGAGCCTTGCGGTTTTTAGTGGCGGTTTGTATAAGTCCAGCAGCTATGAATATGCGTACACTACGCTTGCTGATGGCCGCCACGCACAGATAGGGATGTTTAATGGTTCGATCGATCAAAATTTTCACGTCGATGTTGCCTTTAGATGTCGATGGTGGGCATCAAATACCTTAATACGATTGTCAATCGATTTTCAACTTTCAATTGATTGACATTGTCCAGTGGTCAATATAATGCCAATGATTGATCGATTAACAACGGTCAATAAATTTCCTATGGCCAGAAGAATACGTGATTGTCAATGATTAATCGATTGCCGATTTTCTTTGGTAATCGATTATCGATGGTCCACCGATGGCCTATGATCTAGCAAACAGACCATTAGCTTGTCGAGTCGATGGTAACTGACCGGTAAATCGGAAAATTGGCGTGTAGGTATCTGCCGTCTACCGCGTCCTGACACAAGGACGAAACGGCGCCCGGGTCAACGACAATTGATGGTCATCGACAATCGACGACCATCGACAACGATGACCATCGATCATTGCCCATCGAACCAGCCGACGCACAAATATTTTCGCCCCACCACGCTGTTGCCAGCCACGGAAACTGAAGGCGCTTATCCCTCCAGTGCCGCAGCAAGTCGTTGTCGGCGACGACCTCTGGAACTGGAAAGGTACAGAGGGCACTCCCTCTCTACAGCTTCGTTCCTAGAAGGCTCGACTGTCGAGTGCTCCTTGATGAGTTCGTGTAGGTGTTACAAAGTTTTGGCGCAAGAGGAAGAAGGTGATTCGGTTTCAGCAGCCGCAACCTCAACGTTAGCGTAGGGTCTGACGAACTCCTCATATATTTCGCAGAGTCGATTGCGGAGATAAGTCTTTCAGATACGTACCACCAGCGGCATTTATATGTTCATGATGGACAGGTTATGAAGCTCTTGTGTAATGTATATATAGCGCTTTTTTAAGACAAAACACCTGTCTACGTTCTCGAAGAGCAACAAAACTATCCACCCTGAGAGAAATGTCTGGAGTTCTATGATCTATCAAGCAGCTCAGCCTTCTAGAATAGAGCCATGTTTCCTGGATTTCCCTTTAGAATAAACAATAAACAAAGAAAGTACCAGTCTCTCTTATGTTTGAATCTTCACGAAAAAAAACACTGTGAAATTATAACTCGCTACTCGGACTACGACGATTTTGCAGAGTAATGTACACTTGAAGTACTTATGAGTAACTGTGCGATGAAACTGATGTGGCTCCGGTGCAAACTAACCCTAGTACTTCTCAATTTTTGGATTTTTTTACTCTAAATATGGCATTGATAAAGTATATACGTTAAATAATCTTTAGAAAAATGAAAATTTCAATTTCTTAAACAAATACTATATCGTGATATGTGGCTAATCGTGATATGTGGCAGCGGGCTTATAGCGTTTCCAGTAGATTTCAGCGTTGATGTGAGTGCTGCGAGACCCTAGGGATTGGAAAGTCTACTTTTAATTTTCAAAGTCGACTTATGTAATACACTTTCGAATTTTGTACGACTACGAATTCGATTTTTCCAATAATTCATTCACCATTTTTCGCAAAACATACTTAAGAGCTTTAAAAACAATTACTTATTTATAGAGGCATAAACATAGCTAGGTGGAGGTAAAGTGGCCCCATTTTCAAATTTCTAGTAGGGCTATTTCTCAGGGAGGCAAACTATTTTCCCAGTTGAAGAATGGAATAATTTTGAAGAAGGCTGCTTAATACGAGCGTTATTAGCTCTGTAGTTCATATGACTTGGTGCCTTCATTAATAAGCGACCAAAAGATCTAAACATTCCTTATGTCCCTTCCTTTTAAGTTCCTTGTCGTGTATCAGCAAAAAGTGGAGTTGTAAATACCTCAGCACTCCTCACCTGTCTCAGTCACACTATTTGAAGATCTATAAACTCTTATCTCCCCTTCAATGCAGAAAACAATTGCGCATAACTAAATAAAGCCATTTTGACCTTAAGTTATACATATGGGCGCCAACTCGGTGCAAAGGCTGGCTGGGTGCATATCGCGAATGAAGGATGCTAATGTACTGATCATGGAAATCGTCCGAATTTGTTTATTTTCATGGCATAGAGAGCCAGGGGTTCAGAGTATACGAAAAGATGAGCAGAACGAGCTGGACGGAGGCATAGCGCCAGCCCTTTTCAATCTTAATAGCCATGACACGTATGTTCGCTATTTCATGTTCAACGCGAGAATGTATACCGGTGGCAAGTGTATGCTTGTGTTTGTGTTTTGACGTCAGTACTTGGTTTTCTGTCCCATCGTGTGACATCTGACATTGAAAATGATTCGCAAGATTTCTATGTGGGAAAATTTTAGAAAAATGATGGACGGTAAAGTGAAGTGCAGGGTTTGTTATTGAGAATTTAGTACAACGGGAGCGCTACAATTCACATCGTTTTATCGACGACCGAGCACAAGACTGTGCTTGAATCTTAGAATACCCTCAACGGCAAAAAAGAACTAGTCTGGGTAGCGAGGGACCCTTTCAAGAAGACCAAAGAGAAAGGAAATTATCCGGATCCACAAGCGCCTCTGATGGATCTCTTAATTATTAATCGTTTCCTTTCAGCCATTCATGGGTTGAGATTACGCAGCTATCATTACTTTATCAAGTGTTCTCTTTTACCAGTCCTTCATTCTTTGGCTCGCTCATGCTCGCTCCTTCCCCGAAAATACTCTCCTTGTTATAATTTTCTCATCGAACAGGTTCTTCATCTCCTCAAGAATTCTTCAGAATATTTATCTTTTTCTTATATATCGTTTTATTAGAATAAAATTATTGTTCTACGCACAGTTTTTGTGCTGTGTACAATGGTCTTCAATATTTTGGCCCCGATGCAATCGCAAGGCGATCAACTTTAATTAAAATCATAAAATATCATAGTTTTTTGTAATTTTGGTATCAGCAACAAATATATATTACCACTGAATGAAACTTTCTCGCGGGTGATAGAGTGAATGTTACAATGGAAACGAGAATGCCGACAGAACCTACCAAAGCATAACTTATTAGAATAAATGGTTTGGCGCTATGAATCCATCAAATGGCCGGGATCGAGGGGTTTCTTTTTATGAAATCCAAGTTTAAATTTTTCCTCTTTTGCAATGATAGAAAAATATTTGGAAATGTTTGTGGAGAGTGCGCGAAACCCTAACGAATAGTTTATTGTAATTCCTTCATTTGGAGACACAACTATGAGTTCAGACAAATGCAAGAATCAAGTAAAAGAATTCAACAGCAATGGAAAAAATTCAAGTTGTATTAGCAGTTGATGCTCTGTCTAAAATCTCTCAATCTATCCCATAGGGAATGATCTCACCATAGAAGATCGGCTATTTCAAATCACAGTTAGGAAAAAAAGAATCTCGGTATGTAGTCATGAAGTGAGCAATTTTATATCACTCAAAGGCAAGAAAACTGAAAACTACTTGTAAGATTACTAGAAGAAAAACGGTGGAATAGCTTCAAAGCAGATTAACCAGAGATAAAACTTTGTATTAATCCATGTGAATCTGAGGAGGTTCTGCGTAAAAATGTCGTTCCTTTTAGTTGAAGTTAAACACAACTGTATGGAAATACTTAATCGGCCACATTATGAGACATGATGGCCTGATGAAGACAATCGTCGAGGGATAGGTCAGCGGGCAGAGTGGCAGAGGAAGGCCTCGTTGAGATACATGGAACCAGTTATGAAAGAGAAGAAATACGTAAATACTAGCTGACCCATGCGAATATTTCGTACAGCATGCAGCTTCTTCCTGTTCCTCTACCTGTGGAATATTTCGCACAGTATGCAGCTTCTACCTGTCTCTTCCTTCTTATTTTCCTGTATTTCTACCAGTCTAATATTTCGCACAGTATGCAGCTTCTTCCTGTTTCTTCCTTCTTTCTTCCTTCTTTCTTCCTTCTTTCTTCCTGTTCTTCTTCCTGTTTCTTCCCATGGACAATTATGTTATTTATGTTTGTGTCAAAGATACATAACGTCACACTGATTGCATGTAGAATGTAAACAATTTTAATAAACGATGTGTTAATAGATGGCGCCTCCTACAGTCTTGTAAGCACGTAACCATAGCCAACATATTAGTTGATTATATTGTCAACAGATGGCACTATCATCTTTTTAACAAAAACTTTAATTTTTAACCATGTGTCTATTTTTAGTCAATAGCGGGGAACATAAACTTTAAAACAATGTTTGAATCATTAATTTTGATGAAGAATTATGAGATTTATGACGTTGCGACAAAAAAACACCTTTGAGAAATAATATATGTGATGAAGAGATAAGCTGATAGGAGAACTAAGTGGAGGGCTGCGTCAAACCAATCGCAGGATTGTTGACAGATGATGATCATGGAAATACGTCAGATATGTTTTAAATGAGATCGTAGTCAATATAATGTGAACCTGTCCTGACAAAAATATCCAGAATGATTGATTCGCTCACTAATTAACAGGCTGCTCACTGGATAGGTGATGAATTTTTTTGTTACATTCCAATAAGAGTTTACGGATGCAGCTGGAAAAAGCTTATGTGAGAAACAATTTTTGAAATCTGTTTTTGCCACATAATTGTTACCTTTTTCTTCATCAAATAAAGTCATATCCTATTTTGATGTGTCGGCATTCTAGTGCTAATATTGCCTCGTTGACTGGAGCTTGCCTGACGAAACGGCAATTGAAAAAAACATTTACTGACAAAATTAAAATGCTCCATATTCTAATGACAATTGTATTAATGTATTTGTACTGCGAATGGCTTTGTATTTTTTTTACAGTTTTTCATTAAGTATTTAAAATATGCATTCGTAATATTTTCATGAAAATTGGTCTTATAACTTCTCTCCCTCTTTCTTTTCAGGTAAGTCTCACCTCCTCGAAGGGAACGCCCTAGTTCTCCTAAACACTTGCTTAGTGTTGGAGTACCATTTGCATTAAGTACTCTGATGCTGGGACCAGGTCAAACGCAATTTAGTCCTTTGTAAACTTCAGAAGGTCAGACTACTTGGGACCTTTTCTTCGGCTCTCTGTGTTTCCTGGAAAGTAAGTGGTCGCGCTTTCGACTTTTGGGCAGCATTTCTCATCCTACCTATTTAGCCTAGGTTTTAAATTTTATTGGACAGTAATGATTGATTATATGTTTCAGAAAGTCTTGATCCTATTTGAAGAGGATTGTACTCTCGATTAATGCATTACAAGTGAGAAGTTTCATGTTAATTGGGTAACAATTTGGAGTTAGTATTGATGAATTTTAATTTTGACTCATATTTTCGCTGCCCATATGTTTGAGTTTGTTACTTGTATCATGTATATAGTAAATTATTGAGAAAACCGGCGATTTCAAAAGATATTTTGCGTCTCTGATGTTACAATAGTATCTAAAGATAAAAAAAAACACTACAGGAGGAGATTTAGAATTTCCTCCGTCTGGGACTTTTCTTCTCCCAAAATGAATATAATTCCGATTATTAAATGCCGCAGATTCAAAAGGCCGCCGTGAAAGGCCAAGCGGGTATGACAAGAAACGAGTTTTTAAAAAAATTATGCATAAGAAATATTTTTCCTTTTATAAAATCACTCTAAAGAACAATTTCAGTGTTTAGTTATTTCAATTTAATGCCAATTTTTCAATTAATGAACTCTGCTGGACAATCCAGGTGGCAAGACAAGACCACAGCTAATAGAGAAGTCTTGGTTGCGGTCCAGCATTGCGCGAGAAACGTAAAAAGTTCAATTTTTCAATGAATGTACTCTGCTGGACAATCCAGGCGGCAAAATAAGACCACAGCCAATGGATAAGTCTTGCTTGCGGTCCAGCATTGCGCGAGAAACGAAAAAACTGTGTATAACTTCTGATGAGGCGTCAAAGTAGAATTTTGTTAGATCGAACTGAACTCTAGCGGGAGTATTACGAAACACCGAATCCGACGATCTGGCAGGATGACTACGGCGGCCATTATTTCAACATGATATATCGGTCACGAGGCGGTCTCATCGACATCCTGTCAATTATATTTCTAAATAATAGTTGCATCAGTTCCCTCGGATACTAGGCAGACTTCCAAAAACCAGAGACTATAGCAAAGTTCAGCCAAGATTTCGGAAAAGAGCTAACATTTTGCTGCAGGGAGTATTTCATTCCATTCATTCATTGGTTGTTCAATCCTCAAATTGGTTGACTGCAGCCCAATATCCTTCCCTATCTAATGCTAGTTCCCTTACCTCCTGGTATCTCTTCCTATGTACTTTCCTCTTCACTTAGTCCATGAAGTTATTCCCGGGTCATTCTTGGGGGTCTTTTCCATCTAATTTACCTTCAATTACGTTCTTCACAAATCCATTGTGTCTCAGGGTGTGTCCGATCCATTTTGTTCTTTTCTGTATGGTGTTCCATGTGGTCCTATCTTATTCTACTCTTCTGTACTTTTCATCATTTCTTATATTGTCCATCCATTTTATCTTCTGCATCCTCCTCCAGCACCAGTTTTCGATGGCTTCTAGTCTTTTTTGGTCAGCTTTTCCAATGGTCCATGCTTCCGATCCATAAGTGCCTCGGTGCACACGAATGTATTTCATCTAACTAGCTAAAAAGGCGATCTCTGGATATCTTGAACCAGCAAAGTACGAAAATGCTTTTTAAGAAGTTGATATCTCAGCTGGAAGTGAAGTATTCAATACAGCGTACAAAATGGCGACGGAGTGGAAGCTTGCAACTATCCCTTAAAAATTGGCAGGATGTTGTGGTGTTAACAGCTATTCTCATGGTTAATGTCGTGAGAACAGCTATATCGTCTAAAAAGATGCGTCCAAGCTGAATTTTTCAAGATAGTTGGAATGTTACGAAAAATTTGATGTTCATGTCGATTAAATTTTATATGTTCTTCCGAACGGCGATATACTTTTGGGAAAGGTGTAATGTGTCATTTTAGCTTTGTAATGATCCGAAATTAGAGCCTGAGATATGTGGTAAGAGCTGAACGTCACATAGGAGGGGGTGTGTATTCCTCTTCGTCGCGTAAACCTTGTATTTACACTTACCTCTATGTGGCACTGCAAATGCTATCCAAAATGCCAAAACTGGAAGTCATAAACCCCATGCCAACCATGCTTCCTTCAACAGTGTAGCCTTTCAGCACAGATTTTTACGTTTTATTCCAAGATCGGTGACATTCTCCAATGACTGTGATAAGTGAAATAACCTTCACAAAATATACATAAATAAAATAATATTTGTGTAATTTGATATTATGCCTGTCATGCTGATTATCAGCTTATTAGAAGGTAAAATAGAGGGTAAAGTCCCCGGAGGAAGACCCAAGAATACGGTCATGGACCAAGTATAGAGGAAAGTGCTTAGGAAGAGATACTAAGAGGTAAGGGAACTAGCATTAGATAGGGAAGGGTGGAGGGCTGCAGTCAACTAATTTTAGGATTTAACTCTCAATGAATGAATCAGCTAATTTATTAATAAGTCGCAGACTTGTTGCTTCCACGACCGGATGCTTGTGTCAGGACGGCATTAAGTGTGGGAAATGTGCACGTCCTGTACCTCAGAGATGTGTGAAATATACCATACGTTGGCTTGCTGTTTATTTTTGGGGAGGCGACCGATAACGGAGGTCATTTTAGCCATTAAGAATGTACGTGGTTGAGACGTGAAGAAAACGGTTCCCGCCAGGTAATCCGTTATTTATTTCATCGGCCTCATCTTTCCCCTCCATGAATACTCATGCCTCTGCCCTACTTGGACACGTCGAGGTCGCGGGTTCTCGATTCGAGACGCCAAAAGACGAGACTATTGGGCACCCAAGAATCTTTCGATCCATGGACCCAACGATTCCTGTCGAGCGAAATCCGCCAAAAATGTGATTTACTTAACGTCGTTATGATTTTCATGACATTTGACCCATTGAAAGAATCCATAAATCTCTTATTTTGTCTTTCTTGAATCTTTTCTGTTGTTGATTCAACAAGATACAATGAAACACCTAACTACCACTCCTATAAAGCGACCACCCCTCTCAACGAGCATTTTTCAGTGGAGCCGTCTGAGGTCGCTGATTCAGGTTTCTCTGTATGCCGGAAATAAACGCCATCTGTGTAGGTTTTTAAGAAATCTGTCGGTTTTAGAGTTTAATAATTTTTTTTCAAATTAGCCGCCCGTTCATTCGCATAATACCCCTGGAAACTGAACCCCTGTCGAACGACCACCTCTGTTAACGACTATTATTCAGCGGGACCGCCGGTGGTCGCTTAATGCAGGTTCCACTGTATTAACTGCCGAAAGTTTAACTTGAAAGCTAACGTCGGTGGTCGCTTAATGGAGGTTTCTTATGCAAATACGCTTAATACAGGACCGTCGGTGGTCGCTTAATACAGGTTCCACTGTATAAACTGCCGAAAGTTTAGCTTGAAAGCTATAAAATTTAAGCATTATAAAATGTAATTATATGGATAAATTTCTTTTATATTGGTCGTGTCTTAAACGTTTATTGATGAGCTTTCATTAGGTAATAGCTCTATGTCATATATACGTTAAACATATGCCATATGTCTTTAGTGATTGATGTACCCCTCCCAGTAGTCCCCTCCCGGAGATCCGATTGGTGGACAATTTTTCCTCCGGAATATTTTAGTGGGAGGCATGTCATCATTTCATACATATATAATGCAGGGTAACTCACAACCTCGACCTGTCGAAGTGATAATATAATCCAGGGATGCCACTTCTAGGGAGACTAATGTGGTGGTTTCCTCGTTGTCTTACACATCGCAGTACCACGGCCGATTCCATGAACTTCACGATCTCCTTGATCTGCGCCAGCAATGCCTTCTGCTGAAACTGCTGCCTCTTAGTAGTGGGGCCTAATTCGGGTAGCGTGCAAAAGTTGGTTTGCCAGCCCCGAACATTTTCTCCGACGCTCGGCGTCGAACCTGCGATCCTCGGAACACGCTACCACTGGTCCAAACCGGACCCCAATGTATGCCATATGTCGTATGATGAACAATTTTGTGTAATGAAATATTTTGCAGCGAGAATCTTTTAATATGAAAAGTAATATGCTGATAGAGAAGATATACAATTTACTCCCTCGTCGCCTTCTCGTTTGATCGAAAATTGTATGTTGGGAGCGCCTAAGTATTGACTCAAAAATTCTATTTATACTATCCCGACAATGCCATTATAATACTTACTATCGCTGGGCTCTTGCGATCCATCTTTCTGTTCAAAATTGAATTCTACTATTGATCATTGACCAGTGAACTTAAAGTGGCTTGAGTGGTAATCGTTGGTCGCTGAGCGCAAGTGTAATAAATTATTTCAAGTTAGTCAAAAACGAATTCTAGAATCAAATTTTATAAAACTATATAATTGGAGTTTCGTCCATTATTCCTAAAATAATTCCCGAGTCGTGTGCTGCTCTTTCCATCTGGATGACGTAATGTGCAGAGCGGTCTCACATTGGAACGTCCTAACTTGTATTAGTGGTGCCATGGTCGAAATCAGTCTTGCAATAACCTTACTTCTCGTGGAATTAAAGTTCAGAAACAGAAAAAATACCCGATGGTTCACATTTTAGTGAGGGATGCACGTTCCTTCGGGATCTGGGGCGTTGACATTTCGTGCTTCACTGTCGTGAAGAAGAGAGGTACGGAATTTTTTATCCGTTTTCTTTTGTATCTCTTTTGAAGTTACCCCAATTTCTCTCCTCCACCCTTCATTTGGCGCCCTCGTCTGTAATGAAGGAATTTTTTTTCGTCATCCCCTTCGCTCTCCCAAATATGCGTGAGCTAATGAGCAGCAGCGGGAAAGACTATAATGGCGAGTCGACTCCGTCGGCGATGAATGGTCACGCACCGCAAACTTTCTTTCGTTTTTTTCCCCGTCCTCTTTTCTCGTTTTTCTCTTTTGTGGGTTTTATAGAATTTTGCTCTAAGGTTCTCCGTTGGATCTGAACCGTTGAGCCATGATTCAGCGCAGTTTTAGTTGAAATACCAAAGTTACCGGAAGTTTTTTTTTATCCAAATGGAGAGATATCGTCTCTACGCTACTTTTTCACAACGGAGCGCTCCTTTCGCGTGTTTTTATTTTTGATGAATCTTCATTCGCTCATCATCATGCATTAGGAATGAATCAAATTTCAACGCTTTGTTTCCTCAATTGGGTGAATCATTTCGAATTAAGTGTGTTGACGGCGTTCTCAGGGTACTTTGAGAGTCATCCGGAGCAACGATGAAAATTACAAGTAGATATCATAAATTTAAACAAAACAACTTTAATTCAGTAGTTACAGTTTATAGGTAATGGAAAAAAGATTGGAATGGTCATCTCGAATTTCTGAATTTGTGATCAACCACTCCTCTTAGGATGTGACTTAGGATTTCTATGACTTAGGATTGGAGGATCTTAGTATCCGCAGGAGGAGGGCAAGGTTGACTGCCTTTTACAAAGTGTTCTGTGGTGTTGAAACTTATTAGTCTAAGTGTCCTGTTAGAGAAGCCGAATAATTACTGTCGTCATGACCATCAGTGCAAGGTGAGAGTACTGTCCTCTGCCTCCAACAGAGAAAGAAACTCCTTTATGGCAGGACTACTTGTGACTGGAACAATTTGCATTGTGAAGTATTCAATGAATTTTCTATAAATATTTATGTGTTTCAAGATAGGATTTACGCCATCATCATCATCTGGTATTCTGCCTGCTGGCAGGTCCCGTACACCACTGCTGTCTCCATCCGCTTCTGTCCCGAGCTTCCTTCTTTGCCTCATCATAGCTGATGTTCATCACCTGATCCACCAATTTAATTCTTCTCCTTCCTCTCTTTTTCTTTCCTTCAATTGAACCCTCAAGTGCCACAGTTATTATACTTTTCCCTCTCATCACATGACCCAACCAATTTCCTTTCCTTTTCCTAATTTCCTTTAGGAGCGATCTTCCTTCTTTTACTTTGCTCAAAACCTCATCATTTCTCATCTTTTCTACCCATCTTACTTCTTCCATCCTTCTCCACACCCACATTTCATAAGCTTTCTAAGCTTCATTTACGCCATGTGAAGACATAAAACTAGGCATATGTGATAATTTATTTAAATCACTGATTACGTGGTTTATTTTTCCCGTTGTCTTGTTCGTTTGTTTGCGATTTTCATTGCCTTGATCAAATCCTGTTGCCACCGGAAAAGTAAAATTCCTTTTGAAAATATACAATAAACTCCATTCTATTCTATTCCTCAGCCTTCTCGAATTATCTCGCCCGAGGCCTCGGTAGAAACTCTACTGCAGTAGTGGCTCGAACCTCCGTCTTCGAGTGTGGAAATTCGGCAAAAAAATCTCGCGCGAATTTGGCTATTATAATTGGACCTAGACATCTTATCACTCAAATAGATATTTCCGCTCTGGCCAAAATTCAATTAAAAAATCATGTAATACCGTACGAAGAAACGGTAAAAAATCTTGGAATAATATTTGATAAGGAACTCAACTGGAAGAAACAAGTTCACGTCACAAAACAGAAATGTCTGAGCATACTACATCAATTATATAGAACCAAGAACATAGAACCGCCCAAAATTCGAACCACCCTGGTGCAGTCGTTAATTTTTCCACACCTAGACTACTGCTCTTCTCTGTTTACTAATCTCAGCGAAGAAAGTAACAACAAATTGCAAGTGACAATGAACTCTTCAATGCGCTACATATGTGACCTCAAAAAATGGGATAGGATATCTGACACTTACGTCCAATTACGCTGGTTGAAACTAAAACAGCGTCGTTTATACCATGTTATTCTGCTTACTTATAAAATTTTATCCACTCGCAATCCCCTTTACCTATCTGCTAGATTTACCTGGAAAAAAGATCTACATACAGTACCCACTAGGAATCATCCCGTAGACCTTCACATCCCTCAACATAGCACACTTCACGTCACTAAATCCTTCACCGTAACCGCTTCTAGAGTATGGAACTCTCTACCATCTAAAGTTAGAAATATGAAATCCATCCATGCTTTCAAGTCCAAGGTGTATGATATCCTAATAAATAATCCTAAAATGTTGTGTCTAAAATTGAAACGAAGTAAAATTAAACAAATGTTAAATTGGATGCCTTATATATATTGAAGAAGAATTAATCTATTGAATCCCATGAATGTATTCAACTTTATAGTTATAATTAATACTGATTATCATTAATTACCTTTTTCCTCACGGTTTATATGCTTAATCATGTATTTAAATGTTATCCTAGTAGTGCTCTCTGCAGTAATATGTACGGCTGTATTACGAATTCCAAGCTTACAGTGAGTTTTTTTTTATTTTTTGTTTTGCCTGTCATCATTGTATAATTAATTCGATTTTGTATATTGAGTTTCATCACTGTATTATTAATCTAATTTTTGAATATCAAAATTGTATTAATTTGAAAAATTGTACTTCATTATCTCAGGGGCTAAGAGTATCCCACGATAATAAACGTTGTTATTATTATTATTATTATTTGCGCCATTGGGATAGGGAAGGGCGGAAGGGTGGATAGAAACCCGGCGTCGGCATAAGCCTGCTCTTAACGAAAGGTGCCAAGGGGACCACGGCTTAACGTCTCATCCGACAGACGGAGTACTATACTTGAAGTGCCCTTCACAAGAAATCCAAGTAGGGATCGGGTTTTCCCTGGGAAACATCCTCCTCCGCAGGGATTTGAACCCTGGCCGCCCGTATGGTTAGCCTGTACTCTACCCACCACACCAACCGGATCTCCCGATTTATTTGCTAATTTCACGATTCCGTAAATTTGCTTCATCTGTTATTTTGTTGATTCGTACTGAAAAGCTGGAAGGGTATTGTTTCATTACCAAACAGGGGGCTGAGCCTCATGCCTGTTTTACCTTATCTTACGCGGCCTCGACTCACGCGGGGGAAGGACGAAATGATCAGATTCCCAGATAAAATCAAAATGGGAGGACGATTTGAATGGCGCACGTGGCGAACATGATAACTATCTGGATTTTGATGCATCCAGGATGTATGTTACCTTTAGAGAATTGCCTCGTGAAGTGCGTGGCGGCCAAATGGATGACCCAAAGTGCCACGTGGCTCGGTTGTCCGCGTTACATTAGCATGAATGATTGGACGGCCTGGAAACATGATGGAGCAGCGGTCGTGACCCTACTTTCATGCGCCCCTTAATTCAGTTGAGAATCCAATTTGTGTTTCCATTATTTTTTTACTTTTACCCGTGCATGGCTTCGGATGATTATGTGTGCACGTTGTGAATGTCCGGCAGATTTGATTAACACGTTGACTTACCTGCGAGAATCTGTTGGGATGGCGCTCTACTTGACGTGACGGTGGTCAGCAGTTTCTTTTACGTTGATGTTAAGCCGCTTTTGGTGTTATACAGCTGATGATTGCACCCTGCTTTATGATTTCATTAAGCGTGCGAATTACCAAATGATAATAATAATAATAATTTTATTCCTAGATACATAGCTTCACATATACACCACCATGTGCAAGAAAATAAGAAATTTAGACACCCCATTAGGACAACTGTCCTGCTTTGAGGTTGCCGACTCTTTACAGTTAATACACAGTTTGGTCAACTGTGTCAGCCTTTGTCATAAAATTGCTGTAAATAAAGATATTACCTAAACAAGATAATTTTGCGATGTACCTTTAACATAATTTGAAAATTAAACAAAGTTAACGAAGTTAACAATGTTGTACAAAATATTGTACATTTTTCCAGTGGCAAACATTTATATATATGCACAGAAAACAAAATTTCGACCTGTTTATTTTATAATAACCAATATTTTATTACTAAACAAAATTTCCTTTCACTTTTAATACATGAGATATCAGGCGGCGGAATATTTTAGGTCCAGATAATTGTAAGCGTTTAAAAACAAAATTTGAATTTATTTGATAAAAATTTATTTTGAAACGTGACGTATTTGTATTGTATATATTTAATTTGAAATTATACCTTACATAATAATATTTACAAAGGTGTAATTCAGCACAACCTTCATAACGTACCTTTTTTAAACTTTCCCAATTTTTTCTTCAGATGACAGCCGATACTATTTATTTCAGAGCTCGACCAAGCACGTCATCGTCAGTGAATAGCGTCACACGTTTATCTATCCAAATAATTTGACAAACCACCGAAAGAGATCCAAATTTCCACACACTTAATCCGAAGCGTTACAAATCTGTCTAGCGCAGCAACTAAATGGAAAAGCCTCTAAGAAAGCAGATATTTAAATGATTTTGAAACGTAACAAATTTGACTCGCTCGTACATTGGGGTTAAAGTTTTAAATAGTGGAACAGAATGAACTCTGCCAGGGACCCGCAACATTAATCCCACGATATTTTTTCAACTGTCGCTTGATGGGTTTAATATTAGTAATGCAGGCTCCCCCCAACATTCAATAAATTTTGCAGTCTCGATTTCACAAACGCGTAATAAGGAGTGATTAAATGAAAATTTATACCCATCAAAGAGTTAACTTCTTGATTGTAAGTGGTAGACTTTGGGAGTATTGGCTTAATGTCATTCAAGAGACTAACAAAACGGGTTAAGCATTTAGAAATCTCAAGAATCAGCGAAGCGGCGGCGGACTCAATCGCTCCTGAAGACCCTCACCTACATCTACTCATTACCGTGCGATCCGCCGCATGAGCGTTTGGCAGGGGGTGTTCGGACACCAGGCGTGTAAAGATGTAAGGGGTTAGGTTTTTGGAGGTGAAATGATGACGTGTATTGTGGGAGTTTATTAGTTGAGCTCAATTTTATTGTGGTCGCTTATTGTGCCCGGAAAGAACGAGTTTTTTTAATACCTATCTGGTCGGTAATGTATCTCTCTTATTTTATCGCTTCTATCAGACCTAGAGATGTAGTCAGGCGTCATGATAATATTCTCTTTTTCGCTCTGAAACACTCCAATTTTGAATTTATCAAGCAAGCTAATCCTGCTGTGTAGCCTCCTAGTCTTTAGGAGCTTCCACTTTAATCCCTCTAAAAGTTTTGCAACGCTAATACCGTGCTGCGAAACGAGAGAAGCATTGGGTTAAGTAAGCTCCAGGTACAGCGACACTCGGAAGTCACATCAGCATTTAATAGTGAAGTCCAATCTAGAATACCCAAAAGTAAAATATATAGTGTGTACAATTGGTATTATAATAATATTTTACTTTGTCGACACTCGTGGCGACGGTGTAAAGTCCTTGTATGCCAATTGAATGGTCGCGGGTTCGTGTACCGCCTGGGGGGATTTTTTTTACCACACTCCCCATGGGTGCTTGTGTGCGTCTGTTGCTGCTGTTATTCAACCGATATGAGATTCCTATAGTACTGATTTTGGGGAAGTGGAAATAAATAAATAAGAATAAAATGAAAAGTTAAACCGGCACCGTTTCGAATTTCTTACCTCCCATTTTATTTCCTGTTGATTTGTGCTCATCTCTTAAATGTTATTAGTTAGCTCCGAGTAAACTTTTTCATTAAAATTTTAAAATTTAAAGTCATTGGCTTGGCCGGTATGAAATGATTTTTCATCGCAAATTTCTTCTGTTTTGCCTTTTCAAGGGTCGCGTGCGGAATTCATTTCCGTATTTAATGCAATGAATTTTTTTAAATTTTCGTCAACGTCTCATTTCTGCACCTCAAATATGAAGGCTAGGTTTGTGATTATTTTGATCGATATACTGCTAATTTTGTAAGGGAAAGTAGAGAAAGCAAAAAATTACTTGGTTTGGTGCTCAAGGAAAGTGGATTTGTTGGCGGAAAGTAAATTAGGAGGAAGCATGGCTGGTGAATTGAGCAAGTAATTAGACGGGACGGGAGTCGTTGGTGAATGTAGAATTCCGGAAAAGTAAGAGGGAGATGGAAGGGTGAGAGGATATTACGGGAAGAAATTCACGTGATTGAAGATGCAGGAGACGATCAGAGGGAGTAAAGATGAGAAGTAGTAGTCCAATAATGCCTACTGCAGATAATATAACACCGTGAATCGGAAAAAAAGTTAACCGTTGATTTTCCTTAGTTTTTGTGTTGAAATTATCAGCATGGATACGTTTTCTTGAATTCAGCGCAATTGACAGGGAATAAACTAAGTTTATAGAATCCTGTAGATAACTAGAATGCGTTGGAGGGAAATTGGCGTATTAGAAAGGATATTAGAAGGTGACGGGCAAAATAAGAAATGATGAAGTATACATAAGAGTAGAAGAGGAGAGGACCATGTGGAACACGATAGAGAAAAGAAGAACCAGAAGGATTGGAAACACCCTGAGACACAATGAGTTTGTAAAGAATATAACTGAAGGAAAAATCGAGATAAAAGAGGTTCATGGACCAAATAAAGAGGATAGAACATAGGAAGAGATACAAATAGGTTAAGGACCTAGTATTACATAGGGGAAGGTTGAGGGGTGCAGTCAACCTACATTAGGATTGAACGGCCAATAGCAACGACGAACGATTGACTGTAGCCCTCCACCCTTCCCTATCTAATGCTAATTCCCTTACCTCCTAGTATCTCTTCCTATGATCTTTCCTCTTGATTTGGTCCATCCTTCTTCTGGGGACTTTTTCCACTATTTTTCCTTCCATGATGCTCTTCACAAACTTATTATGTCTCAGGGTGTGTCCAATCCATCTTGTTCTTCTTTTCCCTATGGTGTTTCATATGGTCCTTTCCTCTTCTACTCTTCTGTACACATCATTATTTCTTATTTTGTCCGTCCATTTTATCTTCAGCATCCTCCTCCAGCACCAGGTTTCGAAGGCCTCTAGTCTTTTCTAGTCAGCTTTTCCAATGGTCCATGCTTCCGATCGATAGAGTTCTACACTCTACACGAATGTTTTCTCCTACTGTTTCCTGGTTTGTAGTCCTATCTTCTTTGAGCCCCGCAGTTGTCCTTTTCCCATGAACACCTTATTAGCTTGGGGCTAGTCTTCTCTGATAGGTGAAGTCAATTCCTTCTTTCCACGCACCATTAATGACTAAAACAAAAACAGAGCTTGGCACTCAGGCACTCCGTAAATATGCTAGTGTCCTTTGATCATTCCTCCTACCTTATTCCTGCTGTTTCATGGATTGTGTCTTAACACACCCTGCCACTGGTCTTTGCGGCCTCTCGCCGCATAAAATGTAGTTGTAATAATGGGGCAATGACTTACACACCGAAATCGCTTAGGTCTTCGCTTGGCGCTTTGAAGAACTGCTCTAGAGTTTCCCCCCTGTGATGTAGTTACTTATCTCCGGAAGACAACTTTTTAATTGGATTTTTCATGCATGGGCTTTTGCATTCTTCCCTAAGTTGGCTTGCCTTATCTTTCTCATTATCTCTTGAATTTTTCACCTCATACTAAGCGATTTGGCGCTAGACTCTGTTCTTCAGTACCTTGACCTCTCCTCTACTTTTCGTCTTTACTTTCCTGTTTTACTGCATATGCATAAAACTTTCAACATTCGATGAAAAAGAGGGGGCCCCCGCGTTTAAGCCTGTAATTTCCAGTACTGTAGGAAAGAAGTTGGAGCGCTTCCTTAAGAATTTAGCCGCCTAACTGAATCAGAAGGTTTTTTAAATTAAAAAACTGGAACTCGTAGCAAAGGACGGCAGGGACGGAGCAGATTAATTTTTCATAGAATTTGTCGTTGCTCTTTTAAACGATCGAATTTGGCAACTCAGACGGTCCCTTAGTCGCCTCAGTAACGACCAAATAATGCACCTTTATTTTGCCTTTCCTTGAAAGAAGCAATCGATAAATATTTTAAACATATCTCTTCGAATTCAACGAAATACCTTTCTTCTTCTTCTTCGTTCATGCGCGACTGAATTGAGGATTGTTAAAATGTTCTTGCAATATAAACTACATCGTCGGCACCGCGACTGGGGTTGTAGATTGCATCTTATCCGGAGAGAAAGTGCCAATCCATTATATAGCCTAATTTTTATTTCATTTATGGACATAGATAGTTTAAAACAAACTGAATAAATATTTGTTTCCCATAGATACAGGTATTAGAAAACCGCTCTTGCATAAGGTCACCAGAAATGTTTTAATTGAAGATAACTCCTCATAACGCATTGCAGTTTCTTAGTTTCTGGATTAATCAATAACGGCTATCAGAGCACGTTTTTCAGGAAAATATTTCAATTGCCATTGAAATATGTAAATTATTACAATTATATGGTAGTAGACATTATTTTAGCAATGTTAGAGACTAAAATTAGCCAATGCTGTTGGGCCGTAATCTGTTGCCGCTGTGAAATTTTCTGCTTATAATACGTTGTTGTTAACCTAATTATGATGGTAAACAATTATTTATTCAGTTTGTGTTTAAAGAGCCATTTTCACAATGAAATCCGAACTAGGTAATCAAATTTATCGCTGGGGAATCACTCTGCCACGAAAATAACTATCGCTGAGGAAATTTTCACCGAATGATTACTTGAAAAATACGTTTTCTCAAACCCTCTGTTCGTAATTATTAATATTTAAGTATTCTACTGGTAAAGGTAAGTTACGTTGAATGTCAGAGAATCTCCTCCCGGATTTCTACATTTTTAGGGGCCTATCTCCCTCTAGTATATCCTTTTTCGACTCAGTATACGATCGACCCTTTTTGTTACCCCTACGTTTTGTTACTCCGTCAGCTCGACGGGCTAACCCTGAGATGGATGTTTTAACGTCATTCGATGGCCGATTGAGAGTCTATCGAGGTAAGGTAATGGCGGTAGCGTCTTGAACTTTGACGTAAAAATGTTTTTATTTAAGTATACTACCAGTTAAGGTAGGTTTTGTTCAATGTCTGAGAATCCCCTAGGTTTCTAAACTTTCAGGGACCTATCTCCCTCTAGTATATCCTTTTTTGACTCATTATACGATCTACCCTTCTTCATCCTGTCCTATTCTCTTCCTTCCCCTTCCCCGCTTGCATTAAGCGTGCGATCTCGTTATCGTTATTTTTTCAATGGAGCAAATAATTTTAGGTCTTTTAAATCACTATTTTTAGGTGTTGGAGTGTGTTCTTTGGACAGTAACTGTGATCGTTTCCTCTCAATGGCATGATTTTGTTTTTAGTTTAGGAAAAAGTTGTTACTAAGCATTGTCCATAGTTTATTTTATTAGAAATTAATTACCTCGGTATTTTTACCATAAATTTATGTTGCTGTTGTACAGTCAGCATTAAATTACGGGTTAGTATTTTTTGATACTTTCTAAGAACTTCGGAACAGGCTGCGCAGTAACTATAATAGAGTCACCCGCTAGTGATGACACAATTGTGTGAGATTTACAGTGGAAAAATTATTCGCCTGGGATGGGAATCGAACCGAGATCCTTCGATTTTCGATCCTCCGAGGGCAACTTGGTCCTTAAAGCCTCCATGAGATTCACAGTGGAAGAGGACGGCTGGGTTGCTTAACTCGTTAGAGCCTTCGGCGCGAAATTTAAGGTCCTGGGTTCGACTCCCAGTCCAGGCAAACTGTGAATTTTGCCCCATTCAACGGGTTAGTATGTTGGAGAGGTTTTTATAAAGATATGTTGAAGCACGTAGGAAGTTGTAAAAAATAAGCGCGTAGCGTCATAGTCTGTGACATTAATTTACGGAAAAAATGGGAGAGGAAGCATGAAAATTAGAAAATGTCGCTAGTTAAAATCATATATTTCGATAAAAAGTGACTTCGTTGGTGTGAGTATCGTAGATTTTTTTCATTTTTTATTGTATTTGAAATATTAAAAGTAGAAGAAAAGTACAAAAAAAATACAAAAAAATAAAATTGCTACTTGCGACAAATAATAATAATAACAATTGACAATATTGGCAATGATAACAGAAAAAAATACATGTAAAAAAGTTACAATGTGTTTTTTTAAATTTTTAATGTAACACGCATTCATAACTTACTTCAGCAAAGAGCTCGATGAAGCGTACGCTCTAACAATTGAATGGCAAGCTTTCTTGTCGCTAACCTATTGAAAGTACCAGTTTCAAAAATTGCCGTGTAATTTACGGTTGAAATCGCACTCACTCCCTCAAGAAGTAATTTTAATGTAAAAAATCTATATGTACAGTTTACCTCTTAAGACTCAAAGTTTGGTGACAACTTGTAGACCAAAAATTGGGTTCTTAATTTATTTTCGACCGAATACTTCTGAGTAGAAGAGTTAAAAAAAGAAACCATTGCCAGGAGCGGCCAGATATTGTTATGTCCACACTAGCACAATTGCTTGGGTCGGGAGTACCTGCTACGAATTAGAGATGGGCATGGGCCAACTCGTTCATTTTTGGAAACTCGTTCATTGTGGACCGGTCCTTTTTGGGACCCGTTCCTTTTTTAGGCTCACCGTTCATTGTTTCTTAATGATCATTCATGTTTAGTTTCGATATGTAACTAGAATTTATAAAATAAAATAAGAAACCAGAAATAATTTGTATGCTGTAATAATTCGTTCTACAATATTGAATTAATAATATTTAAAATCAAATTACTTTTTTAGGCTCACCGTTCATTGTTTCTTAATGATCATTCATGTTTAGTTTCGATATGTAACTAGAATTTATAAAATAAAATAAGAAACCAGAAATAATTTGTATGCTGTAATAATTCGTTCTACAATATTGAATTAATAATATTTAAAATCAAATTACCAGTTTAAAAAAAATCAATTAAGTTTTATTGAAGCACCTTATGGAATTTATTCCTGAGGCGAGTGGTCCGAGGAGAGAAAAATAATTGTTTGCGCATATGACATAGGAGAAGAGGCATTCTATGAAACGAGTGTATTTGCGATAACCCTGGAACCAGGGAGTGAATATAGGAACAGTTGAGATTAATAAACTCCATGACTTTTATTTTAATTTTTAGGCAGAGTAGCAATTTAAAACATGATAAAAAAGAAGAAAAATATTACATAGGCTTTATAAATTTTGCTCACATTATCCTCAATTGATGTGAAATAGATTTTCATTATGGAATCCAAAAATTTGCAATGAAACTTACTATCAACGCCAATATTTGTTTGACTCTGGCAAGGCGCGCATAAAATTTTTCCGTTGATTAAGCTTGCCTCAGCTGCGAGCGTGGCCGAATGAAGCGAGCCGACTGGCGCCACTATAAAGGTAACAGACTATTACTCATCAGTCCTCAAGGAATAATTTTTGGAGTTCTCCCTCCCACCTGACCCCTTTTCCTCCTGCTCCACAAAGTGACATTGACAAAGTGACAGTAAAGTTAAAGACTTAAATAGATATTTTTAAATAACTTAGAATTTCAGTCATGTAAATGTATATTATTACGCCATTAACAGTGCAATATTTAATTCATACTTCCTACAGCTCCTGCAGCGGACTTAAATCTGTCATCGGACCTTAACAGCGTTCATTTGTGGTGCCAGGAGTGGGGGTTAGAATGAAATTTCAGCAAATGCATCACTGTTCGCTTTGTGCGAAAGTCATCACAAAAATTTCATACCTATACTGTTGGTGGAATATACATAAACTTCAGGTACAGTAAAATATCTTGGAATTACCTCAACTTCTAATATATCGTGGGGATTATGTATACCTACAAAACATATGGGGCACAGCTTTAAAGAAACTAGGTTTTGTTAAAGGTATAATAGGAAGGTCCTCGCATGAAAAAGTCAAAGAGAGATGCTACTTCGCTCTGGTTAGGCCACACCTCAAATGCGTCGCGAGCATTTGAGACCCTGGTCATACAGATTTCACCAAAAATATTAATTAAATACAAAGGAAAGCAGCGCGCTTCGTTAAAATCTGCTACGAGCGTACCTACATATAGTGTCTCACAACTGTTTGAGGGATTAAGGTGGGAGCCCCTAGAGACTCGGGAGGCTACACGCTCGGCTTACCTTGCTCGAGAAATTCAGAAGTGATATTTTTTCAGAGCGACACAGAGAATGTTATCATGACTCCTCACCACATCTCTCGCTCTGACAGATGCGATAAAATAAGAGAGATACACTGCCGAACCGATAGGTACAAAAACAGGAGTTTATTTATCTTTCCGCGCTCAATAAGCGACAACAATCAAAATTGAGCTCCATTAAATAGACTCCTTATAATTCATGTCATAATTTCACCTCCAAAAAACTTACATCTTTACACGGTTGGTGACCTAAAACCCCTTGCACACGCCCACGCGGCGACTCTCAGGGTATTATGTAGATGTAGAAATTAAAACGTTTGGTTCGAATATGGTCTCCATTATGACCAGGGATCTCGCTCAATTTGCCTTTAAGAAACGTTTTGAAAGCCGAAAAATATTGCACAAATGGACCTTTATGGCCCAAATATTGTTCTAAAGTGTCAAGTTTGCAATTCCACGGCCTGTTATCTTTCATCAACATTACATTCTATCGTGCTAGACTCTAGGATCACTAGATTCCAACGCTGTGTAAAATTATGTGCAGTTTATTGTGCTTGAGAGTAGAGATGGGCACATTCGTTCATTTTTGTGAACGTGTTCACTGAGGAGCGGTCCTTTTTTGGACCCGTTCCTTTTTACTCGTTCACTGTTCCTTTTTTTATTAATAATAATTAATTTTTATTTTCAATATGTACTCAGCATAAAAAAATATAAGGAGCTAGCAATAATTTGTATGCTCAAATAATCGCGTTCTACAATATTGAGTAAGTAATAATAAAATTAATGAAATTACGGAACGGATTAAAAATATTAAAGGTACGAGTGACCGAAAGGAACGAGTGACCGAACGGAACGAGTGACCGAAACGACGGAAAGGAACGAAAGGAAAGGAAAGGACCGGTAGTTCCGGAGAAGTCGGTCGTCGGTCCTTACGTTCAATCCATGAACCCGTTCCTTCGGTCCCGTTCGTTTGCTTACGACCCACCCCTACTTGGTAGACCAAATTATCATTTTTAGAATGGAAGTTGGAAGAGGTTTAGGCGATAAATTAGGGTATGGCACAGCGGAGGTATAGTCGCGGAATTCTCTCACTCTCCAGGTGGCGGTAGCAGTGGTAGAATTATGTAGTAGTGGTAAAGGCACCCCTTCAATAATGGAAGTAGGCGCCGCGGCACGTTCCGCTGCCCCGCCCCCCTCAAACCATGCATTTTCCATGCGGGGAGGAAGCCCCCTTGTTGCAACGGCCTGGTAGGTCGGCTCGTGGGGTCGTCCTTGGGAAATTCGCGTGTCTGGACAGATGTGTCGTGGGGGAGGGAGAGAGGAAAGGGAAACAAGGGGTGGGGGGAGCATGCACGTGGAGAGTGAGAAAGAGTCCCGGAAGGACGACGTGGTCGTAATTTCCGTGATAAACGTTGTAATACCCGAGGTATCATCCTCCTCCACCGCGTGTGCGGGGTAAATTCTTCCCCCGCCCGTTCATCGTCCGGAGTCCGGAAGTTTTCGAACCCGCCCCTCACCGTTCCTCGACCTGTTTTAGGCTCGTCGATGTGTTCGTCACCCTTCTGCGTTGCTGTCACCTTTTGTTTGTCTCTTGAAATTATTACTGCCTTAATTTAGTTTGAGCGATATGTGATTTTTACCTATAAAATGGAATGTTGTTCCCAGTCTCCAAAATAATAATTACATGTAATTATGCGCATGTTTCAGAATCAGTTTTAAACGTGTTGCATTCGATAAACTTTATCAAACGCCATAGAGTAAATTTTAACAAATATAAGCTTTACGCATTTTATAAATCCTCAAGAAGGTCGTATTTTACATACTGTAGGTCTCAATACCTCGCAACCTCTCTTATTTCCCTTACTAGTTGAAAACCGCTGATACAGCGAAACCCGGCGATGACATAAGTTTACATATACAGTGAAGCCCTTTTACATGGGCTTCACACTATACGCCTATTCACGCGTACTCGTATGCTCTAGAGTCTACAGAGAATTTTTAACACCGAAATCTCGTAAAAAAGTTAACAGTTTGTATGCTTTCTCGACTCTTTTTGGAAATAGGTAAGTCATATTGTCACCGCACTAAATTTGTCAGGATCACAAGAAACCTTCCGTTGTGTGGGAGTTTTAAACGTTCCGCGTGAAAAAAATGAGGCAAGTTAAAGACTTTTTTATTTGATTTTTATTTAAAAACTTAGAATTTCAGTCATTAAAAAGTAATTACCGTTAATAATGGAATATTTAATTCATGCTTCCTACAGCTGCTGAAATTAAAACATGTAATTCGAATATGGCTTCCATTATGGCTAGCGAACAATCATGCCCAAACTGCCTTCGTAGAGTTTTTCAAGCAAGAAAATATTGCACAAAAAGTCCGTTTTCGCCAAAATGCTGTTCCAAAATGCCATGTTTGCCTATTCCACGACGTGTTTTCCTTCATCAACATTCTACCGTGCTAGCCGGCTTAGAGGTGTGTGGCAAGGGGTATTAAGACACCACCCGTGAAAGGGGTGTGTTCAGGGAATAGGAAAGGGGATAGAACTTGAGACGAGCGTCGCGGACAAACGAATTGACACAGTGGGAAAGGAGTCAAAATGACCAATACGGAATGATTTCCAACAGTCACACTATAATTATTATACTAAATCACAGTTATGATTACACGACAATGAGGCCCGCAGGCTAGCTGCCGAAACTTGACGAACGATGCCTGCTGACGAGGTACACTCTTCGGTGGCTGGCAGAGGAGAGAGCCGCTGCGATGAAATGTCCGGTCAGCGCAGTCAAAAGGAGGGGAGGTAGCTCTGGATCAGTGGAGAAGGGGGAAGTAGGGGAACTGTTCGTCCAGCCATTGGTTGAGACGGCGGCGTAGAGGAGCACTATTGCCACGAAGTTCCGAAAAGAGGACACCAGATGCGAATGCACTATAAAAGTAGAGCACTCTGTTCTTGTCGCGCAATATCGCCGACAACGCGCAATATCGCCGACAGTGCGCACTTTGAAATCTCCCTACCGCACGTAAAACATCTCGCGTTATGTCTGGCTTGCGACGATGTCCGCGATCGAAAATGTCCGCGGCGAAATTATGGCCAAATTTGCGCCGAAAATTCGCGCAATATCGCCGACAACGCGCAATATCGCCGACAGTGCGCACTTTGAAATCTCCCTACCGCACGTAAAACATCTCGCGTTATGTCTGGCTTGCGACGATGTCCGCGATCGAAAATGTCCGCGGCGAAATTATGGCCAAATTTGCGCCGAAAATTCGGCACAAACTAAGGTTAATTGCATGTTTACTGTGTATGTTATGACAGTGTTACACTCTGTTCATTTTAATAATCGCTGAAGGTGACTGGAAAGAAGGATTTTTTTGTAGGTATCAGTACGGCAATGTATATCTCTCCTGTTTTGTTGCCTGTAGAAGTTATAAAACGATATAGCGTGGGCAAAAATTATATCATCAGTGTCGTAATGAATCTCGCCTCATCTGAATTTTTCAAATAATCTAAGCCTATGAGTCTCTAACTGCCTAAAACCAGTCCTTTCATCAGGTGTGGTGCAAAATAGCCTTTCCATTTATTTTTGTGATTAAAATGATTCTTTTAAATTGATAAATTTTGAAACTCTACTTTGTTACGTTCTCTGTAGTCTGTTAAGCTTTCATTTCCGAATTAGAATAATATCATTTGCAACACTGCATTATAAGTGGAACGCGTTCAGGTTTTACGCGGAATTTCTGCGTGAATGTCAAATGCTTGTTCCATTGCTTGTTTCTCTTCCAATTTGTCTATATTGGTTAATCATTAATGCCATTAAGTTTAAATGTAATGAGGAGAACTAATTCCATTTCTTGAAATTCTGACTTTCACTTTGTGTAATTAATTTTAATAAGGATGAAAATCATGCTATGAATTACAGAATCAGGTTCATTTTTGAAGGACTATGCCAATTTGATGATTTAATTTTGATATGTAATGTACAGCGATCATTCGTAACAATTTACATTCGTTTCGTGCAGTAGAGTTGTTATTTTTCAAAACCATAGATTGCTTAAGCAAAAAAAATGTTCCTTCAAAGAATCGGCGCGTGTCGCCACCCGCAACTGGGCTCATGGATTTGTTCGTCGCCAACAGCTTCGCTATTGTCGTTTGTTTTCTTATAAGCAAAATAATAATCAGAGTCCTTTATCACCGAGGATTTGTTCTGAGTAGTAATACCTGCGATTTCTGGGCGTGTTTTCCTCCTTGAATTACCTTTTCAGGTTAATGAATTTATCTTCACCATGCAGTGTTAAACTGTCGGTGGAAATGAATATTAATGAAGTGCTGTTATAACAGTCAAACCTTCCTATAGCGGACACGTTTTGGCCCGTAAAAATCGTCCGCTATTGAAAGTTGTCCGCTATTCAGAGGGGACCGAAATTACGACACGCCTCTCTATGCAGTGACTGCGCCGGTACATTAAAATATAAAGGCCTCAATATATTTCATTTATTTTTTTATGTTTTAATACTGAAAAATTACTCATTTTAACAAATATATGGAATGAAATCATTATACATTTTTTTTTATCCATTGAGCAGCTAATAGGACATCACAATCAAAACACAAGTCGATAACGTGGCCCCTGGAAAAGACAATATATGCCTTTTAGATTTAAAATAGATTTATAACAGTAACCGGAATAATTCCTGAGCAAAAATGTGCACCATGGTTATCCAGGTGGGTTAAGGGAGCGGGCAGTATTTATAACTCGTCGACGGACAATAAACTGAACCCGAATTGCTCAGATTAGCTTTGATATGGAGAAGTTCCCGAGTTCCTTCAAGAAATAAGGTTTATTGTTCAGGAGTAGAGACATTTTTACAGAATAACTCCCCGCGAGTGTCCATTAATGGAGGTAATTGAAAGAAAATTGTTGCTTTTCTGTTGTCCAGGTCCGTTATTGAGATTTTCCGGTATTTGGAGGTATAATTTCCATTAGTTTCAATGTTCTACAGCCGGGGATTGAAAAACTGTCCATATTTAATAGTTGTCCGCTATTTGGAGGTGGCCGTTAAGGGAGGTTTGACAGTAATAAACCATAGTTTGCCCTAGCAGGAAACGTTTTATATTCATCCAAAGTATTGGTGTCCAATTTGGAGTTAGCAATGCATTCAGTTTTCAGTTAGGTCACACATTAGTTGATTATTTGCATTTGCATTCATGTAATTGCAGTGACCTTAAATATTATTTCATAATGATGAATTTTTGCTGAAGAGTTCTTAATATTTTATCCTTGCACTGAACTGGCAAAGTAGATTGTTATTTAAAATTATGCCATGTAATTTTTCTCTTTGAATTGCAAATGATTCTTTTTTTTCTATTTACTTTGCCATGAGTTCCTATTTTTCCAATAACTGTGGGTTATCAATTAAGCCTTTCTATTTAATTTTGCGATTAAAATGATTCTTTTAAGTTGATAAATTTTTAAACTCTACTTTGTTACGTTCTCTGTCGTCTGTTAAGCTTTAATTTCCGAATTAGAAAATATCATTTGCAACACTGCATTATAAGTGGAACGCGTTCAGGTTTTACGCGGAATTTCTGCGTGAATATCAAATACTTGTTCCATTGCTTCTTTCTCCTCCAATTTGTCGATATTGGTTAATCATAAATGCCATTAAGGTTAAATTTAATCTGGAGCACTAATTCCATTTCCTGAAATTCTAACTTTCACTTTGTGTAATTAATTTTAAAAAGGATAAAAATGATGCTATGAATTGCAGCATCAACGTCGCTGTTATATGTCATATTTTACCATCTCATTTCATGCTAGCTGTTACAATTGTTTGTATTTAGCTATCCTAAATATATGTCAATCCTAGTATGCGAAAGAGAGAAGCTGAATGCAGAAGTCACCCTGAGAGGAGAGAAATTAGAGCAAGTGATACCTCACCTATCTAGGAAGTACCATCAAGCGGGGCGAAAGAAGTATAACTGGCATAAAGTGAAGAATAGCCCAAGCTAAAGAGGGGTTCATGGGAAAAAGACAACTATTATGCCCAAATAAAATAGGACCATGAACCAGGAAACAGTATGTGATAACTTTCGTGTGGAGCGTTGCACTCATCTTCATATACATAATACACTGCGGACCGCCGTGGGGGGTGTTTGGTCACCAGCCGTGTAAGGGTGTAATTTTTTGGAGATGGAATGGTGACATATATTATCGGAGTGTATTTAGTGGAGCTCAGTTTTTAATGTGATCGCTTATAGTGCGCGGAAAGGACGAGTTTTTGGACCTATCTGTTCGACAGCGTATCTCTCTTATTTCATCGCTTCTGTTGAGCCTAGAGATGCAGTGGGGCATCATGATTATATTGTCTGTGTCGCTCTGAAACACACCAGTTCTGAATTTCTGAAGCAATCTAAGCTCAACGTGTAGCATCCGAGTCTCTAAGGGCTCCAACCTCAATCCCTCTAAAAGTTGTGAGACACTATATGTACGCTCGTAGCACTTTTTAACGAAGCGCGCTTCTTTCCTTTTTATTTTATTAATTTTTTTGGCTAAATCTATTTGGCCAGGGTCTCAAATGCTCGCGACGTATTTGAGATGTGGCCTAACTAAAGCGAAGTAATATCTCTCTTTGACTTTTTCATCCGAGGACCTTCCTATTATACGTTTAACAAAACCTAGTTTCTTTAATGCTGCGCCACATATGTTATGTATGTGCAGTTCCCACGATATATGAGAAGTTAAGGTAACTCCAAGATAACTGCACTCTGTTTACCGGAAGCATGGATCATTGGAAAAGCTGACGAGAAGAGACTAGAACCTTTCAACGCCTGGTGCTGGAGGAGGATGCTTACGTTCGAATGAACGGAAAATTTGATAAATGATGAAGCGAACAGAAGAGTAAAAGAGGGAGGGACCATACTTGGAACACCATACAGAAAAGAAGGACCAGATAGATTGGACACACCCTGAGACACAATGGGTTTGTGGGGCACATAATTGAAGGCAAAACAGAGGAAAGATTCCCCAGAGGTAGACCCAGGAATGAGTTCATGGGCCAAGTAAAGAGGAAAGTACATAGGAAGAGATACCCGGAGGTAAGAGAACAAGCTTTTGATAGGGAAGGGTGGAGGGCTGCGGTCAACCAATCTTAGGATTGGACAGCCAATGATGACGAGGATAAGATGGAGGAAAGTATTTGAGAAGAATTAGCTTTATCATTATGAGTTTAACTTTTTTGTCTACGATTAATTGGAAAGGGTACGGCGTGACGGGTTTGTATGTAGGTACGCATTAGTCTTTAAGGTTCGAGTTCTTTTGCTTAGAATTCCGAAATCAGATATCTCTCATGCGAAGGTCAGTTAATCAATTGTGGTCATTTGCAATAATAAAATGCTTCCGATGACCTTATGGGAGACTTAATTCAAGCTCTCGTTTAATATACGTTGCAGATACATCAGATAAATTTATTTATTTCATAAATGGTCTTTAAGCTTATTTATATTGATGAAATGGAGCTTACTACAAGTAATACTTTCGAGTTCCAGAAGTAACCAAGAAGGCAAATGAGCCACTTGGAAGCTTAAACCCTTTATAACAGTGTTATTGTGGTATTAGTGGCGAGTTTACTTACTCAGGATGGCTGTTAATAATGCGCATAAATATGCATATCATGATGCATATCAGGAGTATAAATATGCATATCAGGTTCATAAATATCAGGATGACTGTTAATAATTCGCATAAATATTCATTCGTATTAATGAAATACACTTATAATAAATACCTATCAGCTTTATTAAGCGGAAGAAGCGTAATCCAAGCATCCGTAGCAATGGAAAATGGGAGATGACCTATGAAAGCGATAGATCCCGCAACCCGAACTAAGCAATGAGTCGTGAGAATAATTTTATGGATTTTATTACTATCGACCCCGAGAGAAAATATTCGTGCAACCGACCATGTGACCGGCATCTAATTCACTCAAATCACTCACTTCAGTAATTTTGCGTGCCAGCTCATCCAGGTTGACTTCATTGATCCACTTGGACGGAATACGTACCCGATCCAGGAAAACTTTGGAGAATCTTTGAGAGATAAAATTTAATACTTCATCATTTAAATTTTATCTAGTCGTAAAAATGTTTTAAAATATTCAATGAATTTTGAAATTTTCGGCGGAATACGACAAAATAGGAACTTTGCGTCTATGCGCGTAGTCGATATTTTATTCTGCGCTCGTACCGATAAGTTCTGTGAAACCTTGATTAAATCGACCACCGGCGGTTCCTCAGAAAAATGGTCGTTAATGCCCCGTTTACGTTGCTAGGGTTAGAATGATAGTTAATATGGCGGCTTAACTGACTTGCGTTTTCACGACATTCTTTAACCCGAGTTGTCATGCCATTGGCCTCTGGTGGGGAGTCAAGAAGGTGATGTTGCCACTGCCTAACAAACATCGCGAGTCGCTTTTCATTTGTTTCCTGGGCTGTGGGCTATATACATGGAACTTGTATGGGCTACGAAAAGGATTGAATGTTTTATGAAAATGTTTCGTATGGTTAGACTTCTCATCTATTACTGTTTAACGATATACTCATCATTTCATGTCCAAACATTACTTTATGCATCGAAAGATAGAGAGAATAAATGTTCCAAATAGAACGACGTGTCACTATGCTTTACTTTAACATAAAGAGACCCCAATATTAATACTTTATTATGTCGTTTGCACTCTTTTATTTAAAAACAATTCAACATTATCATGATATTCAATGTTTTTAAATAACTTCCATTTCTAGTCAGTGCCTCAATATATGCAGCGGAATAAACGACTTTTTCTGTCAAGTTCTGCCCATGACCCGTCCTCGCTTGCGCTTAAAAGGTAAATTTTGAGCTTAAAATACGGTTCATCATTCATTCATGCATTTAAATACATCAAGCAACTCTGCACTGACGCATGGTTGTGGAATATGACTAGATAAACTCTCGTAATGTATTGTAGGCTTCAAGTAACAGCTACATGTGGACTGGAACACTTAACTACTGTTCTAACTAACCTGCGTTTACACTAGTTACAAATGATGGTAACCAGCGCCAACCCTAGTTACTCCAGCGTGGTTAAAAAGTTGACTACGGTTAGCGCCAACCTGCGTTTACACGGCGAACTTTTTCTAGAGTAAGAGTTAACGTGGTAGAAAGCTAGTAATGTAAACAGGGCGTAAGAGGGGTGGTCGTTCGACAGAAGTTTAGTTTCCTGGAGTATGTATTATGTATGTTTTTTGTATCCCCCCCAATTCCGGACAGCTACAGTCCAGAAATACATTACAGTTGTTGCCTCAAAGCTGTGGAATGACTTGCCTAAATTGGTAAAAGACAGTGCATCACTGGTAATATTTAAGAGAAAGATTATCACACTTACTTTCCGGAATGCTGACCATGTAACTCATTTATCAGTTCATTGATGTGATTAATGTCCATTGTTGCGTAAGAAGAAGCAATTCAGTTACTTTTTTTCTTTTCATTTGTTAAGCTAAATTTTCTTTTTAAAAGTTGTGTTATTTGTTTATTTAAATGTTTAATGTTCGTTTTTCTATTAGAAGAAGAAATTCAGTTCTTTTTTTACATTGCTAAATGATAATGTTGTATATGCCTATTGTTAGCAATTCATATAATACCTTCCCTTTTTTGTTTCCTGATTGGCTTATTCACGTATTAATTGTCTTGCACACCACTGAATTTCATTTCTATGTTCCAAAGAAGTTCACTCCGAGAACAATAAACGAGTTTATTATTATTATTATGCAAATGAACGGGCGGCTGATGTGAAAAAAATGGAAAACTCTTGAAGCGACGGTTTTGTTTGAACCTCTACAGATGGCGTTTATTTCCTCATAATTCAGTTGCTCCTGGGAAATTACAATGCATATTAATTTGATGAACACATACAGTGAAACATGAATTAAGCGACCATCGACGGTTCTGCTGAAAAACGGTCTTTGAGAGGCGTGGTCGTTAAGAGGGGTTTCACTGTACAAATATAACATGTCTCATTTATTGGCCTAGATCTGCTGATTGTTGATGATGCAGTGAAAGATTTATTATTTTAAAAAAAATTTATTCCGAAAGAATTTATCAATTGCGTTTGTAGCGTGTACTTTGGAATTGAATTTTCCCTAACGGTGAGTGATTACTTTTACAGTCAGGCATTTGTGCTATTTAAAGTGGGCGAGGCAGTTTGCTGTTGATGGATATTTTAGAAATGAGTAGATGGACATATTTTTTTGCAGAACCATGAAGCTTGCGTGCGTACGATATGAAATTATTATCTTTTCGTGGTAGTGTGATGAAAATGCTTTTAGCGAAATTTGTCGACATTATCACATGAATTCCTAAGATAATATTGTTAACCACCTTATTGAGGGGGAATCACCTCGCACTAGCCCGTCATCCTTAATTACATGAGGTGATTTGGTGCAGAATATCGTCTCATCCTGGAAATCAACGAAGTTGGTCTCGTTTTAAAGAAAAACACCTCACCCTTGCGAATATATCAATTTATCAACTCCTTATCGCACCGCTTTCCGAGATATTTGACAAATAATACCAGTCCTTTCACATGGAAAATGGTACCGGTATGCACTACAGAGAGATATTAATTAAAAAATGAGGAATTTCTAACACCTAAATCTCACAAAAAACTGACGGTGTGTAATGCGTATATTTACAAATCTATTTATGAAAACGAATCATAGTGTCACCGTCGTAATTTTTTTTCAGTATCACAAAAAAACTTTCGTTTTGAAGGAGTTTCAAATGTACCGCGCGATAAAACAATTAGTCAAGTTGAAGTCTTATGTGGCTATTTTTCTTTAATTTCATTCAATTTCTGTCGTATAAAGGTATATTATGGCGCCATCAATAATTCAATATTTACTTCGTGCCACATACAGCTGCAGAAATTTAAACGTATAATTCGAATATGGTCTCTATTATGACTAGGGAAATATCTCGCTCTAACTACCTTAAGTTATTGTAGCATATTTTCGTGGTGGTTGTCAAACTTTTGTATACTTTATGTTTCTTCATCACTTCATTTTGGGTGTTTTAGACTCTTGTAGTGCTACGCATTCGATGTCTCATTTAGCCATGATATATGTTTTCATCGCCTGATAGCTTAAAGCCTTCGTAAGGGACGCCCGCTGAAATTTTGCGCACACTCGTGGAATATCTGGAGTCGGCAATGCTCATTTATGTAGTTTCGGCGTACGGAATAATGGTTTCGAGATCGATAATGAATAAAGGCGGGTTTACACATGGAGGATGACTTCTACGGAAGTAGCGGGTGTGGTGATATTTCGTACCGTGTCGCCACTTGCAGAGCATCGTTCTGCTTACACATAACTTCCGTCTTTTTTCTAACAAATGGTTTACGGAAGTAAACAATGAATATGGTAATTACGAAAATCTCCCACGTTTGGCAGTAATGGCGTTCGTATATCGCTGTTTGAGTCCCATAGGCATTAGTTGGTTTAATAAATATGTATGATTTACAACAATTATGCATTATTGCGTCGAATCAACTACGTCAATTATCTAATTAGTCATAAGTCATTAAGCTTACCTTAGGGGCTCTTTGGCATTTAAAACATTTTCAAGTACAAATCAATATTTACAAAACAACATTTGTTTACATTTTAAATCTCCGTTTGCTTTCATGTGACCACGATTCCAACTGCGATTTTATCACAGAGTCGATATGCTTCTTGTAGGCAACATAGAAACTAGTGTATTTTTCATGCAAGGAGCAACTACGGTCGAAAACCACCACTATCGATCCCTACTGCCATGGAAGTACGTGCTTACACATCGAAGTGTCGATTGCAAGCGACTTCCAAGGCTGAAGAAGTGACTGCCATGTGGAAACCCGCCTTAAGACTGGCCAGGGTCTTGTTTCTTGTGTGACCCATTGTTTAGAGATTGACCGTATCTGCTTACGCGGGTGGTCACATTCTCCCGCGCGTTTTCACGAACGCCCCAAAGAGTGACCATGCCTAAGCTATGGCGATCGATTCAACCGTGACCCCGACATTCGATGCTTTCGCCTGCTGGTCTTCTCCGCCGTTCAATTAGAGAAGTAGTCTCGTTTTTTTGAGCTTAACCTGACATGAAAAATCGATCTCTCGATCGATTTTTCTCTCTTGTCGTTGGTCGTCGTCTTTCTCAATCTCGCGTCTCTTGCTTTGCCGCGTTAGCAGCTTCGACCGAGTCACGTTTTGCTCTGGCTCAACTATTGCCCAAAAATTCACTCTCGTGCTTAAGACTATTGAGCCACACATAAGATGAAAGAATTCTTATCTCTAAGGGTGAAAGTTTTCATAATTGCATTGCTTTATTGTTTTTACTCGATTTTATGGAAACAGTGTCAAGTCTCCTCCACTTTGCTCCGGATTTATGTCTTTGAAAGGGATATTTAGCATTTAACCCTCTATGGACGGAATTATAAAACATCAGCATGAAACATATACTGCTACTTTTTTATTTTTGTAATTTATTTGATGATAACATTTAATTTGAAATGTGACGTATTAGTATTGTATGTATGTAATTTCAAATAATACTCGACATCATAATATTTGCCCAAGTTATACTTCAACATTACAATCATACATACCTTTTTTAAACTTCACTAATTTTTTTCTTCATACGACAGCTGAAACTATTTATTTCAGAGCTCCACCGGGCACGCCATTGTCAGTGAAAAAGCGTCACACACATTCATCTCTTCAAATTGTTTGACAAACCGCCGAAAGGGACGCAACTTTGCGCACACTAACTCCGAAGCGTTACAATTATGTCTAGCGCAGCAACTAAATGGAAAAGCCTCTTAGAAAGCAGATATTTCAATGATTTTGAAACGTAAAAATTTGACTGGCTCGTCCATAGAGGGTTTAAGTATGTACCTAAGTATGAGGCGTCATTTTATAAAATGCTGCAACTATTTGTGTGGATATTTCAGGCTGAACAGCTGTCTAAATTTATTCGCTTTGTGCGTAAAAAATATTCTCTGAACCTCGTTTACCAGCGTAATAAAGTTTCCTGTAGCGCTGTTTTTCTGTAGCATTGTCTGACTCATCATGTACCCGATTTGTTCTTTTCTATAAGGCTGAAAATTTTCACTCAAATTTATTGGAAGATTCAGTTATTTTTTCTTACGGTAAAATTAGCCGAAAAAGTTTCAAATATTTATTTCTTCCATGAAAAAATTTTATGGCAGTAAAACCTGATTTTTCCCGATCAACATTTGATGAAAATTGGTCTGAGTTTTATGATTTAATGTCATGATTTAACTGTGGGCAATGACAGCGTAAATAAATTAGAATTTGTACTCCTTAATATTCGGTGTTTTAAGAATCTGTTGAAACGTTTATACATTTGTAGGCAACCGTATTAACACTTCCAACGATTAGTGAACACCATCGATGTAAATTATTGCATACATGGCTAAATGACATACCTAATCTTCTAGATATATAAATCAAAGTCAGGTTAGTTACAGCATTTATAACTCAAGAACGGATGGACCGATTTTTATGATCTTTAATTTGTTGGATTTGTCTCCACCCCGAATGGCATAATAACTATTAAAACATCGGGAAATTTCACGAAAAAAATTTATGAAGAAAATTCATTGTCTCATACATTTTGTATGGAACGGCTTTTTTTATGATATCTCGAGAACGGATTGACTGATTTCGATGAATTTTTTTTATTCGTCTCGACCTCGAGAATTTTCCTCGCGCATTATAAAAGTAAGACAATCACAAAAAATTTAAATCCTTATACAACGTCCGTGTTACATGACAGAAACAAAACACGGAGAAAAATGAACATGGCGTTGTATGCTGGTTCCGGTAATGCCGGTAGATGGCGTTATATGCATTATCCTTTGACAGCTTATTCAGTTGCGCGGTCCTTTCATTGCTTACCTACCATTGAGCTAGCTGTGCCGACGTACGCCACGATTTATCAGCATTATTTTCGAGTTTTCAACAATTTTCATTCATATATGATTTCTAATTTTCCTGGTATATTGTATTAATGAAGTTTTCTCAGGCTTCACACCAGGTTACACAGTGTTTACCTGCCAATGTTTCTGTGGCTCAGTCCGATACCGTCTTCAGGGCACAAGCTGACATTTTTTAAATACCATTAACTTAATTTTTTCGATGTTTACTAAACGTTGCTGTTTACGCCGATTGTTGTTTCCTTTCTCTTTCCTTAAGTAAGTTGAGGATAGGCTTCCAGGAGGAACTCAAGGCAAAACCGGTGTCGCGATTGACGTTGTAGCTCTCCAATTTAATCTCCATAGCATCTTTGGTGAGTCTATCCCAATATCTAGATGTTATGTGAAGTAATTGCGTCTTTTAGAAGTGAAAGTGATGGTCATTTGTGAGGCTATGTTCCGCTACCGCCGATTTTTCCGGATGGAAGAGCATAATACAACTCCGGTGTTCCTTCACTCTCTTCTCAATTGTGCGGCCAGTTTCTCCAATGCACACTTTACCGCGCTCACACGGGATGGGGTAGAATCATGGTGTTTTTAAACCAAGCGGGTCTTTTCCCCTCACGAGCTGGCTTCGTATTTTCCTCGGTGGTAAGTGGATTGTGCTAATGTTGTGCCTATCCAGTATCCTAGATATTTTTCCCGGTACCGGTGAAATATACGGGATGCAGGCATTTTCAATCGGTTTCTCACGATCACCAACAGTCTGTTCAGGAATCAGGAATGAACTGTGGGCAGGTCTTCGCGTAGACACTCCGTGGCAATCGCAGTTTGTTTTCAGAGTCCGTTGAATCGCTCCGTCACTGTAGCCATTTCGGCGGAAAGTCCTCGGGCTTCATTAACATTAATTTTCATTCAGTTTTCGACCGTTATTGCATTTGAATTAGAGTCAATGAATTCTCTTCAAACGTTTCTAGAAGGATGTAAACCTTCAAACGACTGAAAAACCGGCATACAACATTGCGAAACACTCAGCAAAGGCCAAAGTTTTGATCGCAAGTAAAATCATCATCTGGGATGGATGCACAATGGCGCACAAACGCGTATTGGGAGCACTCAATCGAACTATGAAACATCTGCGCAATGACTCAAGATGTTTTGGAGGAGCAATGATTCTACTGTCTGGCGATTTCCGCCAAACACTACCAGCCATTCCAAGATCGACCTCTGCCGATGAAATAAACGCTTCCCTCAAATCATCGACTCTGTGGCGCTATGTAAAGAAACTTCAGCTGACGACAAACATGCGAGTTGCATTGCTAAACGATCCATCTGCCGAACACATCTCCAAGCAATTGTTGACTATCGGTAATGGCCGTGTTCCTGTCGACGAATCGAACGGATTGATTTCGTTTCCGCCGAATTTTTGCAATTTCGGCTCAACGAAGGACGAGCTCTTCAACAAAGTGTTCCCGAACACCATTGCTAACCACAAAAATCACAATTGGTTGAGTGAACGAGCAATTCTGGCGGCAAAGAACAAAGATGTGGATCGCTTAAACTTCACAATAAAAAATTTCATATTGTTGGTCCACTGCATTCCTTCAAATCTATCGACTGTGTAACAAAGGAAGACGAAGCATCCAACTATCCAACTGAATTTTAAAACTCATTGGATCTGCCTGGCTTGCCACCGCTCAATTTACAACTGAAGGTTGGCTCGGTGGTCATCATGCTTCGAAATCTTGGGCCTGAATCTAGAAAATTAATGTTTCTCTCACGGTCAATTGTACGGTCAAATGTTCACGTGTCGGCAAACCATCCGCATTGTTCGTTCTCGTGCCTGACAAAACAACGAAAAATGTCGTATATCACAAGGTGCTTCAATGCAGGGAATCGACCCGAATGCAACCCATCCAGCAAATAGTTTAACAGAAAGTAGTGCAACAATGCTACGCGAATCATTTCGATTCGCTTCAACAAAGCAAATGCTTGCTGCCAAGTGAATTACATTCATTTCAATGTAATTAAAATACTTTTCATTTTGATTTTTGCACATTTATCAAACTTAATTCATTTTATCTTAATAAAAAACTGAACTTAATTCAGCTAATAAGTTAACAGAACATTTATTGATCCTGAGGCGGTACGAAGTTCGCCGGGTCAGCTAGTTGTCAAACAATAATATATAAAGCGCTACGTTTTCTTCGGAAATCTCTGTGACCCTAACTCATACTCGTGTGTTCATACTCATCCATGTATTCGGAAAGGTGCCGCAAACTCTCCTCCTCGAAGAAGTTTGTATTTGCGGTTAGGGGGCAATAACCAACCGATTAATGTATTGCATGCGAATAGTCATTTCAAATAAAAATCATATAATCGACGATATAAATTAAATGGAGCCCAGTCCTACTTTCTGGAGTTCCATGTTAATTGGTAAAAAATAACTTTCACACTCCACTGGTCAGGTCACATGTCAATTTATTGCACCATCCGGATTTCGATGCCTGTCATCATCTTCAGTTGCTCAGGATAGGTCAGTGAGCACCTGAAGATAAAGCCAGGCATCGAAATCCGGTCTGTGCAATAAATTGATCAATCGATTGTAAAAGCTATTTTTAATAATTAATAAATGTACCGGTTGGTAGGGTGAGCGGTATTGTTCTTGATTGTCCAGTAAGTTTCGAATTTCGTAGAATTAGTCACCAGAACTACTCATATTCCTGGTTGGATTATTCCCTTCCATTTCGCCAGCGCGGAGAACAGCATCGCCCTGAGGAATCGGCGCTGGAAAAATATTCTACCCAAGTTGGCAAGTGGGAGTTAATCGCTTTCCGATAAAACAAAAAAAAAGAAAACCTTTATCGAGTTTCTTGCGTGGAACTTTTTTTCACATCTCGCCTCGGGAATTTCCTCATAATACGCTATTGAAGAAATTAAGGCGTGGGATGGAGTTTGGGATTTGACGCCGGAGAGAAATTGAATCATCCACGGAATTCCCACGCTTTAGGAACCAATTCATCGACTAGAGTTTTTTTGTTTTTACCACCCACAACAATGTTCCGTGAAATTAAAAATAAACCAATATCTGATGTCCGGATGTAGGTATGTTTTTCGCTTTTAAATCTTCATCGCTTTGCGGAGGTGGTTCGCCCAACGGGACCAATATCTTTGATCACTGTAAATGTCGCTCGATATAAATTACACTCATTTATAGAAATATTGACCTCTTGAAACCTCATTTATTGAAATATTACGTGCTCGAAAAGTTCAAGACATGCGGATTGCTACGCGATCAAGAACGAAATTATACCACGCCCCAGTTTTGACGTGCGAGCAATTTTCAAAATTAATAATTACCGTTTATGTGTCAAGGATAAAAATCTGAAACTGATAGCACTCGTAGCAAACATGTCTATCTACCATTTAGGTACTGTAATGTGGTTGTAATGGAAGTACTTATGTTTAAGTTACAAGTTATCAAAGTCGGGGCTTTGGTCGCACACCGTCAAGAACCGGTACTTTTTACGGTACATGGTAAATAAATTAAAAATATGTTAATTTTTTAAAAAATTTTCATTAAATAACGCAAGATAAAAAGAGGAAAATTTTTATTTGATAACTTTTTCTATGGATCTTTTCGTTATTTTTTTTATTTGTACCCAAACTCGAGCGCACATAATTTTCTGCGCCGACAGAAGGTGGTTTTGCGATACGAGAGGTAGGTTTACGATTAATTGGTCGAGCGATCGATTATTTGGAGAGGCGACGCTGGTTACCATGGTTGTTACAGGTATTAAAAATTTTTGGCTCGGTTGTACCCTCTATCACGCTGTGTGACCTGGAGGTAACATTTGAAAGGGTTTTATTTTTGTCGCTGAATAGGCTTATTCACGTCTAAATGCCTATGTGACGTCTAATTTTACATCTTGGCGTAGAAAATATCTATCATTCGTAAATTATAGTTCCTGACTCTCCCTCGAGTGGGGTAACATGTGAAATGACAGCACATGTCTATCTACCATATAGGTTGTTTCCGGTGTTTAGAGTGTTAGTTTATAGCATACTTGGGAACAAATATGGTGATAGCGAACGTTTGTGTTAGGGCATTGGTGGCAGAAGATATTAAAATAATAGAAGAAATACAGGCTTTGATACAAATGAAAGAAGCAACACGAGGTTGCAGCAGTCCATGCCGTCGGTTGTGTCGTCTTCGCCTGTTTGGGCGTCCTCACTCCTTAATCACGTCCACTTTCTATTTCACCAGACTGGTGTTCTCCCCCTCTCTGTTCTCCCGCGAGCCAACAACAACCCCACTTTTCACCATAACCACCGCGGGTGTTCTTGCGTATTGTTGGTCCCCATTATTTCGCCGGGTGTACTGCCAACCTTTTGGCGTCTAACCGATGGGATACCGACGGTATCGTTACAACATAATAGTATTGGCGAGTTGGTTGTGCGGAGACATGAGATGTAGCGAATGAGTCAATGTTTATGGTAATTATTTTATAGATGTGTTAGTTTTGAGTCGTAGAGTGGAAGATTTTTGGAATTTCACGTACAAAGTTGAAGGTGACTGAGATCCAGCAACACTTGATTTATGCATACTGAATTAGAATCATTGTGTGCTTGAAGGGCACTTAATGTTCAAACCGTGTATAAACAGATATTTTTTTACACCCATTCTCAGCTGTTGCTGTTTAAACTGTAAACCCGTTGTGTCGTTGTGTAAGTTGTCATATTAACACCATTTAACAGAGCGTTGTTGTTGTTACGCGTGGTAAGAAGTTTGGAAAAGTGGAGACCGAGCGACTGGTTTTGCGTCCTGGTTTTTAAATGAAGATAAGGCATTAAAGCTATTAGGAAAATAATGCTTGTGGCATAGCTCAAAAATGCTTGCTGAATTATGACGACGGAAGATTGGCAAGAAGTTGGGCAACTGTTTCAATTAGGCGACTTGCAATCAGGTTGAACAAAAGCGAAGAAGTAATGAAATGGGAAAAGAAAGCGAACCTTCATTTGAAAGTAAAATACAAGCGAAGTTGCCTAACCGCCAAGGAAGTTGGCAGCTTAAGCTTTTCAAGTGCTGTGATTGGGTTATGTGGAGAAAGATCTGGGAAAGATGAAAGTAAGAAGGTGGAGAGCGTGTGCTGGAGATCGTTAAGATTGGATTAACACTATCGGAGCCAGGTTATTATTGTCAAAGTCTATCTATGAAACCTTACAGAGAAGTATATATATATATATATATATATATATATATATATATATATATATATATATATATATATATATATATATATATATATATATATATATATATATATATATATATATATATATATACACACAATTAAAGAGGAAACTTACAGGGGGTAAAAAGACGAAAGTAAAGAGAGAGTCTTACTTAGAGACGTTTCGGGTGTTATCCCTTCTTCAGTCACACAGAGAATGCATTATATTATGTATATATATATATATATAAAACTGCACTTAGGATCATTCAAGTGACGAATATATAAACAGTTTGCCAGAGGAAGGCAGACGATAAACACAGAGAAACAAAAAAAAAGTGAACACACAAAGTTTCTTGATATTTCGGTGCCACTAGCACCTTGGTCGCAAGAGCGTAGACTGAAAAGGAAGGGAGGACTCATATATATATATATATATATATATATATACATATATACATATACATATATATATATATACACACATATATATATATGTAAAATTTTTGTGGCGACGTTGCTACAGTCATCAAAATAGGTAACGCTCTCGCATATATTTTGTAAGGTTGTTGTAGTATTTAACATTAACCTAAGTTCGACGGAAGGGTTCTATGATACCATAAAGAGGACAGGCCCTTCGTTTCCTCATGAATGTGTATCCGTGCCAGGAATAGGGGAATCAGAAAATTCGAGCTTTCAATGTATTGGATTATTGATGTTTACGCCGACGTTGGGACCATTTGATCTTCTGTGCAAGTTTAAGTGAGAATCCCAAATTCCTTCGGTGCGCTCAAAGGTACAAGCTTCCTGGACAATCCAAGGGTCTTCTCTGTTACATCACTACCGATAGTGGTATTTTTTAGTATCGTGACTGCTTCCTACTGGGAAATTGCCAAATGATCGCCTCCGCTGTTTTCTCTCTGTTAGGACGAACCTTTCATATGTATATAAGGTTTCTTCTGCTGAGATCGGAGGCCATAGGGAGTTGAATGCTATTGGATTTGTTTACCATCTCGAGATCGATGAGAGATTACTCGGCAAAATTGTGTGTGCTTTCGTGAGTAGGTTGCGGATAAGAAAGTCTCCTGAAGCCTTCCAACGTCTCCGGTAAATGAGCTCACATTCATGGATGCATGCAGTAACCGATATCTGGCGAGAATCCTTCGTTCCATCGAAATTGACGCTGAAACTCGTCTGGGCTAATGAAAAGTAATTGTGAAATTAATTCGTTTTCGAAATACAACGGAAACTCGTCGGAAATAGGATTATGTGAAGGCAGTAATATTTGCATTCCGCTGAAGGTGGTTCAATATTCGTAGAAATATCTGAGCTTGATCGGTAAAATGTTTACCAATCGAGCTCAGATCAATTTGGCCAGTTTAGCTCTGTGTAGTAAGCGGGCAAACTCTGCCCACTTTCTCTGCTAGTTTGAGATTTCAGATCGATGTGAACCGATTCAAATCGACATTTCAATCGATTTCGCGTTGGTAAATCAGGCGACACGAGTCGGCTGGCTTAGAATGTTCAGATCGGTACGAGTTTATATCGATCTGAGTTCGATTGGTAAACCAAGTGAATGTTACCAAACGAATGGTTGATCTATTGACTGTTTTGCGTGTGATTTCCCTGACCGCGAATTGTCATATTTAGTTTCGTTCGTAAAGGTTTGATGGAATATGGGACCGCTCACTCTCGTGTATAGTTTGTAATGTCGTTGTTGTATTTTCTATGTCTTGCAAAATATACCAGTAATAAAACGAACATCCTATTATAATATTACGTCTGATTTGAATTAACCATGTGGTTGTTGGATGAATTTCAATCATATTTTATTGAAGTATTTCACCAACTGATTGGTTCCGCTCAGTGTGGTAAACGAAACGGGCTAGTGGGATCGATATGAGAAGCGGGCTAACTTGGCCGTTTTCTCTGCCAGTCTGAGATTTCAGATCGATATGAACAGATTCAGATCGACATTTCAATCGATTTCGTATTGGTAAACCAGGCGATCCGATTAGGCTGGCTAAGGATGTTCAGATATTTAAATATTTCACCAACTGATTGGTGAAATACTTAAATGTCGTAGGTTGTCGCAGGTTGTCATATAGGTTTTAGGTTCTAGTCACTCATGGGGTATATTTTTTTTATAGGCAAATCAGCTAAAATTTTAGTTTTATTTTTTAATTCAGCAGATGAAAACCGCATTCTGTTATGCTTACCGAGATTCGACATTCTTTTGCAGTAACATGTAGAAATTAAACTACAGGCCTATGTTTAGACTTGAGTTTTTCAAACACATAAGACACCAGACGGCCTAATACGCTGCCCTTGGGGCCCAGGGGCCTTCCTTATGGTCCCCATTTCCTTAAAAAAGCTTTACTCATCCCATGTGTGAAAGTTTCACTAAAATCGTTTCACTCGTTCAATACTTGATGCTTTAAAGAAAGCATTCATTTTGAACCTTGGGCCCTCTGGGGCCCCAGCGTGAGTTACGACCCCATGATTGTTGTACATTCAGTATAGGTATATTTTACGTTTTTCTAATACAGGAAAGAATTATCTTCCAGGGCCAATTTTTGGAGATAAAAGGGCCCACTTGGGCCCCAAGGCCCTTGTTCTATAGCCTATGCGTTAACCAAATTTTGTTTCAATCGATTCTGTGGTTTATGAGTGGTTGAGTAACAGACAGACAGACAGACACCACTAGATTTTTATATATTAGTAAGATTACCGCCATTGTTTTATGTCAGGATTTGATATAATTATTTTTTAACGAACTGAGGGAAGGGTATAATTATCTTCAGGCTTTAAACATTTAACAGTGTATATTAAATGCCAAATTAAGATAAGCATTTTGGAATATATTTGGTAAACAAGGTAAATAGCTGAAGTTTCCCCTGGCAACGGTACCACCTTCATCAAAATACGCCGGCTATGTGCTCCGAAGAAAACCGGAAGTCTGTTATTTAATCCCAAATACTCGTGTTATATTATCGATGGCCTGAACGGAAAAAAAAATTGGTAGGTGTCTCGATATCTAGTGGATGTTGTACAAGTTTTGGGCCAATATTATCCTGGTGGAAATTGAGATTCAAAAGTTCTGTGAAGAGATGCCATCGCAATGCCATTAAAACAATGTGTTTCGGCGTTCAAATCCATCATTTTTGAGCGGATATATCTTAGTTAAATAACCAATGACTTATTAACATTTTTGCTCAATTCGATAGAGGAAGTCATATTTTATAATATACGTTAAAATCTTGGTAGATCATCGGTTATGCCTAAAAAGAAGGTTTTTCATTAAGTAAAAAAAATATTTAGAAAATGCCGCGCCCCACGCCTTTTCCTTTTTGTCATGAATGACATATTTTTTTAATTAATTCTATTGAAAATAAAATTACTTTTAAAAGTGCTTTACTTTGTATGCTTATGTTATTCTCAAGAATGAGTGATTAATTTTTTAAGATCTTCATACTTTTGGGGCCTTGTTCAAATATGCCCGGAAATTGTCGATCTGCGAAAATAAGTTTTTACGTGACAGCATCGAAAGCCATTGATCGTACTCGTTGCAATAACTATGTTCTATCTAGAAGTTGTAATATCATAACCTAAGTGTCGTCGCGGTGCGAGAATTACAATCATTTCCTTACGATAAAGCTCGAATACGATACGTATGGATTTAATCCTGTCGTCCCATGAGATAAATCCTATAAATTTTGTGACTTCGATGAAATCGCTGCGATGGAAAAGTTAATACATTTAGCATCTACAAGATTTAGTCGGGTTTTATTTTTAGCATGTTTCGATTCCTCACATCTGATCCTGTTTCTTTAAGGAGAGGATACAGCGGAATCATTCACAAGGAAAACTCAGGGAATTTCTCCTTCTCGAATTTCCGCTTGAATGTTAATCACGCTACTAGTGAATGCGATCGTGAATTCATAGCCTCTTGTGTTATTTAGGAAAATTGCTCTAGGCGATGTCCCCTTCTTTGAAATTAGACATTTTTACGGTCGGTCACTGGGGAATACCCATTAAATGGCCAACCAAACGATAAACAGCTGTCCACCACCTTAAGTGATGTTTTCATCACCGTTAGGAAACTGTCTTCTTTAAGTGTTGTAACGTCGTGCCATGCCCTCAATAAAAGGCAAATGCATTGAATTTTGTTTAACATTCGTGGCTTCGTTATTTTTTACTTTTTCTTCATTGTGTTGATGGTTATTTCGTTCTTTTTGTTTATTAATTACAAGCGGAAGGTACCCGTTGAAATTCAACGGGTGTGAAAAACATTGAACCTATTTTACTATTAAACCCACCTAAGCCTGAAAATTACTGTCAGCATGGTCATTTGAGGATCAAATTCCTGGTTGTCAAGGGAATATGCCCATGTTGATTTCAGAGAAAAATGTGAGATTTTTCAGCTGAAAACTGATTTTTATACAAATACGAAGCTTAAAAGAAAATCGATTGAAATAATTAGAAACCTCATTTATTCAACCATCCGATAACAAAATCCCAGCCCTCTGTCTTGCGTGAGAGGACCTTTAAAAAGCAAAGAATGAAACCTTTGCACTGAACCCAATGCTTAGCATGGACACCAGACGCCTTCAGGGGCATTTAAATGCAGCCTAACAACCATGGGGCTGTTTATCGGAGCTACAAGTCTACAAGTTACAAGTCACGTGACCACGTTCACAAGCCCGATGGGTTACTCAGATACACCGATGACTTCTAATAGTCCATAAAAAGGCGGGCCTATTCAAGACCGTACATAACGTGTATTTTGATGATTACAATACATTTGGGGCGTGCACCTTGCAATATTTCCTATTAAAAAGTTAGTGCAATGTTTTTGAGTGATTGAATACGGGCTGGAAAGTAATTTAATGTCAAAACTTACCATAAAAGTTCCCGAGCGAATGCGAGTTTTCGGGTTCACCTAACATCATTAGATATAATCGTTTATTTCGACGTATTTCTTGTAGGATGAACTGTAAATGGTAGTTATTAATAAACTTTACATTTCAAGATATCATGGTTAGTTGATTTTATCTTTATTGAACCACTATTAATGGCGTTACAACGTAATATCACAACGAAACTTCATGGTAACATACCGTATGAAGGCGACAATAACATTTATTGTAACTTACAGTTCGTATTTATCGTTATTAATGATTATATTACTCAACAGAAACGAATTGGTAAATAGTTGTTTATTACTAATAAGTTAAAGAGTGGGAAACATCAGGATATTTAATTATTTTCTCTCGACTGCTGTGCCGTCGTGAATTTCGCCCGAAAAACAATTTAATCTCTTATTACGCGCTAGCCGACTTTCATTTGTTTGTTGATTTGTTTTTCGCTATTGCATTTTGACATTGCACTAACTTTTGAATGGGAAATATTGCAAGGTGCACACCCCAAATGTATCGTAATCATCAAAATACGAGTTGTGTACGGTCTTGATAAGGCCCGCCATTTTTTTGAACTAGCAGAAGTGTTCGGTAAGGTAGGTAAGGTATATCTGAGTAACCCATCCGCCTTGTGAAAATGGTCACGTGACTCGTAACTTGTAGCTCTGGAAACAGCCCCCAGATATATTTTCTATCTACATGCCAAATTTCAGCTCAATCGTTCCAGTAGTTTTTGTGTGATGGAGCAACAGACCTACATACACCATTGATTTTTTTATATATTATTAAGGATAATTTCCTTGATGTTTTGTTTATTATTGAATGCTTGTCTTTTGGAAGTTGTCGTTAAGAAGTAAGAGGGGATTTTTGTGAGAGAGGCTGCAGAGAGAGGACGAGAGATGATGGTGTTCTCAGATGAAGAGTTGTCTGGTTATTACAAAGTGTCTTGAACTTTGCATATCAAAAAATTAGTTGAAAAACGTCACTACTCAGTGTCGAACTAATGCGTAACCGTATAGTAATGTGTGCCGTATTTTCCAGAGCTGTATAAGTTTATAAATTGTCAAATACCAGAATAAACCCTCACTGCTCACCTTATCCGATAATTTATAAATTGAAGCTCACAATTTATAAATTGTCGTTAAATATTTTTCGAAATAAACTTGAACACTTGAGGTAGTTTCAGTGAGATAATTCCCTAGTCATAATGGAGATCATATTCAAATTATGCGATACGTTTATAAATTGTCGTTAAATATTTTTCGAAATAAACTTTAACACTTGAGGTAGTTTTAGTGAGATAATTCCCTAGTCATAATGGAGACCATATTCAAATTATACGATCAACTATACAGCAGCTGTAGGCAGCATGAATTAAATGTTGTAATGTTAAAGATACAATTATTTACTTTTATGAGACTGAAATTCTGAGTTATTGATTAAAAATATCTATGTAGGTCTGTAACTTATCTAATTTTTCTCACGCGGTACGCTTTTAAGACCTTATAAACAGAAGTTTTTTGTAAATATGAAAAAATTACTGCCGTGACAATATGATTTATTTCCAAAAATAGCTGAGATAACATTCTAACGACACCCTGTTCATTTGCTAAACGAGATGTAACTGCTTGAAATTCCTCATTTTTTGAAATTGAGGTCTCTCTGCCGTGAATACACGTACAATGTCCCATGCAGAAGGGCGAGTATTTTTCGTCAAGAACGTCGGAAAGTAGTTCGGTAAGGGGCTAAAATGTGGGTATCTTAGTAAGCGTGAGATATTTTTCTTTAAAATGAGAGCAAATTCATTTAATACTAGGTGAAATGATATTTCTCTCAAAATACCTGAAGGTATTTTATTTAATGTTTATGACCCAGGTTTCAACGAGTAAATTTCAAGAGGCAACAGGCTTTCTTTATCATTTCATCATCTTGAAAGTTAAAATTATCTGTTAAAACCTTATTTTTGGGTGCATTAATGAAAAACATGGAAAATAGTACTTGAGTGGGTACACGTGAGTTTCTCTTTAGATTTATATTTATTCCCGAATTGAGACTTCGGAAGAATTTCTTGTTTCTTTGTTGCAGTCTGCTCCGGTAGTCTTTTAAACCGTTCTTAATCACTTTTTGATACCAATTTTCTCCATTTGAGATTATTCGTGTGAAGCTTCTCTCTGGTTGATTATTTACGTTAAGTTGTTTCGCGCGAAATCGAATAGGAAGTATCAATACGTCAATTATTTCGTCAGTTTAGGGAAATGACGTGCAAATCTTCAGCCTCTTCCTCTTCCGCGTACTTCAATGAGTTTCTATTCTTTTAAGTGGTCGATTATAGTTGCATAAGCTTTGAATTTTTCGGCCCTTTTCGTCGGTCAAATTTTTCTTCCGCTTTGTACTGGTCGTCGCCAGTTATCAGTGCATTGAAAGGAAATCAGCGGATTGCTGGAGCATGTTGAATTACTTTGGGTGGAAAGAGATATGCTTAAAGTAGAATATGTTTCAACGAGTTGAAAACAAATAAAGGAAACAAAAAATATGTGCAAAATACGATATTCTTTTGTTGAATCGTTTCGGAACCTCAATTTCAAAGAAAGAGGGCACGAAGATTGTTTTTTTAGCTGTGGGTTCATAAAATTGTCACGAAATAGCTGGATTGATTATTATCCGACAAATTTGATCATCCATTTATTAGGGCTTAAACAAAGATGTGGAAATTCAATTTTGTAGACGTGATAATTGGGATCCTTCTGGGAAGTGGCAGGGTATTAAAATTTCCTTTCTTCTTCATTTTTATTTTGTAATCATGATGCTAAACTGGCTATCGATCTAGCTCTCGCTTAATTTGGTTACTAGCCCGGTGTACTTAACTGTGAGTTGAATTTGTTATTTACTGTATTTGACGCTTTAAGTTTCGTATTTCCTCTCGTATCACTAGATGGGCTTCTCAAGTAGTTGAGATATCTTCAGATTGAATGGGCAAGGCGTTATTTTTATGTCACTTATCTCGCATTTTTTTCCGGAATGAATGGTTTCTTTATCTATTTAACCAGAATGTTCGGTGGATATTTTCTCGTCTCGTTGTATGGAATTGATGATTGATTGACGAAGTTTATGATAAAATTATGTTTTCTCGTATGCAAGGGCGCGATTAGAATTTTTTGCGTTGGCTTTTATGTCGGCGCGAGTGAAGTATTAATTAAGACAAATATAAATGAAAAAACGTTGTTCATAAGGCGACTGGAAGTGCTTAACAGTACCTCACAGATGAGCAATTTTTTTTCTGGGAGATATGAGAAACCCTATTGTTTTTCGAAAGTTTAACCAAATGGTGATGATGAAAACAAAATATCTAGAAGTAAGTGTCACAAATGTGTGAGAATTCGTTTATTTATCATAGGAGTTCATGCACCAAGTGCTTTTGCTATGTCACTCTCGTGCAGCGTTTTTGATTTGTCATTTCTTTAGCAGGGAAGCTCTCGGTATTCCACGAATTCCTCTTTACCCCTGTTTTAATAATTTCGGGAGCTAATAATCAATGAAGGATACTCCTCATTTGCCTTTCGGATATTGTAAAAGAGTCATTTTTGTAAGATTTAGAAGGTTTAAATGAGCGGAATCTATCTCGAGCGCTGTAACACTTAAAATTTTACGCGATGGTTACTCATAGACCCTAAAACTTCACCATAAATCATTCACATTCTTAAAGAATATTTAGTTTTGACTTTTTCAATGGAGAATGTGTAATTATTATTTTGGTGTGCATAATATTAATGTGCATTTTGCACATTTTAAATGAACGGGATCTGTTTTACACGAATATTTACACCACGGGATTTATTCACTTAGCCATAATGTCCTTTCCTGATTGTTTTTTCATCATCCAGTGATGGTAACTACCATCCAAGTAATCAGTAGAAGCCATGAAAGGCGTGTTTCATTAATTTCTTCTTCTTTTATACGTTTTGTTCATTATTGTAAACTATCTATCGATCTAGCTCTCGGTTAATTTGTTTACCAGCCCGGTTTACTTAACTATGAGTTGAATTTGTTACTTACTGTAGTTGATGCTTCAAGTTTCGTATTTCCTCTCGTATCCGTAGATAGACTTCTCGAATGGTTTGAGGTATCTTCAGATTGAATGGGCGCGGCGTTCTTTTTATATCACTTATCTCGCATTTATTTTCGGAATGAATGATTTCTTTATCTATTTAACTAGAATGTTCGTGGGATTATTTCTCGTCTCGTCGTTTTCTTGGAAGCCACCACCATGTATATTTCCTTAGCAGCTGTAAAACCGAGCAATGGTGCCAACCTCTATCTTTTGAGCCAAAACGTTTTTCCCTCAATGATCACTGACTATTTACTACTTCGTTAACGGGAGACCTAAGACTAAGACCCCCACCAATATTTGCGGAACACTTGTTATGACGCCATTATCACGTAACATCGAACTGTAAATCACCTCCGGCCGCCCCAGATAATTAATCTTTTTCTCCTCTTCAAGGCTGACTTGAGTACCCTCCCACTTTTTCGAATATTTTCCCCACAGCCACAAAGGCACTCCTTTTCAGTGTTTAATCAGGTTGCGTGATAGCGGCTTCGGTAATTCCTCTACCAAGCGATTTCTAGGCGACTACTCGTGTTGGTTCTGGGAAATAATGAGTCAATATATCACGCGAGCCTTACAGCCATCGCCAATAATTTTTTTCTTGGGTCAACCCTGCTAGGCCGATTGCGGAGCGAGTTTTCAGCTTGTGCGGTGGAATTGGACTTGACGGCTGGCGATGAAGTGCCTTTTCTGTAAATATACCTCCTGTAAAAGTTCCCGACGCAGTCCTGCGGGTCAAGGAGGGGAATTGGCGGGGGTGGAGGAAAATGACGGGAGGGGAAAAGAAAGTGATGCAACGAAACAGAGTGAGGAAGTGGGACCAAACTATTCCACGAAAAAAGCAATAGGTACGTGTAAGATAGCTTAGTGGACTAATTGTTAAAAATCACCCCTTGCCAGGAATTTTACCTGGGAACTTATCTTGAGGTCTCAGCGTAAAATGAGTCGAAACCGAAAGGTAGGTAGAGGTGATTTGTCTCACTTCCCGCAGCGCTGGTGTTTGCAGCAAAAAGAAAAGTTTCCGGGCTGACCCTTCCGCTCTAAACAACCTTCCATCCCCATTTCGCCGTATTTTGAAATTTTCGCAGCCCACGTCCCAAAATCGTCCATTGCTAAGCGCCAGGAACTGTTGCAAGAGCTGGAGTGTTCTACCCTTGCCTCATCTAACCTGACATCCATGTTAAAGTCGCCGTCCTTAAATATTCATATCCACCACGATAGCGAAAATAAGAACCTAATTTCTTTTCTCTCTATTGCATCATAAAATTGACCATCCAAAATTGTAAATCAAAAAGTTGTGATACTCTTCCAGACTTTTTAATACATTTTCCTGTATTAGTATGTTGATAGAAACGAATCAATAATTGACGACAATTGCGGAAACCATTTCTCGGGACTCAGTGGAATGTACCTGTGACCCTTAAAATTCTTGTTAGTTTTATGTTTTTAAGGACTATTTTCAGGTAGTGCTGAAATTCAGAGAATCACCTCCCTTTTTTCTACACTCTCAGGGTCCTTTCTGCCTTTAGAATTTCCTTTTTCGCCTCAGCATGTGATCTACCTTTCTTCATGCCGTCCTTGAAACCTCTTCTCTTTCTTCCCTTTCCTCGCTTCCCAAATATCCTTCCCTTTATCAATCTTGACGTGACTCGTCTCATATTTCTTCCTCGAGGCACCTACCCTCCTTACTCCGGATTTCATTCGGGCGTATCCTTTCCTCAGTCACCATACTAGGCACTTCCTGGATCGTCTTCCTTTCCGTCCACCTCACCTTCGCCATCCTTCTCCACACCCACATCTCAAATGTCTGCAGCCTGTTCACGTCCTCCCTTCTGAGGGTCCACGTTTCTGCTCCATACAACGCTACGCGCCATATCAAGGTCTTCACTTTTTTAAAGACTTACCCAAGGTCCTTGTCATCTGCTTCCTTCAATTACTAAACGCCTCCTTATCTAACGCTATTCTCCTCCTAATTTCTTTGGGAAACTATAAGTAGCATATTTTGCTTTACACAGTTTTGTACACATAGGTTCTTGGCTCCCGACAAAACGGTTACGGTACATAATAATTTTCTTCCACTTTCTTGAGTTGGTTGATTACATCATATACGAGGGCTGTTCATAAAATAACGGGAAAATTTGAATAATAATTATTTTAGATCACGTAAACAACTTATTGGTTCATGTATCCTTTTATGCACCATCCTTAACTAGAGATATATCTTTTCCAGGTGTGTTTCTACTTCGCCATACTGTCCTGGACTGCCTCCTTAGATCTTACCTCCCTTTCCTGTGCGATACTTTCTTTAATGTCGTCAATGGCGTCAAAACGACGTCTTCGAAGTACTAATTTTAATGACGGAAATTTATGGTTCACACAGAGGTATGCAAGGTGATTGGGGATGCTAAAATAGGACAGTTATCTGATATTTTTCTCAATTCTCACGAATTAAAAAGGATAAGCGGCCGGCGTGTCGTGGTCGAAGAGGTTCTTTCTGCTCGGCTGCAATCAAACGAGGAACAAACTTCTGCAACCCGACGCACGTTCCATTTTTTCGGTCAAATGGTCATTATATGACCCAATCAAATTTAAAACTTCCCAGCAAGATCTCTGGCAGTCATACGATGGTTAGCGCGTATCTGATCCTATCTTTCTGAGTGATACTGCCATCAGTTGGTATCGAAGGCATTCCTAGTTAAGGGCCTTCTTGTACTGATTGACTACCAATTTGAATCGGGGAAACCAATAATAACACTACGCACGACTAAGAGCAATATTTTTGTAAGCCTTCTCCAAAATTTTGAAGTTTTGCGTAAAACATTTCCAAAGTTACACGTAAAATTTCATGTTGCAAAGATGTTTCCCAACACTCGGGAAATGGAAAAATCGCCACAGCGACTAAAATAGCTTCTACTTAAAGAGGAAATAGAAAAAATCTAAACAAGATTTAAAGAAACGGAAAGTCACTGCTACTCGAGAGGAAGTGAAGAATGCAGCGCTGCCAACCAGACGTTGCTCGAACATACCGTTACCGCACAATAAAAAAATTCCCGTTTCTTTTTTAACTGCCATCGTATGTGATAACATTATCGTTTTTGAGAAATCTGACAGGACCAACAATACGCCATTGAGGGACGCCGGATGTTGTTCTTATCGTGTCGGAACAGGATGGGAAGTAAATGGGGTGATAAGGGCTATCATTCGCAGTTTCCAGCCGTGAAGTAGTTTTTTTGCCCAAAGAGGTGTGCTATTTGTCCACCTGTCGAAGTGTAGTTTTTCTTTCTCGCGAGACTGCATCTATTTAGTATAGGTGGCGAGTGAAGCGCTTTGTCGGCGCCTCTCAATGGATTTCCCACTCGCCTTCCGGCTGCAGAGGTGAAACGAGCGATAGCGATCGTCTGGGCCAATGAATCCTGCTTATCTCTCTGCGGGGATCATGTTCCGTGCTCATCCGCCTGAGATCGCTCCGTTGTTGCCCTTCAGATCGTGCATCAAGCCGTCCTAGGGCCGATAGCGTCCTCTCTCGTTTCCTAACTGTAGCATGCCTTTCGGTCATATACTCTTCGAAATTAACCCGATCTCCCGTCCCTTGTGGTGCCTTATTGCTTCTTGCTTGCACCTGCTTGATTCGCGAACAGCCGTCACCACCTCCTAGTTTCTTGTCCTGCCTATCGTCTATAAAAACTCACAGTCTCTTCTTATATTCTTGGCATCTAATTTTTGCGTCGTTTGATGCGATATTTTCAGTTGCACCTAAGAGATACCTTGCGTCCCACATCATGCAAACAAAACATATGCGGCACAGCGTTAAAGGAACTAGGTTTTGTTAAGCATATAATAGTAAGGTCCTGGGATGAAAAAGTTAAGTAGAGATGTTACTTCGCTCTAGTTGGGCCACCCCTCGAATTCTATACGAGCATTTGGGACCCTGGTAATAAAGATTTAACCAAAAAAATAATAAAAAATAGAGAAATGCAGCACGCTTTGTTAAAAACTACTGCGAGCGAACATATAGTGTCTCTCAACTTTTACAGGGATTAAGGAGGGACCCCCTAGAGACTCGAAGGCTCCACGCTAGGCTTAGCTTGCTTGAGAAATTCAGAACTGGTGTGTTTCAGAGCGACGTAGAGAATATTTTCATGAAGCCTCACTATATCTTTAGGTCTGAGAGGAGTGATAAAATAAGAGAGGTACATTGCCGAACAGATAGGTACAAGAACTCGTTCTTTCCGCCCACAATAAGCAACCACAATGAAAACTGAGCTCAATTTAATACACTCCCGTAACTAACGTCGCCATTTCACCTCCCAAATACATTTTTACACGGCTGGTGATGTAAAATCCCCTGCCACGCGCCCGTGCGGCGGCTCTCAGGGTAGTATGTAGATGGTTGGTGTATGCGTAACCAGGCATACACCAACTGTCAAACACTCTAGCATTGAGTTTTTACATATGGGACTCCTGGGATAATGTAATTTGAATTTTAACGAACTACACTGTGAAGCTACGTCTACGTACTACCCTGCGAGCCACCACGAGGGTGTGTGGCAGGGGGTGAAGTTCACCAAACATGCACTATAGACATGCAACTAGGATATTTATTGAAGGCATGCTAAATAATAGGGTTACATGGTTAATATCTACACAATAAGAAAGGGATTATGATTATTATTACTATTTTATTAATATTATTATTATTATTACTACAGACTACTCTAAATATATTTCACCTACCTATCCCTTTGCTACGCTGCCTATTGTTCTCTCTTATAGTACGCGGGAAAAATGACATTTTAAATCTATCGGTACGACAGTCTATCTCTCTAATCTTGTTAATATGAACGTAGTTGGCGGAGATTTCACGTACATTAGGGTGGGTTGTCACTAGCAAGTTACATCCTCAAGTTTCTTCTGAAAAAGCTTGAAATACCCTGAGAGAAGTTACTCTGAGTAAGCAAGTGGCTATTTTTTCGAAGTAAGTGTCTTATATCGATGAATTTTACACTTTAAGTCGAGATATAAAAAAATTCCGAACTTTTTTTCCCCATATTTTCTTCAGCACTCAGCAAAGCCGCGTCAGTGGAAAGCTTTAACCTCATGTTGCTCGTTTCTATTCTCTCTATCCAATTTTGCAATAGTATTTCCGGCGATTTTTCTCTTCTCACTTGCAGCATTTGTCAAGTTACCGAGAGTCTATGAAATGAATATAGTTTGGCGTAACTTATCGGAATCTATTCATAATGATGAACGATAGCGCAAAGATGATAAATGATGACGATATCACTATGAGTTGGCAATTCATTTTAATCAACTGGTATTCTGCCTACTCGCAGGTCCCTAACACCAAAGCTGATTCCAGTTCGTCCTTTTCCGGGCCTTTTCCTTGGTTTCCTTTAACTTCTTTTTATCTTCACTTCGTCTGTCATTTTCAGCCTTCATCTTCGTCTTCTCTTTTCTCCCTCCATTGTTCCCTCGACTGCTGTATTTAGGATTCCCTTCCCTCTTAAAAGATGTCCCATCCAGTTTCCCTTTCTCTCTTCTGTATTGTTTTCAGACGTGCTCTTTCCGCCTGTCTAAAGTTCCTATCCACACACGTATAAATGTCTTTAACTGAGGGTATTTGTTTTTGTCTTTCTTTGTTGCTAAGCTCCATTTATTTTCTGACTTGAACACAGTCATTTGTTAATTTACTCTCTCCTATTTTATTGTATCTTATTATTGCTCTAGGGGACCTTACCCAGAGTATAATAAAGGTTTATTCTTTTCCATTCTTCATCATATCCCCATATTCCGTCGATGCATGTTCTCTCCCTCCCTCAACCCTTGATGTTGTAGATTTCCCCTTCTTACGTAGGGTGTAATGGTCCATTTACAAGATTCTTGATTTAATGATGAATATTGAACTGAGTTCAGGATGCTTAAAATGGTATCGAGAAATGGTTGTTATCATATGTGATGAAAATCAAATTCTAATATCAGTGCTGAAAATAAAAAATGAGTAGCGTGCTTATTTTCCATCAGATTCTTGAATCTAACGATCAGTTACATCTAAGCTGGGAGGTCGTGTGTTTCGAGGAAATACCGGTATTGAGACTAATATTTATTCTTACTGAAGCATTCTACCAGTGAAGGTAGGTTGGCATACGTGAAGAACGGTAGAAAAAGTTTAAACATCTTACAAATTAATGATGTTCGGTGGGACAGTGGACGAGCTTAGCTGGAATGTTTGTGAACCTGCGAGCAGGTATAACAGTGAAATTTTTGGTAATTACCTCAATTTTGACGAATGGAGCGACTATTTTGCTGGTGGAAGTTTCCCATTCTCATTTCGACACCGTAATCGTTTATAAACTATTACTTACTACACACAGATATATACATATATATATATATATATAAAATTGCTCTTAGGATCACTCAAGTGACGAATATATAAAAACAGTTTGCCTGAGGAAGGCAGACGATAAACACAGAGAAACAAAAAATGAACACACAAAGTTTCTTAATATTTCGGTGGCACTAGCACCTTGGTCGCAAGAGCGAAGAAGACACTTCTCTTCGCTCTTGCGACCAAGGTGCTAGTGGCACCGAAATATTAAGAAACTTTGTGTGTTCATTTTTTGTTTCTCTGTGTTTATCGTCTGCCTTCCTCTGGCAAACTATATATATATATATATATATATATATATATATATATATATATATATATATATATATATAGTTCTTGCGAAGATTCCACGAACGTGGCAAACAAAAAACTTCGTCACAGGGTGACACTAAACATAAAACATAAAAAAGCAAACTCACGAGTTTAAAATTTTCGGTGGGTCGCCCGCACCTTCGTCAGTGATAGAATGAGGATTGAGGAGGAAGAATCGTATAGGAAGGGCGGTGAGGGGAAGGAGCAGGTAGGAGGGGTGGGGAGGGATAGATAGGTATATTAGTGGGCACTCACTGAAAGGCGATCCATGGCGACACCGGTGTCCACTGCTCTCGGCAGCTGAGTTGTGATTTTCTTCCGCTGAGGAAGGGTTCTCACCCGGAAGCTTGGTCGAAGAGCTTGGTTCATTACGTTAAAAAGCCCTTGAATATCATCGCGATTTCCAGCTATGACTGCGATGTCATGAATAAATATGATATAATTAATAAGCACCTTGAAGTAATTGTAAAATGATACACCCGAGAAGAATTACACTGATATACAAGTTGCAAACTCAATAAAAATTTTAAAAAAACATAGCAAAGGAAGAGGGAAGGTAGTTGGTGTCAATCATTGTAAACGTATAAAATACATTATAAAATTACGAACTGCGGTATGTGAAACTGTGTAAATTCAATGTGACAGGCATATATTAATTCCAATAATCTTGGGTAAGGATGTGAAGATGAGGCTGGTGAAGAGCTTGATATGGAGCGTAACGTTGTATGGGGCAGAAACGTGGATCCTCAGAAAGGAAGACTAGAATAGGCTGCAGGCATTTGAGATGTGGGTTTGGAAAGGATGAAGAAGGTGAGGTGGACGGAAAGGAAGACTAACGAGGTGGTACTTGATTTGGTGGGCGAGGAAAGGGAACTTCTGAAAAATACCGGAATATGCAGGGTAGGTGGTTTGGAGGATGTAATAAGGGGCGATGGGTTGCTCAAGAATGTGATAGAGAGTAGGTTGTTGGTCCAGCGGGGAAGAGGAAGGAGGATAAGTTTCATGGACAGGATGAAGAATGGAGATTGTATGCTGAGGCGAAAAATGATTTACTAGAGAGAAAGAGGTTCCTGAAAGTGTAGAAAACCGGGAAGAGATTCTCTGACATTCGACAAAACCTACCGTAACCGGTAGAATACTTAAAAACTGATTTTTTATCAAGTTCATAAGTTGATGACGGAGGAAGTAATTAACTTATTCTAAGCTGGAATGAAAAAGGTCTATCTCAAAGGGTAGGGAACTAATTTCACTTTCTATCGTGCTCTTAGAGCTGTGGTGCATGTAATTGACCCGAGAGAAACCTCTCCAAAGAGGTTTCCTCTTATGAGTGAATCTCTTTAAGGGATTAGCTCCGTCTACTTAAAACTCATACGATAGTCACTCTTGATTTATTGGCTTCCGGATGAGATTTCGGCTCCCGGAAGAAGAGCATCGATCGCGTTTTAATCTCAGATACGCCAATTTGTTCTTCTCCCTCCTGAGAAAATGAAAAAAAAACAACTAATGAGAGAAAGGAAAATGCCGATCCCGCGTCTTTATTGCCCCATCAGAGGGAAGTAACCGGAGCTGAAGAGGAAGGAAGGGAAATAGCCTCCGTCCTACCGAGGGGGAATTGATGGGCGTGTCCTGTGCTTTTTTTCTTTTACCAATCCCCTTGAAGAAGATGTCGTGCGGGAAGGAATTAAGGCGTTCCGCGGGTAAACTTGAGTGGATGAGGACGCCAGACGCGTCGCTCAGTGGGGGAGTGAAGGAGATTATTAGCCTCCTCTCCTCCTCCCTATCAGGTCTTTCCAACACCGTATCAGTCTTCGTCCTTCAAACCCCCCCTGCCATACTCGGATGGGATATAACAATAACAATAATAATAAATAATAAGCTCGGCCATTATGACGGCAATGAAACCCGATGTTTGCCGAGGACTCGGAGGGGAATGTTGCGAAAGTAATAATTTATTTACTTTCCAGAGTACAATTTTCAAATAACAATTTCTTGGTACATTAAATAAAAAAACTTAAGCTAGCCTATAAGAAAAAACTGAGATATACGACTACCTTCACAGTAATTATATGCTATGACTTAATAGGAGTATAATACGCTTAACCTTATCAATAAATTATCATCCAAAATTGTAGACAAAATATGATAATCATATTACTCAATATTATTAAATAAATATTCTGCATATGGCTGAGTGAATAACCATTGTATAACCATCTTAATTTAAAAAATACTTCTAGCTATTGTGCTAACTCGTCGTAGAATGTACTCTTTTGGATCCATGTCTAAGAGACATCGTTTAAAGAAAGTTTTTTTTGGTTTTAAAGTGTGAAATGGTATATATCGTAAATTATAATGTGTTCTTCGCGAAGCTTCATGTCATAACCATCATTATGTCATGCAACTGTGCCGTGCCGTATGCATGTCAAGCCACCTCAAGGGTGCATATATAGTGCGGTGAGCCATCACTGGCATGTGCTAAATTTTAGCATCGTGAAGTTAAATATTTTTTTAAAGCAAAGGTTTTGGATAAGGTTGAATAAATTAGCTCTGAGGGATAATATGAGGTATAGATTAAAAATGTGTCTCACATTGGATGGAGTGAGAAATCTGACGGTGAAAGTTCCTATCGCATACAATAGTATGCCCAATAACTTAAAAAAATCTAACTTAAATGAGTGAAGTTAATATAGGACTTTAAGAAATGGCTCTTAGAATGCAAAATAATATGGATTTAGAGATTGTTCCAAATTTTTTTTACCGTATGAAATTATATCGACATGACTTCGGAGACAATAAAGACTTATGAGATCAAAATGGGAACCTCCTGACAAGCTATATAAATAGCTAAGCAGGATCCATTCTGGATGGATATGTTGTATTATTACTTGTGGTTAGGTTTTTGTGAAGGATAATGTTGATACAATCTAGTGATGATGGGATACAATATAATTTACGAAGACGATTTTATGTGTTATATTTAAATGATTATAAATGTAAATGTATCTGTGCACAACTAAATAAATTTAATTTTGAATATTAAAACAATGAAAGATACGACTTCAGGCTCGTTGGCAATAGTCTGCAAGTATTCGTCTGGAGCTCATATTTTTTTTAGAGGTTGCTAAAGACATTATTTGTGTTTCTCTATTTTTCCGGTAGATACACGCACATGTGTGCTAGACTTAAACAGGAAAAATGCAATTTAGCACTCCGTAGTAGTTACGTAAAGCCTGAATCACACGATCATTTTTTCCGTCCCTTTTAAGGGATAGCTCCAATGATAGCTTTTCAGGGACTGTGACAATTATAGCTCGAGCTATCATTTTCTGAATCACACGGTCATTTTGGCCGTCCCTTTTTCCATCATTTTTTCCGTCCCTTTTCGCATCATTTCAATGTTTACTACTCTCATTCCATTGAAAGCCGAACGTGGCGTTAGAGTCGCTCTTTGCGGCCGAGCACTCTGATTGGCTAAATGGTGGTCAGCGATGCCTCCAGGGACGGAAAAAGGGACGTGCCCAGGGATGGAAAAAGCTATAGGGATCCCTATCGCTGGAGCTATCCCTGACTTTGTTCGAGTCACACGATCATTTTCGAGCGATCATTTGAGCTATCATTGGAGCTATCCCTTAAAAGGGACGGAAAAAATGATCGTGTGATTCAGGCATAAGTTAGCATCAGGGAGAAAAAACTATTTAGATACAGCACGTTTCGGCAAACTTAGGTAGTGCAGACCCCGGCGGCGGCGATCAATGGGTATGATTATTTCATTTGATTCTGGTGGTTCGGCCCCTGAGAAACCTGATGACAAGTCTTTGGGTTCCAAAAAAAAGGAACATACGCTCTTGAAGAAAGGAGAAAGCATAAAAAATGCGATAAGTTGGCAAATGGAGTAAAAAAACATCCGTCGCAAAAAACCATGACCTACCGTCTTCTAACGAGATTGATATTTCAAGTGGGGGCCGAGAAAAAATCGATTATCTCCTAAGAATTTTATGCATGATTTTTAGAATCACTTGGCCATCATGGAAAAATTTTATTTCAATTTTATTGATAGCGTGCGTCGTTATACATTGAGGTAGATGTAACAACGATGTCCACTTCCAACAGTCTATTCAGATACTTCAGCACATGCATGTAGGTCTACAAAGTACCCTGCAAACGAACTCAAAAGTCTCTATGTGAGGGTGTAGGTATCTACCAATAGACGCTACACCATGCTCCATTAATCTCGATGTAACGACAAAGTAAACGAAACTATTACTCAATGAATCATTGGCAAAAACGTGCAAATGCCTTTCAGGGTTTAAAATATCATCAACACTATAAAGTTTAATCATGTTAATAATATGATAAAACTATCATTATTTGAGTTTTCCTCAACTACATAATTGGACGGAGGTAAAATGTATACCCAGTAAACTGGCGAAGCGAGCTGTCAGTACAACGTATTAGTTTAAGACACTAGCGATAGAGAGCATCTCGACTATAACTGAAAAATCACATTACGAGAAAACTCCACGAGTACAAATATATTATGACCTAGGTTTCGCTTATTACGGCGACATCAGGTACAGTACAGAATCTTCAAAATTTGTAGCCAATCAACTGATCTGCTACACTAGCTGTCGACGAACCGAATCATCAGTGACGGCTTTTATGGTCTCTTATCGTACGCACTGCTAAAAACCTGCAAATTACTTGCAGAATCTGAGATTTCACATACATTCACTGCACACTAGGTGAGATACCCATCGCTTTGCGAGATTCAGATTAAAAGGTTATCACGGGGAGAAATCTGGGAGGAGTTGGGACAGGGTCGTGACTTTTTGTCATCACTTCACCCTTCTCTATTATCAAATCTGATTGGAAGCGACACCCCGCTGTCCTTAGTCCCCTTTTTTCTTCTTTACTGAGCGAGTTTCCTCTTATTTCTGCCCTGTTGGGCGTGGAAGGGAAGAAGACTCGGGTGTGTAAGAATGGCGCCTTGGTCGCATGGCTGAGATCATTGGGTTTTCGGAGCGGGGTATAAATAAACCTTTCCTCTTCTCCATGTCCCTCCTCTGCGGGAGAGATAAGGGTTTTTGTGTGTGGGCTGCATTTTCGGGGGAGGGGCGGTCTTTCGTGGGGGCACGTATCACGCGAGGTCCATATATTTCAAAAGGGGGGTGGGGAGAAGGGCAAGGGAGGGGCTGAGACTTATTTGCGGGGGCCGCGGCACCTCATCATCATCATCTGGTGTTCTGTCTGCTGACAGGTCCCGTACACCACTGTCGTCTCCATCCGCTTCTGTCCCGAGCTTCCTTCTTTGTTTCATCGTAGATGATGTTCTTCACCTGATCCACCAATTTAATTTTTCTCCTTCCTCTCTTTTTCTTTCCTTCAATTGAACCTTCAAGTGCCACAGTTATAATACTTTTCCCTCTCATCACATGGCCCAGCCAGTTTCCTTTACTTAATTTCCTTTAGGAGCGATCTTCCTTCTTTAACTTTGCTCAAAACCTCTTCATTTCTCATCTTATCTAACCATCTTACTTTTTCCATCCTTCTCCGCACCCACATTTCATTAGCTTCTATTCTATTCCTTTCCCTCTTACCTAATGTCCACGCTTCACATCCATACATGAAATCGCTCCATGAATAACATTTAGCTAGTCTCTTTCTCAGCTCCAGATCCAGGCTTTTATTGCATAGCAAGTTTTTCTTCTGGATGAAGGCCTCTTTTGCCATTGCTATCCTTGATTTTATTTCTGCAATACTTCTCCAGTCGTCTGTCACCATCGTTCCTAGGTACCTGTAGCTTTTCACTTTTCCTATTACACCTTCATTTATTTTCACACTCGTATGATTTTCACAGTTTACTGGCATCACCTTTGTCTTTCCTAGGTTTATCTTCATCCCATATTCCTTCATCCCTTCTTCCAAAACCTTAATCAACCTTTGAAGTGAATGCGGCCCCTCACTGCCGGGTTTTTACCTTTGCGGTGATCCGTGAGGGTGAACATGCTGAGTCCTTTCCGTCTGAATGCCGACGGGATTGCGTGAACTATAATTCCGGTTTCCCATGATAATTGTGAGTTGCGTATAGTCGGATGTGCTTGCAATCTTTTCAGGATTATGTTTTTCGTAGCCGTGCATTAGTGCAAACAGCGCAGCCTAAGAGGATTGGGTCGGTGTGGAAGACGAGCAAACACGTTCATTTTTGGGAACTCGTTAGCTCTGGACCGGTACTTTTTGCAACTCGTTCATCTTCTCTCGTTCACCGTTCCTTTTTTACTGGTGGCCATGTACTTATTTTTATTTTCAATATGTTCTTGATGTTTAAAAAAAAATTAAAAAAACTTGAAATACTTATTACACCGTAATGATAGCGTTCAAGAATGTTGGATGAAAGGATGGAAGGTAATATCACCTACTTTTACATGATTTCGTTATTAGGTTTCATTTATATGAAGAAAAAAGTACTGCTAATAATACCGCTAGCATCAGCAGATGAGTTGGAAGTAGGTAATGACGGACCGAAAGGAACGATGGACCGAAAAGAACAAAGGACTTAAATGACTGACAGACTGAAAAGAACGAAGGACCATAAGGAGCGAGAGACCGACCGGAACGATGGAACGATAGGAATGCTCGTTTCATAGATGCCGGTCCTTCCGTTCAATTCATGGACCCATTCCTTCAGGCGCGTTCGTTTGGGAATGACCCAATTCTAATCGAAGGGTGCGGATCGGGTCAGTATGGTGGCTTAAGGTATGATTTCTCTTGCCGAGGGCATGGAATTTGCAGGCATGTACTACACTAAAGTGTAAATATTTTAGAAGGGACAGTTTGAATAATGAACTAATAATAACGATATCATAGAATTCCTCATCAATACTTATCAAAACAAAGATTGGTTTACTCATTTTATCCATGGCTAAAACCTTTTACCAATGTATAATAGATTCGGAACGCGGCAGATCAAAAAGCCTATTTAGAGAGATTTTCAAGAGAGCATTTCAAAATGCGCTGTAACCTACGACAAAAAAATAGACACCTCAAAACTAAGAAAAATCTCCTGTGAAATAAAATGTTCGTAATATCGCTAAATTTTCGTGACAAAAGAAAATATTGCACTTAAGCCCCGTTCACATTGCTAAATTTTTTCTTTGGATATTCGTTACTACGGCAAGCGTTAGCGGTGAATCCGCCGAGTTGACGCCGATCATAGTTACGTTTTTAACCCGGGTAAACTTAGCATAATCATTGTTTTATGTCTTCCGAATGCACCTGGAGATCCATAGTTACTATGACGGAGTGGTGCATAGTCATCGTCTTCAAATGACCGTGGTGATGAGGAACACAAGTGGTTCACGTTAAAGATGGTGATGGTTAAAAATAGTAAATACCAGTTTTACCTCGGTGATTACAAACCCGTGGGAACGCTTGTAGAAATTGCAATTGTTTTGGATAACGCTGAGAAGCTAGAAAAGGAAATTGGGAATCATACTGTCGTGCTCCAAAAAGAAACACGTGAATCAACTTTCAAGCTGCCTAATTTAGACGTGCAGTCTAATATTATGTAATACTCCCCGAGATAGATCGAGTACAAAGTTATTTATTACTGGGAAGAAAATTGGTGGCTGATGCATTACATCGGGGCGAATCTTGGCATGAGGTAGGATCCTCGGAGCAACATGTGGTCAAGCCTCTCGCAAATCATTTGATTTGTTGGAAGAGGTAACCGCTCTTGAGCTTAAGTGAGTTTCGCGTTAAACCTAATGAACTCCGTGAACCGTGCTTCAAACTTTTGTGAAGATTGTTGGGATTTATGAACGTACCTCGAATAAATCCCTCTGTAATTGAAATGATGGAGTGGAAGGCACTGATTTGAATGGGAAATCCAGATCCTTCTAATTGTGGCGAGAAATAAAAAGCAACAAAACTGCTTTTTGGGATTCATAACTGGCATGATATGCTCGTTTAATAAAAGGTTTAAATTTTATTGTGATATGCTGAGAACTTTCACAGAATATGATAAATATGAATGATTAATTTATCTCGTCATCAACTGTAGTTTGGGCGAGAATGAGTTGCGAAAAAGACCCATTCAGAAAAAGATCTCATTTTTCTAATTATGACAAATTATCACCCCCTTTACCGTTGTACTTTTCGGGTTATTTGCTAAAAATCAGTCGCCATTTGCCTTTGGAAACGGTGCACACGTGCACTTTAGAGAAGCTTTATTTAAAACCGAGGGAATTGTAATGTAAACTTCTCGCTAGAAATTTAGCATAGTGTATTTTTTTAAGTTTTTACAACTAATTAAAAAATCAAACAGTCACCGCGGTAATTTTTCTGGAATCGTAGAAAAATATCTGGTGGTGAAGACGTTGTATACACACAGGGTAAAAAAAATTGCAAATTTTGAATGTATATTTAGCTCATTACTCAGATTTTTAGTATCTAAGATCAAAGTGTTTCGGGGCGTTACAGATTAAAGTCATGTTTCTATCTGCTGCTTGAATTCGGAAATAAAAATCGAAACTGCCTCTATTAAGGCATTAAAATCATCTCGCTCAAACTGCATTCAGCTATTGTATTCTTCCGTACTTCACCGTCCCCGACTGAAAGATGTGGATTGGATCAGAATCGAAAAAAATGTTTATAATCATCACTTGGGTTTACTAGCTCTCTATAGAGGAAGAAAGTACATGTGATACTATTATTCTGGTGCTCTATTTTTTCTTTCACTTCATTCAGACGTTACTTAGAAGTTAGAACAACCTCTGGGATATGAATTACTAAATTAAACTTGTTGCCTAATAATAGGACTATTTCAAAACGTGTGGCTTTATAATTTCGCAGCGTGTATAGAATATTTAAGCTTCAGCAGCATGTGTTATGTATGAAGCATTCGTTTTGATGTGTGATTATTCTAGAGCTAATATTGCCTCGTCGATTCGAGCTTGCCTGACGAAACGGCAATTACAAAACATTTCCTGATAAAATTAAAATATGGTCCCATCATCCAATGACAATTGTAACGATGAATTTGTACAACGAATGGTTTTTCTATTTTTTTTGCAGTCTTTCATTAAATATTTTTAATTTGCATTGTTAAAATTTTCAGGTAAACTCGTTAACAATTTCTCTCCCTCTTTCTTTTCAGGTAAGTCTCACCTTTTCTTAGGGAAAGTCCTAGTTCTCCTGAACACTTTTTTTCTGTTGGAGCACCGTTTGCATCAACTGCTCTGGAGCAGGGACCAGTTCAAACGTAATTTAGTCCACTCTACACTTCAGATGGTCAGACTAGTTTTGGTGTGGTAGTGGATTTTACATCGGTTCTCCGTGTTTCCTGAAAAGTAAGTGGTTGCGCTTCCAAATTTTTTGCTACATATCTTATCCTACCCATTAATTACTTAAAGTACTGAGCTTGAAATTGAAATTGAGAAATTGAAGATCCTCTTAGAAGAACTGAGGATTTTTACTCAATTATTTGGATTGTGACAGAAGACTCTTAAATATAGGTTAATGAACTTTTTTTTTGCTATCAAAATTTATTTAGGCTCTTTTTGGTCGTACGTATGTCTACGAGTAAGAAGTAAGTAAGTACCATACCATTCCATGGACGTCCTGGTACGTTCATCGTCCCTCTCAGAAAATATAGGAGGACGTACCATTATGTCCGTAGAACTCATAGTTTTAAGATGGGGGTTGAAATTTTATAAGACCCCAGTTATTGGTCATACCTTAAAAGAAAACATCTCCTTACTATTTGCAGAGAATTGTACTCTGGATAATCGGATTATAAGCGATTAGTTTCATGTTAAATACCGTTGTCAGGATTAGATGGCTTTAATTTTTTACTAAAATTTTCACGAAGCATGTTACTTTTTATTGCTTTCAAAATGTTTAATTCTCTAAAAGCAGTATACTACATCGTAATTTTTGAATATATATATGAATAAATGCGTCGCGTCGGTTAAACGTTAAAAATTTCAGCTTAAAAAAACGTTTCTGTACAAGATTAACTGATTTTGTGCGCACAATATGTAATATTCTGGTTATCACCGATTAGTGTTACTGCTTCTTTCTATACCTTAACAGACTAAACTAGCAAATGAAAAAACGACTTCGTTTTCTTCCACTGATTTATTTCTTTGGTACAACATGTTTCGACACATAGAGGTCATTTTCAAGTACAAAAATTTTAAAATTCAAGCAAATATATACCTGGAAGGGTCTTGGGGGAGGTTGGAGAGGGGTGGAAGAATGGGTGTTAGGAGGGGGGGGAAGGGGAAACCCGGAGAGAGGTGAGGGTTGGCGGTTATGGTGAGAATTAGGGAAAACCCTTAGGAGGACCGTGTTGGTGAGAAAGGTGGGGGCGGGGGTTGGAAGGTAGAGGGAGGGGTGGGTTAACTTGGAAAGGGTCGTTAAGGTGGAGGTGGGTTATCAGCGGGTGTGGAGTTGGGCGGGAGGGATCTGGGTGTTCGTCTTTCGGTGAGGTTTAGAGAGACTTGTAGGAGGGGGGAAATTCTTTCAAAAAGGATGTCGTTTAGTAATTTACATTTACTCATGTTCCTCCTTATTTCTAGCTCCTCCTTTTTTGTCCATCTTCCTCCCTTTTATCTCAAAGTGTAGTATCTCCGGTTTGAAGTCGCTCTCGTGGTTCTCTTCCCAGAGATGTTTGGCGAAATGGGACTGCGACAGATTGCAGTTCCGGTAACATCTCTTTATGTTCCTCGATTCTTCTCTCGAATGTACGCCCTGTCTGCCCAACATATGCAGCACCACAGTCGTTGCACTTTAATTTGTAAATGCCACTTCTTTCAAAAGGTTGCACTTGGTCTTTTGTGTTACCCAGGAATTTTTTGAGGTTTTCCCCGTTATAAAATGTCACTCTATACTGTTGTTTTTGAAAGAGGTTTCCTATTTTTTCAGAGATCATTCCATAATATGGCAATTTACACCATCGAATCTTTTCCTTTTCCATTATTACTGGAGTGAAGAGCAATTGCTGTGCTTTGAAAGAACGTTTTTTTTGGAGCATTTTGTCTATTATGTTTATGTTGTAACCGTTTGACATGGCTATTGATTTTATTGTTTCTAATTCTTTGTTGAATGTGTTCTTGGAGAGAGGGATACTCATTAGCCTGTTTAAAAGAAAGTGAAACACGGATAGCTTTTGAGAAATGTGATGGCGGGAGTCTGAGGGGATGACATGGTCCGTTGCGGAGGCTTTGCGGAAAATTTCAAATTCAAAACTCTTGTTCAATTTCGACACAGTCACATCCAGGAAATTCAGTTTTCCTTCTTTCTCTTTCTCACAGGTAAATTTCACGTTTTTGTGTTGTGTATTCAGAATTTTGAGAAAATTGTCCAATTGTCTATCCGTGCCAGTCCATATCGCAAACACATCATCAACGTATCGGAACCAGCAATAAATGTTGGTGCACATTGAGTTACAATTAAACAATTTTTCTTCCAAGTTGTCCATAAACAGTTCGGCCAATAGTGGAGATAAGGGGGAACCCATCGCCAAACCTTCACTTTGTTTATAATATTCACCATTGAATTTGAAATAGTTTTGCTCCACGCACACTTTTAATAGAGAAATAAAATCCATGATGATTTTCGTATCCGTACCCGCATTTCTTAGAACTTTTTCCGCAACACTCACTGCTTCTAATGCTGGGATACTAGTAAAAAGATTCTCTACGTCAAACGACACTAATAGGTATTTGCTGGATGGAGGAGTTTCTTTTATTAGTCGGTCACAAAAGTCTTTCGTGTTCTTTACTCCAAACCTTGGCTGGAAATTTGTGAACTCCCTAAATTGAGAATTCAACAGGGCCGCTAGTTTTCTGGATGGGGCTGCTATGCTGGAAACGACTGGGCGAACAGGAACGGACTCTTTGTGAATTTTGGGGAGACCGAAGAAACAGGGTGCTCTTGGGTTCATGACTGTAACTTTATACATCTCGTTGGGTTTGACCAGGTTGGGAGAATTATTAAGGGATTTCCTCACAATTTCTTGAAACTTTTTGGTAGGGTTTGTTGAAAGTTTAACTATTTGATTATTATTGATGAAGTTCTGGCACTTATTCAAGTAGTCGTTTCTATTCATTATCACCACTGAGTTTCCTTTGTCTGCTTTTTCAATGATGAGATTATTGTCCCTCAGGCGTTTTCGAATAGAATTTACAGACGGGAGGTCTGAAGGGCGGGTTAATTGATGTTGTTCGTGTCTATTAATTAAGCTAGGCATTTTTTGAGAGATGACTGTTCTAATTCCAATGTTCTGCTTGTCTAGGGCCACTTCACAATCTAAAATTAAATTCTCCACTTCTTCTGTCCTCGTTGGAATATTCGGTACATATTTAAGACCTTTTTGTAACAACGCCACTTCATGAGTCTCAAATACTGTATCCGAAAGATTAATCAGTCTGTCATTAAAGCACATTTGGGGAGCAGGTGGTGTCTCCTTTCGGGGGTTTTGATGGCGATCCCGTTTTAATTCTGAGAGGCGGTTAAGTTTACCTATTAAGACCAACCTCTTTTTATGCGCCAGTTCGCTGCTTCTCTGTCTCACGTAGTCATCCAGCAATGTCCACTCAGTCCAATGAAGGTCTCGCCAAAGCTCCTTTGTTAACAGGAACCTGTACTGCTCAATGCTACTCCTTTTCGCGTACCAGATTTGGAGTTCCTTCTTCATCCATATGCGTTGCGCTGCCTGGACTGCATATCTCCCAGCCGGTGATTTGCTGTTGGTCTTTAAGTTGACGTACTTAGGTATAACTCCCAGAGCGAGACATCTACTGTTGAAATAGATGTTCAACGACGCCATCCTGGATTTGATTGTCACGGTCCGGTAGAGTTATGATACCATTGAACGACTAAACTAGCTTTCCTTCACTTTAGTATACATTTATTTTACCACAAAAACAGGGAAATAGGCCTTATGTATCGTTTTTTTACATTAAAAAGTGACGTACGCAAACACCCATGTCCTGAATGGGGAAATATTTCACCCAGGTGGTACTCGAACCCGCGACTCTTTGGATTCGAAGGCGAAGACTTAACAGCGTCGTCACCTGGACTGACGTAATATATCGTCCTTCCAATTATGATATTCTCGCATTTCGTATTATTTCTCGCCTAAAGCATAGTTACGTGAAATAATTTTTCTCCCTTTATGCAATTATTCCGGAAACTTAAGAATTAAATTCATTATTTTTATCTCCGCACTGACCTCGTTTAACTATGCTGAAAAGCTCCTTACATGGATGAGAATGCTGGAAATGTACCTATTTTGCTCAGTGAAATAATTTTTCGCGTTGACTTCTGTGGAGAAAATTACTGGTACATTTCCTGGGGTATTACTGCTTCCGTTTTTAAAAACTCAAATTGTAAATACATTTATGTACACTTATAAAAATCATGCCCAGGATGGTAATGATGGAGAATCGGCTGAACATATTTCGATGGCTTTGGTGTCTTATTTTTCGTACAGCCTCCCATTTCTCTGAAAAACTCGCCGAATTTCCAATGTAATCCTAGATAAATTTTGAATGAAAAAAAATATACGCCTCCAGTCAAACTCATAAGCACCATGTTAAATTTGCAAAGCAAGCGCATAGCATCTGTCAAAAACATTGCTCTTTAAAACAGATGTTTGTATTTTGAAAAAAATTATTAACGGCCTCCGGTTATTCGACCAATAAGGGTGAAATTACCTACGCAAAACATTAAGTATGTAAATATTATCCATGGAAATAGAATTTTCGTGGCCGAAAATTTTACCCATCATGGTGATAGGATATTATCTGGTATTTAAAATTTAGCGTTTACCATGACCCTTTAACTAAGGGCGGCTTGTTTGGCATCGGAGTTTTGCATCGTGAACCAAACGGAGCGGAAGGCCTGTGGCTCCCTTTACTCCCCCGGGCGAGACGTAATTGGGTCGAAGGTCGCGCTTCTGATTGGGTCACGAGGGCAGTAAAATGAGAGAGGGTGTTGGTTTCTGTCTGCCCGTGCCTCGGCCCCCCCTCCGACCCTCTCCTCGCCCCCTTTGATCTCCCGCTCCCTCGGGGGGAGGGGGATGGAGGGACGGAGGGTGGAAAAAGGGGAAATGGGATGCATGTGAAGGGGAATAATCAATTCGCTCCCCTCTTCTCCTCTCGTACCTGACCCCTTCTTGACTCTTCCCACACAGAGCATCCGAGCGTTCCACTGACAAGAGAAGGGCAAACCCGTTCATTTTTTTAGAAGTCGTTCACTCTTGACCGGTCATTTTTGAGACCCGTTCCTTTTCACTCGTTCACCGTTCCTTTATAATTGATGGCCTTGTATTTTGAACTGTATTATTGGTGCTGGAAGAATGGTAAAATACCTAGAAATTATTGGTATACCATCGTGACGGAGTTAAAATATGTTAGATGAAATAAAAGATGGAAGGTAATATTACAAACTCTTTTCCTGGTTTCTTGAAAAGGTTTCATTTATGGAAATAATTAAAGTGCTGCCAATTACACCGCTAGCATCAGTGGATAAATTTTTGGGGTGTTATAAAGAACATCGTGTCTCTTAAAGATAGGAGCGAAGGAGCTAATGGAACGACAGACCCAAAGGACTGACGGACCGATAGGAACGGTCCTTCCATAGTCGGTCCTCGGTCCGCCCGTTCAATCCAAGGACCCGTTCGTACGCGAACGACCCTCCTCTACCACTGACACCGCCGCGAAATTTCTGCGAGGGTAAAATTCGCCTCTCCGGTTGCACATCATACGCGATATTTTTTTCGGCTGCCCGACTATCCAACAGGGGCGGTTGTGTTCGAATCGCTCGAGATAATCTCAATCACGTAACTAAGGAGTCACGTGGTACAGCAACGAACGATTTGGTAATTTTACCTACTCGGATGGATATCATAAGCGTAAAATATGTATGTTATTTGTTGTTATTTTGTGAACACTGCTATTTATTGTTGTGTTTATATATTTTGTTATTATATAAACAATGCTCAGTCATTTTCAGGCGTTACCTTGTGGAGGCCCATTATTGAGTAAATAATGACAATATCAATTATGTTTAAGTTAACAGGGTTTTTTATTGCGTAATCTTCAGGTATCTGAAGATAACGCCTTGAATGTTACCTGACGCTGACGGATGTTACCTGAAGATGGCGCTGTTGCGTTGAAACTAGTTGTACCAATAAAAAAACTCTGTGGATTTAAACATAGTTGGTATTGTCATTAATTTTTCATTAACAGTGTTCTTAATTGTGTCTCCAATGGGTATGTGAAAATCCACCAACAACATAAACGCGAGAAAATCCTCGATTGGGAAGGCCGCGTGAGATTTTAACAAATGGGTTAAACACTCCAAAATCTCTAACCCGTCGTGATTTTACCACGTGACTCCTTACTTACGTGTTTGAGATTATCTCTACCATGTAACTCAGCAGTCACGTGGCATAACAACGAGCGGTTGAAGATTTTGGTGAGTTTTATGTTCTCCGATGGATATCATAGGCATCTAATATGTTTGTTTAATGAGTCTTAAGAATAGAAATACGTGTATAAAGCGGTATAAGAAAGTAGCTGAGGATGTATTTGTTTGCAAGGTTGAGGAAAATGGTGAAAATAATAAAAAGTGGGCCTTCCAGAGAATGTCTTTCAGATCTTCTACACGTTTAGGATCATATCTACCTATAATATTTCTTTTTTCAACTCTGCGCACGATCTACCCTTCTTCTTCCCATTATTAAACACTAAGCTCTCTCTTCCCTTTCTCGGGCAGGTGAGATCGCTAGAGTACTGGCTAACCTTTCGAGCGGCCAGGGTTCGAATCCGTGCAGAGGAGGATGTTTTTCAGAGGAAACCCGATCCCTACCTGAGTGTCTTGTTGAGGGCACTTCAACTGCAGTACTCCGCCCGTTCAGTGAGACGTTAAACTGTGAGCCCCTTTGGCGCCTTTCGTTGGGAGCAGGCTAATGCCAGCGCCGGGTTTCTCTCCACCCTTTCTCCCTTACCTGTCCCCGATGTCGCAAATATCGTTGTTGCTCGCCTCCCCAAATGTCCAATCCAAATATCCCCCTTCCCCGTTTGCCCTACTTCCTCCCTTCTAATATACTCTTGAGCTGCTTGTCACTATGCGAAAGTTTTTCCAAAATTGCAGGTCAACAAAAATATTTAGCGTTCTGTACTACCATCTAAAACTAATGAAAACTAATAAAAATAAAACGCTAAATAATAAAATTTAGCCACGTAATCTTGTCGGTACAATTATTGATAGGTATAATCGCAGCAATGATGGTCCTTAAGCGTGAGCGGAATAAATGAAATTTTAAGCCTTTCGAATTGGAATGAGCACAGAATCCAGTATCATTTTAACCGAAATAAAGTATCATTTTAACCGTTCTGGAAATTTCATACAATCATTAAAATTGTACTGAATAAGTGTTATTTTCATTCGTGCTGTAGCTAATATCTACTCTATTTTAAATTGAACTAATCCATCGTGGTATACTGCCAATTAAAATCCAGGGCGTTTTCATCTTTTGTTGATCTCGAGGCCCAAAATTTATAAAGGCCCCCGATTTTAAAAAGTGAGGATTGCGAAACTGCTGTAGAAGTTCAAAAAGATAAGTTCATCGTTGATCCTCCTGAGAGCGAGTAGCGAACTACTGTCGTAATCAAAATAGTATATACCTAGACTAAGATGTGTTCAACATCATCACTGGAGATAGCACGCTGTGTGTTAAGAGTCATTTAAGTAACCAGTATCGCATACTAATTTATAGCTTGTGTGACTTAAATTCGCCGTCCTCTGCGGTGTAAGAATATCATGAGTATGACTATTATAGATGAAAATTTACCATTAGCTATACATAGTTACCGTTGTTTACTCTTCATTTTCAGGTTTTTTTAGAGCATTATGAGTATTATTCTATGAAGGATTAGAACTATATATTTGTATTTGCGGTAGAAAATTGGCGTACAATTGATGAGATAATTTTATCTTATCTTATCTCATCAATATTTCAAGACAATCTTACAATAAGTTCCGGAATTGTTAATAAAACAAGTCAAAATTACAAATGTATTTTAAGATGTGTTCGATGGTACGATTAAGCCATTGTCAACTTCATCCACATTTGATCAAATTCATCGCATCTTATTAAATGAACCGAATTAAAATGTAGCCATTACTGGGATTTCCATGTCGAAACTTCATTTAAATGTAATAGAATTTAAAGAGTAATATCACTGGATCCAAGATGACCATTTTTTTTAAATAATCCAGATATTGGCTTATAATAACAAGATACAATTGATGTAAATTCAAATAAGTCTCTTATTTTCTATGAATGTAGTGCTACAACAATCTGTGGTTGACATAGGTTAAATATTTAATTATTCCGATATTTATAATAAAGCTCTGTAGACTGATGATAAGGAATGAGTCTAAAAAGTTAACAGATTCAAATTTAGTAACTAGCTATGATTCAAGTTCGTCATGATTCAATTTATATCCGGATATATAAATATAACATGTGCGCTTCATTGTGATTTTAAATTGTGCTTCTGGTAATGAACATTTGCCCATTACTCGTGCGTGGCTTAAGTGAAGTCTGTTGTTATAATGAATCTGCCATCAGCGCAATACAGTGCAATAATGGGCTACTTATGCCACGGAAAAGCGTGTCTGAGTGCGAATTTAAGTCGCGCAGTGCTATAAATGTTGTTGATAGGACATATTATGCATCTTTGTGTGGAGAAATTATTTACCCTTCAAATGGACTTGGCACTTTTCCATTCACCAGTTCGATATTTAAAACGTTGTTCTGAAAGTTTGGCTTCGCTCCAAAATGTTGTCATCCAGACCAAGTCACGAATTTGGGTGATTTACGTTTTGTTTTGATTTGATTTAAAATGACTCACGTAGAGCTGGTTAATGGCATCAATCCAAGATGCATTTCAATGTTAGGGCAATAAAATTTCTCTTTTTTCCACCGATATGACATCTTAGTCAAATTTGTTGAATGTCAAAGTCATTGTCAGCACTATTTTGTCGACGACAGTAGTACCGTGTCCCTTATGAAATCTATTAGTTCGGTGATAATGCTGGCGATAATGCTTTCTAACCTGTTTTTTGGCTCTGTATTGTGTTTTACGATACGGCTATCGTATTAGCAAGCATCCTCGGTCTTGTGCTGGATCGTGTGACCCACGCTTGAGGCAAATTTTCGTCATAATTATGGATGATTAAATTTACCGTAATTTTCTTTTGAGGTAAACTACCGTAGAAAAATACGGTAATTTTCGAAAATTGCCGTAATTTTCGGATATTTTGAATTTTCTTCAAATAATAGCTATTTGAGGATTTGATAAGAAAGCCTATAGCAATAGCAAGGGGTAGACTGTATCTAAACCAATACTATTACTTCAATGATGTTTTAGAAATGGAGAGAACTTCAAAACAAATACGGTATGCCACACGCAATTAGGCATTCTTTTGTTGGTATGAGAAATTTTCGTTCAAACCGTTCAAATGATATTCCCACAAGTAAAAATGTTCCACAAATGGTTGTACGTGCATTAAGCCACTATAAACGAAATTATGAGACATCAGCATGAAAAAAATACTGCAACAATACTACTTTTGGAATTTGCTATCCAAGCATTTTTCAAAAAATAATTACAATTTATTTGATGATAACATTTATTTTGAAATGTGACGTATTTGTATTACATGTACATTTAATTTAAAATAAGGCTTTACATGATGATGTTTACACCAGGTATACTTCAACATTGCATTCATAACGTACCTTTTTAAAACTTTCCCAATTTTTTTCTTCATATGACAGCTGAAACTATTTATTTCAGAGCTCCACCAGGCACGCCATCGTTAGTGAATGGCGTCACACTTTCATCTATTCAAATTGTCTGACAAACCGCCGAAGGAGACGAAAATTTCCACTCACTTAATCCTAAGCTTTACCATTCTGTCTAGTGCAGCAAATAAATGGAAATGCGTCTTGGAAAGCAGATATTTCAATGATTTGAAACGTAAAAAATTCGACTCGCTCGTTCATAGAGGGTTATTTATAATTAAGATAATATGAAATATATATACTCTTGACTTAAACTAATGTATATTTAATATATGGATATGAAAATTATCTGAGACAGAGGTGAATATAACAGAAAATTGCGGTTATTTTCAGTGGCTGCGGTAAATTACGTAAAATACCCCGGTAATTTCCAAATAGCCCAACTCTATTCATAATGCTGACCCCTGTGCTGGCATAATGTCCGCTCAAATTTAGGCAAAACAGTGAAACGTGTGTGAATAGCGGGTTGCTGGCTTCATGAAGCGTCAGTTTCGTTGGGACCACGGCTTTAAGAAATTTCGGCTGATGAAAAACAAAGTGAGGCTGGTCATTAAAGCTGGAGGACACAAACTCAAGAAAATTGAACATTTTAATTACTTAGGTAGCACACTAGGAGAAAACGGACATAGTAGCAAAGACATTCGTAAGAGATAAGCGCTAGCTAAAGAGGCGTTTTGTAATAGAAGGGTGCTGATGACGGGGACATTGGGTAAGGATGTGAAGAAGAGGCTGGTGAAGAGCTTGATATGGAGCGTAGCGTTGTATGGGTTGAAGAAACGTTGACCCTCAGAAAGGAGGGCGAGAATAGGCTGCAGGCATTTGAGATGTGGGTGTGGAGAAGGATGGAGAAGGTGAGATGCACGGATAGGAAGACTAACGAAGAAGTGTTTGAGATGGTAGGCGAGGAATGGAAACTTCTGAATGAAATTCGAGGTCGGCAGGTTAGGTGGCTGGAGGATGTAATGAGAGTCGATGGGTTGTTTAAGAATTTGATAGAGGGAAGGATGTTGGGTAAGCGGGGAAGAGGAGGAAAGAGAAAGGGTTTCATGGACAGGGTGAAGAATGGCAGATCGTATGCTGAAGCGAAAAAAGGATATTCTAGAGAGAGATAGGCCTCTGAAAGTGTAGAACACCGGGAGGAGATTCTCTGACATTCAATATAACCTACCTTTTATTCGGTAGAATACTTAAAAAGGATAAAGTCACAACAAATATTATTTGCGAGGTCAAGGAAATGCTTATTTCGCCATCACGCTAGGAATATGTGGATAATGAAAGCGAGTATGAACGATAGCAGCGTTGAGGAATGACTGCGTGCCGTTAATTGAAAGCCTGCAATGAATTGTGCGGACCTACCCTTCCAGTTTACCAGATTTCCCCATTCAACGTCAGATGTGTTGTGCAAAAAGTATTCATCCGGGAATTCAATTAGCGGGAAGTCATATCATACTAGTTTTTTCTATTTATTATTATAACCGTGCATCCAGTGGTCGATCTATTTTTTTCAATGTTTTTCGTTGATGTAAACTTTTTTTCATGAAATAGTACATTACGATATTAGTGACTCGTCTGGTCCATTTCCGGCCCATGTTGGCGGAGGGGTGAAGTCCGTGACTGATACTCCTGTGGTCGCGGGCTCAAGTCCCGTCAGGGTGGTTTTTCACCGCCCAGGGCATGGATGTATGTCAAGTTCCGTTGGCCCGGCCCCTGGAAAACCTGATGACAGGCTTGGCCTATGGAGATTCCAGGGACGTACGGACAAACAGAATCGTCCAAAAATGTTTAAAAAAATATTACACATCGTGGAGTTTGCGACCGAGAGAAAGAAGCGATTAGTAACTAGCCATAATTCAAGTTCGTTATGATTCATTTTATATTAAGATGCATAGATATAACATGAATAATGCACTTTACTGTGATTTCAATAATTAATGCTTATGGTAATCAATGATTGTCAACTACTCGTGCGTGACTTAAGTGAAGTTTCGCGTAAAAATGAATCTGTCGTCAGCACAGTGTATAAATTGGCTACTTATGCCGCGGAAAAGAGTGACTTTTAAGTCACGCAGTGCTATATAAATATATTCATATGATAATTCCAAATAATCTAAGTTAGATATTTCTGTTAAATTTTATGGTGAAGGGAAACAGACTATGCTTCGCAGGCAATTCATTTTTCCTTCCGAGAAATAAATGGGAATAAATTTTTTACAGCGGCTAATAGTATGACATTTTCACTCATGAGAAAAAGTCATGGTAAATTTGACTGAAAAGCACGCTAATAGTCTGAGGCCAGCACACCTCCTGCCGTGATTATTTATCGTTCCGCCCGTAATCTTCAAGTGCGCTGTCTACTAGTTCGAATCGCCTCCGTCGTGAGCTGTGGGCAGCACTATCCGGAGCACGTGCGTGCTTCTACCGTGCCGCTCCTTAAGGAAAGTCACTCAGTCCATTTCTTTCTCAGTCTTCCCCCATCCATATCTTTTCCTCTTTTACTTAAAGATAACTACGCGTTAGGTCTTGGGTAATGGGAAAGACCAGTGTTTTTCATGTGGGGGTTTTTAAACCTCAGTGCAAGCTGCTAAAACCACAGAAACATGTTTTTGAATATTTTTATCTGCGTCACGAGAACGAAGGCGGAACGAGGAAATGCTCGTCGTGGTGGGTGAGGTGGGGAAACAGATATAGGAGATTATGAGGAGGCTGAGTAAGAATGGGTATTGAAGGCGTGGGAAATAGACGACTGATATTTGAGATGTGGGTGTGGAGAAAAAAGCAGGCGCGATGGACACTGAGGAGGACAAACATGGAGGTGCTCAGCGAGGTCGGTGAAGAGAGCAAATTTCTGTAGGAGATTAGTAGGCAAAGTGGGTGGTTGGAAGGGATATCAAAAGCATGTGATAGAGGAGAAGATGTTGTTTAAACGGTACGTTGTTGTCACAGGGTACGTTTAAAACTCCTTCACGACGGAAGATTATTTACGATTCTAAAAAAAATAATGCGATAACTATATGATGTATTTTGAAAAATAGTAGAGAAAACATGCAAAATAGAGCCTGTTAATTTTGTTATGAGATCTATGTGTGATTAACTACTAATTTTGAAATTAGCTCTCTCTGGAGTGCGTACACAGACCATTTTCCATGTAAAAGGGCAGATATTTTCCGTAAAAAATCTCGGAAAGTCGTCCGGTAAGAGGCTGATATTATAGGTATTTTTGGGAGCGTGGGGTATTTTTCTTTAAAATGAGACTAAATTCATTGATTTACAGGTGAAATGATATTTCGCTCAAACTATCTTAAGCGGATATGCGCTTCTAAGGATATAAATCATATTATTTTATTGACTCTGCTCGCTGAAAACGACTTCGCAGCCGAAGGTTCTTTTGCTACTGTAAAGGTTACTTCGGTGTGTTGTTGATTTATTGTAAAGGTCTTAAAATCGAGTCTACGATACTCATACGATGGAGGGGGGAGGAATTACTCAAGGAATGTTTTCCTCTTCTCTTGCTCCACGCGCAGAAGTCGTTTTAAAGCTATGCTGGAATCCCGAGAGGAAAAGTTTGTACGACATCGCATATGATGTAAATGTGCCTTGATAATGATTGCTGTGCTTTCGAAACTTGGGTCGGCAGTAAACTTTTAAGTGTGGAATATACTAAGATATTTTTTCGTAATATTTGTGACAATTTTTCACAATGTTACGTCTTCAACCATTAATTTCATTCGTGATGCTACTACAGCAACGAAGGCCAAACTGTACCGGGAGTTTTCCATTAAATTCCGGATCGCGAGTCTTCATAAATCCTTTAACAATAGCTGCCTAAAACTGGATGTAACCCCTTGTTACGTCTACATTCTCTTCCTCTTCGGCTTCCTGTATAGCTTTAAAAGTAGCTGAGAGGATCTGTATATTTCAAGGAAGGACGCAGAAGTGGTCTTTTCCTCCTCGATTGCTCTGTACGCATCGCAGGCCATCTAGCGTGGCCCTGCATTCTCTCCTTGAAACGTGCCTAGAGATTTTTCTATCTCTCGCCGCTGCGCTTGCCAACTTGTTTACGCGGTACAAATCATCGCTCGGCTAGGTAAAGGATTCGTGGAGGCCGCCGCGCGATTATTGAGCATTTGTTCGACTTATCGCTCGTTTGTTTGTTTTTCGAACCGGTTGCTATCGCGCTTGTTGCCGTGGGCCGTGGCTCTTTTCTCTTAAGCTGTGGCGATCCGGTGATGTTGGAGTTTCAAGGATTTCATGACGTTTTGCTCTTTGAATGTGTTGGATTTTTCTGTGAATTTCAATCCGTTTCGCATCCATGGGTCCTCTCCTTTTGCATGACCTCTTGCCTTTAATGTGGAGCGTGTAGCCAATTAATAGATTGCGCTTCTATTGGTGGAAGGCGAAGCTAACTTAAGAGTGCTAATTACTCGCCGAGGGTTTCTTAAGCGGTTCCACGCCTCTCAGATAAGATAGGCGTCTTTTCCGGAGGGAAGTGAATAACTTGTTAAAGTTTTTTAACTTCTCGGCAAATCGTCATGGAGAGACAGCGCAAATAAAAACGCAGCTGTTACATTTCTCTTCAAATATTTTTAGGGGATTAGATATAACTAGTCCGCTCAAGTTAGCGCTCCGTTTCACATAAAATTGTATATTTTCTCAAAGAGTGTGCAAGACTGCTCGCCGTCAAGTGAGTGGTAATCGGGGCCTCAGAAGAGGAGAGAAATCTTCAGCATCAGCAGAACGAATATAAAGTCTACCTACTGATTTTTTTCTTTCCTTTTTGAATGTGCTTTCTACATCCTGGAAGGTAGCTTAAGTGTGAGTATAGACTGATAGAGTGGTGTAAATGAAACTCACTATGATATACAAGGCGTTTATGACTTATTTTTCCTTCTGTCAGTTATATACAGTAAGTCGTCGATTTACGTCGGAGACGTGTGTTGAAGAAGAGCGACGGCGTGACGGAAGTCGAAACGGCGTGAAACGGATCCAGATTTTCGTGACCACTTTAATCCAAGGATAGATCAAGGCGTCAATTTCAAAATTCTTTTTTTGCCTAACTCTAGGAAAAAAATCGCAATTTTAGATAGGGTGATCATGTCTCAACCATCAATAAAAGCAAGCATATGCACATACGGTCTATTTTATTAGCATTAAATTAGGGAAAAGTTTTCCGGAGGCCCTTGTCAGCATGGACGTAAAATCGAATCAGACGTAAATCGAAACGACGCATACCGGGGACTTACCCTATTTGGTGCAAATCACTCGCCTGAATGTAGACGTCTTTTAGTATCAGCAGCGAACATTTTATTGGGAATGCCATAAAATATTGAATAACCATTGATATCATACACCCGAAACTACTCGTTTACCCCTTTTTATGTGAGCTCGATTCTGTTTCACGGCCTATCAATTAGAAGCGTTCTTTGAGCCGAGTTACGACTGATTACACATGATTGCGGTGATTTCTGGAACATTTTATTGGTTGATATACCCATATATGGGCCTTCCCAGGATGAATTACATGTACGGATATCTGACGCGAAAAGGATCCGATGCGTGGATTTAACTACACAAATCGATACTCGTAATATGGACATCAACCTCCACAACTCCTTAAACAGTTTGCTTTTATGACTTGCTGATGATATTGTATGGCATTATAATTTTTTTACGTATGTTTTGATCGTGCCCCTTCATGATAGGTATGTACATATATGGCATTCCCATTCGGAGGGGGGGGTTAATTGTTGTGAGATGATGATAATTATTACCGCATGGATTATGTCGATTGGTGGAAGACTTACTGCAGATGAGCAATGTAACTCGAACTGACTTTCTGTAATCGTTCAGCCACTCCGCCGTTTTATGAACTCAATTACCCCGCAGTAACTTGCATACTCTCATCTGATCGTGATAATATCTCTTCAAGTCTACTTGAACTATTTAAATTGGTGAAAATATTGATTACGGTTGATAATAATACCTACGTAAGCCAGCGGATCTGAATTTTAATGATTGAGTATGGTTTAAGGAATCCTTCGGAGGATTTCTACCCTGGGGCAATTCTCAAACTGGCGTTAGTGAAAATGGGAGATTCTGATCTGAGACAATAATGCTATTCATCCTGACATTTCCTTTTTCCTGAAGGTGATAAAAGCTTGACCTTTTAGGATAAAAATCATGACCGTAAGCTTCGATAATGAATCTTAAAGTCAACATGCAAAGTCTTACCATGAAGTTCCGTCATGATATTAAGTTATAAGGCCGTTATTAATGGTTCAAATAAGATAAAACGAACTCAAAATGATATCTTAACGAGTAAGATTTATAAATAACTACCATTTCGAGTTCATCCGTCAAGAAATTTGATTTGTCGTGTGAATTTAGTTTTCCCCGAAAACACAACTTCGCTTCGGACTTTTCTTTTTACATTAACACCTACATACTACCCTGCGGGATCATACCACTAGCCAACAGTAGGATAATTACTTCTCAAATCCAAAAAATTATATTATGCAGATCTTAACTCCTAGAATTGTCTAGAGTTAGGTACACCTACGTCAACATCTACACGCTGACTGAGAGCCACCGTATGGGTGTGTGGCAGGGGTTGTTAAGACACCGGCCGTGTAAAGATGTTAGAGATACGGTTGTGGGAGGTGAAATGGTGACACTTATTATGGGAGTGTATTTAGTGGAGCTCAGTTTTTATTATGGCCGCTCATTGTGCGCGGAAAAAACGAGGTTTTGTACCTCTCTGTTCGGAAATGGACGGAATGGAAATGGTTTTGTACCTCTCTGTTCGGACGCATATGCCTTGTAACATGTCTTGTAACATGACTTGTAAATTGTAGACTGGTAGCTCTGAGATAAAGGCCCCAGGCTTGATACAGTTTACTGATACATTGTTTTGATAATATATTGATGTGATCCCTGACTTACCTTGAAGAAAAAGGAACTGTAGGTATCGATAAATTAATAGTGTAGGTGTTTTAAGTGGGTAGTGCAATAGCGTATGAAGGACAACATATTTTTAAACCATCATATTCGATAGCCTCTCTGTATTTGCTCTGCCGCTGTGGAAACTCGCGGAATATTCATCTGTGCTTTCCTCTTTATTTGGTCCATGAACATATACCTGGGTCCTCCTCTGGGGACTTTTCCCTCTATTTTGCTTTCAATTATGTTCTTCACGAACCCTTCTTTTTATTTTACTGGTCGAATACCGCCTACTGTTATGCCCTAAAGAGTTTTTGATCAATTTTTTATCAATTTTGAGCTTTGTACTGCTTTCTTATAGCTGTTTCCCTGTTGTCCGTTACACCAGCCAAATCTTGTTTTTCTTATCAATTGTTTGTCTTGTTTCGGTAACTTTCTTTATCGACGCACCACGCTGTTGATTGTACAAAGCACACAGCACGATGCTCATTAGCACGGTGGTGTTGGTAGTGTCTCCTAATGAGCATTAATTCAGGAAACTTATATCCCGAAGAGCCTATTTTACCGGCTAAATGTGAAGCGAGCAATATATGTCATTCTCGATATCTCCTTCAGTGAGGGTTCATTCTTTCGGCTCAGAAAACCGCCATGCATATCAGACATTGAGCTCCTCGAATTCTGGCTTCTCCGGTCCTCCTGGGCCCCCTTCTCACTCGACGGCAGAAATCGTTATCTCTTCCATGTGGAGACTTTTCATTCCTAGATGTCACCTCGGTTTCCGCGGAGATGTAAATAATTGAATGGACGGAACCCATCGGGAAAGAGGACTCGCAACGGGAGTTAAGTAATTACCGGCATTTCCACCTGGAAATCAAGAACTTCAGGTTGTAAAGAGTGCTCTTAAATTTGTGTTATTTCATTTACTTGCACAAAGGATTCGCCGGGATAGCATAAATAACATATTTTTCTAGAGCCAAACTATTATGGTTGAAACGATCACAAGCATAAGATTAAGGAAATAGACTGCAGAACCAATGGATTTAAAATGTAATTTTTTCCGCGTGCAATAAAGGACCATAATAGTTGCGATAGATCAGTTCTAGGATACTTTGACCCTGACTAGGTGACATAGTTTTTTTCCACTAGTGCTAAATATCTTAACATGATTATTAGCTACTAACCTCACATGTAATCTCCGGCATGATATAATGTTGCATGATTTAGTACATGGTAGTGCTGTTTATTTGTCGTATTAATAATACTAACCGATAGTTGTATATTAAGTTGTGTAACATATGGTAGTATTTTCTTCTACGTATCACTCTCTTGGTTTGTGGTCTGTCTGTGCACTGTTGTCCGGACTGCTTTTGGCCTGCGTCTGGCATTTCGAGGGAACGTGCGCGGTTCTGATTTGAACTGAGATGAGTGCTGTATGCCTAGTGTGGAAACACCCCGTGCCACACACCCTAATGGTGGCTTGCGCGATATTTCTTACATGCAGATTAATGTAAAGTAAATAAATTTCTTATCCATACCTTTTTCATTGCTGAGAGATAGCTAGTTTATCATTCGTATGGTCGAAGAGCTCTTCGTAGTTTCATTTTTATTCCTTACAATTTAGGTGAATCAATTGATTGTGGCGTTACATTGTGTAACGAGAAGGAATTATTCATAACGAAAACGGTGAAAAATTCCAATAAGTTTTATTGACGCCGGAAACTTGGTCATTGCGAAGGGAGGATGTACGTAGAATTGACGCGTTTGTAATGTGGGTGTGGAGAAGGATGCAGAGAGTGAGCTGGGTGACGAGAAGGACTAACAAGGAGGTATTGGATATTGTTAGAGAGGAGAGAAAGCTAGCGGCAGAGGTTCGGAGGAGGCAGAAGAGATGGATGGAGGACGTACTGAAAATAGAGGGAATGATGAAGAGAATAATGATAGAATACTAAGGTAGCGCGGTAGAGGGAGGAAGAGGATAGGAATACTGGACGAAATATAAAGCAAGAGACGGTATGAAGAATTCAAGGGGTGTCTCTAATGGCGGACCATCAATAGCAGTGAATGTAGATTAGGATCAGTAATGTCCAAAAACCTACCAATCATCTGGTACAATACTTAAATGAATTAAACATTTTCTGCTGTTAGTCTCTTATTTGTGATAGTAACTTAGAGTCAAAACATCTTCGAGGGATTTGAAAATAATTCACCTGAAAATAATAGCTTAAATGTGGTATCATAAAAATAAAGATGACGCTAGAGTAATGCCGAAGCAATAACTCTGCTGTATTGCGACCGGTGGTACGAAATAAAAATTTCAGAGACAATTCCGCATAGCTGTATATCTTAATTCAATTAAAGATAGTTACGGCCAATTCAACTAAATGGTATTACTCGTAATGTAAACGATGTACAGTTCCACTAAGTTTCATTACTGTCTGCCGGTTTCGACGGGTATTGTGTCATTTTCTGGACTAACAGTCTAGAGAATGACGCTATAGCCGTCGAAACGTGCCTCACAACTTTTAGAAGGATTAAGGTTTGGGGCCCTAGAGACTCGGAGGCTACACGCTAGGCTCAGCTTGCTTGATAAATTCAGAACTGGTGTGTTTCAGAGCTACACAGATAATATTATCATGGCGCCTCACTACAACTCTTGGCCTGACAGAAGCGATAAAATAAGAGAGATCCATTGCCAAATATTAAGGTACGAAAACTAGTTCTTTCCACGCACATTATTCACCTCCCAAAACTTTATCCCTTAAATCTTGACACGGCTGGTGTCTTAATACCCCCTGCACCACGCCCATACGGTGGCTCTCAGGGTAGTATGCAGATGTTGATGTCGAAGTACCTAATTCTAGACAATTCTGGGACGTATGATCTGTATAATTTAATTTCTTGGATTTGAAAAGTAATTTTCCTTTCTGTTGGCTCGTGGTATGATCTATTTCTGGTACATATTTAGCCCTCAAGTGTCAAATAGGCTTCTAGCTATCCTGCTTATGTAAAGGTCATGCACGTGACTTATATCTCTCCTAATTCCTTACTCCTGAATGCCTTACTTCTTCGACCTGAGGCGGTGATATGACTTTTTCTCGTGGAGAGGAGCCTTATTGTGTTTTTAGATCGTTGTCGGGAGGAGAGGGGGGATTGGATTCGGGGGTTGGGAAGGGGGTGGGCGGGGGGCGACAGGTGTAATTCGACGCGGATGTGAAGTGTCCTCTTCTCTCCCTCGCGCGTCCCCTGGTGCCGGGACAGCGAATTAGTTTTAGGAATCGGATGCGTGATTCGAGCATTGATCTCGTGATCTCGGCTCTCCCCCTTTTGTGATCCCGGCGACGACGTCTCGAGTACTCCTGACTGGTTTCATCTGCCCTATTTCTCGGCGGATAGGCCAGGTGAAATGTGAAGATAAGCCGAGCTTAGAAAAGAGGAGGTTAGGAATAGCTCTCGTTTCTAATGAATGTATTTTGAAAGAAAATTGAATGTGATAGAATAAAATGCGACAGAGTTGAGACCAGAATAGAGCTTAAAATAAAGCGCGCTTTCCGATCTCCTTACGCGGATTGGCGAACGTCGCAGCATTTGGGAAGACGCAAGTAAGCATTGAAGACGGTAATCTCTACTCTGCTGGTGGTAGTCGAGTTTAATTCTTAAGGCTGGGACACAATCAACGTGTACGTGTGACGCGAAACGTAAACGGGACAACGGGAGACGGGGAACCCAAGTCAGCGGTCACAATCGACGTTAACGCGGCCCGGCGTAACAATTGACTAACGCAGGCGAAGTTAAGATATCAGGTGTAAATAAGTGAGGGAGTAAATAAGTTGTCTTCGCGAAGAGCAATCTTCAACAGTTGGATGTATCTTCCGACAGATGGCTCCCATTCCCGGATTCTCAGGACTATTCTGATTGGTTTTTCGTGTACGGGACACGGGAAGAGATGAAAGTTTCCCATCTCTCGCGTACACGTACTCCCCGTACACGTTGATTGTGTCCGCTCGCTATAATTTCCCGTCAGCCATCTTTTCGCGTATACCCGTTAACGGCTCACGTTACGCGTACACGTTGATTGTGTCCCAGCCTTTAGACAGTATACGTATGCCAATTGCAGTTTTCAATGTTAACCTTGGATTTAGGCAACAATATATTCTTCTGATGCTTCCACTTGAACATATGGCTCTTTACTGTATTCGTATTATGTTTCATCTGAAGTAGCTAGTAGGGAAAATAAGGCATAAGTAAGATGCTGTGAAGAATTTTATGCTCTGATTTGGACTCTTAAATACTGTAATACAATGTTGTTTTGCCCGTACATTTTTCCATTAATCTGAATAATCAAAGTTTGTTTTTTGTTTTTGAATGGTTTTCCTTCACTATGCTGTGATTCAATGCTTGGAGATATTCTGATCGGTTATTAGAAGAATCAACTTGGAAAAATTTTAGTACTCATCATTTTTGGTGTACAGACTCACAGTGTGTTCGTTTATCATTATTTATCATGACTTAGGTTTGACTGGCCGAAAGGTTATGGAATAAAACTGGAAAAGTGTATTGCGTGTAATTCTGTAATATCTTTTTTAGTATGCTAACTCAGAGCCACAGTGGCAGAATATCCGCTCTGAAGTGTTTTCGGAATGAAGGGACGTAATTTTACTTCTTTAAAGAAGTGGTCAAACTCACGTATTGAACGAATCAACTCCAGATGAATATTTATATTTTTCTAGTGATAACAACATGCTAGTCGCAACGAGCTTGAGATGGCGAGCTAAGAAAGGAAACTTCTCGTAGAAATTCGAAATCGGCTGATTCGGTGGCTGGAGGATGTAATAAGCACAAGGGGCGATGGGTTGCTCGAGAGAGTGATGGAGGGAAGAATGTTGGACGAGCGGGGAAGGGGAAGAAAGAGAACAGGTTGCATGGAAAGGATGAAGAAGGGCAGGTCGTACGCTGAGGCGAAAAAGGGATGTACTAGAGCGAGATAGGCCCCTGAAAGTGTAAGAAAAACCGGGAGGAGATTCTCTGAAATTCAACAAAACCTAGTTTAAGCGGTAGATTACTATTTAAAAAATCGTAACATTTACCTTAAACATTGAGATATTGCCGTTTCTCTTACTTTAATGTAAGGATATTTCGACCACTTTTTTATACATAAACACAATTGTTCTGGAGGTTTTGTATTGGGTATTAATGAATTTAATCACCTCTAACCGCCGTCGTTTTTCAGATTTATTTCTGCGTCCTCAGAGCTTGAGATTAACAGCAGGCTGAGTATAATATACTGAAAGTATTCTTTGGTGATTATTAGTTTTAAAGTGGGTAGTAATTTTAATGTTTCTGTTACTTCATGTTTCCTCGCCATCACAAGGTTCGACGAATAGCACTCACGCTAACGCGGGCGAACAACAATGAAATGTATTACAATATACTTAGCGCTTATGACGTATCCATGTTATTGGAACACAAGGTCGTTCTATATCGAAAGTATTCTTCCTTCGATACGGGTCTTCGCTACGTAATCAAGTCCGCCATTGATGTGCTTGTTTTGATATATTTCCCCACGAGCAAATCATAGGATGCTCATCGTTTTTGTTGATTAGGCAGTGCATTCGTATTCGGAATGATGACTCGCGCCGCATAATCACAGATTTCCTCGGGTATAAAATGGCAATGTTAGCTCATTAAGCACATTAATGGCGGCCGTGTGATGGTAATGGTTGTGAAGACCCGTGTCGAAGGAGCTATGGATGTATCGAATCGAACGACCCTTATTGGAACATGCCCTGTGCCAAACCTTGCTCAGATTAGCATAACATCTTCTTGCCCCACAGATTCAAGGGTGTTTCCTGTTCCCGCTTCACCATTCTGGTCTCGTTCTCCCAATACTTCTTTCCCCTCTAGGTTTTTACGCTAAAACTTGCCTAGGAATCCTATCTAGAGTGATGCGCTCGACATGCTCTTTACATTATTGTTTATTTCTGGTTACTGCGTCTATCTCTGGTTGAACTTCTAATTCCTGCCTTATTTCTTCATCTATTACGAGGTCCAGGCGTGCACCCCCCTTTGCAGTTCTAAAAAATTTCATTTCTGATGTGTCAATCTGTCTGTAGTCTCTTTTTCTATTCGCCCAAGCTTTTAATCCTTATATTATTGTGGCGACAAGCATTATTTTGTAAAACTTTGAGTTTTTTGGCCGTTTTTCCTTTCAGAACTCTTTTTATAGTCCCACATATTGTTTGGTAATTGGTAGTTTTATTGGTAATTTTTTGCACTCTTCATTGTTACATACCGTAAAAAAATATTAACACTGTTTGGCGCAGATACAGGATTGGAAAGTATTCACAGATACCGGTGAAATGAAGTGGAACCGATTCGTAATGACAGGGGCAGCACACTTTCCGTTTTTCTCTAACGAGCAATTCAATTCCAGCTAGAGTCAATTTGTGTGCGGTAACATCAAAATAATCGCGAATTCGGTCTTGTAGTTGTGAATCACTGTGAGTGTTTTTTTATGTTGTTGCAGAGAAAATTTCAACTCGGGAGTTTAGAAAAGAATAATAGTGAAACTTCATTTACCTTTCGTTGTTCCCAGAAGCTCATGGTGCTGGTATGTCGTTTTCCTAAGGTCATCTTAAGACACGATTTTAGCAATACTATCGTCTTTTGTGAACGTTCATTTATTTAATGTAAGTTTCATGAAAAATTAATTCTGAGTTATCCTTTTTTCATTTAACACAAGTTACTACGAAGTTTATTCTGAATTTCACTTGGTCGAATACATGTCGGCAGGATAATTTTCCTGTCAAGAATAACGGTTAATTAGTAACATACATTCCAGTGATTTTTTGGGCGAGATATTTTTACAGGCAGTACAGTTGTTGGTGACTTTGCTGGGAATTGGAAAACCCGGGTCATAGTCAAAGTAATGGCTTCAATGTACCAAAAATCTTGGCTTTTCTTGATGCTAGAAATTGTTTTTGGTGAATACTACGGGTTGCTTCCCATGAGTAGTTTCTCCTCAGAGTGCAACGTTATATGATGCACTAATAGCCAGTTGCAGGAACGACACATCTTTATTTCATTAAGTTATGGGACCCATAAGCCATGGGAACCATTCAATGAGTTTTGCAGAAACACTCGATTAATTCATTATTTTCGTAAAGTATGGAGTTCCAAAAGTGGCCAAGATGGCGGATGCGCTATGAACCGCTTGGAGACTTAATTACTATATTTAAGAGTTGTGTTGAGACAAATTACCAATTTGTTTACTTTTACTGAGAAATTATTATGTGCATTAGCAAGTAGTCATAAGCCAAACTTTCGTAAATTTTATCCAGCGGTGGAAGATTAGATCATATATTCGAAGCTATTAACTATTTGCAATTTATTTTAGTAAGTAGTACATATGTTACTGCAACCCGGATATATTTATGAGATCTATAACTTTATGGATCTCACAGCTATTGATTCCATAACTAAATGTTCTTGCAACCGGGCATCGATGGAGTCGTGGACCATTAATAGATTTGGCTACTAACATGAACGCACTTGACACACGACCGCCATTGTGGTGAAAGGCGAGGAGAAATTGTTGCTAACGGTTTGATTTTCTCCATGGCTTTAGAAACTGCCATCCGGAAATAACTTTCTCACAACTGAGAATGAAAAATGGGGAATTCTCTAACTCGACCTCGCATTAATCAAGTTTTCCCTATTATTTCAAATAAAAAAATAACGTGCTCTGGGTGATTAGCATCGAAAGCGGTACGAGCGAATTAAAAAGCGTCTCAGTCTAGTTAAGTCACGTAAATTGAATACGTTTTATGCTCATTACTCCCCTCTGTCCTCAAATCCCTCCTCTGCTTGTGAATTCAGGTCGCACTCTGGCCCCTTTTCAAAGCTCCAAAGGTTTGTCTTGCATTCGCGTTTGTGTTGCACTCTTATACGCGTATAAGCTTTCGTTGAATCGAATAAATGGTTGGATGATTTTCCTAGTTTTTATTTTAGTTGTGTGCTTTAGCCTGCAAGTATGTTTTTTTTACGTTTCATAATGTCTTGATGAAGTAAATGACTTTATATCAATACTAGCTGTGCTTGACATGCGTTGCAATGCCTCTTTTTCTGTCTAAGTTGGCGCACATATACGAAGCAGACACAAACGAATTTGAGACCTATCCCTTTTAATTCCTCGTAGCTACACAGGAATTTGTAACGCGCAAATGATGGCATAGGTTTCCATTCCATGCCTATGCTGCGGTTTCCATTTAAATATAATATTCTATTGTTGGAGTGGAAGATTTTCAAGCTAAAAAATCCAATTTTAGGACCAATTGAATCGAATACGAAAATCAAATGTAATAATTAAAAAAAAAGGAAGCAAAGAGACCACTGCACCAAATCTTATTCAACGTACAAATAAATTAAGTACTTTTTAACACAAATTATGTCTTACTGATATAATTCTGATGCACGCGATATTATGACTCCATACTTAGATAATACAATTCTGTACTTTTCCACATAATTTTATTTTGTGTTGTACAACGCGTTTCACCAACTTGTGGCATCATCAGGTACAAAAATTCAGTACAAACAGTACAGGTATATATACAAAAGGCAGAAGGAAGGGGGAGGATGTGAATTGTTGTACCTGATGATGCCGCGAGTCGGTGAAACGCGTTGTACCACACAAAATAAAATTCTGTGGAAAAGTACGAAAATGTACTGTTTAAGTATGGATACTATTAACTTCCACGAGGTGAAGCCTGAAACTGTAGAGTCTATATTATGTCTCGATGAAGCGATTCTGATGCACGTGATTGACCGATTCGTAAACGATCTGCTTCGTCTTGTTCGTTTCTGGCTTGTCGCGCCTCGCTTGTTTGAGAAGCTCGCGTGCCAACTCTCATTTGTTGAAACGGCTGGCGCTTCACCTATTGTATAACGGATTTAATAGTTTATAAACTTTCGCGGGCGCGCGCACAACAACTCACCAGTTTCATCGTTATCTGATGAATGGCATTGGAACGCATAGAAGACGAGCAATCGGATGTTCATTTTTATGTATTAGGTTTAAATTATCCTCTTCTTTCACTCCTTCATTAACCTTTTACCGCGATAATACAATAATTCGGAAGCCACTGTCGCGGTGGATAAATTCCAACATCGTCGTTTATATAACGATGAAAATTCACGAATTTCCTATCATGGCTTTGACAAATGACGTGGTACGAAGCCACTCGCGCGGGTGCATGTACACCATAGGTTGAAATTCTCTATGAGAAAACTGTTTGACCTGACCGGGATTCGAACCCGGATCACTTTTTTATATTGCGAGGTGGGCCTAGTAGGTCCTACTTTTTATTGTATTAATTATGGTGAGTTAGTTAAAGGAATGACGCGTAGATATAGAGAGTCACATCACATGACTAATAATTGGTGATAATTTGTTTGTGTGAATAACACTGGTCAACAAAGATTTTGCCCAAGAGACGTTGTTGGGTGATCTTAGATGTATATTTTGTGCTGATTCCTAATCTGTACTTAGATTCTTTCTATCACGTCTAGTTTCCTTAGGACAGCTGAAAGTATGTTTTTGCTATAACGAAAGTAGTAATTTATTTCATTTATATGTCGTGATAGCATGAGCAGGTGAAAATAAATCTTTCCTGTCAAAACATGTTGTCCCACGATGTCATGCCTTCCTATCCTGTCAAAACATGTTTAAACTTGCACTATCCTATCGTTTTTTTCAAAGCAATGCTGAATCAGCTGCCACTTCACATCAGTATGTGACCAACTGTCGGCGCGTGAAGACGTTTGTTTTTTCTCTGAAGACGGGTTGAGAATTTTGTTGCTTGCAGGAAATTGCAGCTTATTACATTGTAATCGTTGTGAAGTGGCTTAGCTTTCATCATGCCTAGACAATGCGTGAACCACCCCGATGACTTTTGTTACGTGTGCGGTGAAATTACTTTCAAGGCTCAAAGGCAGAACATTACTCCCTTTTTGAGACAGTGTTATAAACATTATTTTGACTGTCCGTTGGGTGACCAGGATAAAGGATGGGTGTATGCGTGTGTAGCACCTGTGTAAGGCTTCTCACTGGTTGGACTGAGGACCGAATTAGGGACTAATTATAATTAGTCAATAATTCGGGACATGTACCCGTGAAGAAAAGGTGTTCGTGGAACGCGCATTCGGTGTTCACGCCTCAATCGATAAAATTGGTCATTATTCCGAATGCGTCCAATATGCTGCGCTGCACTCCCGTAAGCGGATGTTGCAATGATGAATTCAACGATAGAACGGGACATTCCAGTTGGTATCTAAGTGTCACGCCGTCACTTGGCATGGGACGAAAAAAAACAATAGAACTGTGTCATTAGCGGACCGCGCACCGGTAAAACGGTTTGACCTATATTCCCGGGAAGAAGCAGTCCTCCTTCCGGGAAGTGGGTCGCTCGGTAGGAGAGCATCTAGGAAAACGCTTCCTACGCCTCAGACATGTGATCCGTATGTGCACGGTACAGAAATCCAAATGTTTTTTCACCATCCCGGGCTCAAAAAGAGCGCGACTTTGCTGCAGAATACGAGCAGCGTTGCCGAGGCGGCGACTTTTACTAATGTTTGGCGAAAAATATTCAAGTTTTAGTGCCTAGCGACGAATATGAACTCCTTTTCTGAAAAACGTATTCAACTTCCAATGAAAAACTTCACGGGCGCTTTGTGAAATGGTTATGACCCAAAAACAATAGTCCGTTTTTTTATTAAAATGACTACTCCAATTTAGGCAGGATTTCTCGCCTCACTCCTATGGAAGTTAGAAGGAAATTAAATTGTTTTTTCACCCTCCAGGGGGCCGAAAAGAGCGCGACTTCGCTGCGGAATGCGAGCAGCGTTGCCAAGGTAACGACTTGTACAAATATTAGGCGAAAAATATTAAAACCTTTATTGCCTAGCGACGAATATGAACTACTTTTCAGGAAAACGTATTCAGCTTCCATTGAAAAAAGTTTAATGAAATGATAAAGAAAATTTCAAAGAAGTTAGTTATTTAGGTTTATTTGAAGCTATTTTAGTAGTTTTTTATTTCTTCAATATATTCATGTGTATTATTATTAACATTTTATTATTATTATTATTTTTTTTTTTACTTCTGTAACTTCCCCTCCGAGTCCCCGGATAACATCGGGTTTCGTTGCCGTCATAATGGCCGAGAACTCAAGAGGGGGGGTGCAGAGTTCGTAGCCGCTTCCGATTAACCCATCGGATCAGTGGCTACGTTGCGTTCGGGTCGTGCGCACGGAGCAGACGGAGCGACCCCAAGAGGACGGCCTGCATGCGGGCTGCAAGTGATTCCGCCTGTGCCACGCAAGCAGGAATACACTTGATGCTCTGTATCAGCGAGCCCTTGATTCCACCGAGCACACCTATGACTAGGACTACTAGTTTTACAGAGTGTCCCGGGTACATCTGCCGAAGTTCGAACAGCAGGTCTTGATATTTCGTCCGTTTCTCCGCCTCTTTCGCGTCCAAGTTCGTATCGGCCGGAGCCGAAAACTCGATTACGAACATGGAACGAGATTGGCGGTCGAGGAGAACGATGTCAGGCTTGTTCGCCTCCAACTGCCTGGTGGTGGGGAATGAGTAATTCCACCAGATTTTTATTTTGTCGATCTCCACGACGGACTCAATATCTCCAGCGGCATAGGGCAGCACATGGACTTCGTCGATGCCGTAATGATGTCGAAGGTGGAAATACAACACTCGCAGAGCTGCATTGTGCCTAGTTAAATACGCTGATTGCGCGTAATAACTGCAGCCGGAGAGAAGGTGACTCAAAGTCTCCGGCTTGGCTCGGCACGCTCTGCATCTCGTGTCCGTCACCTCCGCCTTGAATATCATTCGGCGGTACACGAGAGTGTTGATGACACCATCCTGGCACGCGAGAACGAAACCCTCTGTTTCGGACCTGAGACCCGCGGAACGAAGGAAGGCAAACGTCAGCTCCTTCGATAGCCCATGTTTTTCCATGTTTCGGTAGAAACCTCCATGCATGGGCTTATCGGTGTGCGTCTTGAGCAAGGTCTTCTGCTCAGCCTTTTTGACCTCGAGCTTTAAGACGTCTGCCCTCAGTGACACGATTGACGTGCCACTGTCGTTACCGTCGAATGACAGGTCAAAGTCCAGACCGATTTCGTCCGCTGCCCTCTTCGCCGCCTGGAAGAGGAACGCCCCCACCCCGGCACCTTCGTGCTCCCTTACGAGAGTGAGCAGGGGGTCCGTGCTGTTGAACACACGGCAAACTGTACCCAAAACAACTCTGTTATGTAGACACTCCAGGCTCAACATACCTCTACCGCCTACACTGCGAGGGAGATACAATCTGGCGACGGAAGATTTCGGATGAAGACTTCTATAGATGGTCAGCATCTTCCTCGTTCCCCGGTCGAGGTTTTGCAACTCGTTGACATTCCATTTCATGCATCCGAAGGTGTACAGCAGTGTCGGAACCGCGAACATGTTCGTGGCAAGAACCTTGTTCTTGCTAGACAGCTCAGAACTCCAGATTTTTCTGAGAGTCTGTCTGTACTTGGCGGTGAGTCTTTCCTTCACTGCTGCTACCTCCTGCATTCGACGCTGGGGGACGCCGAGGTATTCGTAGCATTCGTCATCTTGCAGATGACGAACGACGTTCCCGTCAACGAGTTGCGAGTCTTCCTTGTCCTCCGATATTCTTCCTTTCGCCAGGTGGATGGATGCACACTTGTCCAATCCGAATTCCATCCCTATATCCTCACTGTATTGATGTACGTTGTCCAGTGCAACGCGCAGTTCTTTGGCGTTGGAAGCATACAGTTTAAGGTCATCCATGTAAAACAAATGGGTGACCTTGTGCTTCCTGTCACCAGGAACACCGCACATGTATCCTCGGCCTCGTCTCAGCTTGAAGGAGAGGGGAGGAGGGAAATACAGAACAGGAGGGGGCTCAAGCTGTCGCCTTGAAAAACGCCACGGTGGTATGTTACCAACTCAGTGGAGACGGTCCGTTTGCCCGAAGTCAACACGAAGCGCGTTCTCCAGAGTGGTAACAGGCGTTGGATGCAGGACACAACCTCTGGGTGGACTTTCATCAACTTCAGCACGGCGATGAGAAGCTCATGCGAATTGGTGTCGAAAGCCTTGCGATAGTCCACCCATGCCATTGATAGGTTTCGCTTATGTCGGGCGGCATCCTGACATATGCACCTGTCAATGAGCAGGTTGTCCTTGCATCCCGCGATTCCTCGTTTGCACCCCCTTTGCTCGTACACCTCCTCCCACACAGGCTGGATCTGCCGGAGGATAATGTCGCTCAAGATCGTGGTGAACGCCTTGTATACAGTGTTTAGACAGGTTATAGGGCGATAGTTCTTCGGATTGGACAAGTCTCCCTTTTTCGGAATGAGAACCGTGCGTCCCTCAGTCAGCCAAGGTGGAAATGGTTCTCTACCTGTGATGAGGGACGTGAAGATTCTGGCCAGATGTTTGTGGGTAGAAGTGAACTTCTTCCACCAGAAGCTATTCACGGCATCCATTCCTGGAGCCGCGAAATTCTTCTTGCCAGAGAAAGCGTGCTTCACGTCACTTTCCGTTACTGAAAGGGGTCCATCCACATTGTGTAGGTGGCGGTCGCAGAACTCTTTAAAGAGTGCGATGGCCGGAGTGTCTCCATTGAATGGCCTCGTCGTTTCGTAGATATCCTTCCAGAAACGCTCGACCTCATGAACGGGTGGCGGGGATTCAACAGCAGGCGGAGGAGGCCGAAAGAGACGGGACGGCTGAAGGAGAAAGGTGGAATTCTCCCTTACGGCTTTACTCCTTTTCAGGAGTTTTTTCTTGGCCGAGGTAAGCGCCCGTACCCTATCGACCTCGTGCTGCTTAATAGTAAGCAACTAGTAATATAATAATAATAATAAAAAAAAATAAATAAAAAAAAAGCAAATAAGTAAGTTATTATTATTATTATTAATCTTTTAATTATTTGTATATTTTGGTGTAATTTACTTACTGTTTTTTATTTGACATTTTACACATCGTATAATCATATTTGCTGATCACCAATATCAAGGTGTCACACTGAGTTCAATGCATTTTCATCTTATTGTAATCAGATGTTCAGATCAAAGCTCATGGACTAGCAGCGCCATTTAGTGTTCAGAAATCCAAACATGAACTGGCAAAACCCAAGAAAAAACAGTTGAATCAAGCTGGGCCATGTCAGAGCCCGCGCGTTCAGATTGCAGCGTGTTGATGCTGGTTTCATTAGCTCACTCTGAGAGTTCTTTTCTTCGAAGGTTATCTTTTTTTGGCATTGTATATCTTGAATGCACCGATGTGAACGAATCAATAGTAATTTTTTCTTTAAACTTGGTTCAAAACTCTTAAGATCAAAAAAATACCAAAAATCGAGAGAAATTTACCAAATTTGAAGAGAATTATGCATTTTGTGGCATATCCTGACGTCAAGGATTTTTTCGATATTGTTTTCGTTTTCAACGTACCAAAGTACATGGAAATTAGATAAAAATATTGAAACAGATTTTTAGTCGCACACCTGTCGAACACGAACACATTGATCCGGGTTTTCTTTACATTATCATAATTTATTGTGAAATTAATATCATCATTGTGGAAAAACGTCGTTTATTGAGTGAACATTGCGTATACTCAGGGCTTCACATAAAATATCCTGTATTTTGCACGTTTATTTTTTGATTAAATTAATACAGTAGATATACTCACTCTTGTATGGAGATGGCAAAAGAACTATTTAACACAAAAAAGGTGAATTTATTTTATAATTTAGAACCTTCTGATGAGCCAAAAACAGGCTCAGGAGGACTATAATTATTTTTTCTACAAAAATTCTAGTCTGTGTTAATCCTTTCCGCTTAACACTTATAACAGCAAATCTTTCCTTCTCAGAAAAACGCTGGATAAGACAATCAAATTCCAGGTGTATTCCAGGGGAATTCCAGACTTCCATTTTTCCGATGGTAGCTGGCCCGACCGTGCCCTTTCATTGTTGCTCAATTATAGGTAAAAAGAGCAAAGGTCTCAGTCCATTTAAAAAATCCTTCTCAGATCACTTTACATTTGTGGTTTCTTCCTCGTCGCCTGCTGTATATACGAAATTGGGGAGAAATATTATTTCGTTCTAAGCCAAGCGGTTTCACCGCTCATTTACGTTCGAATAAGAAACATTAACTCATGACCAAGTTCCTATTCACTTCGATGATTCGTGTTTATAGTTCTATTCGGCAAAACATTAAACCAGGCCATAAAGTAAGCGATTATTTTTTTACCCTTCTACGCATAATCTCTTCGCGTCTTAGGTGTTATGCTGAACGCCATTTTATCCAATGGCGTCCTTATATGTCGACTTCGATAAGCTAAAAGATAAAATTTAATGAAATACCTCGAATTTTAAAAGGGATATCCGAATCACTCCTCGATTTTCGGAACTTTTTATTCTCAATTGTGTGAAAGATAAATTTCATCCTAAATGAGCATCGCGGAGATATTCCAGGTCCAGCGTTCTCCATTCGATTATTTAGTTATTTTCTTTCCCCTCTGCGACTTACGTCTTCTGTGCTTGACTTTGCTGTGGAGCATAAAACACGAAAACGAAATAGGACTAACTGTTTAGAGCGTAACTTTGTAAAATTTACTCAAAGAGAACTTTGAAAGAGGTAGGGGTCACGGAAAAAATGTACCGCAGCTGAGGCTGAAACCTAACTCCTTTCTGTGGTAAAATCCTTATAACGACAGTAAGTTTTCGCAGAGTAGTATTTCCGTAATTAGATTCTTCTAAATGTCGCGTGATTTTGAAATAGAGCGCATCAGGATCCAGTTGATACCCATGTTGTTTCATATTCGCGTATTAAAATCCCAAGGACTCAAAGTTACTCATGCCATCACAATGAAATCTGATTCAATTGGTCATTTATCTCGTGGAAATCAGGGATAGCAGTGATGATATATCAAATGTAATATTACATTTACTTTAATACATAGCACAAGCTTTACCTTGATACATAGGTATCAAGGCCTGGTTACTCCACGAATTCACCGTAGTAATCAATGGATGAAAGTTGGTTCCAGTAAAATTTCATGAAGTTACCCCAACAACATCTTGGAATTAAATTAAAGACAAGGCTTCCGTGGGGATTTTATTTTAAGATTTCAGTTTTCTGGCTTGCGTATGCAAAGAACTATGCTTCATAGGACGATATTTCGCGGAAGACGGCTTCATTGGTTTGAAGTGTCTTAGCGGTTCATCACAGGTCTTATCTAATAAATAAAAATGTTTGTTTGTTCGACTTCTATGCGTTCCAACACCATTCATCAGATTGCGATGAAACTTTGATGAGTTGTGCGCGCGCCTGCGAAGGTGTATTAATTATTAATACCATTGTACACTAGAAAAAGCATGAGTCGCTTCAACAATTGAGTTTTGGCACGCGAGCTTCTCAAACAAGCGAGGATCGACAGGCAAGTAACGAAGCAGATCGTTTACGAGTTGCTCAATCACGTAAATCAGAATCATATCAGTAAGACATAATTTGTGTTAAAATTTACGTAATTTGTTTGTATGTGGAATGAGATTTGGTGCAGTAGTCTCTTTGTTCGCATTTTTATTTAATACTTGCGCTCAATTTTCGTGCACGCGTCGTTATTTCCTATACCAATTCCTATACCAGTTACCAGGGGAAAACCAGTTGTCCTATCACTGTGCATGAGTCATTAGAACTCGATAAATTGTAGCAGAAGTGATCATTTTTAGGATGGTCATCAGTGTCATTTTAGATCTGTGTGGAAACATACCGCCGCTATGCCTCTTCGTGCCAAATAAGTTGGGTGCCAAATAAATAAATATGGGAAGAGGTGAAAAAATGCCCCTGGTTATACTTTCGTTAGTGCAGAAATTTTTATCGTTTACTACAGTATGTTACTACGAGCAAAGTAGTTTTCCCCCGCCGGTAAATGCTTGCAGTAGGCAATTCTTCGCGCGTCTTACGGACAACCCTCTGACTGGGCAACAGCGCGCGCCTCTCCCTTTCTCTTCCGGGCATGCTCCTGGCAGTTTAGCGCGCTCTTTTTCCAAAATAAATGTTAATCGATATTGATTAACCAACGAATTCGTGTAAGATTTTATAAGTGGATTCATGATGATGAACCTGATAGTTTGAAGAAGATGCAAACGACGGTTTTCAGGGATGCGCGGAACGGCAAATAACGCAGTCTTGCAATGTCATCAATAACTAAAATACCAATGCACTAAATAATATGAAATTTCGTATGATTGTTAAAAAAATCTTGGCTTCAGCATTTCTATAGGAAATTCCGATATCTTGATCCATGTTGTTATTGCGAAGCCGTAAATGCGATGCATCCGTCCGGTGCCCGGGAAATGCGCTAAAATTTGGTTTTAAGCACACACTGAAATCAATTTTGAACGGTGAAAAGTCTTGTATGCCATTAATAAACTTAGAAATAAACAAGCTTTGATTTAGTGTACTTCATTTTAAAATCGATTTAGCCGGCTTTGAGATATTATTCTTCAAACTCGGATGACGGAATTTCGCAACGGATATAATTCTCAAATTCTTTTAGGGACCGATTTTCAACCCAGTAAACGGCATTGCAACGAATGCCAGGCACAGCAAGTACATTACAATATGATATTGTTGAGCCACTCCCCCGATTGGGTCATCTGTTTCAAAGTTAGAAATAAACCGTTTTAAATGAAAAACTATATCAATCGCTGGGACGGCTATACCCTCGTAAATTCTTGGAAACTGTTTTTTTTTCCTATTGTCTCATGAAATATGGACAATGGTGGAAGTAAACGCGGGTTAATTCATAGTGAAGCCATTGATTTAGGTATAGTGACTGCGACAGGTATCCTAGTCCTACATCCCATCATTTCATTGCGTCATTTTCCGTTCAAGCGGTCAATAAATTAAAATTTCCGCTAATAGCGCATGGCAGTGAGTTGGTACGCGGCGCCACACATAAGTTATAACCAACAGAGAATTGTTTACATCATGGAAATCCAGCTAACACTTAAAACAAAAATAAAGTAAGGGAGTAATTGCCTCAAGATACTATTTTCCCCGTCACTCGCTAAATTAACGACGACAAAAACTTGATAAATAACTGTGTAGCTCAGGCACTTGTGAGAGATAAACGCACTAAGATTTACGCATTTTACACAATTGATTATATTCGGCAACGCTGATATTTTAGGTGCCTACGTCGGCAAATAGACAGCTTTTCTGACGCTATTTCCCTCCAAGGTTCGTAAAAACCTCACGCTCGAACTCAGTTTCTCTGTGGGGACTGGGTCCGAGGTTCGTATTTTCGAAAATTTCGTATTTTCGAAATTTGTATTTTCGAATAGCGCCATGTATCAAGCATAGGCTTTTCGTCGGGACCAACAGTTTTGCTTCGTAAAATCGAAACTTTGCATTTTCGTGCATCGTATTATCGAGTTGCTACAGTAGAGATGACCTATTTCATGGTTAATTTTCGCGTCGCTTCCTGTAGCTTTTTACCATTCCTACATAAAAGGTCAATTTTTAGCTTTTTTTCTTTTTATTGTTGAACAGTAAAACAAGCAAGTCCTATCTACATCTTTCCTGCGTCGGATGGCGGAAAAAGAAATTTTTTACCTGTAATCACGCCACCCCTGTCGATGTAGAAGCCAGACGGGCGCGAAAATGAATTTTTCAGACGTATTTTCCACCCTACTTTCCAGGTTTCCTCTCCCTCCAGTTCGAAATGTCTCTTTATTTTTTTCCAGGTCTTCCCCTCGGGTTCTCCTCCCGCATTACTCCTCGAATGGGAACGGTGACCTATTTAGCGACTCGCATCCGACGTGAAAAGTAGGTCGACGCAGAGAATTCGGGTCACCCGTCGTCCGATTTTAGTCTGCGTTGCCTCGCGAAAATTTAACCAAACTTTTTTCTGAACGCTCTGTACGCCGTCGCAGCGTCGTCCTGAGATTTATAATGGTGAATGAAGCCCTCATTTTGACTTCGCTCGCCCATTTTTTTTTAAATATGTGTATTCCTCCTAATGATTCAAGCAGCTGCACTGATTGTCCGAACGAATTTCGCCGCAAAATGGCCCTCCATTCCTGTGCGTTTGAGTATGTAATGTCATTCGGTAGTTAAAAGACGTTCACATTGATAATTTTTTTGCGTGAAAAATGGTGGGTTTTTTTCCCCTAAGTATTTGGGAAATGAGGAAGATTGAGTAATTTGCATTGGATATTTGGGGAGGCGACCGACAGCTAAGGTCAGTTGCACCATAGGGGACAGGTAAGGGAGGAAGGGTGGAAAGAAACCCGGCGTCAGCATTAGCCTGCCCTGAACGACAGGCGCCAAGGGGATCACGGTTTAACGTCTCGTCCGACATACGGAGTACTGTACTTGAAGTGCCCTCCATAAGTCACACAAGTAGGGATCGGGTTTCTTCTTAAAAACATCTTCCTCTGAAGAGATTTGAACCATGGCCACCCGTGTGGCTAGCCAGTACTTTAGCCACCACACCAACCCTATCCCCCTTAGTAAATAATTGTGTGACGAATGTGGCCCAACGAAGAAAACAGGGAGCGGTGGAAATGTGGTGCTGTAAAATAATGATTAAGACCAGATACACGGTAATGGTGATGAAGAATGATTAAGATGCAGATTGAAGGTGATGGAGGATGATTAAGGGGAGTAGATTGCGAATACAGTTGTGGAAGTTAGTAATTATAAAATCATAAAGATAATAATTTACTCATTTCTCACCGAAATGAGTAGCTCGACCGGTTTCGAAGCTATGCCCTCGTTATCATGAAAAAATTGCTATGTGGAAAAAGTGTTGTAAAAAGCAAGTATGGTAAAAAAGTGTTGAGGAGTGCCTTTTATGAGGCTTGTTACAGGACTTGAAAGCCAGGAATAGTCATGAAAAATGAAAAAGGGACTGGAATATCTGGAAAAGTGATGAGAAATGAGGGATAAGCGTGGAAAATTTCTTTTTCAAGGCAAATTATGCCTGTTTTCAATGAGATATGAGTACAGTTTTAGCGACTATGTAATGGTGTGTGGACTTAGTGATGGTGAGATGTTTATATCTTGGCGGAGTGAGGCAATGGATCTGTTATTTGGTGTTTAGCAATTAAGATCGATGATGACGAGCCAGGTAAATAAAATGTTTCAAATGTATACGAGGTAATTTAATGTGCCTCCTTGTGGTGTAGCCCTCAGGAACCACGCTTAGGGCAAGCAAGCAGGCAGTAATCCGCCACAGACTTGGGCGATGAGTCCACCTCCTTTCTGCGTTTCAATTCGCCCTCGGTGTAATGGAGACTTAATGTCCATTATAAAAGTCGAGTCCCCGAAGTTTAGGATGTTGCCTGAAAGTAGTGTCCGCCGATTTCACCGAAATAAAACCCATGGTGCAGGATGATCATTTCTACGATTATTATTGTGCGTAGAATTTTTTCATTTGCTTACTTGCACTTTTACGATATTTTATATAAAAAAGACGCTTTTCGGCGCTCACAATCCAATGGCCTTACGTTAAGTCATAGCCATTTTCTCAATATCAAACACAGAGACTGGAAATGCTATAATAAGTTAGCGGAACATATTTATGACATAATGTAGGAAAAAATTGTTTATAAATCAATTTGGACTTTTCACCCTAGTGTGATTCACTGGTTTGGCCATTTTGAGAGAACGGATGAGACTCGAATGACGATACAAATAATTAAGGGACTAGTGGATGAGGGAGTGGTGGAACGCTAAGGGCATGTATGAATGTGGTGGAAGAGACTCGTAGGAGAAGGGATTTTGGAATACATGGGGAAATGTATGAAACAATGCATGAGTTTAAAGTTTGAATTTTTACAATAGGAGGTAAAAGATGGGAAATATTAGGGGTCTTAGGGTGCCTTTATAGCTCGGCGTCACGTTTCGCCAGGACTGGCGGAGCCAATGAAATCTCGTTTTGAGAATTGATGACGTAATGTCGCCAGCTCCCTCGCGTCCTCGCAGGAAATTCTGAACTTATTGGATTTCACTGCGAGGACGCGGCTGTAGGCCGGGAATTTTGAAGCGCTTGCCAAGATGGATAGCTAGGTAAGGAGTTTGACGCATGAAATGTGCTGTATAAGCGGGGTTAAGAGTTGGATTGTGATTAATTTTGTTGGTTTCAATTATTTTGAGCTTATAAATACTTGTATTTAGAGTTTTTCCGAACACAATACATAATTGTCTCGGCATGAAACACAGGCAACGGCGTTGGGCGCATATAAAATTCTACGTCCTAAATAAAACTACGCGATAAAAGATTCAGATAAATTTTAAATAGTACAGTATGAAACGCGAAACTAAGCTAATAGCAGATACACCCGATGCAACAACAGATAAGGAAATAAATATTTAGGCTTAAAAAGACTAAATAATACAAGTTCTTTGGTAACTTTGTGGTATTCCATTTTTTCTTTCAGATGATTTTATGGTTACATTTACCATCTTACCACCATTTACATCACCTGAAGATGACGCTCAAGCGTTGAAACCCGGGTCGTGTGTGTTTTTTAAGTTGTGGTTTTGTAAATGTAACCATTAAATCATCTGAAACTTAAAAAGATTGACGTAAAAGTTAAACTCTACGGCTAAATAAATGAAAAATTGACTTAAGCCTACAATCGCCATTGAGAAAGAAGTGTAATATTAATATGTAAAGTTGAAATTAAAATCCTTACCTTACCCCTGACACAGTCTAAACTTGTTTAGACTGTGCCCCTGAGAAACAAAACACACCTAACTATGACACCAAAGTAATAGATTCTAACCTTACTCTGCCTAGATGATATCTAATAAAGCCTTACTGTTAATTACGAAAAGAGCACTAAAAGCAAACTAATGATACTCTTTACCAACTCGAAGAGAAAGAAAGAGACGATCAAGAGGCAAATCTGAAGCGCAACCGTGGCAATCAACCGACAAGTTGTGTTGGGAAGTTACATAGACGGTCTGTGCATATGCTGCGCGTCAATATCCTAACTATCACAAAAAACAAAATTCTTAATTACTCAAAATATGTAATAGTGTGACATGTTTTTACCCAGTGGTTGCTTGTTGAAGAGGCATTACTTAATGGCTAGTCAACGATGTTGACAGCGTATGATATGGTGTAAAAATCTGTCTATTGAATTTGGTGTGGTTTCAATTAATATGTTTCTTCAATTGGAAGTCATAACGTTATTTTACAGTGAATTAAAACATAATAAATGTACTAAATTACAGGATGTAGCGTGGTCTGATGAAATGCATGGAATTTTGTGACAATTTCTTGTGCCGCTTATCGTCATTCATCTGTTTAGCGCAGCGCGGGGGCTATAAAGGGCCCCGTCTTCTGAAATATAAGTTGTCGCAGCTCGGGGCGCGTACGTGACGCCGAGCTATGAAGCCGGCCTTAAGAACTGGAGGGATTTTATGAAGCGATGTAATAATGTAGTTGAAGGAAAGAAAGCATTTTAGTTGGGAACAACAAGGAGAAAATTAATGTAAGAGAGCCAACTACCTACATCTACATCTACGAAGTACCGTGCTAGGGTGTGTCACACGGGGTGATTCCACACCAGGCATGCAGCACTCATCCCAGTTCAAATCAGGACCGCGCACGTTCCCTCGAATGCCAGGCGCAGACCAAAAGCAGTCAGGACAACGGTACGCAGTCAGACCACAAATCATGAGAGTGATACGTAGAGGAACATGCTACCATGCAGCACACTACTCAAGATATAACTACTAGTTAGTATTATTAATGCGACAAATAAATAGCACTACAAGGTACTAAGACATGCAGGAATATATCATGCCGGAGATTGCATGCGAAGTTTGTATCTATAATTCATGTTAAGATACTGAGTACTACTGAGAAAACCTATTTAACCTAGTCAGTATCCTAGAACTGATCTGTCACAACTATTACGGTCCCTTATTGTACGTGGAAAAAATGACATCTTAAATCTTTCGATTCTGCGGTCTATTTCCCTAATCTTATTCCTGTGATCGTTCCTACCATAATAGTTTGGTTCTAGCAAAATGTTTTCAACGTCGGGCAAAAAATAGTCTACATCAAACTTTCGTAAAAGATTTAGCCTCTATTTTTCCCTTCGATCGGATAGAGATTCCCACCTGAATTCCCTCTACAATTTTGTAACACTACCTAGGTCTAGGTCCAACAGTACTAACTCAAATTTAGGTAAAATTTTCTCCAATGACCTTAATTTTCTGCACCACTTATTAAAAGAAGGCAAAATAATATCTGCTGTGTTGGTTAAACGGAATCGTCAATGACCAATAACAACCTCTCAACCAGAAAATAACCTGTGGTAGTTTAAGGGAATGTTTATTCCTTTTCTGGTTGAGAGGTTGTTTGTGGTCACTGAGATTCCGTTAAACCGACACAGCATATGCTATTTTTCGTTCTTTTGACTAGTGCTGCCAATTATCATGGCCATTGGAGATTTTTTATGTAAATTTGTTACATTATGAAGCCGTTGAGATCAAGTTTCCTTGATTTTGAGTACTATCTTAGCTCTTTGACTTTAAGACAACTTCTCAGGTTCCACTTTGTGGGATGGCTTTAATAGGATAATTTCCAAAAATGGAATGGCTTAAAGGATGTTAAATCCTCAATGAATAAACCAGCGGTTCTGAAAGCTGAGACCATAGTTCCTTTTTTAGGAAGAATTGTACAAATATAATTCCACATATTGTCGTTCAGTCATTTTTGCGTTTCTCTCACGCCGTTAATCGAACTCATTTCCTATTTCTGTTGTGCAAGTCACGCATTAAGTAGGACATTTGGATGCCTACTCTGTTTTCTGATTTGATGGTAGGTTTCGCTGAACATTTAATCGCCTAAAAAATGAAATGATGCCCCAGAAAGGTTGAAAGAGTCGTAGGTGATTAATTAATCAAGACCCGTAACCAGCCTGAATTTCTCATGACGTTTCCGCGTAATCGCGTTTGAGGCGCCTGTGTAATCATTCTCTTCATAAATTCCAGGAATGGTCTCGGAAACGTTGAAAAATTCGAGGAGTGAAGAGGTAAAATTTGGCCTATCTTGGGATTACAAGCGATATACGCTTATCATCTTATAATTTAGATTGCCAGTACATCTTTCGTGTTTTCTTCTTAATTTTTCAAATTTCTGCATTATCACATCAAATTCTTGTATTCCGTAAGTAAATTGACAGTTCTTTTTCATTTATTCAGTGCTAAATTAAGATTGGCTCAGATCTGAATTTAATGTTTTTATATAAGCAGGTATTGAAGCCTTGAAACTATTTACTTATTGACCAAAGAGACAGCCATTCCTCCGTGACAAAATTAAATATAGTTCCAATTGTCTAATATTCTTTGCTCAGTTATAATTTTATTGTCCACGCGTATATATATATATCAACGTATTTATATATATATATATATATATATCAACGTATTTATATATATATATATATATATATATATATATATATATACACGATGTGGATAGGATGGAGGAGATAGACACACAAAAAAAGAGACGATCACACTTACATCGCTAGCTTTCGGAACTAGTCCGTCTTCAAGGCGTATCACGGAACAAATGTCAATATATATATATATATACATACACACATACATACATACGTGTTCTAACGATCCCAAAAGAAGGGTAGACAAAGCTTCCCATTTAAAAAAATTCTGTTAGTGGTTTATCTAAGAAAGACTTCGATGCAATAAATCTTTTGAGTTAATTATGTAAGAAAAAGTTTGTTGTATGTCCCATGTTTTTGATTTTTTAAGCACAATTTATCTAAAGGCTGTGCTGCCAATAGAATATTTTTAGCATGGAGTTCACTCTAAATGTGCGAATAAGTCTCTTGGAATACTTGACGCGGAACGGAACCAGTTTAAATTATATGCCGTTACACCAAGAAAAATATTTGTGATGCTAAAATCGGGAGATGAAAGTCTGGTGTGCCGATAAAATTATCATGTATTTCAATATCTGAGGTCTTTTCTGAAATAGAAAGAGGTGTTTCATGCGTAATCTGGAGGAATGACATAATTAATGAATGAATTGATAAAAGTTGGCATATTGTGGAAAATTGCCAACTTTCATTGAGTATTTCCTGTAAGCCTTGGAATTATGGATTGTGGAAATAAAAACATTTCCGTTGAAAAAATCATTTCAGTGATTGTTTTCTATTAGTTCCGTAAAGTTTTGAGTACAGCCATGAAATGTTATGAGGCCAAATTCAACCTTCTTCAGAATCACCCTCGTCACACGTTTCGGCTTTCGTTGATTCATATTTATTTTTTTTACTGAAAAAAGATCAAGTAAAACATGAAGACTTTTCAAATGAACATGTATAAACCGTTACAGGATACGTGAGCAAAAATAATTACAAGAAGATGGCTAACATGTAGTACCCCAACATGAGGAGACATTAAAAATTATGATGATTGGGAATGACATACGAGTTGGCTAGCTCTGAGCTGCTATCGTCGGGTCTCATTTGACCTGACGATAGGAAGACCGGTCGAAAAGACTTGAAGTCTTTTTTTGAATTTGTTCTTTTTTTGAAATCTTAAAACGGCTGCTCGAAGCAACCTTGGCTACAATGTAATCCTAGGGAAGAGGGGGGAGCGAGCCAGTTGAACTTGAGACAGTGCGAGTGACGGTTGTTGTTAACGAACAATACGGATTATAGGGTCAAAAAAGACCCGAAGATAATGTGTACGTGGCCAAAAAACACGATAGTAGTTGAGGGCTAGCAAAGACGTTTGAAGATTAGGCTATAATGTCGAAGTTTTCCGCAAGGGAATTTAGAAAAGAAAAGAGAATAAAAATTAGGGAGCACTTCGAGAGTGATAATCTGGGATTTGAAGCAAAGAGTGAGCCCTGGTGTTTCGGGTCGGTGTACTGAAATTTAGAAGGAAATATGGTCAGAGCTTTATATGTAGCTTAGCGTTGTATGGGGCAGAAACGTGGACCCTTAGAAAGGAGAATAGGCTGCAAGCATTTGAGATGTGGGTGTGGAGAAAGATGGAGTGGACGGGTGAGGTGGGCGGATAAGAAGACTGACGAGAAAGTGCTTGAGATGGTGGGCGAGGAAAGGAAACTTTTGAATGTGATAGAGTGAAGGATGTTGGGCAAGCAGGGAAGGGGAAAATAGAGAATAGGTGTCAGGGACGGGATTAAGAAGGGTTGATCGTATGCTGAGGCGAAAAAGGATATACTAGAGGTGGATGAACCCCTGAAGGTGTGGAGAACTTGGAGGAGATTCTCGGACATCCAGCAAAGCCTACCATAACCGGTAGAATACGAATAAAAAAAAGGTCAGAGCAGGCAATGATTGGGTTCATAGTGCTATGAATGAATTTAAGATCAGTTTAAATGAGGTTATTATTAGTATTATTAACGGAGAGTGAGGACAACACAGAACCAGAGGGGAGGTTGCGTAGATGGGACACTGTCTGAAGCAATATTTGTGAAGAAATTTGAGGATTGAACGTTAGTTCTGGCCGAAATCGACCACATCGGGAAGCAATAGGAGGAAATAAGAAAATCAATAGATGTGAAGTAGAACTGTAATGTTATCTTCTAGGATATCTAATTTCGGAAAATCAGTAAAATAGGCCTGACAGGAACTTAGTTTTACTTTTGATAGCTTAGATTTGCTCGGCATAAATGAGTTTCTGATCCGTGTGGTGAATATTGCCGTAGAAGTGAATTAGTGGCTGCTTTTCCAGTGAAATACCTCTCTAAGAAGTAGCATGGAGGACATAATTAAAGTCGAAGTCAGTTCTACAAATATATTGATCTAATGCTGAAAATTAAGCCATTTTGGTCATGCTTACCCCTAACTGTAACGGTGTAATGGGGATTTGTGTATGCACGTGAACTTTTGCACGTCAAGATCGTTCTGGAACGGAGTACTTAACCCTTTGAGTGCGGCATGACGTCGTATCACGTCATGGTTGTCTTTACTCTGGTGCTGATGACGTGATATCACGTCAATAGTACCGTGAGTGTTTCAGCTTTCACTTGGCCCCCTAGTGACTACCATGACGTGATATGACGTCATGTCGCACTCAAAGGGTTAAGTGAATATGGCGAAATATATCATGCAAGACGAAGACCTCTGTAAAAAGTCACCCGGGTACGTACATGCAATCCCTTATTCTGTAAATGTGATATTTTTTTTTAAATTTCTTAAGCATTTTTTAAAATCTCCCTTCCTCTCTCACAACCTGGTGAATGCAGGGTCTTAATGGATTGCATCGGAGACATTATATTATTTCCTGTAAGGGAACGCTCCAGAGGTTGTTCCATATGCAATTCGAATTCCCTCTCTCTCACTCTAGAAGCTTTCCCATGCATTATGAGGGTTTTTTTTGAAGAAGGGAAAGAGACACGAGTACGCGAACGAATTGAAACATTAAAAAAACGAGGAGGTTTGAAGGGGTTGGGTTGATGGACTTTGAGAACCTTGGGTGTTGGAGAAAGGAGTCTAGGAACGGTTTCCCTTAGCTCTTGAATATTCAATCCAGGCTAATACCCTACGTGCATCTGGAGTTACTCCGTACATATTCCGAATTGGGCACTTAGCTACAACCTCTGTCTCCGTTTCCTGGGACTGTGTTCAATTCTTTTATTCATGTGCACTCTCGTTCTCTAAGAGCCGTTCCGAATGAAAATAATTATTTAAAGTTAAGAAATAATTTAAACAACCACGTTTTTTTAAACGGTCTAGGAGGTATAAAATAATTTCTCCTAGCCCCATAAAGATTCATAACCCCATACGGATTGTCCTGAAAATTTGTGATTGTGAATTTTAAAATCTATGAAAACACATGTAAAATTTAAAGCGGAAATCGTTGGGCGCATGAAATAGATAATTGATGCACGAATGCTTAACCTGAGTCACTATCAACTTTATTGTACTGCATATGATAATAACTGTGGTGTGAGTTTTCTCTACGACGTCTACTCCTTACTATAATCTGTTTCATGCGCCCCACATATTTCGTTTTAGATCTTTCAAGTATTTTCATAGCTATTATCGTTCACTATCACAAATTTTCAGGACAATCCGTATCTGGTTAGGAAACTCTTCTTCTTCTTAAGTCATCAACCCAAAGGTTGGTTGGCGGCAGTTCTCCATACTCTTCGGTCCTGTGCCATTCTTTTCAACTGCACATAAGTGGAGCAGCCTAACTCCTTCATTATTTGGCCCATAAACTCCAACCTAGGCCTGCCCCGGCAGTTGGCTCCCTCTACAGTGCCTTCTAAGATGGTGGCCAGCAATGTTTCGTGCCTTAGTTGGTGCCCGATCCAGATATTTCTTCTCTTTTTCAGTAGTTTCAGCAGACAAGGAGACTCCCCCACACGTTTGAGAACCTCCTCGTTATTGATTTTGTCCATTTGAATCTCTATGGGGTTATAAATCTGAATGGGGCTTGGATATATTATTTTATTCTTCTTATTTCGTTTTAAAAACTTAGTTGCTTAAACTTTTTTTGTCTCCTCCTTTTGGACTGATGCCTCCTCCTCCGGGTTACTGACTGTTTCCGTTGGTGGCTGCCATTCGTACCAAAATCACGGCATCGTCACGTGTTGGTCTCCTTGGGTTGCTCCCCTTAAGACATCTATTAACTTATAAAGTTTTTCGTCGTTTTTTCATGAGAAGTAGTAATACTGGGTTAGTGATTTTACAATCCTTCTCCCTGCACCCTACTTAAAGCACGTATTTCCTTACCCAAGCCGAACCTGACGTTTTTCAAGCGACGTTTACTGTACATAGGACTTAAGTGGATAATTAATTTCCTGTTTTATGATTTGAAAAACATACGATCTCGGTTGTTTACTGAAGAAATTCTATAGGATGTTTTCTTATGACTAATATTATTTGATACACGTTCTGTAATTTAAAAATGATGCAGTTCCTTTATACATGTGTGCATGAGCCATTCTGTAACCGATGGTAGCCATAATTGAGGTTTACCTTCATGGCTACCTAACGTACTCCCCGATGTAACCAAGGGTATTATGTTGTTAGCATTGTCTGTCGTAGTAAAATATATTATTCTTAGTCTGTCGTAATAAAACATTATTATGTTTCTTTACAATTTTAAGCCCTCTTAAGGTTACTGTCTTTTCTCCATTCTTCGAGTAAACTCGCAGGCAACCTCTATATCTACGGGTAGACCATCCGTTCACCATCCGTTAGCCGATGGACGTTCTCGGTAGTGCTCGGCTTGATTCAAGGCTTAGATTCTGATATGGTTTCAAATGTTTTGAATAAATACTAATTTGGAGATACTATATTGAGTAATTTTTTAAAACTTGCGATTTTTAAAATTTAACGCCGATATTAAGTGGAAGCGTTAATCTTTCGAGGTATTTAGGTTTGGTTTTTGTTGGTAAAGTGATTTTATTTCTTTTTCAATCATAAAATATGCCGAAATCGCTCAGTATTTATGGAAATGAATCGAATTTGAGGCTCAGCGTCGATAGTGCTTTGATGGTTGGTAACCTAGCCTGATTTCTTGAAGTTCACGGAGCTCTGATACCCTCTGGGGCTTAATTGACCTGTTTGACCTGTGATTATTTATCTCATGAAATATTTAGAAATATTAACAGTCAACACTGAAATGATTGATACAGATTCATTCAGATTTATTATTTTAATTTCTTGGCTGGGTAATGCGGTAGAATGAAGCCATTCTCTTTCCTATTCCGTTCTTGATCCCACACCTTTGCTTTAAATATCCGTATTCTAATACTAGATACATGCCAATAACGCCGTTCAATTTTCGTATTTCCAATCTTAATTGGTACACCCTAGTATTTAGTCACAGTTTACCACGAAATTTGCTTATTTGTTATGCAGATGATATTGCTGTGATCACAGGGACCAAATAAGACCTAGAAAGGATACTCAACACAATGGGTAGGATTTTCTGTAAACAGTATGGCATGAGAATAAACAAACGCAAAACCAAGGTGATGGTTTGCAGTAATGAAGAACAATATGAACCCCAAACAATAAGAATTGGAGGAGAGAAGCTAGATGTAATAGAGGAATTTGCCTACTTGGGAAGCAGAATAACAAGAGATGGTAGAAGCCAGAAAGAAATTGTAAGGAGAATACATCAGGCCAAAATTGCATTCTATCTTAGAAAGAACCTACTCACCAGCAAGAACATTAGTTCGGAAATAAGGAAACGGATGATGAAAGCATTTGTTTGGAGTGTGGCCCTATACGGGAGCGAAACATGGGTGATAAGAAAACAAGAGAGAAGGCGGCTAGAAGCCCTGGAGATGTGGCTCTACAGAAGGATGTTGAAGCTCAGCTGGAAAGATAGAGTCACGAACGAAGAGGTACTGAAAAGAGTTCAAGAAACCAGATCCCTGTGGAGGTATATCCAAACAAGAAGAGACAAACTCGTAGGGCACATTCTAAGACGACAATATCGTTTTAACAATAGCAGAAGGAGCTATAGAGGGAAGGAATCGCCGGGGACGACCAAGGATGTCATTCATGCAGCAGATTGTGAATGATATGGGTTGCACCACATACACAGAAATGAAGAGGAAAGCAGACAGAAGAGAGGAATGGCGTACTGCTGCAAACAATCCCCAGGGTTGAACACTGAAGAAGAGAACCTCGAAAATTACTATAAAATTATTTTTTTCCAAAAAAACCTCAGTTTTGGCTCCAATTTCATTCTACCAGGTAAGGGAGTAATTTTAAAAAGTCCGAAGTAATGTGTAGCTTCCAAATATTTAACTCGCCCAGTCTCGGTTTAACCTCCTTTTATTAAAAAAGGTATTGAAGGATCAAAAAAAATAATGATTCCCGAATCCCTGTCGTTAAGAGAGACGGCTAGTCTCTCACAGTATCCCTCGGGAACAACATAGCGAACAAAAGACAGGAATCAAACGTTGACAAAGATCGCTTTTTTCCGTCCCTTTTTCCTCGTTATCGCTTTATCCCCAAATCCCTTGAGCGGGCAGGTAACTACGTTTTCGGCTTCCATTAAACCCAAATCCTTTTATAAGCCTCTCAGGCGAGCTACGCCCTGCCGCTAGCCGGCGATAATTAGGTTCCCATGGCGACCGAAGAGGAAGTAACAAGTTAGAGTAGAATGGGGCGAGTGGTGTGGAGAAAAAGAAGAAGAAAGAGACGGTGAGAGGGCTGTGGATAATCAAAAATCTATAAGGATAAAACCGAAATTGTTTGTATGAACCGTGGGTAGACTTTTGAAGAAAATTTTATGAAAGTGTTCCTTAGGAGGAAGAAAGATTAATATTCTATATTGGGAAGGCGGAGAACCCTCGGGGCTCCCTACGTGTGCCCTTTGTGTGGCAACTTTTCTTTGATTAATAAAACATTTGATTCGATGCAGAGATCTTTTATCCTTTTTTTAACATTTCATCTATATACTACCCTGCGAGCCGCCGCATGGGCGTGTGGCAGTGGGTGTTAGGACCCCAGCCGTGTAAAGATGTAAGGGATAATAATAACAGTAATAATAATGACAACGTTTATTATCGTGGGCTACTCTTAGCCCCTGAGATAATGAAGTACAATTTTTCAAATTAATACAATTTTGAAATTCAAAAATTAGATTAATAATACAGTGATGAAACTCAATATACAAAATCGAATTAATTATACAATGATGACAGGCAAAACAAAAATTAAAAATTACTCATTGTAAGCTTGGAATTCGTAATACAGCCGTACATATTACTGCAGAGAGCACTACTAGGATAACATTTAAATACATGATTAAGCATATAGACCGTGAGGAAAAAGGTAATTAATGATAACAGTAATAATTACAAGTATAAAGTTGAATACATTCATGTTCAATAGATTAATTCTTCTTCAATATGTATAAGGCATCCAATTTAACATTTGTTTAATTTTACTTCGTTTCAATTTTAGAGAGACAACATTTTAGGATTATTTATTAGGATATCATACACCTTGGACTTGAAAGCATGGATGGATTTCATATTTCTAACTTTAGATGGTAGAGAGTTCCATACTCTAGAAGCGGTTACGGTGAAGGATTTAGTGACGTGAAGTGTGCTATGTTGAGGGATGTGAAGGTCTACGGGATGATTCCTAGTGGGTACTGCATGTAGATCTTTTTTCCAGGTAAATCTAGCAGATAGGTAAAGGGGATTGCGAGTGGATAAAATTTTATAAGTAAGCAGAATAACATGGTATAAACGACGCGGTTTTAGTTTCAACCAGCGTAATTGGACGTAAGTGTCAGATATCCTATCCCATTTTTTGAGGTCATATATGTAGGGCATTGAAGAGTTCATTGTCACTTGCAATTTGCTGTTACTTTCTTCGCTGAGATTAGTATACAGAGAAGAGCAGTAGTCTAGGTGTGGAAAAATTAACGATTGCACCAGGGTGGTTCGAATTTTGGGCGGTACTATGTTCTTGGTTCTATATAATTGATGTAGTATGCTCAGACACATCTGTTTTGTGACGTGAACTTGTTTCTTCCAGTTGAGTTCCTTATATGGTTTTGGGAGGTGAAATGGTGACGTGTATTATGGGAGTGTATTTAGTGGAGCTCAGTTTTTATTGTGGTCGCTTATTGTGTTCGGAAAGAACGAGTTTTTGTACCTATCATTGAGGAAATGTATCTCTCATATTTTATCGCCTCTGTCAGACCTGGAGATGTAGTAAGGCGTCATGATGGTATTCTCTGTGTCGCTCTGAAACACATCACTTCTGAATTTCTCAAGCAAGCCAAGCTTACCGTGTAGCCTCCGAGTCTCTTGGGGCTCCCACCTTAATCCCTCTTAAAAGTTGTGAGACACTGTATGTTTGCTCGTAGCAGTTTTTACGAAGTGTGCAGCTTTTCTTTGTATTTTATTAATTTGTTTTGTTAAATATTTATTGAAATTACTTCCTCCGTGATGTTGATTTTTTATTATCGGGTGTCGAAAAGAATTTCGTGTTCATTTCTTGCATTCGATTGTAACAGCAAGCTTGTTTTTTCTTATGATTTAAATCATTAGCTGAAAATTCATTCCCATTTTGAATGTTTCAACATTAAAAATTTTTATTTATGTGTCCACCGCTGCATAAACTTCAAATTGGGTACTTATTTCCGAGAATTTTTCGGCATGCGTTGAATAATCAATATTTTACAGAATTACTGGGTGATTTAAGTACGGTCATTTTTCAAACCAAGCTCTTCGCGTGGGGCTTTAGGCGACATAAAATATGCATCTTCCACGTTCTTTTCGGTGGACTCCTATCATCCATGGCTACGATCTTATCTTATTTTTATTCTTCGCTGAAACTAGTGGTGAATTCAGCGCCGAAAATGCGGAACCACATTTAAATCAAATTCGATGTTTTTTATTTTCTCGATACTAATTTTAATGCGCAGTGGTGTCCTGTCGTGAAGACCATTTTAATATATGTACCATTTTATGTAGTTACATATAAATAAATTAATCTTTTTATGTAAATTTTTGCTAGTGAATTCAATATATTTACTGGAAGACGACAAGTTTCATGCATGTGGCAATAATGGGAAGTCCGACTTGATTGAAACATGAAGCCTCGATATTTTTTACGCTTACGCTGCTTATGCAGTCCATGTATTTGCTGAATTGCGTAACATAAATACACTGAGCCATATTGTTTTGGAATGTGTACTATATTGTGTGTAAAACATCATATCAAGCTCCAGTTATTTACCGAACTGTTATTGTAAGCCATAAATGGAGAGCATCGAATAGCGGATGTATTTCACATTAAACAGATCCTCCACCGGTCTTCACTCGTGACACTCGATTTACCTGCTTGCCTGTGATTGTTCGTTAGATCCAAGAATCGAGTGGAAAATAAATACTCAAACTTGGAAGGAACTAAAACTGGATGGGACTCGAGAAGACGCCCAAGTTCGGAAAACGAGAATGACCCCCTTGTCTTGTCTCGTGGCAACGCTGTGTCACTGGTCTCTTGTAATTACTGGGATGGGAGTTGCCTTCATACCGTTGATTAAAGATTTAACGCCATATTTCGTGTTAATTCGGAACCAATTTATTTTCTTATGAAGTTGTGGATACTTTACTAACTCCAACATACAACGGTAGATCAAATTATGAGGATAAAATTCGAGAACTAGACTGCAGAAGAGAGAGGTTTAAAATGTTGTTTTTCCCTCGATCGACAAGAGACCATAATGGCTGCCGATGAGACTTTTGAGTAGATTACTCGACAGGTAGTGAAGCTGATTATTTGGTTTCCTCCTAATAATTGTTTCTTAATCTGCCATGAAGGACTAACATCACGTTTCGCATGACCCCTGCATGTCTTTTTTGTCTCGTTTGCTTAGTTATTGCATTGTTGATCAATTCAATAGTATCTGTAGTATTGGTAGGATACCTATTATGTATTGCATGTTGATGAAAGTTACTTCTTCGCTATAGTGCTTGGTAGTGATATATCACCCTCTACCAAGCACCCTTAAGGTGGCCTGCAGGATAGTATGCAGATGAATTCTACACCCTCGCAATAAAATGCAAGCCACCTCTTGGCCGAGGGAACTCATGCATCACCAACATGCGGTGCGCTAGGTGGCTTTTTCCTACGAAATTAAATGAAACTGCAACTATTAGTATAATGGAACTGTCGGGAAAAGAACCGTCAGGAGTAGTAATTGCGCCAGCATGCACAACACAATATGCCATTAGTGTTTTAGGAAACTACGAATATTAATGCGTTTTGGAACTACATATATCATTCATAAATATTTGGATAAAATCATTCAAAATGACCAGAAAGAGAACTATATTTATAACTTTGTAAGTTGTTATATTTTTTGTAGACCATTCAAAGGGAAATTACAGCATGCAAACTATTCTGTAAAAATAAAAAAAAGTATAATTATCTATATCAATGCACGGAGGTGAAGGAGTTACCCAGGAAGCCTGCGAGACGTGTTGTTTGTACTACATAGCAGATTATGACATAAGCGTTAGAGACCAAGTCGAAAAATTAGCTATTTGCCTGTTGAAAACTCTAATCGTAAGGTCTCAGCTACAGTTTTTATGGTCTCGTATCGTTTGCGTGAATAAATGCATTCTTTACATGTCGTTCTTTTGTCAGTTCAATAATGTTATTCTGATGATCTTGGGATGGGCGAGGTAATTATTCCCCGTCACAAACGCTAAGCTGCGTTGCGGGTATTTGGCTTAATACGTTAGCTCTGCCATATTGTCTGCCCATCATTTTCCTGAGGTGTTGCTGTCTCTTTGTCATCGCTACCCTGTGAGCAATCTCGTTTTTGAGTAGGTGAGAGTGAAGTCATGTCCTTGGCTCCCCTTCAGGTGTAGAGTGCAAGAGGGGAACTGACGCTTAGAATTTTGGCTCCGTTTCACATTCTTTTGTCGTGCAAGAGCCAAAATATTTTTATGGCGTATATGTGAGGCTCTCAGACTTTTTTTTCGGTAGCAAACAGTGGTTTCGAGCAAGTGAAAATATACTCTTCTCACTGGCGCAAGATACTCCTCGCCGAGAAGAGCATCTTTGTATAATCGAAAAATTTTCATATTCAATGACTTTTAAAACTTTTGTGACAGCAGTATGGTCCTGGTTGTGGTTTGTTGGTATCATTTTACCGCAGTTTTTAATTTTTATTGTCCGTAGTATGCTATTGCCTTCAGCTTTCCTTAATATCTTGTCTCTCCCCGTCGTATCTCTTCCTAGATGCAATTTTTATCATCGGTCGTTCAATCCTAAGATTGGTTGAGCCCTCTACTTTTCCCTATCTACTGCTAGTTCCATTTCTACAAGCCTACTTTCATCGTGGCATTCGTCTTACTCATTGGAATCAAAGGTGATTAGTAGGGTGGTTCGAAAAAAAGCTTTTCTCGCAAATCGTTTCCCGAGGGGTGACAAACCTAATATTTTGCTATGACTACGAAGTGCGCACAAGATTATTGCGCAGGATTGAGGCTTTCCACTCTAAACTGTCAAAAAAATGAGTTTTTACGCACATTTTCAGGAATTATCAACTTTTTAAGGGTTTTCCCCCCATATTTCTTGGAATAATTTTTTAAAAATTTTTATTCTCACAAGGAGTAATAGAAAATAGTTCATTTAACACATTTCACTTGATATTTAGGGAATACATTTTGTAAAATTTCTATTCCAGAGTGTTTAAGCTCGACTTTTCACTTATTTTTAAGCATTTTTCATGAGTTTTCGAAATTCTGCCAAAATTTTGTTTTTTATCAAAAAACATTCTACTACCTCTCGATCGTTCTCTTTAAAATCAGCTTCCATAATAAATTTGAACTATTAAAATCCATAGATTGGGAAAAGAGTATGTGCCGAGTAAAGCAACATATCAGTAGATATATTTAAAAAATATAGCTATTCTTTGACTGTCGTTCGTCTAAATTTTGATCCGAGTTTGACTTGAGTAATGGTAACTTGTATACTTCTATTAAATTATACACAAATTATTGTTTTAATGGTGTGTGGATTTTTGCTTTATCACGCCGAGTTCGGTTCCTCTCTAAAACCAAAAACTCATTTGATGTTAAATCAGTGTCAGCTTAAGCTGAAGAAGCAACATATGCGATAGCTCTCTCACTCAAATTATATCTCTGTGCAACTAACATTGTATTTTCCGAATATAAATGAGTCTTGGCTGAAGTTATCACCTTTTTTAACGATTATGTGGGGACAAGATATTCCTCCGATGAACTTTGAGGTTCAGAATTTTCTGATACTGTTGGGCTGCTTTTGCTATATTTTTTAAATATACTGCTAAGTTGCTTTACACGGCACATACTCGCGTGAGGAATCGTTGTACTAAATTCATCATTTTTAGTCAGTGCATCGACAATTACTTCTCATTTTTTTTAGCATATTATGTACTAAAAGTGTGAAAACTGTCGAAATTGAGCTCTTAAACATTCTCCATAGCTACGCACGGTACGTAGTTTCACGCAATTGCATTAATCGCAGTTGATAAATTTTTATAAATTTATGAAACTGTTTACATGAATTCTGCTTTGAATTTATACAGCTGATTGCTGTCGGTACTTAAGGTTAGTTTGATGATCGACTGGTGTGTTTCAGTATATGACCATACAAGTATGCGCGCGCATTTAATGAATTTAACCATTTACGAAAAAGTGGCCTTACATTTACTATTGACGTTTTTTTCCCCAATGTATGGATTTTAATAGTTCAAATTTATTATGGATGCTGATTTTAAAGAGAACGATCGAGAGGTAGTAGACTGTTTTTTGATAAAAAACAAAATTTTGGCAGAATTTCGAAAACTCATGAAAAATGCTTAAAAATCAGTGAAAAATCGAGCTTTCACACTCTGGAATTTAAATATTTTACCCAGGCGGGACTCGAACCCGCGACCCTCGGGTTAGCAGGCGAGGACTTTACCCCGCCGCCACCAGGGCCGAAAAATAAAGATTTTATAAAATATATTCCCTAAATATCAAGTGAAATGTGTGAAATGAACTATTTTCTATTACTCCTTGTGAGAATAAAAATTTACAAAAAAAATATTCCAAGAAATATGCGGAAAAACCCTTAAAAAGTCGATAATTCCTGAAAATGTGAGTAAAAACTCATTTTTTTGACAGGTTAGAGTGGAAAGCCTCAACCCTGTGAAATAATCTTGTGCGCACATCGTAGTCATAGCAAAAGATTAGGTTTGTCACCCCTCGGGAAACGATTTGCGAGAAAAGCCTTTTTCCGAACCACCCTAGTGATTAGTTTAGTCTGAATTGTTATTCTTAGATCTGAACCTACGCTGAGCCATTTTCCTCTGGCTGATATCGTACACTTGTCGGATATTTTTATCACTTTTTGTGGCTCTGTGCTTCTGCGTCAGCAATGCCTGTGACTGTAGGTGAAAGTAGGTTGTCTCGCGTAGTGTTTTTCAAGGAAATTTCCTTCGTTCATCCGATTGGACATTATCTTATTCCCTGTGCTGTTGCATCATTACCTATGCATTTTGAAGTAAAATCTTTTATACTTTTTTGACATCGAGAAACTTTTATTATTCAAGTATCTTGCTGCTGAGATTAACACTTGAACAGGTTTATAATTATACTATTTGATCGTATATTTTGCGGCAAAATAAATGAAAGTATTATAATCACCAGTCTTCGTCACATGAAGAATACTGATTGTCTCCTCTCTGTTCTACTTTAATACCCTGAAGACGGTGCAACTCTCGTATTGCAGGAAAAATATGTCGGGATTCATTTTTCTCGTCTATAGACGATTATTAAGTTGCATATTCTTACACCTGAATTTTAAATGGTGAGCTTAATTTTTCAACATAACTATCCTACGACTATAGAAGAGGCAAGTGGAGAATCTGCATAGAGTCTGTCCTAGATAATGGTAGATTCGAGCATTCTAACCTACGACCAAAAGGGTACCGGCATGCATATGTCTTTCGGTGATGCAGACATTACGTTGTCGCGACGCCATCTGGATGTGTTGTAAATTATTAAATGCACTGTGGGCAAATAATTCAGAAGTCTTTATACCGCCGCCATTAATACCATCTGGGCTTAGAGATCACGCCGTTCCCTTTCGGGGTAGGCACAGTCAAAATGTTTCACTCATTAATACATAATTGTACACCTAACTCTGCTTCAATAATCTCCTCCATACTGACCTATCCTTGCAAACCTCTTTTGCCTCATTTCCCCCCATACACTGTTTCATACACGCCCTCCTGTTTTTAAAACTCCTAATATTCCTAAGAATTTCCTCAACCACATTCAACCACAACTTTCTCGGCCTACCTCTACCTCTCAAACCATTCATTCTACTCTCATATATCTGTTTCGGATTAGAGATTATAGTAAAAAGCCTTGTAAAGGCTTTAGTAGTAAAGGTAAAGCATAGAAATTATAGGAAAAAACTTACCTTGAGATCTATTGTTGAGGACACATATACAAAATATATGCGTGCCAACCTTGAAGAAACTAGGATTTATCAATTGTCCCTCAAATGCGGCGCGAGCGTTCGGGACTCGGCATAGATAACTTAAATCCGGTAAATAAATAGAATACTCCAATACAAAACGATAAAATGAGAGAGGTACACTTCTGAACAGATGGTTAGGAAAATTCGTTCTTCCCAAGCTCAAATGATGTTCATAATAACAGCTGAGCTCCACTCCAGCCGCTCTACACTCCCACAGTACACTTCACCATTTCACCTCCGTAAAACGGTCTCCTACTCACTTTTACACGACTACGGTCCTAAAACCACCTGCCAGTCTCCAATGAGGCGGCTCTCGGGGTAGTATACAGATGTAGATGTGTTGCAGCCGACGCGATTTTCTACGAATGTTTTCGATTTCATGTTATCGGATGGTAAACATCAATTGTTAGTGGATACATTTTTTTTAACTGTGTAAACTAGCTTCTAAAAACTTCTATGGAAGCCTCTTATTTTTTAGTAGTAAAGCATTTTTTCTAGCAGTGGCGGCGAATTTATTAAGCCTAAATGGTATTTGTAACGAAATGACCATTACTTAATGATACTTTGGGCTCAAAATGGCATTGCTTAGACAATGCCATAAATACTCTGGCCTTAAAATATTTTGTTCTCCAGCCCCATGTTTTTCATTGGTTAATAGTTTATGGAATTTAACTCATTATGAAGCAATTGGTTACTGGATAATAATTACGTAGAATTTTTACTTTCCACTGGCAAATGGTTTTGGCTTATTTAAACAAAACATTGTTCGCCACTTTTATTCAGTTATGTTTTAGGCTTATGTTCCAGTGGTTTAACGTATTTTATATTCTGCATTGTACAAAGTGATGAAATATTTTCCTGTATTATTAATGTAGATAAAAGAGTATCCTACGCCCAGACAGGTATATATTTTGGTCCGTGGTATTTCGTCAGTCAGTTGTATTCCTTGCATTGCATTGACGTTCTATTTAATTTTATGTAATGCCATGTACATTTCCTTTCCCGCGGACTACAACCTTGAAGTGGTGGAAGGACTTGCGTGTTCCATTGACCCCGAGAGCTGTACTGGCGGGAGCAATTAATATTGCCCCCAGTAAGGCCACCCATACCAGATAGGTCAACAGGTAAGAGCCAAGTTTCACGCGCAGCCATAATGTACATTTAGGAATGAATAATCATTATTAATTTCAATTGTCAGAGCCAAGTTCTTTCCAATCTCAGTTCCACCTTATGCACTGTGCATCAAAACATTAAACCAGCATCTTCGTGGCGGCAAAAATACGTCTAATTACTTACGGCCATGCTAAAGAATATTAAAAATTTCACGATTCGATGAAAAATACTGATTTGGCTCTTAGTCTGTTTCGGATTTTCGATCTAACAGTTTTTACTCGATCATATGGTGTGCACAAGGGCCAACATCTTGGACCTCCCTAGACGGCATTTAACGTGATTGTTGATTGGATGCGTCTCTATCGACTGTGTTTTTGTCTTGGACGGATTATTAAGCATGCAGTCGGACGTTTCATTGACGATGGCTTGAATATATCTCGCAGGTTCCACTCGCGTCGCGTCGAAACTTTTCCGCTCTTCAGCGACCGATCGGCCTTCACGAACTCCAGTCCGTACGCCATCTCAGTGCCTCGTGAGCTGTGACTGATTGTTGCCAGTCGCCTCGCCTCCGACCGAGCGCAACAATCGCCGCAGGAAGTGACGCATCTCGTCTTTCTCTCTCTCTCTTGGCCGTGACGTCACCTAAATCTCCCTCAGTCGCGAATGCTATTTCTGTTGGTCTCCACACCGTCTTGGGCGCTGCCTGCGTAGGAGGAAGTCCTTGTAGGAGATCTCGTCCTTCCAGTCGTTACTTACGTCAAGAGTAAACCTGTGTCAACTTCCAAGGGAAACGCACCTTAATGTTAACTTTTTATCGCTCGCTGCCTTTTTTTCATTTGCAAAATTGAATCAGTAGATCGGGGTCGTGCATAAACTAAGTTACCGTTTTTGGTGATTTTATCGTTGTCTCTACAAATGAAACTTTCAGTTCAAATATATTGTCTCAATTATTCAGTGAGTCTATTTTTAGGGATAGGTTGAAATGAAACAAATAAGGTAGCCGATCTAGATATTATTGAAACAATCAGCGCGCCCTTCCTCATGTTAAACTCTGTAGTACTGTCGACGCGATGCTGACGAGTAAGAAACGTTTGACAGGCGCACTGTAGCAGCTTCGAGTGAATACCCCTCCCATCCCCCTCGTAACCCGCCGTAGGTTTTTAGGCGCCCCCCTAAGTTGGTGACGTATTTTAAGCACGACCCCTAATGGGACCGTATTACGTAAGACGATTTATGCCATTTTTGACCTCCCCCTATGTAAGTCAATGTAAGATTTTCCCAACCCCCCCACTCTCTCTCATTCTTACCTAAGACGTTAAGATCTTTGTATCTACTTTTCGTTAAGTGCTCGCTTTCTGCTGTTTCATGTTTCCATAGAAGCCATCGTACAGCTTTGAGCACAGGATATCGTATAATTATGCAGTGTTGCAGTACCACATTCAATAACACTAAGAGCAAATCAGAACCACAGCTGATGAAGCTGTGAAAGATCACAGGGTATTTGGAAACGATGCAATATTTCAGGGCAGACGAAAATCTAACGCAAATTGGTTCCAGACCCTCTGCTCCCCCCCAAACATAAGACAGAGTAAGATGATCTAAACCCCTCAACCCTCAAAAACGTCTTAGGTAATACTTGAAAGGCCCCAATGACTGTATGAGTGCCATTTTAAAACAAATTGAATTTCCCTTATTTTTTTTACCATCAAATTTAATTTTAAATTCGACACTCTGGGGACTTCTATGAAATACTCCCAATTCCTTTGTCAAGTTCGGAAGTTTTTTTCCTAAAGCGCTCCCTCAGCAATCCGCGCCACTTTTTTAGGAATGAATGGGGAGCAGTTCTCCTAAAACAAAGTTGGACGTCCTCGTGACCAAAATGAGTCCTCCCTGCGCATGACGTCATCTGAATGGCTGGAACAGCAGACGTCTCGAGGATTAGCGTAAAGTGACGAAAGCTCCGATAATTTCGTTTTAGGCAACGACAATGTTGTCAAGTAGATATTTTCTTCATTAAGTATTGATATGCAGCATTTTAGTTCGGTTATAATTAGTAAATGACTATTTTGAGAATACGAGCTTGTTCACAGGTGAAATAAATCAATCGCTAATTTATTTTCAGTAAGAAGTTGAACTTTTTTCAATGAATTTTAATGAACCTCACTTTCAATATTTATGTTAGCTCGTATTTAGCAAGCTTGGACCCGCTTCTTTCGTATAAATGTATAAATCGTGTATCAAAAGATTCTCTTCCCTCATTTGTTTCCTCGCCTTGTATTTGTATCCAAATAAAACATGTGTTAATAATACCTACTTATTACCCCTCAAGCCACCACAAGGGCATTTTGGAAGGGGGTGAGTTATCACCAACATGATCCACAGAGAAAAAAATTACTTTAACCAATTTAATAAGCCTCAAATGAAGCGCCGAACATGGTTGCGAAGGAGGCGGCAAATTCACCGTAGACACACTGCGAAATTAGTAGTCCTCGTCGTAGCTGTGCTCGGTGGTGTTAAGGGCTCGCTGTTTAATGGGATCACGTGCATTTCATCCTGTTTGGCACGGGTGGAATCTCGTGTGGATGCTGTAGGCCGCATTCCGGGAGTCAAATTGACCAGGCGGCACTGAATACGCTCCGTTAGTTTCATGCGTGCACGGTTGATATTATAGGATCGATGATATCTATCCGATGGGTGTAGGACGTGCCTGCAAAAAGTGGTCAAAATTTCATTTGGCAAATAGCTGCTCTTAATCAAATCTAACAGAATATATCACTATTGATGCGGAATGTGAACATTAGAATTCCTTCTTGGTGTATTCCTGAATATAAAAATATGTATGCTGACTAGCAGTTAAGCTAAATATTGTGGAATCGAGACTAATTTCATGTTATTGATTATTTAAATGTATTAAAACCAGTTGTAGTTTTTCGAAAAAGAATTTTTTGAGTCATTGCTCGTAAATCTCAGTACGGTCATTCGTTTCCATTATTTGTTTAATTAAATTTGTTACCATTAAGACATTTATATATCTATAAAGTACTCAGGCTATTTTTGAAAGTAGTGGAAACAAGCAGTTTCTACCTTTGCGAAGACCACATTATAATTTACGAGGGACATATAATGTCACACTTTTAAAATCAAACAAAACCTTTTAAAGAAGTTTCTTGTATGTTGGTCCAAAAGAGTACATTCTTCTACCAGTTAACATAAAAGCTAAAAGCATCAATTCAAATGCCCATACAAAGGTTATTCACTCAGCCTGATGCGGATTATTGATTTTATATCATTGTGTAAAGTATTTTTCTTAGGCCACCTTACTTGTTTCCATTTTTCGCGTAGCCGCTGATGTGCTGGCCTACGTCCAAACCACCTCTTCCGAGCGAACTGATGTTTGCGAACGACATTCACTGGGAAGGACCGGTTCGGTCATGGGTATTTTTTCGCCTATTCTTTTCCTCCTTCGAATTTCAAAATTCTCTCTTGTTGGTGCCATTATTTCCCTTCGGTGTCAAATATATTAGAGTTCGGTCACTTTTTCTATCGCGATGTCATGATTTACAAAGTATCAACTGTTTACAAGTTAACTCTCCCCTACTTTCAATGCTACATCGTCATCATCATTCTTAAAAAACCACTTCGAGCGAACATATAGTGTCTCGCAGCTTTTAGAGGGTTTTTACGTCGGAGCCCCTAGAGACTCGGAGGATACACGCTAGGCTTAGGTTGCTTAAGAAATGCAGAGCTGGTGTGCTTCAGAGTGACACAGAGAATAATATCATGACGCCTCACCACATCTCTAGGTTTGACGGAGGCGACAAAATAAGAGAGATACATTGCCGAACAGATAGGTAAAAAAGTTCATCTTTCCACGAACAATAAGCGACCACAATAAAAACTGAGCTCCACTAAATACACTCCTAATTAATATACGTCATCTTTTCACCTCCCAAAGCCTTATCCCTTACATCTTTACATGGCTGGTGTCCTAACACCCCCTGCCACACGCCCATGCGGCGGTTCGCAGGGTAGTATGTAAATGTAGATGGTATTCCCGATTAAATCGACTGCACAGCGGTTTGTCACGTTTGTCTGTTATAAATCTAATAACCTAGTTATATTTTGGTGGTGATATTGACGGATATGCAATACTGTTCAATGGACTTGTTTCAGTGACTTCACTAGATTACCGGCTGCTCAGGTTATAAATTTCCAATTTTTTATTTGTTTGAGAGAGTTCCTGGAAAAGTGGATAAGGGTCACTTTTTTATTATGAGGCAGAGTGGGTGTTTGGAAGAGGTATTGACGGGCGAAGAATTGCCGAATGTCGTGATAGAGGTGAGGATTTTGGGTAAGCGGGATGGGGAAGGAAGAGAATAAGCTTTATGGACAGACTGGAACATATCCTGAGATGAAGAAACTCATTTTGTGAGGAAATAGGGGTCTGTAGCTGTTAAAATGTAAATATCAAAATTAAGAATTTTTACCCTCTCCATTTAATTCTACCTAAGCCGGTAGACAAGCCTTACCACAATAATATGGGCTCAGGTCCCTGCACCCTTATCACGAATTCTTTCTTCATCTCAGCTTAGATCCTACATCTCTTTATCCCGTCCATGAAGTCTCTTCTCTTTCTTCCCGCTCACTGAAACTTTTTCCTCAATCACAGCTCTCAGCATCCCTTAGCATATCCGACCTCTCGATCAGCATTACCTCTTCCGACCATCTACTTTGTCTCCACCTTATATCCTCCAAAAGTCTTTTCTCCTCACTCACCACACCAGGCATCGGAGTCCATCTTCCTTTCTGCATCTACATCTACAGACTGCCCTGCGAGCAGCCGCATGGGCGTGTGGCAGGGGTGATAGGACACCATCCGTGTAAAGATGTGAGGGATAATATTTTCGGAGGTGAAATGGAGACTTGTATTATGGGAGTGTATTTAGTGGAGCTCAGTTTTTATTTTGGTTGATAATTTTGCCCGGAAAGAACGAATTTTTGTACCTATCTGCTCGGCAATGTCTTATTTTATCGCTTCTATCAGACCTAGTGATGTTATAAGACGTCATGATAATATTCTGTGTGCCGCTCTGAAACACACGGATCTGAATTTCTCCAGCAAGCTAAGCATAGCGTGTAGCCTCCAAGTCTCTAGTGGCTCCCACCTTATCCCTCCAAAAGTTGTGAGACACTATATGTTCGTTTGGTGCAGTTTTTAACTACGCGCGCTGCTTTCCTTTGTATGTTATTAATTTTTTTAGTTAAATGTTTATGACCAGGGTCCCAAATGCTCGCGGCGTATTCAAGGTGTGGCCTAACCAGAGCGAAGTAGCTTCTCTCTTTTAGTTTTTCATCCGAGGACCTTCCTATTACTCGCTTAACAAATCCTAGTTTCTTTAATGCTGTGCTGCATGTGTCTTGTACGTGTGAATTGCACGATATATCTGAAGTTATGGTAAGTCCAAGATATTTTACTGTATCTGAAGTTTTTATGTTACTCCAACTACAGTTTAGGTATGACATTTGTGTGATGACTTTCGCAGAAAGTGAACCTTGGTGTATTTACTAAGATTTAATTCTAGCCCCCACTCATGGCACCACGAAAGAACCTTGTTAAGGTCTGATGACATAACTTCAAAGTCCGCGTCTTCGATTATTTTACGGTAGGTAACTGTATCGTCTGCAAATAATCTTAATTAACTGCTAACTCGACAACTTAGATCTATCGATATGAATAATGAATAAAAGAAGACCACTGCGGTAGAAGTCCGAGCTTACAAGGTTTTGCACCACCTGTAACCGACTTCTAGGCTAATGTCACGTGAGTACTTCCCATGTGTGAATCACTGACTTCCCATGTAAGAATTCATGGTGACTCTGATACTTTGGGTGGTACATTCACTGAATCAGCTTGTAAAACTTGGAAAATTCTACGTGAAAATGAACGTTCTCAAAAAATTCTTGTTTATTTTCTTCCGTTTTTGAAAGCAGTGCGGGAGACGGAGCGATGATGACCTCTCGGAGATAAGCGCGACCCGCGTAGCGAATTTTGCTCCCCTTGCGCGCTACCAGATGGTGCAGTCGACGCGTAGTTTCTCGTCGAAATATGCCCGAGGAAGCGTTTTATAGGAGGATCTGAATCTTTATCTCTCAGTAGCCAGGAACCCGATCACATCGTTGATCCTACCCTAAAAATAATCTCGATCGTCCCCGCTCACACGTGACCCTGACCCAAATCACGTGACAAGCCCACCCCCCTTAAAAATTTGTTTTATTATTTTTTTTTCTTGTCCTCGCCTTCCAACTCTTATTCTTTCTCCTCCTTCTTCTTCACCCCGGTACCTAAAGGGTTGTTTGTCCCCCCATACCTTGTCAAGAGTATTTGACACCCTCGCAGGAGAGCGTTTGAGATTAGCGGGACGGAGAGAAGACGGTCAAGGTATCCGGAGCGAGGTCTTCGCTCGGAAATAGAATTTTAAATCCGCGTCAATATTCCTCCTCGTGAATTCGGATCGTTTCCCCCTCCTTGTATAATTCTCTCCTCCGGCAAAGCCCGTTTTATGAAATGTGTGTTCCCGGGTGAGTAGACGCGTGAACTCTGTAACGAGAAAACGTGCTCAGAACTTTGGTAGTTTGACACGTGGTACTTCACTGCACAGTCTTATTCATCTGCATCTACATACCTCCCTCCGAGGGATCTAGTGGCAGGTCATCCATAGAAGCCAAAACAGCAATTTTCCATTAGCATAAATAGTGTCCTATGACCTACCAATCAGCTGGTGCAATACTCAAACGAAAAATATATGAATTAAATGGGAACGTTTATACAGCTGTCTTTTTAACGAGTGTAGACATAAAGTTATTAATTAAGTGGCATGTTATCCGTAAATTCGCATAAGCTTAAAGCCTCATATATTTCCAGTATTGATGCCGGAAAAACCAGTGATGGTGGAAAAAAAATTTGCAAATACATTCATCTACCTCTACATCTACACACTACCTTGCGAGCCGCCGCATGGGTGTGTGGCAGGGGTTGTTGGTACACCAACTGCGTAAAGGTGTAAGGGATAAAGTTTTGGGAGGTGAAATGGTGTCGTGTATTGTGGGAGTGTTTTTAGTTGAGCTCAGTTTTCATTATGGTCGCTAATTGTGCGTGGAAAGAACGAATGTTTGTACTTATGTATTCGGCTATGTATCTCTCTTGTTTTATCGCTTCTGTCAGACCTAGAGGTGTAGTGAGGTGTCATGATAACATTCACTGTGTCGCTCTGAAACACACCAATTTTGAATTTATCAAGCAAACTAATCCCAGCGTGTAGCCTCCGAGTCTCTAGCGGTCCCCAATCTAATCTGAAAGCTATGTTACACTAAGTGTTTGCTCGCAGCAGTTATTAAAGCGCGCAGCTTACCTTTGTATTCCATTTACTTATCGAATTAAACCTATCTGTGCTGAGTGTAAAATGCTCGCGCTGCATTCGAGGTGTAGCCTAATCAGAGCGAAGTAGCACTTCTCTTTGAGTTTTTCATTCGTGGACCTGCCTATTAAACGCTTATATATAAATCGAATAAATAGGATAAATCGCAGCTTCTTTAATGCTGTGTTACATATGTTTTGTATGTGGGATCCCCGTGATATGTCTGAATTTGAGGTAATTCCAAGATGTTTCCATTCATAAATGGATGCGCAGTGAAAATTACGTCGTGTAAAAGCGGGAACTTACTGGAATGACTTGGTGAATGAATTAACGATTTATAGACCGGACAATAGTACCTGCTCTAATTACGTACCCGCGTTCTCGCCATCTGTATACATCTAACTGCGATATCAAGATCCTCTTGTAATACGGTATGTACAACAAGTACATGTGTTCATTTTCGTGTATAAGTCGAAGTCAACTTTTCAGTCGTAATACGGACTATAACCCGAGTGTCGGGTATAAGTCGGCATGAAAAAATTGCTCATTTACTTATTTCGCGATCGAAAACGGGAACCATTAACGCCATGAGTTTGAGAATTGGAGCAAGGAAAACTTTATCGTCACCCACAGAAAATCCTCTGGTTCCAATATTTTTGTGATCAAGTGCATACAATTGTAATACTAGGTGAAGACAACCCGCTTCGCTGGGTTTCTTTTTCGTACATATGTGCATTTTTTCTCTATATAATAAAGAAGACGTGCGTGAAAAGACCACTCTTTTTCTGTCTCTCCTCTTATTTTTATTCTTTTTTCGGTGTACATAATATCTAAGTCATAATATATAAGTATATCATGCTAAGTAACTTCATCAAAATACATTCTTATACATTTTATATGATGTGTGACCAATGCGCATACAGATTCTCTGTTCAGTTTTCACTGTCTGATTTTCACTTTATACTTTTCAGTTATTCATGTTGTACTTTTTTCCTTGCACTTATATTTATGAAAGACAACTGATGTATGCGCGTCACGCGTCCTTCGGTATACACCGTCAGAAGCCATCCCCACAACTCTCGTATAATGGTCCTTGAACATTTAATGACAGCAGGGTTGAAATTCGCTATGAAAAAATCATTTGACTTGACCGGGATTCGAACCCGGATCTCCCAATTGCCGGTCAGGTGTGTTAGCCAGTTACAACACCAAGCCATCTTCCTTCAAGGCGAATTTCGAGGGGGTGTTTATGCGAACTAGATGTTCAGGCTACTAGATGTCAAGTCTACATCGTAGCACATGAGACGAAGTCGTGCTTACAAAGCCACTGTCGCGGTGGATAAACCCAACATTGTCGCCGTTAAAACGACGAAATTGACAAATTTCCAAACATTGCATTATTGTTAAACATTTCAATTTTGTTAAATGTAATGTTTGGAAATTTCATGACAGGTTTGGAATTTGGCATTTGGCATTACAAGTATGAGGCAGGCATGCTTAGCCTTTCTCTGCAAATTCCGAAAGTAATAATAATTTCATGCTTTTACTTTTCTAGATGTGATTTCCTTGTGTCTGAATCCATTTCAATGAAATTAAACCGATATTGGACGAGGATTTCAACGTAAAAATTCCTCTTTCCTTCTCTATAGCTTGTGCATCACTTTTAAGCAGTCATTACGTAGATTTCCTTTCAGAAATATTTTTAGGTGACGCAGATCTTTTAAAACTCTTTTTTATGGGTCGTTAACCATCTAAGCGTTCTTAAAAATGTGTCAAAACGTATTAATTTGCATAGAAGTGCATGTGTATGTATGTACTTTTGACCTCATTGAATGATGAAAAGATCCTTGTTGTCTTACACATCCGTGCTGGATGTGTATCGCGTGTGATCACTGTAATTTACAAGTTGACGTATGACCGGGTAAAGTAACGTACAGATGCTGATTTCAAGGAAATCTCATGAGATTGCTTCTTATCTGTCTACGTTTTAATGTGCAGTAAAGCGTTGACATGCTATTAAGGGGACCATATCATCAACGACCTCTCTAACGACTAGAGAAACTTTTTTTTCCCGCTCAACTAATTTTAGCTTTAAATGAACCACTTATATTTTTATCTTTCAAATAAATCTCTCGGGATTGTTTTGTAATTTTTCAGATGGTTCACGGTAAGGGTTACTATTTTTGTTTGCATTGCCAGCTAAATATTTCTCCATACACCATGTTTTCTTAACAGCAATATTCTTGATGATCTCAATATTTTCTGCCTCAACTTTGTGGAAGTTCATTGTAAGTAATGAAGAAAGAAAACTGTGTTTTATTCCACCGATTTATTTTCAGTTACTACTAGTTTAGACGCTGTGGTGTCATCTTCAGGTTCAGCTACAAAGTTTAGGGGACGATCATGAAGAATATATACCATGATATATACGTGATACAATAATACAAAGCTTTATTTTCTATTACTTACAATGAACTTCCACAGTAGAGCGTGCGACATATGACATCATCAAAAATTTTGATGTTAAGAAGACGTGGTATATGGCGTAACTTTTTTCTGGCAATGCAAAAAAAAATAGTACGTGATATATTCTTCATGATCGTGCTCTAAACTTTGTACCTGAAGATGTCGCCGCTGCGTCGAAAATAGGAGTACCTGAAAATGAATTGGTGGCATAAAACTTTTTTTTACTACTTAGATAAATTCTTTTTTGGGCTCATTCGCTTGTTTGCTAGATGCCGAGTAACTTTTCTAGCGATGAAAATTTTAACTTTTTTTTTATACTTTCTCTTGAATAAGTGCACTGTTAGCAAGGTGCAACCTTTGACTCGATAGGAAGCACGGATGCATTTGCAGGAGTGAGAGGCTCTTTTTCTTCAACGTGGATGTAAAACGCAGCGGGAACACTCATAGATTTCTGCTCTCCAGAATTTCATCCAAAGCTGTCAGAATCACTCCTATTCTTCCTTGCCTGTTGCTAAGCCGAGATCGGGAAAATAGATTGTCACTTGTTCGCCGACCTATGTCCCACGTGCCGTTTTATCGCCCGCCTTTGAATCGCATCGGCTCTCGGAAATTTTAGAGATATGATCTTGACAACCTACTCGGCGTTTTCCTTTTGAATTTCCCCTTGCACTCATATAATCGGAGAGAGAGTTTTTATTCCTATCGAGCACCAAGAACGTCCTCGTGCACGACCGCGAAATCACATCGAACAACGACGGAACTTTAAAAAAAAAACAACTCAAGCAATCGTTGGCAACGTTTCGAAAAATTTATTTAGCTTTGTCAGAAAAAGAGACCAATACTTCGTAACTATTTGATATTATAATCTATATCGCTGGACGTTAGTGCATGTTATTACATTTATAAATTCCTTTGTTTACCACTTATGTATCAATAATACTGTTCATGTAAATAAAAACTTCTGTTCTGATTGTAGCCTTCAAAAAGTGTGCTTTAGATTAAAGAGAAACTTTCGTTAAAGCTCAATTATTTCATGATTGGCTCAATTCCACAAAATCCTTAACAGTAACTACTTTGATTATGAAACTTTTAATCCCTAGGGTTTTGGCCTTTTCGGCGATTAACGCCCATCTTCGCTTATCTTTTGCTAGTTCATTTTTGCTTGTATTGCCAGAAAAATGTTTTTTCCATACATCATGTCTTCTTAATGGCAAAATTCTTTTTTTGGACGCTGAGAGTAATTTGTTAACGTTAAGCGGAATTCGCTCGCTCCTCGTTACTTAAATCATCTTTGCAACCGAAATGGAGCATTGGTGGCAAGAAGTTCAGGAATGACGACAATATCAAAGAACATTTTGGTACTTGGTTGACATCATAGAAGGCGGCACCTTTTTATGAAGAAGGTATACAAAAGCTTGTGTCGCGCTATGATGAGTGCCTACACAATAAGGGTAGTTATGGAGAAAAATACTTAAAGATCTAAAGATCATTTTTTCCCAATACATTTTTTTCTGAATATGTATATCGTTTCTTTAACCTGGCAAATTGAACTCACTTTCTGAATGTACCTCGTTTTTATCTCTACTTGATGTAGCTTATCCATCGATATTTTCTTACCGCTCCGTGCCTGCATCACTTGCCACTTAGTGTTTTATCGAAGACATTGATGACGTATGTGATTTGTTCGCAAATTTCACACGCGGTGACACTGACATAATGTTTTGTACACCACTGACTTCCGTGTGACCGTCGGGGTCATTTCGCTTGGACTCAACAGTCTTGTCAACCGAAGAATGTAATCGTACCCCTTAACTATATTCCCACGAAGGTCTTAAATGGAAAATTTATTTCAAATGTTCGTCAAACTCTTAAACGGATGTATTTTTTTACTCTTCTGTTGGTATATTTTCGGTTTAAGTAAAACTGAGGGAAAACTAGCGCGTGCCCGAACGGTTACCGGGGATTTGTATCGCACAGAAAGTAATTATTTTTAAACATCGTGGCTTGGTGCCACCCCGGCTGTCGGCTTGCGTTCCGGCATTGGGAGGAAGAAGTTTCTCCTTGCTCGCGCGGTTTCCGACCTCGGGAGCCCCAACTGAAATAGATTCAGTAATGCATCGACTTGTAGCACGTGCCTGGTTAATTCAAAGCGCGAGCACTTAAACGTGCCCATCAAGATGTTTTCGTCAATTGGTTCGTGCCCATGCTCAGTTCTGCGGCTCGTAACTCTGGAAATGGTGAAATTTGTATCCCCATTGGACAACGGATTATTCGCACTCAACCCGTCATTTTTTCGTCGTTTTCGAGATATCGATGTGTATTATTATTATTATTTTATTTTATGGCCTTAAATGGACCACTTCAGCCATCATATGGAATTCTTCTGATTTCTGTTAGCCCAGTATTTTTTTCATTCACTCGGGTCGTAATTTTCTTTCTTCATTTGGGATCACCCTTCCTATTCTCTGTTTGTTAATTTTGGTTTGTAGTCTGATCTGTTTGTCCTTGAGTTTCATGATTGTGTCTGTCTTTTCTTTCAAATCTTCTATTTTAATGTGTAATTCACTCATATCTTCCTTAATTTTTGCAATCCATATAATGCTGGTCTTACTGTTCCATAGTTTTTCTATAATTTTTGTGCTTATTCTGCTCCCGGTGTTCTGATTTAGTGTCCAAAGAATGAGATTTGTTTCCTTTTCGTCGTGCTCGTTACGTGTTCTGTTTCTATGCGGACTGTTTCATTTAAAGCTAACCTCCAGTGCCCGTTTTCTTGGTATTTTTTTTATTTATGCAAGTTCTGAATATTCTCCTTTCTATCTTGAGTGATTTATATAATGCCGTTGTGTGTCGATGTGTATTTGAATTCACAATTAAAATTTATTTACATTTTCAAGGGAAAGGGAAAGCATTTCGGGTAGGAATGGTAGTTGGTATAAAGTACATAAAATCTTATTAAGAACAAGCCTATTTGAAATCAATTCACAACCTATCCTATTAAATGAGCAATTTATGCATATGTGGGTGCTCTTTAATGGTGGTAGCCAAACCTCATTACACAAACTTAACTCAAAAGGAGGTAAATTTACGCATGATTAATTTATCATCTTCAATTGGCACAAATCCTCTCTTGAATGTTTTTTTTTAATTTTTGGGGATTTCGCATAATAACTCGCGAGGCAAAGTGTTCCAGTCACCAAGGATCTTCGCCATAAAGAAGTTAATTCCTTTGTTCTAGGGAGAAAAACATTTCTCTCAATTCCTATTAATGGTTTTCACGACCGCAATAGGGAAACTGTGTGAAAACATTCGTGTGGAGCGTGGCACTCTATGGATCTTGACCAGAGAATACTAAAAACCTTCGAAGTGTGGTGCTGGAGGAGAATTCTGAAGATAAAATAGACGAGTAAAATAATAAATGATGAAGTGTACAGAAGGGTAGAAGAGGAAAGGACCATATGGACCACCATGCAGAAAAGAAGAACCAGATGGATTGGACACACCCTGATACTCAATGGGTTTGTGAGGAACATAATTGTAGGCAAATTAGAGGGAAAAGTCCCCAAAGGAAGACCCAGGAATAAGTTCATGGACCAAATAAAGAGGAAAGTACATAGGCATGATATCTGGAGGTAATGACTCTATCATTAGATGGAGAAGTGTCGAGGGCTGCAGTCAACCAATCTATGGGTTGAACAACCGATGAATTGAATATAATTTTATTTCTTGTGGGACATAAGAGCTCATAATCATCTTTTTCCTCCGATATTTACCGTCTTAGGACAACGCAAAATATTGGAAAGTATTCATTATCCACTTCTTTTGTGTCTCTCATATAATTTTTAACCCTTTAGCTTTGGTTTTCCGTCGATTTGCTATTTTTTCTCCTTTTCCTTCTTCAGGGAACCTAAGGATTTTTAAAATGCAGTTTGTACTATGTTTGCTATTGTCGCTTCATCCTGGGTTAAATCTTCTTTTACCATCCTTTTTCCATTTCTTGTCCCTTCCTTATCTTGACTCTGTTGTGAGACCTGAGAGGCTCGGTGGCTACACACTAGGCTTAGGTTACATGATAAACGTGTGATAGGTCGAGTTTCCGAACTACTAAGGGGTATTATTTTAACCTTCCTTCGTTGCAAGCTCTATATTCTCCTATTACCCGGAAGCACATTCTTTACCTCTTCTGGCTATTTTTGACTCGATGAGCGCACATAATTGCCTCTGAATTCGCTCCAGCCAATTTTCAGCGTTTTCCGTGAAGTGCTAATTTTTCCGAGGAATAGGCGCATACTACGCCTTTGGCTATTTCCTACGCTATTGGCTTTTGCGTTTCTATCCAGCTCAAAGAATTGGCGCGCCGTAGATAGTTACTGTGAAGATTATAAGAGAGTGAAAACAGGTGAAGGCATAATAGAAAAAGTGAAAAGCTACCGGCACTTAGGAACTATGGTAACAGATGACTGGGGAAGTGTTGCAGAAATAAAAGGAAGGAATGCAATGCCAAAAGAGGCCTTCAGCCAGAAGAAAAACTTACTGTGCAGTAAAGGCCTCTGGAGGTGGAGTTGAGAAAGAGGCGAGCTAAGTGTTACACATGGAGCGTTTTCATGTATGGGTATGAAGCATGGACATTAGAGAATAGGGAAAGAAATAGAATAGAGGCTTTTGAAATGTGGGTGTTGAGAAAGATGGAAGAAGTAAGATGGGTGGATAAGGTGAGAAGTGAGGTCTTAAATAAAGTGAGGGAAGAAAGGTCGCTCATAAAGGAAATAAGAAAAAGGAAAGGTAACTGGTTGTGTCATGTGATTAGAGGGAAAAACATATTAACAGTGGCATTTGAGGGTTCAGTTGAGGGAGAGAAAAAGAGGGGAAGAAGAAGAATTAAATTGGTGGACGAGGTGAAGATCAGCTACTACAATGTGACTAAAGAGAAGGTTCGGGGCAGAAGCGGATGGAGACGGCAGTGATGTACGGGACCTGCCAGCAGACAGAACACCAGATGAGGATGATGAGGTAGTTGCTGGTCATTCATGTATTGCACCTTTTAAATATATATTCCAGCATATTAACTGTAACCCCTCTTTATTTTGGCACTATAAGTAACATGTGTGTTAGTAGGCACGTATATATTTTATTGTCATGATTATACTCTGAGGAAATAGTGAGAGAATAATGACCAGGAACGGAATTTTGAATTAATTTTGGCAGCGAAAATCTTATTCCATTACGGGTGACCAGTATAGTAACAACAATCTTAATGGCTTACCAATAAAAGAAAAAGAATAATGTAATTGGCGAGCGCTTTGAATGAAAAATAATATGATCCATGTTTTAAAACGTTCCTTCTTTAATATTAAAACGTTCTTCTTCTAACATTAATAATTCACTAATGTCTCTTTTTGTCTCCGTAAGTCTGTTAGCCATTTGTCTCAAAGCAGCTCTATTATCAAGTAATTAAGTCTCCAAGCGGTTCATTGCGCATCCGCCATCTTGGCTACTTATGGAACTCATAACTCCATGCCATAAGGTATGAAACCAATAAATTTATCGAATGTTTCTGCAACGCTTATTGAACGGTTTCCATGGCATATGGGTCCTATAACTTTATAAAATAGATATGTGTCGTTCCTGTTTGAAGGACTTCCAGGCGGCCTAGGAAGTTAAAATTTAGATCAAATACAGAAATATCTTTAATCGACCGAGGAAATATTAAAAGCCGCAAATATCAAATGAAAGAGGTTGTTTTTACCCCGCATGTCAACTGTTCCTCTCAGAGGAAAAGCAGTGAATTTAATGTAGTATTTTAATTTTTCACTTAACATGATAGAAGATTTAAAGTTGAAATTTTCACCATTGGATGTCGCAGGGAATGCAGTGTTTAACCCTCTATGAACGGAATTATGAAACACCATCATGAATAAAATACTGCTACTATATTAGTTTTTTTTAAAGTGCTGTTAAAGCATTTTTTTAATTGCAATTTATTTAACGATAAAATTTATTGTGAAATGTGACGTATTTGTATTATATATATTTAATTTAAAATAATACTTTACATAATTATATTTACGCAAGGCATACTCCAACATTACCTTCATAACGTATCTATTTTAAACTTTCTCAATTTTTTCTTCATATGACAGCTGTAATTATCTATTTCAGAGCTCCAACAGGCACGCCGTCATTAGTGAATGGCGTCACATATTCTTCTGTTCAAATAGTTTGACTATCCGCCGAAAGAGACGCAACTTTCCACACACTTAATCCGAAGCGTTACAATTCTGTCTAGTGCAGCAACTAAATGGGAAAGCCTTTTTGAAAGCAGACATTTCAATGATTTTGAAACGTAACAAATATGACCCGCTCGTACTTAGAGGGTGAAGTCTTATTTTTTAAGGTAGTGCAAGCGAGATAGTTCCCTAATCATAATAGAAGCCATATTCGATATATACTTTGATTTCACCAACTGTGAGTTTTATTACGAATTACGAATTAAATATTGCATTATTAATGGTGCAATAACATTGTTTTACACGACAGAAATTGTAAGTAATCAAATGAAAATATCTAAATAAATATTTAACTTGACTCGTTTTTCTCTCGCGGTACGTTTGAAACTCCATCAAAACAGAAGGTCTATTGTGATCCCGAAGAATTTATTGCGGTGACAATATTTTTTTTTATTTACTTAATTTGTCCACATACAGCATACTTGCCAATTTACAGTGGCCCAATATAACAAACACAGAAGATAGACACATACAATTCAAACAAAACTAAGATCAATAACAATTTATTAATATTTTTTTTAAGGGCCCAGCGGAGAGAAGCGATTAAGTATTGCTAGCGAAATGAGAAAGAGCGCGTTGTGTAAAAGTGTTGGATGAAAGCAAAATCGGATGAATGTTGGTAGGAAGAGAATTTATCAGGGAGGAGAGGCGGAAGTGGAGGGAGCGTTTGGTCAAGGATAACCTGGGAATGGGCAGGTGGAGTAGAGAGTGCGTGCGGGTGGGTCTAGATGGGATTCGAAAACTGATGCTAGAGATCAGTTCAGGGCAGTCTATAGTTGAGTTGAGAATGCTATGAATGAGCTTAAGGTCAGTTTTGAGCATTAGTTTCGGGAGATCAGGTAAGGAGACTGTAGACAAAATGGTATCAGTTGCCATATTGTGAAAATGGGGCACTCTGTATTTTACTATTTTGCAGAAAAAATTAGTAACACTCTTAAGAGTTAAAATCAATATGATTAATATGAATAAAGCAATATGATTAATTCTCAAAAATAGTTGAGAAAACATACAAACTACGCGCTGTTTTATTTTTTACGACATCTAAGTGCTATAAATTCCTCATTTTTAATATAAAGTCACCGTTGAGTGCTACACACATTATTTCTCATGTAATAGGGCTTGTATATTTTGGCAAATATCTCGGAAAGTAATGTGGTAAGGGGTTAAATTTTGGGTGCCAATGGCAGGGTGAAACATTTTTCTTTAAAATGAGACCAAAATCATTGAATCCTAGGTAAAATGGCATTTCGCTCAAACTACCTCAAAAGATAGATTCGAAGGTTTTTATTAAAATTAGGAAATCCACGTTCACTTTGAAGATTGCATGCGATTGATGTCAGTAGGTACGAACTCCATTCTCTTGTACACTTGCATAAGTATGGGAGTGATTGCGGTAATGGAATTGGGTTCGCCGTGAACTTCTATCGCCAACTTGTCAAGTGCAACCACATTTTCTATTGTCACGTTTCACGGCCATGATTGATGCTATTTACGAATCCAGATCATAATTCATCCTTCCCAGCGTTTCACTTCACAATATTGGTATAAAAAGTTTGCTCTTAGGTTGTCATTTGTTAATTTTAACTACAGATTGTGGAGGCGACGAGCTTTCTTTAATTTGCTCCAAATCGCCTTATCAGCTTGTTCCGAAAACTCAGCGATAATATCCTTTCACTCTGTTGTCTAGCTTTGGCGCCCGACTTCTGCTGTATTGACAAATATAACATCAGCGACGATCTCGACAGTTTCGCGAAATTTCACTTACTGAGCGCGGCATATAGCTGGCGACGCTCCCTTCTCCCGAGCCGACCTTGAACAACTGCACGCTCGGTATAACCCAACATCATGCGAAGAAGTCGGAGCACGCAAAATTATGCCTAGCGTGCCAAGGAGAGCGTAATAAAAAGTTGAAAAATGAATTTCACACCGTCATGCTGACTTCAGCGAAGCCGCTCTGTTTTGCATCTCGAAAACGTAGATAATCGGCGAGACGAAACAATGGAGCGTCGTATATTAGAGGCATTTTTGTTTGCGTAGTCTTACAAATGCGTTTATTGTGTTTTTACCTTGGGGCTGGCGTGCCTAGAAGTAGTTACACGGTCGCTACCGTGTCATATCACGCGTCGCATCTGCGCGTTCCCTACTGGCAGAAGACGCTCCACTGTCAGGGTGGACTTAGGGTGGTTGGAGCGGCATTTGTCTATGGATAGATTTTCGTGAAACTTTCATTCGTGTTCTTACTAGCGGAATGTATAGACAAAAGTTTAAGTAAATTTCCTCTATCATTCGATTTGATTGTTTGGCTATTGCTATTTTACCCTGGCGGAAAAAGTCATATATTTCGTAATAATTCTATGACATAGATACAAGTTTTCTTCTCAACGTAAAATAGTACATTTTTAATGATTACTATCGGTGCTAAAAATATCAAGGGGTAACTCCGAGTCCAATATTCGAAGAGAAACGTATTTCAATATATTTTCGCCTAAATTTCGAAAGCAGCACCGACAAATCTAATAATATTACGCTTTAGTAGAAGTAAAAATATAATTTTAATTCTTGCATCAATACTGCCAGTACACAACGCATGAAACAATGCAGTACACTTAAATGTGGTCCAGAATGCTTCTCGAATTCACTAAAAAAATTCTTAAAAATGCGATCCCGATGAGAGACAATTACAGCTCCATCCCCTTCAACTTATATATGAGGACCCCAGAAGTCAAGGGGTCTAAGTAACAAAACCATTGTTTAGAGAAAACTTAAGTCAAAGTTGAAAATGTTTGGTACAACCCACTAAGCAGTTAAGAGGCATTACCCTAGATAGCAGCACCTGTCAAGAAAATCACTTGGATCCCTTTACCACCTAAAAGATTAATATATTCACATCCCATTCCTGTACCTAACTTATTTTTTTCAAAAATGTCACTTAGACCCCTTGACTTCCGGGGTCCACTTATGTATTCAGTATCATGGCGGAATGATTATAATAATCCTTGCCCTAGGTGCAAAAGTTTATCCGTCATATTCTTAGATTTAGAACGCGCTAGTAATATGTCTAACTTAGTCCAATACTAAGATCATATAGTCGCAGTCTAAAAGATGTTATACATAGATCCTTTCCAGTGAGCTACTAGGAGCTACTAACTTGGTACGCTGCTGTTGCCACAAATGTCAAGTTGTCACTCCGAGTCCAATTTTCGAAAAGTGGTGCTGAAATAAGACATTCTCCTGAATTTCGAATGCCGCGTCGATAACTATCAATATCTCAAGTTAAAACAATTTGTATTTAAGACAAAATTTGCGTAGGGTCCTTTTACAATTTCCATTATTTCTATGATGGTGAGTTCCACCGCACGAACAGATGTGTTTAAATGAAATGTTCCTGTAGATTGTTTTCCTTGACTTACTGGATTTTTTAAAAATTAGCAGTCAATGACACTCGTTTAAAAGTCGTAAATTAGTTGACTTCCACCTTGGGATCCCAACCATTATAGTGGGTTTGTAGAGTAGTTAGAATTTGTGTGTGCCATCTATTTAACGAGGAATGTACGAATAAGTGGAGCTGCATATAGGAAGCGTTTGTTGAGAGAAACTCATGTTGACGCGTCCAGAAAACGTTTTCTACTCTGCGCGTTGTGCAAAGTAAAGCAAATGTTTGAATGATTGGCCCGCAGTCGAACTATAAATTTCATATGTCAGTTTCTCAGTTTTTTCTGCAATGGGTACTAACTTTCATGTTATCACATAGTTCAAATTCAATGTTGCAAAATAGCGTTACATTGAAATTAAATACGTTAATATTTTACTTTCGCTTTGTCATCATCTTATCTTTGTTAATCGAACTTCAACGATCACTTGTGAGGCATACCCTCTCTTCTGAGACGACCTCATTTGATAATGAGATTACGCCTTGTGTTTTTATCGAGTAATCAGGACGGAAATCGATGTAATTGTCATAGTGGAATGATATATAGAGGAACTAAAAGAATTGGATTCACTGAATCCTTTTTCTGTGGATAGACTTTTCTGCAGAAGAGTGTTGAATCATTTTTGGTTTAGTTCTTTGAAACCATCGTGCCAAAGCGATTAAAATGGAATTCCTTTTATCCTTCTGTACTCTTTATTTTTCTGCATTCGGTATCTAATTCAATAGTTCAATCCAATTCGTACGCACAAACCTTCTTGCAAGATGTCCTCACTGGTAACAATTCCAATATTTTTGTTTATATCACTATGACAATCAATCCAAAATGATGAAAATATGTTAGCAAAAAACAATAAAAAACAAAATTAAATTCATTATCAGACAAATAAACAAGTAAATAAATACTGATTATTGGTTATCGCTGAATTATCCAGCCATACAATTGACAGACGTCAAAGCGAAACTACGCTGATAGAGTCCTCTTGTCTGTGGACAATTGATTAGCGAGGTTCATAGTGGGTTTTTACGGCGGGTAAACACAAATTATGTCATGAAATTAACAGCTGATCTATTTGCTGAAAAAATTACTTTGAGCAAGGTGCATCAGCGATTGAGATAGTCGATGGATTGGATGGACTCGAGTTTAATATTAGGCAGTGGGCATAAAATGTAAATGCAGTCATGAGGAAGAGGATGACTAAAGTACTAACTACATTGGTCTAATTTAGAGGACGTGTGGCAGAAGAAGTACGTGGATACATGTGCAGGGTGTAGCACTCATAAGGAGAGTAGGTATGGAAGAGTATTAGATTAGCACTATAACTCTGATGAGCCCTTCGCTTCATTAGTTTAATCGTTCCTTTTTTAGTGAATTGTCCGCCTCCACATGATGCCAATGCTAGATACCTCTAGGGTGTTTGGCGGGGAGTTAGTGTTCGAGAACATGCACTAGACTTTATCCTACGAAATTTTATGAAACTGCAGCTGATTATGCATGGGCGCAAGTCTGTCACAGAAGGTTAAATTTCACCATCGTTTCAACAATGCTATAGAATCTATGATTAGGTACTCTTGTATTTCGCGACTCCGAAATTGCTTTGAGGAGCAAGAGTCGTACGGAAAGCTTGCATTCACTTCTCTACATTCAACGCCTATTGATGAAACTGCGACTATTATTGCATCAGCCAAAACGTGCAAGGATCTGTCATAGGAGGTGGAAATATATCATTATACTACCATGGTGATAGAATACTTTAATGTGTTTAACGTATTTCGCGACCTACATAAATGCGCAATAGTGCAGGATTTATACTTGAAACTCGCGTAGCACATGACTGTGTTCGTGTAGCAGCAGTTCGTACATACTTACCTTTGAGTTGTAATAAACAAAGCACTGGAATTGTGAAACCTAAGGTTTTAAATATTTCGGCTTTCTCCTTTCGAAAATAAAGAAGAAACAGGATGCTCTCAGACATTAGAGCTGGATCTCGGTGCCTGATCTTTATTGCTAGGGACTAATTCACGAAAAAGATCTGGCAGTAAAGACATTTATATTTCCCTAAAAATACGCTTGTACTTAACTTTCCGCGTAACACCGGGCTAGGGGGGGAGGTTGCGATTTAATGTGTCCATTTGGCTCCAGTGCCAACAAGTTTCGACTATTCCTTACCGTGAGACGAAGGGCCTTGAGGAAAGGGAAGCAGCTTGGCTCAGGGTCGTGGGCTGAGAAGCGGACAATCATTCAGAAAATGTGTTCAGAAATGTATATATCTCATGGATTTTTCATTGAATGAATATCTGTACTTTTCTTTAAAAAAAAAGAAATTAAATGATAATTTCCTCCTAGTTGTCGATGCAGTATCATCACCTTCAGGACATCAAATGAAGATGATTAAGGGTTGAATTACTTTGTGATTTCAGCGTGAGATTTTTTATTTCACGACCCAGGTTTCGTCGCTGCGATCAGGTTGCGACCTGATGATGTCGCATAGCGACGAAACCTGGGTCGTGAAAATAAAAATCTCAGGCCGAAATTACCAAGAGTTTCATTTTTAATTATGAAGTTATTTCACAAAGTTACGCCCGAAACCATCACTTTCATCAAATGAAGATGAGGTATTAACAGCGAAACCCATCGAAAGGTAGAAATTTAATTTTTATGTATTCGTTGGGAAAATTGCTCATATGAACTTAATCATAATGTCGAATTTCCTCTCATTATCGGCGAAACATTTCGGATTTACTCTTTGTTTTATTGATTTGGAACCGTACTCAATGATAGAAATGAGCGTGGATGTGCTATTTCACCCACTATCGTACGTATTTATATCGAAAATTTAGTAGATGAAGAAAAAGGAATCTTAAAATGTGCAATCCTGGAGCATGGTGAAAAAGTCCAGCTACTTTTTGTTATCGACGTACTCATTTGGGAGGATACAAGAAAAAATGTGGCTATTATGTTAAACTGAACGTATAGAGATTTGAATGAATACTTCTGTCAAATAGTAACGGTGTGTGGAAGATATCAAGATGGAAAAATCGCCGTCAGACTTGGATTTCATAAACTGTAGAGAGTGGAAGAATTTTGATTTCTTGAAAATGGGATCGCCAATGGTGTTATCAGCAAGAAAGATAAAGCTATGAGGAAAGTATCGCAAGCAAAGAAAGCGTTCTATCTAAAGAGGAGTCTGCTGACAGTTACTCAACTTCAGAAGTAAGGAAGCACTTCTTCGAAGCCTTCGAAGACCTTTGGATTATTACATGATAATATATAAATACTCTCCATGTGTGATGCTCTATCACGGAAGCATGGACTCCAGCAGAGACAGAGTGTAGGAAAATTGAGGGTTCGGATTTTCTACATCTACATCGACCTACTACCCTGCGAGCTGCCGCATATGCGTACGGCAGGGGGTTTGATGTACAACCGACGTGTAAAAATGAAAGGTATAAGGTTTATGGAGGTGAAATGGCGGCTTGTATTATGGGAGTGTATTTTTTGTGCGCGGAAAGAACGAGTTTTTGTACCTATCTGTTCGGCAACCTATCTCTCTTATTTTGTCGCTTCTGTCAGACCTAGAGATGTAGTGAGACGTCACGATAATATTCTCTGCGTCGATATGAAGCACACCACTCCTGAATTTCCCCAGCTAGCTAAGCCTAGCGCATAGCCTCCGAGTCTCTAGGGGCTCCCACCGTAATCCCTCTAAAAGTTTTGAAACACCAAATGTTCGTTCGTAGCAGTTTTTTACGAAGCGTGGTGATTTTCTTTCCATTTTATTATTTTTTTTGGCTAAATATTGATCTTTATGACTAGGGTAGCGTTATCAAAGAGTTATTGTTAGAGTAATCTACTGGTTAAGAAATATTGATATATGTAGCTCCATTGTTTTTCCCATTTTTGAAATAATTTTATCACTCATCATGATATGTTTTATAAAATTACAAAATAAAAATGTTCAGCTTATGGCGTGAAACAAAGTAGTAGAAGCCTCGAATGCATGCGTCATGATTGACACTGTTTGTGGGAGGTTTTGTCATAAAAGGAAGTTTTGAGCAGTTAATATTACTCTACCTAATGCTTTGGTAGGACTGCTTAAATTTTTTAACATTTTAATTCGAATATTATCTCTGGTGTCACTATAGAAGAATCTCGCATGAACGACCTCGAACATGTCTTTAAGGTGGCTGGAGCTAGTCCATGGGTGCGCATTTTAATATTTTTTTAAAGAACAAATTAGTTTTTGACCTCACTAAACTTGAGTTCATCTGAATGATGAATAGGAAAACGTTGCTTGATTCCACCAATTTGTTTTAAAGGTACGACTAGTTTCGTCGCAGCGTCGTCATCTTCAGGTTCCTTGACAACAAACAACAAAACAAACAAATGAGCAAGATGACGCAACTGCGTCGAAACTAGTTGCACCTTAAATTGGTTGAATCAAACAAAGTTTCCTTTTATCATTTTTAGTAATGAACTTCCACAAAGTTCAGGTCATCTATTTATGCGTTGAAAATCACCACAAAAGCAGCAATGAAAACTATACTGTAATTATATTTTAATGTCAGTTAATTCCTCGTTTAACTCATATAATGACAAGAAATTTCGGCTCTGTATTATAATAACAAACGAAATCATATTTAGATATGTTGTTTTCGAATGTTGGGCTTGACGTAATGCCTTCATATTGGTTACCAACTGTTGTATTAATAAGAAATATGTAATTTTGCATTGAGAAGAACATCTGAGCATGGAAAATCGAATCGATACAAAATGTATGCCATGTATCTTAAGACATCGTGTTAAATTTGCATTCAATAGCAAAAAAACCGAATCAGCAAGACACCATTTGTTTCACTTTTACCTACGGATGTTACTGATTGGGAATACGCATGCAAAGTTTCGAGTAAATCTGCATTCAAGCGAAAATCGTTCAAACCGCCTTTGCAAACGGGCTGAGAGTTGCAAGCCGATCGTTTCACAAAGAAGTTTTCCAGCTGGTCGAGCGCCAGCTTGGCGGGCGGCCTCGCGAGGTCAGTCAGCGGGTATGATGGCCGTTCAAGGTCGCCGACACCATATGCGTCGCCGTCGCCCGCCTCGAGATTAACGTCAGAGCCATTCGTCCTCTTCCTTCTTCCATCCCATGGATTAAAGAAGACTGTAGGTGTAGATGACGTCTTGACGCAATAATATGAAGTCTGTTTTTTTCGCGGATATTGATCCACCAATTACCGGGAAACAGATATGGTCTCACGGCGCCATTTCGCGTAGTTGCCCAGAAAACCTAGGTCTCTAAATCGAACAGCATACTAAAACCTAAGTATTAAGTCGTTTCCTTGTAACTTGGCCGACGTAATGATGAAACTTCTAGTCGCACAGTCTAAAATATAATTTTTGTTGCATTTTCTGCTTTGCAGTGGATAGAGCAAAATAAGGACATTTTTACTGTTGTAAAATGGAATATATTATTCATACATTATTACTTTTTACTATGGCATTTTTTATAAAATATATCGTTTTTCTCCAACTTTTCATCCTAATCAGATTATGCCGTGAAATTCAAAGGATTCAAATCTCCGAGATTATTTTTTTAAGAGCCTTAATTTTTATGTGTGCCTATCTCATTGATGCTTAAGAATGACAGATAAGAGCGTGAAACTCGGCAGGCGGAATTATAAAGTTATGAGTCACATTGCATTATAAAACGTCTTTCTTCATATCTCTCTGCTTTGCCGCTGTTTGACGTCAAATTTACGCCTAAAGTAACAGTAAAGAAAATGGAATCTTTTGTACCTCAATGTCAAAAATACGACCAAAATTTGATTTTAAATTTGGCTCTAATAATGCATTAATTAGAGAAACAAATATCCAAGTTCTTATCTTTATATATGGAGTGGAAATCCAACTAGTAGTCTCGGAGTTGTTTAATTTGTATTCAAGCCTTCAAGATTTTGGCGCGGACAGCACCATAGCTACCGTGTTCATTTGGTCCATTCGTATTTTTCAATGAATAATACTGCGATTGCTTTAACATAATTTCCTTTTTTGTTTTTTACGTTTTGTGGTAATGGCTTTGCGACAATTCGCTATTATAAAAACCAATGTTTTCGTCGTATGCTGACAGCCCGAATGATTCATTATCTATGGCCGATTGCGCATTTTAATAGCTTCAATATTCCCATGAACTACCTAACCAAAAGTTCCTCTTATTTCTTTCAGTCAATTAGCGCTCCTTTGAGAGTTTCTCGAAAGGAGTTGTTGCGACGAGATTCCTATTCTTGACCCGGAAAAACAAGAAATGGTCTGTAATGCGATCGAATTGTAATGGAAATCGATCACGCATTGTCCAATTAATTTTGTTTCTCGAAGCACAACTGTGTCACGAGAATACGGCTTCTTTTTTGTCGTGTGGCCAGGCTTGATCGATATTAAAAATCCATACAAATGCCTTAAATAGCTTCTTCTGTTTCAGTCATTATTTTCGACGGAATTCACTCAACGCGTGCCGCATTTTTTCGGCTAATCTTCCTTTTTTAAAGCTTTATGGGTACATGATATCTCTGGAAATTGGGTTTAACGATGTCACTTCAATGTGTAAAACCATAATTATAGTCCTACATTTCATAGTATGTCGTAGTCAGTTGAAAAATAATATTTTCCGCCAATTATATATCCCTTAAGAGCATATTAAACAACTAAAGATTGTATTAAACAAACAATCAATCTACTAGGCATGTAAATTTTTTTCATAAACAGGTTAAGCTTTGGCTGTTGACTACAAAAAATTTAGTAATTGAAAATTTCTAGAAAACGTTATCATTTTTAAGCTGTTATATCTATAGTTTGTATCAAATGTTTGCCACAACCAATTAAATCTACAGATTTAGTTAAACCTTTATTAAGCTGATTAAACTCTGGTTGCTGACTTAAAACAACAGTGCAAACGCTTTAGCAAGTCGTTGTAACTTCCTTTCGGAAATCTCGTATTTAAAATATTTTCTGCATTAATTTTTATACTGTTACATCTGTAGTGATTATTTTGTTAAGTGTATTGCTTCCTTGTCTTGAAGGTGCCCCCGGCAACAGGAAAATGCCTCAGGGGTCACCTAAAGCTCCTGTAAACTATTTTTGCTATGTGATTATGTGATTCTTAATCGTGTCAAGGAGAAATAAATTATTACTATATCAATTTTATGAGATGACTATACAATAATTAGACGCTGAAATGCAGCATTCTCTCATAAGTAAATATTCTGAAAACCTGTGGTAAGAAAATGGAGTTTTTATGTTGAGGAATTAAAAATGCTTGAACTGTAAAGAACGCTTCACCAGCACTGATATGCCTAACCTTCTAAAAATGCCCAAAATCTGCGTTGCTGATGTTATTAATATTTTTATATTGGTCAGAGAGCTCGTTCCTCGTTCATCAGTATTGTTATATCGTATCAGTACTAATTTGTAACCTATGCTCTGTAAACCTTCCTGTATAATTATTTTTTTAATAAAGCAATGGCTTACTTTTTCATGGGTGGTTCGGACGTTGGATGTCACCTTCGTAATGATTGTTTCAATCAGGAGACGATAATAAAAAAATGGAACTGTCTCGACCTCAGGCTTAATCGGAAAGCCTTTGTGTATTATTCCTCCTAATATGTCTCATGGAGATCGTTGTTTCGCAGAACAGTGATGGATATTTCCTTGAAATTCATACTCTTTAAGTAACACTGCTCTTTAAGTCGATAAAAAATAAATCATGAAAAGAGAAGCCGGATGCAATGAAAAGTATATGAACACTTACTCGAAGGGAATACCCATGATTCGATTCAACGCTGGAGGCTGTATTTTCGGAGCCCTTAGAAGAAGACATTTGCCTTCTCATCGGGAATAACCGAAATTTTGTGGGGGTTGTTGGTTTTCGTATCCGCGTGTACACCAAGAAGCAGCATTTTAACCCCCCGTAATGAAGTAAGAGAGATTTATTGTGGGGAATGCGTTGCATATAAAATCATGTCATTTTGGGCGGATCCTGATGTTCGGTCGCCTCCGCAACTATCCAACCAACCTACTGATGTCTGACCATGGTGATAAAAAGCAATTTCTCATGTGAATGTCTAATCATTGGGGTTCCATCCCAATTTTCCTTGGTCCTCATCCCTTTGAATGGTGCCTTAGCGAACGGCTGTGGAGGTTGCCAAGAGGGAACGTCCTCGTGTCGAAATTACCCTAGTGGAGTTCCGCGAAACGAAAATAGCCCGATTTTCAAGGGTTTTTGAACGCGGAAACGTTTTTTCTCTTAGGAATGTGAGCTTAACCGAAGCTTAAATTTACCGATTCGATCTAAGCCGAATATGCGGACAAAAGAACATATACCCAGCTATAGCTGCGAGATTTCCCCTGGCTGGTTTGTTGTTCGTGGCACATGGTTCACAACCATGGCATATAATCGAAGTTAAATTTTAAACTGCTTTAATATTTAAAATTCCAATAGTAATACGAAAGGTTTAAAAATAATGCAGTGGATGAAAGGGACATGTATATGCGAAGTGTTCGAGGAAAATGTATTATTCATAAGTACTTAGGCGGATTTTTTTCCGAAAGTTAAGGCCAAAATCATAATGGTGACTGTTCTGTTGAAGGGTTTTTGCCCTTTTAAGGTGGATGACCTTGGATTCCAACATGGTTCCTGGTTGGCATGGTTCCTGCCATCAGTGAGAATTTTGTAGGGTGTTGGCATTAGTATTAATCAGCCAGTTTTGTTGGAAATATTCGTTTGTGAAACGGAGATTATGTGTTTGCATGTATATATGTATGTGTGTATATATTTGAATGGGTATGCATGTGTATGTATGCAAATTGGGTATGTAATCTTGGTAAAAATGTAGTTGCCATATTCTCATGTTGTCGCGGAACCCGCTGACAAGTCTTTGGGACTTAGCGGGGCCGAAATGGATATGTAGTTTGAATTAATAAGCATGCAGTAAAAAAATTTTAAAAATTGATTGTTCAAACGGGAAAAAATAGAAATCATCATTGCTGATGTTATACTTATTTTTATATTAATCAGGCAGCTCCGTTTTCGTTCATCAGTAATGTTGTATCGTATTAGTACTGATTTGTAACTTATGCTCTGCAATCCTTCCTGTATAATTAACAATACTCAATTCAAGTCTATACCTGGTGCTGTAGAGATTTTGACGAGGTCGTATGGCTTTTGTATTCTGGAGGATAGTAAAGCATTGCTCAGTAGCAGTTCTCGTTTATTGTACATAATATGATAAACGGCTTGTATTTATGCATAAATAATCGCATATGAAGCCATTTTTATACTTAGGTAATCATTCAGTTAAGAATCAAGTGGCATGAAGTCTACTAATAGGCGTCAGCTTTTGGCCTCATGTTTATTAAATGTTTTATTTATTTATTTAAAGTAATAAAACCACATACAGCTATGTCGCCATATTATAGTGGCCATGTAACAATACACACACTTAAGGACATATACAAGCAAACTTAACAACTGGTTGCAAGCAGAAATTATGGAAATATATAAAAAAAGAAAATTGGGGGAATAACTACTTACGTGAAAGATACAAAATCGAAAGGCTTATAAAGGATTTAGATGAAAGTGCAAAAGGATCAATGTGGGAAGAGAGGGAATTCAATAGAGAGGAGAGGCGGAAGATAAGAGAACGTTTAGTGATCGAAAGTCTAGGAATGGGAAGCATGTGGAGTAAAGGGTGAGAACGGGTGGGGCGGGAGGGAACTTTGAAATTGATATAAGAGAGCAATTCATGGCAGTCGATGGTGGAATTAAGAATATTATAAATAAATATGAAGTCTGCTGTGAGTCTATGAGTGGGGAGATTAGGGATGGAGAGATAGGATAGAATAGCCTTGGACATATTACGACACTGTGGTAATCTATTCTTATCTATTTTAGCAAAGAAGTTGCAGACACAGTCCAGCGATGAAAGATTAGTTTGAGAAGAGATAGACCAGATGGGGCAGGAATAGGTAAGAATTGGAAGAATAATGTAAGAGAAAAAAATTCTAAGTACTCGGGGCTCATTAATTTCGGTAAAACGATAGAGGAGGCCTAAGAGGGACATTGCTTTAGACTTGATTGTTTGTATTTGTGGAGAAAAGTTCAATTTATTGTCAGTAAGAATACCAAGGTCCTTAGATGTTGCTCTTAAAACGCATATTGCTGATATCTGCTAACTTACCATGAGTGGAATCCTTTGTGATGGGTATTCAGGTCATATCTCTCACGTCGTGACGTCTGCAGTAATTGTACAGAAGCATAATTTGCTCCAGAATTCTTAGAGTCAATTATGCATTCGTGATTAACCCAAAAGGCTAGGGTGCCATAAAACTTAAGTTTCTAGGAGACTGAAAAATGAGCTTACAGCTGGCCATGGTATACGAAACAGGACCTGGCCATTTAATTTACCGATTCGATTTAAGCCGAATATGCGTGCAAACTGTTGCGGAGAGTATGGAGAGTTTAATGTGAGCGGGTGCCGCTCGTGAAGTGAATAACGTTGTGGGGTCCATTACCTAGGGAGTTGCGATCGTATTTATGCAGATTCGAGTCGAATCTGACCCGGTGTGAGTTATGTTAGTTCTTAGTTGGGTGCTTTGATAGGTCACACCTGGTCTCGTGCAATTTATTCGCTTTCGTGGTGGTGCGTAGGGGAACGAACATAGAAACAGGACTATTCCTTTGACGTCATGCCCCTGCTAGTTTCCTCGTTTTGATAACTCCTATCGGAAAAGTTTGACAAATTATTATGCGTGTAGTAGTGTAGTTTTTAACGGCGATACGCTACGGAAACTGAGAAATATCCGTCTATCTTAGAATGATTTTATTTTTCTGACTTAATTATTAAATACCCGGGAACCGAGCCTTTCTCTGTACACTGTAATACTAATCATTTAAAAAAATCATGTTATTTTTATATTTTATCAAGTGCAAAAAGTATAATTAATAATGGCTGAAATAGGTTTATCTCAAAACTTAAAAATTGTGAGAGTTACAGTCCATTTTGATTCCCAGCACTTCAACTCTATGACTACATGCATTGTAATTCCATGTTTTGCAAGCCAGCAGTGCTTTTGGTTTGGTAAAATTGGTGCCATTGATTCCTCGTGTCCTAAAACCCCTAAATGCCCAATTTCTTAAGAATTGGTTCCGTAGTTTTGTAGAAAATGTTTGTATTCCCTTGCGCCTATATGCTCATTTATAAGATTTGGTGTAAAAACGCTCGGGCCATTTTTCCCGTTTATAGCCATTGCTCAGATTGCCAAGGAAATATGGTATGGTTGAAATCAGAGAAAAATGTGCAATTTTTTCATTGAAAACGTAATATTTTAGCGAAAACGACGTGTATAACAAAATCGATTGGAAGAATTAAATACTTCATTCTATTTCCCATTCGATCATGAAAATTTGAACCGTATATCTTGATATCTCGATTGCAAGTAGGATTGTTATAAAAAAGCAAAAAAAGAAACCTCTACATTGATTCCGAGTGAAATAGGGGCCAATTGTGGGAGCTTTGGGACCTTTTCTGCTACCCCGTGGCTTTTAATCAGGAAATTGAATAATCTATATTTGTATTTTATAATTTTTAAAATTTTTGTTCCCCTGAGTCGAAATTATTCTGCTTTCCCAGGACGTGGTGGACAGATCAGAGGCTCCTACATCGCAAAATTTGCCTCGAACTATTTGCTGGAACCAACAATGTTCCTTTAAGAAAACGGTTTCAAGTGTCCTTCTGTTCAGAGGTCCTTGGAAAGGGGAAATGAGAATCTTAAAGCTTCCGAGCAGCTGTTTTCTCAGTCTACACAGTGCGTATTTTCAGTCGATGGGTTTTTATTCCTCATTTTCAAGGTCTTCAGCGAGACCCAGCGCTTCCTAATGGGCCCGCCCGATAACGCGTAAAATCGATATTTTGACTCGCTCCCTTCGCATGAAAATTTAAGGAACATTTTCTGGTAAACCCGGAGAACGAATATCCTCGAACAAGATTTAAGCTGCAGTATTCAGGTTATTTAGTGTCCTCAAGGAGGTTCTAACGTGACGAAGTTAGTCAAAATAAATATTCAAACGCTAAATTCCAACTTTGTAAATTCGTTTTAAAAATCGTTTCGCGGGTAACATGCGAGGGATATTAAAAATAAAACTAGGCGCAAAAAAGAAATTTTTCTGCATCCCGGACGATTCTGTTGGCCCGTATGTTCTTGAAACCCAATAGGCTGCTAAACCTGTCATCAGATTTTCCAGGAACCGGGACAACAAAAGTTGACGTACATCCATGCCCTGGGTGGTGAAAACCACCCATGCGGGACTCGAACCCGGGACACTCACCTCAGCAGGCGTGGATGTTACGTTAGATTATTTTACAAGAGAATACTCATTGCCCCTAATCATCGTCATGAAACCCGACTTCAAGCCCCGTTTCTATGGAATTACCATTTTTTACTTCAATTATCTAAGTATTTAGCCGATAATTTGCCTTAAAATTTATCTAGTAAGTCGCCGGTCCCGGTTCGAATACCGCCTGGGTGGAATTATCACCGCTTAGGGCGTGGATGTTTTGTGTTCGTATGTTGTTGTTGTTAGTATCCCCATGTATAGATTTGCCAAATGCGCTGTATTCGGGACGGTGAAGATAAAATCAAATAAAAATAAATAAAATTAGTTGATAAGATGAACCCATTTTATTTACTCAGTTCCACAAGAGGTTTCGCTACTTGTTCGCAGTTTGTCGTGTTAATGGTCGGCAAATATCAGATAATAGAATGGAGCTGATGACGGGAACATTGGGCGAGGATGTGAAAAAGAGGCTGATGAAGAGCTTGACATGGAGAGTAGCGTTGTATGGGGCAGAATCGTGGACCCTCAGAGTGGAGGACGAGAATAGGCTGCAGGCATTTGAGATGTGGGTGCGGCGAAGGATGGAAAAGGCGTGGTGGACGGAAAGGAAGACTAACGAGGAAGTGCTTGAGGTGGTGGGCGAGGAAAGGAAACTTCTAAATGAAATCCGGGATAGGCAGAGTAGGTGGCTGGATGATGTGTAATAAAGGGCGATGGGTTGCAGAAGAGTGTGATAGGGGGAAGGATGTTGGGCCAGCGGGGAAGGGGAAGAAAGAGAATAGGTTTTATGGACAGGATGAAGAAGGGTAGATCGTATGCTGACGCGAAATAGGATATCCTAGAGGGAGATGAGCCCCTAAAGGTGTTGAAAACCGGGAAGGAGATTCTCGGACATTCAACGAAGCCTACCTTTATCGGTAGAATACTTCAATAATAATAATTATAAGAAACGAAGGGGTAAGCACTCCATGGAGTATGCATGAGAGTGGACCAGTGGATAGGCGTTCCCTGAGACGCAATGGATGCATTAGAAAGAGTGAAGAGGTACGAGTACATGGGGAAGTCCCATGAGGAAGACCTTCTGTCTGGGTTTGTATGTGTGAGAGCCTGCGTTCGAGAATGTTCATCCAGAGAGCGCATGGGTTGATCTAAATGAAAGTTTCAATCCAAAGTAAGTGATTCAAAGCAAAAGATTTTTTCAACATTATACAAGGTTTCTTGAAAAATTGAAATGGAGCCTGTATTGTGACCCCCCGGGAAGCTGTACCGATCTTTCGAGAATTACGACTCAATTGGATTGGATATTTAGGGAGGCGACCGACAGCTAAGCTCATAAGGGAAGAGGTAAGGGAGTAAGGGTGGATAGAAACCAGCCGTTGCCTGCTCTTAACGAAAGGCGGCGCCAAGGGGACCGCGGTTTAAAGCCTCATCCAACAGACGGATTACTGTTCTTGAAGAGCCCTCCACAGGACACTGAAGTAGGGATTGGGTTTTCCCTGAAAAACATCCTCCTGTGCAGGGATTTGAACCCTAGCCGTCCGTATGGTTAGCCAATACTCTAGCCACCACACCAACCTGATTTTTGACTCTAGTACTGTGTCTTACATGGCTGTTAAACTCAAAATAAGAATTATACTCCAATCTTTGTGAGCGTTTTCCCTAATAACAGAGTTATAATCATATGTTTTTAGTGTTTTCTGAATTTTCGCGGTATGACTCAATCTCCATTCTGATTGGAGATAGATCAAGTGACGACACAGGCTTTGTAGTGAGTTTAGGACTGTGGTTCAAGTATTTTCGAATTCTTCGTTTCATCGAAAACAGATGTCAATCGTAAAAAAAGATGTAAAACAAAGAATAGCAGAACTACCTTGGGCATAGGGACTGGGGGCGATTGCAGGTTTGTAGTACGAAATCGGAGGTATGAAAGATTTATCTCGGGTTTATAAAGAATTTGGGTTCTTTTTGCGTGTACATACCTTCCCCGAAAGAGAACATAATATTTTACCGATTTAGTTTCTTGGCAGTTTAAAGTTATTTTAACACTTTGCCTCGTGGATTAGTGGATATATTGCGTAATGATTCGATTAAGCAAGCATAGATCTTCAAATCACGATATGAAAAATATGACGTATCGTGAAAGTTGTTCATAAAAATATCTAAGTGTCACACTTAGACTGAGGATCGAAAATACGTGTTTAAATGTAGTTGTTGCCTATATCCTGTCGTTCCGCATTCCTCGTCATGAAACCAAGTCATAACATGCTATAAGCAAGGCGAAAGATGTTTAATGTTTTTCTCGTATTATTTCCTCGACTGCATACATGAGAATTTCGACCGCACAAAGAGATGTGTGCTAAAGTGAAATGTGGTTTTAGAATTTATTTTTCTCTTACTTGAAAAATTATAATTATTTGCGCTTTATGATGCATGGTTGCCGCTCTAGCCACCTTAAGCATAACTTACTCGTTGCCTTGGGGTATGTATATGTTAATACTTAATACGTCATGGAGGTTAAAGTGTCAATTCTGAGTAAGTGCCTGTTTAATCCTCTACGTGGCCGCTTAAAGACTTCTACGCCGCAGAAGTCTTAAAGCGTACGTTCCTGCCCCGCCTGAGAGGAACACCCGTGGTCTCCCACTGTGAGTGGAAGTATAAATATGCAGATAAAACGCGCAATAACCGTTATGTGGCTATCTCCTCTGCCAGCTGAGGGCTGGAACTGACGGGTGTTATTCCTAATGCGCAGTTCTGCTTCCTTGACTTTCCGCAGTCTGTGATTCACGCCTCACAAGTCGAAGCTTGGCTTTGTCTTCACTACGTAGCTGAAAAAGATTCATCACTGCGTAGTGCAAGTGCTTTAGGTGTTAATGCATAGCAACTGAGGATGAATTTTTCAATTCATAAAATTTTCAATACAGTACAATTTTTCACCTGAGAGAACTGCTCTCTTTTCCTTCCTTAGTGGTGCGTTTGTCTGCTCTTATGTTTACATATCTAAAAACCTGTTTTAAGGTCGCTCTAGACTTCCAAACTCCTTGACAGACAGTGTCCGAATGGCCTTATGCTTCAACATTAACTATAATAGGAAAAAAACTCTACTAAATGAAGACGATGTCTATAAATTTGTCAGTCAGTGAACTTCGACGAATATCCAGTTCTAATGATTTTTCCTCTTGCGTCATCATTTTATCGTTGAAACAGCTTGCGGCAGAAAAACTGGTTAATTTTTTTCCCAAAAATTCCTCAGGAGCATCCTCTTTTCGAGACATTTGAAGCTGCTGGGTTCCACTTATTTCACGGATGAACTGCGTCCCTCTGTTCCTCCATCGCCCTAAGTTTTACTAGGCATAAAATAGTACATTTACGGACTTTGAACGAAGTATACTAAGTAAGAAATAGGAGGGAGAAATGGAAGCCAGCAAAGACATGAATTCGCAGAACCTCGATTATTAATACCGGGAATATTCATAAAAATTATAGAACAGATTTATCTTGGATGTTTCCATTTCCATTACCCGAAACTCAGATTTTTATATGAGCTAAAGTTGAGAAAACTTACTACGTTATCGATAAAATAATTGCTCAACAAGGTCAATCACTTGTACCCATAGTTTTTTTCAACGATGTATGTTTGGCACACAAAACATCTTCAATATAAAGTTTATCTCTAAATATCCCAGCTAAAATAAATCGTGGACGAAAATCGAACGCTAGAATGAGATACTTAATTTTTTCAGTCGCACTATACAAAAATTTAAGCATCGATTTTCAACTAATGTCGTCAATTTTTCCACGATTTCAGTTAGAGAAATTTTGATATAGTGGCAGTCGCAATATTGATTTTTCATGGGAACTTGCTAATCACGTCGATTTTTCCACCACTTCAGCCATAGAATTTTTTGTACGCGTGTCAATCGTAGCGTTGATTTTTAATGGGAACTTACTAATGCCTTAGGCTCGTGTGGCTTCGGTTAAAATATTTTTAGCGGGATAATGGCGAGCTGTCCGCGTCCCCCCATCTAAAATTGTGGTAAATGACTGCTGCGTGCATTTTATATGTCGTATCGTGAGGTTGTAACGCTCCAAAATTATCTTACCATTAAAATTTAACTAGAACATATTCTAGTTATCGACAGGTTATCCTCGGTTTAAACCTTACTGTAAAAAATCAAGTTTCAAATGCAAGTTTTTGGTCCAAAAATCTAAAGGTCTCGTCTATGTGAGAAGGTAGGGGAACACTTTCGTGAAGTTTTGATGGCAGACTACCAACATCGAGTGCCACTTAATTCTGAAAATTTCAATCACCACAAGTAAACAGTCTTGCATGAAGCCAGTTTGTGTAGTCTAAAACATCCTATCCCTTTAAATCACACAATGATCCACAAAAATTCAAACTGACCAAAGCACCCATATCCAGGCGACGAACCCGGAGAAGTATTTTCCCTTGGTGGAATTTCGTAGAAATAAATAAGGAGGTATATTTTTGATGCATGAGGCTTTTTGGATGATAATTTTTGCCAGACAATGAAAATTATGTTTTGATGCCATTGAAATATCCTGTAATGCTACTCATGTGAATACAGTATCATGTGTAGTTTGTACTGTCATCGTCGGGTATCAACGGATTTTAGCTAGACTTTTACACCAAATAATGTCTTGGCTACTCTTGAAATTGATTTTTATTTTTATGCCATTTCGATTTCCCTTACATTGAAATACGATGTACTGTATAGACCTCGGACTTATCGACGTTGATGGCAATCAGAACACTACTTCGACCCTGTTGACATGTCCAGCCCATCATGAATTAGCTTATCATATGACTTTTAGCGTCATTTATGGTTTATATCGATACGATCAAGGTCGACAATCGCGAGTGAGGCGTATCTAAACGGGAAAGACGATTGAAACGATTAAAAATCGTATCTTTTAATCATCTCGCCGCCCAATACCTTGGGTAACACTGTTCCTGAAATAGCTGAGTTCATGCATGGGAAATTTTCCTCTACTAATCGCATGTGATAGTGGTGCAGCGATTAACTTTTCTTCCCGAGAGTTCCTGAATATTCTGTTACGTCGAATCTCCCAATCGTCGGTCAGGTATGCGAGTCAAATACACCTAGAGATAGGCAAATTACCGTGACTTCCATTCGTGTTTAATTACCGTGATATATAACGGTAGTTTTTTTAAATTTCGGGTTCGCGCCCGGGGAAGTATTTTCCCTCGGAGGAATTTCGTAGAAATAAATAAGGTGGCATATATATCTTTGATGCATGATGCTTTCCGGATGAAAAGTTTCGTCAGTCAATAAAATAATGTCTTGATGCCATTGACATATCCAGTGATGGCTACTCATGTTAAAAACAATTTCATGTAAAGTTTTCTCTTTCATTGTTAGGTATGAACGAGCCTTAGCTAGATATAAACGTTTTACACACATGATATAGGCTGCAATTGACTTTTCTTCCCGAGAAGAATCATGTTCCTGAAGAAGTAGTATTTTTATGATCGTTAGTTTATAATCTGGCTTTTAATTCTTCTGAACGTGTGTCAAATCCTATCCTGCTCCCATTATTATATTATTAATCGATCTATTTCGGCGACCATAGCGTCATTTTCACGGTGGCTAAGATTTAATGGATCGTCCATTTAAAAAATAGTATGGAATAGCTCTAAGCTCTCATCATCTCATCACATTTGGCGTTATATTCCTGATCAAATTTTTCTGAAACCCTACTATTAGTTTTTCTCCAGGATTGTTGAATTTCACGGCCAGAAAATAACTTGATTTTTGAAAACTACCGTACTTTTCCTGTATTTTAAGATTTGGTGCTATTCATAGCTAAGCTGTCCCAGAGAATATCACACTATCTTCGAGCTAGTACTAGCAAGGTAACTGTACATAATTTCATTCATGTCGTAGTGCATGCGTCTACTGTTATTTTAATGTAATCAATTGTGTGAATTTCACAGTGGAAAAATCATTCGCCTGGACTGGGAATCGAACCCAGATCGCTCGATTTCGCGTCGAGTGCTCTAACCGATTATGCTTCCCAGGCGTCCTGTGACCCTGAGAATATCATGTGGGCTTTAAGAAGCTAGTTGTCCTCCTAATGTAACCACTCAATGACGGCTGGCGACAAAAACTGGCCCCATTTATTGTTCAATTTCACGACCAGAAAATTTCTGACGGCCTCAAGGATCGTAAGATATATGGAGAGCCTGTTTTAAAAATATATATATCGAACAGATACTACTAAAACTAACTTGTCTGATTGACGGCTACAAAGTTCTACTTGAACCCATAGCGAATAGTAAACCGCAGAAACTGAAAAATAGTGGCTCTGAGAGACAAAACCACACGTTATGCACTGTCCTGCGCCCATAATACCTCTCTTCCTTGTCTGAAATTACTCTCCTTCCAATGTGATGTTTGCTTGTTGGCCAGCATTCTGGTTCAGTATCATTCTGTGTTGCGAAACTATCGTTTTAGCGAGTATCCTACTTCAATACTATTCTATCGAGAATTTTTACCGGGTCAATATAGCTTATTTGGCCGTCATAACGTTTGTCATCCAAGGCGAAGGGGCCGTTCAAGTATTACATAAGACGATGTATGTCATTTTTGACCTCCACCCTCCCCCTATGTGAGACAATGTAAGATTTTCCCAACCCCCCTCCCTCTCAGTCTTACGTAAGACGTATCTGCAATACGTATACGTGTATATAATGTAATACGTATAATGTAAGACATATACGTATTTGTAATCTACTCTTCGTTAAATGCTCGCTTTCTGTTGTTTCATCTTTCCATGGAATCCATACCGCAATTTGAGCACTGGATATCGTATAATTATGCAGTGTTGGAGTACTAAATTCACTAACGTTAACTGCGAACAGTACCACAGCTGATGAAGTCGTGAAGTATCACAGGAAATTTGGAAAAAGATGATCCCAACCCTCCCACCCTAAAAACGTCTTGCGTAATACTTGAACCCTAAGATGGTTTCAGGCTATGTTAATGTATCCTAACCTATGTAGAGAAGAAGAAGTAGTATTTTTCAGGAACATCATTTTACGAAGGCCTCAAATTATTCTCTGGTCTGCTCCAATGCTTCTGCCCCAATATATTGTTCATGCTATTTCCGTTTAATATTTAAAAAAAATATTTCTATATCTCCTTCTTTGTGCGATTTGGCCTATTTTTGGTCACGAAATCATGTCAGATAGCGGGAGAGGTCATTGCTATCCGTGACGTGGACAATTTTATTTTAAGAATAGGAAGTTATCGGAGACTTTCCGTGTTCCATGCCTGGAAAGTAGGCTTCTCTTTCGACCATAAACCCCACGTTTAGCGCTGTCCTACGCCCAGAATACTCAGTCTCTTCCGTGTCTGAAAATACTCCCCTTTCGATGTGTGTGGCTCTTTAAGCGATTTCTTGTGAATGCGTCGAGCCCCTTCTGCTCGTCAGTGCTTTGAACGTCGTGTTTGAGCTCAATCTCAGTCCATCCCCCAGCATATTACTGCAGCAAGAACAAGTGACAAGGCTTAGTTTCATTTGTTTAGTTGCAGAACCATTTCCGAGTATTCTTGCAACTCTTGGCAAAGTTAGAGTGCTCTTTTTCCCTAAAAACAGTGTCATTGTTTCTTTCGCCTTAAAATGATAGAATTTGGTGATACTTTGACCTCCTGCTCCCATTATTTTTTTTATTGATCGATCGATTTCGGCAACCATAGCGTCATTTTCATAGTGAATTGATCTAATGGATCTTTCATTTAAAAAACAGCATGGAATAGCTCTCAGCGCTCATCATTTCATCATATGTTAGCGTCATATTCCTGATCAAATTTTTCTGAAACCCTACTGTTAGTTATTTTCCAGTCGAAGTAATAATTTGCTTGCGTAGCTGTTTTCATGAAAACACGAAAGCGGTCAGATGTGTGTCTCATTTACGTGTATCAAAAATCTGTTGTAAGATAGCAAACAGAGATTCAAGTGGTTTTTATATGAGTGTTTACATGGAGTTGTGATGCTCATCTCCCTGTTAGAAGGTGTTGGAACTTAATGAAAGAACTCTGACTTGATCGGTATAAACGTGATGTTCTACTTGCCAAATCCTAATGTTATACTTTTCGATCTTTCTAAGATGTGGGGTCGTGGTAAGTTTTTTGGTTTATCTGACTATGCCGCATTTTATTATCGCATAAGGGAAACTTAAAGCTATGAACAAAATTAGTCGTGTACTTATGCGGGCCAACGTGAATTATTGTTTTAATACCATTCAATATGGTCCGTAATAAATTAGGATTATGACCAGACTTTATCATGAGTTCCTTGAGTTTTTAAAATCATGTGCGTCATTGTTATTTGAATTTGGCCTCTAGTTATTTACTGATAACCAAAAGTGTGCAGATTTTCTTTGGCGTTCCCAAACAGAGGAAATTCCCTAATACGATACATAGTTATTTATTTGCATTTGTGTTTCAAAATCCCATTATGTCTGCATGTTTCTACGGATTTATAGTCTACCTTCTTATCTAGGAGCTATCTAAATGGAATTACTTATTACAAAAGTGACTCGATTTAGATATTGTGGATTTTATTCAGGTGCTAAGGAATTTCCTAATATTGTATCTTCACGCCATTTTGTCTGAATAGCGATATGTGTTGATTTATATTAAATAGGATTACATATAAATCATACTTAAAAGTAATATGATAATCTATAAACAATTCTTAATTTCATCATTCTTTTGTTTTCTTTCTCTCTTGACATGCCGGTTTGCACTCCGTCATATGCCAGTACGTCATATTCTTTTAACTACGCAAGAAGTGTCCGAGTCGCGTTCAATTATCGCGTTCAATTTTTGTATTACGAATACATTACTCAATAATGCACTATGATTTTACTTTATTTAATCCACAACGAACCTACAACATGATCAAGGTTGATTATGTTTACGTTTACTTGTAGCACCACTTTCACGCTGGGAATGGGAGAGATCTTTTTTATTGGGGGAAGGATAACAGAAAATAATTTCTCCAAGGTCGTCCGACGTTTTCACCGAATCAAATTTCTCTAAAATTCTGCCCTTGAGTTTTTCAAGTCCTTACAATACCAGGGGAAATGCGTTTTTTGTTCCCCTCTCTTTTTCTCTATATGTTAGACGACCTGCGAAGTCTTCAATGCCAGATTGGGGACAAACGTGTAAGCCTCACGTGAGGCTTCGCAGGATGGAAGGGAAAGCCATGCTTTCGCCCCGTTGTTCCACTTCCTTTCGCCTTCGTACTCTTAAGCGGAACCTGTGTTCACGGCCACCGTCGTATTTTGCGAATGTTCAACGATCCGATTCAGGATATTAAGTTCTTGGTTCGATGGACGCTTTTTTTTGTAATATTTTACATTTTTTATTAAAGACCTTTTACACTTCATTCCTTAAAAAATGGAATAGCTGCTTAATAATATAGATTGTTAATATGCATTTTACAAAACAGAAAAATTAAAAATTTTACGATAACGAAAAACTTCAAGTCACATGACTCTCCTTGAGAATCACAGGCCATAACTGAAAGCATAGGCATTATCAGCTATCACAGCACCTACAGATTTGATGAAGATGAATTTATTGAAGCTCCAAGGAGCTTGGAGCTCCTAGAGGAACAAAATTGAACCCTAATTTAATACATAACTTAGTTAAGATTAATAGGAAGTAACAAAAAATTAATAGATCATGATAAAAGGCAATCCCACAAATATTTTTTACATTTCTTTAAATACATTTTCAGAGAAGGAACACTTTTTATATTATGAGGTTTTTTCAAACCGTAATTTTTTTCATGCCTCAATTAGTTTTTATTCATCTCCATGAGCGGTCGTCATTCCAAAGATTGTTTGCTGAGGCTCCACGCTACTCTACAATCAACTAACTGCTACATTCCAACATAGTTTTTCACTATGGCGTCCTGCGTAACTTTTCTGATGTAAACCTATCATGGACTTCAATTTTTTTTTCGTTCATTCCGTTTATTTATCTTTCCATTGTTGCTTTCAATTTGCTGTTGTGCCACTGAATGTGTCCAATGAGTCTGTCTGTACCACTTCTCACAGTTTTTATTACAACTGCTTATTTCGTTTCCCTCAGACTCTTCGTTATACATCTGTGTAATTGAATCTCCTTTTCCGTTTTCCGAACACTTTGTTGTGGATTTTAAAGCACAAATCTTATATTTTTAAAATCGTGTTTTCTCTTTCTATGTATTTGAGGTTGTTGGAACAATTTCTGTTTGTGCACAGACTGGCGTGAAACTTTGCGTTCTTGTTCTTTTTTGTTATGACTATTGATAAAAGTGGAATAGATAGCATTTTACCGATTTGGTTTCATGGAAGTTCAACGGTGTTTTAATACATCGCCTAATAATTCATTAATTATATATCATAGTAATTCGATTACATGTGCAGATATTTTCTTCTAACGGTGATATTCTGCATTTAATTTGATAAGAATAAGAATAATTTATTACTCAAAGTTTTGGTGCAATTTGGGTACGAATATCAATGAGCTCTAGGCAACCTCAAAGTTCACATAAGTGTGTGGAGACTGCCTTCTATAAATGAAATTTATTGCTGGCATTAAACAAAAATACTTTCAAAAGCATATATAATAATAGCAAAGATGATTGCATTTTAGCCCAATTGTGAACAAGAAAAGTAGAGACAATAATAACAATAATTCATCTTGCTTACATTCGTATCGAACACAAATTATTACAAGTTATAACATATGCTACATGTACATACATTGCAGTTCTAGTATAAAACATCAATTTGTTATGTGTTAATAAGCATTCCTTTGAAAATTTAAAAAATTCTTATTGATTTTTCGAACTTTTATGTATTCAGGTAAGGCGTAAAAATACTTTAGGGTCCAAACATACAAAAGATCATAAATATATTATTTTGTCGGCCATCAATTATCAAGGTGTAATTCCGAGGAAAATATACGGAATATCGAATTTAAAACTTCGAACATCATTCCGAAAACCCTTCTCATAACATCCTTTAATTAAGGCGAAAATGTAAAATATAGTTGTTTTTATCGTTTCCATCACTACAGGCTTGGTGAGTTTCTCCGAAAAAATCAAAATTACTTTAAGGGAATGCGGTCTTAGTGTTTTTTTGAACTTACTTTAAAAAATAAAAATGAGCAATTATTTATGCATGATTATCGCTCCAGCCAGTCAAACAGATCTTCTACCCAATCTTCTACCCATAGCTTCACTCGGTAGCGTGGCTTGCTCGCGATGGGCCTATTTTTAAACCGCATACCGTCTTTACTGCAGAAAATATTCACAATATTCTCTCAGCACTTGACGTTGATAATCCTCATAATGAACCACCTTTGCGTGAATGATTGCCTTGGCCGTTCCAATGATTCATGGAGCTGAATTTTCTGGAGCGAATTTTATAGGTTAGTGTTTCTTAACCAGTCGAAATGGTTTCCACCGTTGGGGGGGGCGAGATTAAAGGGAGATACGGGGGAATTTTGAATCACTATTCAGTCAAGTGTGATGTTTTCTGGAAATCCTTATCTTACCCATTTCTCTCTGTGCTCAGTTGCTAAAAATCGCCCGAGAATAGTTCCCAATAGTTATGTTATTCAAAGTAGAACGATAAGTGATGCGCTGTAACGGAACATTTTGCCAACAAAGTCAGAGTTTACTCTTGCTACTACTAACTCAAGAGCAAAGCGAGGGCTTCAACACAGTTTCAAAGATATTTAATCAACTGCCTACCGAATTGAAACGTCTGCCCCACTCGAAACTTTAATAATTCCTAAAGGGGTCTCTCTGCGTTGAAGGCAACCAGAGCATGAAAGACTTATCCGTGGATAATGACTCAATTTTAAATGCATGATGTTTATGGTGGTATTGAATCTACGTATTACATTATTGACAGAATATATGTATACTATGTAATCTCTCAGGTGATAATTTTTAAGCTAAAGTAACTTAAATAAAACTTTGTATACTCCATTATAGGTTTAATAACACGACCCGGGTTTCGACACTTCGTGTCATCTTCAGGTGCAAATACAATATCTGTCACTCTATATATACAGGTTCGTGGTAGGGGAGGGGAAGGAATCTGGGAGAGGAGGTGTGGGAGGGAGGGAGGGGTGAGGGGGTGTGGGAGGCGGGCGTGGGGGGGAATGCTTGGAGATGGGAAAGGGTTAGGGGGTGGAGAGGGGAAAAAAAATCATAGTTTGTGTTCATCACCTGAAGATGAAACGAAGTGTCGAAACCCGGGTCGCCCTCCTGTGTTATCAAACTCCTCCGAAACTCCTGTGTTATTAAACCTATAGTGGAGTATACAAAGTTTTATTTAAGTTACTATGAATTACTTCCACAAAGTCAAGCCTGGAACCATTTCCTTTGTTTTAAGCTAAATTTTATTTAATTAATTCTTTTGATAATTTTTTAAAAATTTATGCTCGTTAATTGTTGTTTAGCAGATGTGAAAGGTTTAAATCGACTCTTGAGCATGCTTAAGGCGTTGTTACAGCAAAAGCCATCAAATGACGCAGGGAATGGGAAACTTCACCTATTATTATATATCTTGAGAATACGAATGAGGCAAAATATGATGTATTACAAACTTTATAGGCCTAAAACCAGACATTTCGTGCAGAAAAGGTTGTTTTTAATTGCAAACTTGTTCTCGGGGTATTTTTTATTGCTATTTCCGCATTTTTTATTATTATTATTATTTATTATTATTTATTATTATTTATTTTATTTATCATCACGAACACTTTGGCAATGCGATCGTTTCTAAAGAAAAACAATTGAATATATTACATCTCTTCGGTCCTTCAACGCGTCCTTGGATATCCACAATAGCCTTCCTCTTCTCATGCAATGTCACAAAGCAATATTGCGAGATTTCTATCACCTAAAAATACCATAGAATGATCGAAACAGAAAAAATACTGAATTCTTTAGCACATGAACAGAATTCACGTCAGTGCTGCAACAAAAGCCTGAAATCAGTCTTTCGTTTTGCGTAATGCATAATTTCTTCTTCTTGAACGTTTTTATGAACGCTTTCCCAGCGAGGTTGGTAAAATTTCGAACTCTTTTTGAGTTTGAGATAAATCCAAATCCTACGTAATAAACTGAGTATTGATTGGAAACAAACCCTATTGATTTTCCGTTTGCAAAATTTGAACTGGTTACAAGTCTCTTAATTGGGAAAATATATCTCCTTTCGTAAATGGTGTTTGTTTGCCATCGACCAGCTTGAGCCAGTGGCCAGAAGACCTTAATGTTGGCCGTGATATTACGAAACCCGCCGCTGTTCTGTAATTAAGCCAAGAATCCAACTGCAAATGATGTACTCTGACATACGATATAGTAAGAAAAATTGTGAATCGTCGGCTGTTAACTTGAATGGACGTATAGAGAATATGCTTTATTATCGTGATTCACTTTCTAATCAATATGTTGTAATGGATTAATAATGAAATGATGAATTATTTTGTTTTTCACAAAAGATTTATTACTGTCTTACGACCCGGGTTTCAGCACTACGCGACATCATCAGGCGTTCCTTCATAATTTCCCCAATAATTCGTCATTTCACTATGAAGGGATTTCACCAAGTTACTTCCAATTCCATTAATTGTAATGGATTGTTTGTTATTTCCATGCGATTGGGTTGATTCATTTGGTAGTAGAGTACTGGTTTTTTGATTGAGGCCAACCTAAAGCTTTCTTTTTTTCGTTCTTCCGTGTAATATTTGGTGATAAAGAAACACTTTATATTATATACTAGCTGGGGTACGCGGCTTCGCTCAGGGAGTTGATATGAGATTGTGTGGTAGTTGGAATAAAAGGATAAACTTTAAAATATAAGAGGTTAAAAAATTTTATTGAAAACATATTCTAACTATTTACCATACTTGTTTAAAAAACAACATTGTTTTCTTTTGTTATCCGGGGTATATATGTACAAATTTTTCGAATTTCCTACTCGAGAGCAAGCTACGCATAATTGACTGTGAGAGAAGCAGGAGTCTTTGAGGTTGATGCCGCAGTATTTTAAAGTTTGTCCTTGCGCTTTGTTAATTGTAAAACTATAGGCTAATTTGATTGGAAATTGCAGTCTTTTAAATTGGAAATGGCAGTTTAGTGGAGATCAGTGGTATTCTGGCGATAAATACTGTGTCCTTTGTCCTTTCCAGTCATAAGTTCGGCTTCGATAATTTTAATCGATAGCTGTTTGACGATAATCCTTGTTCCATTACATAGTTTTGGTGAGTTGAGATTTCTGAGCAGTATCATCGGAGATCCAATTTTCAGTCGAAGGCAGTGTAATGGCATTCCTGGTACTTGCAAAGAATTTAGAAATTCTGTAGGGAAGTTGACACTATCTTCGACGTTTTCCATCGTGTCGATCGATTTGTATATTCTCTCTTCTTCGGGAATTTTCTTTTGAATATTAAAGTTGATATCGTCGACAATATTATTTTTAGTTGCCAAAATTGCCCTTTGAAATAACCACTCCGGATTGGTATAGTTGTGAACAATGTTTGGATAAATTTGGTCTTGCTGTTCTTTTTGTTTTCGGCGTTTTGATTCAGAACTGGCAAGATCTCCTCCTCTTTTTTACGTTTGGGCATTGTATAAAATATAAATCAAATCAATTTTTATCAACAAATACATTAAGTACACTTTACACGCTTTTCTCACTTTATTTTCGATTTATATTCAGTCACTGTGTCACTTTGACTACTCACACTTCACTGTTTGTTTGTATTCACTCACTGCACTACTTAAGAATTTTCACTTCTTTTTCGGTTCTCCCTTCGTCACTGATAAGAAACTGACGTTCGAACCCACGACGGATCTTGCTACCCCTACCAATGGGTAGCCCCACCCATACCAAAATTTCTTCGAATGGTCCACAGTGTTCCAGAACATTCCACAACATTCGAGAGTGTTCTGGAATGTTCCACAATAATCTGGGATGTTCCGGGATGTTCCCGAATGTTCCAGACTATTCCCGAACATTCCAGAACATCCCGAACATACCAAAATTGCTTCGAATGGTCCACAGTGTTCCAGAACATTCCACAACATTCGAGAGTGTTCTGGAATGTTCCACAATAATCTGGGATGTTTCGGGATGTTCCCGAATGTTCCAGACTATTCCCGAACATTCCAGAACATCCCGGAATATTCTGGAATGTTGCGGAATGCTCTCGAATACTCTCGAATGTTCTGGACTGTTCTAGAAATTTCTAGAGGGCGAAACTTCCAGCCCTTATATCTTCAAAAGCACGCTCTTCAGGTAAAAACGGGAACCTTCTTCATGGATGGGGGATAGAGGCCTACCACAACATATAGCTTCCTTGATCGTACCAGGACTCGTTTCTGAGTTTTAGCGGCACGCACATTGTACACTTACTTTTATAATATATATTGATTATTGTTCCCCAGGGTTATAAATCAAAACTTGGTTCCATTATTTTCAGAGAAGCTTGAACTCTTTTCATGAGTATACCTTTAGCAATTGATTTATAACAAAAACTTAATCAACTCAGCGGTAACGACATGCCATTCCTCCGTTCTAATCGTATTTTGCGTTTCGTCTGATTGACTACAACCAAATGTGTTTTCTAGATGACCCATGATGCATGAAAATGACCGAACACGCGAACTTTTCGAATTTGTGGCAAACCGCTAAAAATGTCGTTTGTACTGGGAGTAGCCGGGAGAGTTCTTGGAAAACGTTACAATCTGGACCGGTTTAAGGCTTGCCATACGCAGGCATGAGCAGGCGGTTTCACGAGCAGTTTTCTCGCGGTAGAATCCGCCTTGGCTCTTTGGCAGATAATTGGGAAATTTCATAATTATGATCAAAGGAAAGTATTACACCTCCGAAGAAGTAATAATAATAATATTTTTTTTTATTGCTGCAACACAATTTACATTCACAGTGATAAGTAACTTTAGGTAGCCTTGAAGGAGAACCTGTTTAAGGCTACCATCAATAGATAACATGTTACGCTTACACTTAAACAATCGCAGAACACTAATGTAGTGAGACCAAGTCAAGTACTTAACAATGTGTGTACATTAAGAAGCTACAAATTGACATTTCATCGAGATATTTCAAACACATTGGCAGTAATATGTTCTCTACACTCTCTTTGGTGAGATGCCCAGAATAGTGTTTTAACAAATTTACATTCAATGCATGAATGGGGTCATAAATTGTACACTTTTGGTCCTACATACAAGAAACATCGTTTAAATATCGTCAAATTTCGTTTGGGTAAGTGTATACTGGTTTTACATGGGGTAAAGGGAGAAGGCAGGCACAGAAATATTCCATAGTTACCACTTCTTATGTAAAAATGCCGTAGAACCTTATAAATATATAAACGCCTCGATGGAAGCAACCCTAGATAAAGAAAGAGTGGGAAGGATACAAACATACGTAAACATACATGTGGTACGTTTAATTCTTTCAGTGCAAAGAGGAAAATATTGAAAATACCTAAACAAATAAATGCAGAAAATAAAACAATGAGGTATTTTACGTAATTTTTACCCATCTTGCAATTCCCTAAAGTGATAGGCACCGTCGAATTTGAGTTGAATTCTTAGTAATAGGCTTGTAAAGCTGACTCCGCTTTTACGCCACAGCAGTGGCATGAATTGCTGAGACGTGAGTGGTGATGACGGTCTTCTGGATCGGTCAGGACTTTGGAACGTTTAAAAAGATGATATCATTTTCAAAGAACTATGGAACCAGCCGCGCAGTTACTTCAACGGAGTCACCCGCTATAGTGATCACACAATTGTGTGAAATTCACGGTGGAAAAATCATTCGCCTGGACTGGGAATCGAACCAAGATCCCACGATTTCGCACGTTACACTTAAACAGGCATACAGCTCATGCAATGAGACCAAGACAAGTACTTAATAAGTAAGTCGGCTGACTGGGTATCATGTAGATGTAGGTGTAATAATGGGTGGACTAGAGCATTTTTTCATTAGTGCAAATTAGCCGCCACAAGGTGTTGGTATATACCGAAAGATTACTTTTTTATTACATATATGACAGAAATTACTCATCCACTTTTTTCGCATATCAATTTTTGCCATAGACCAACAAAATAGATAGTATTTGAAGATTCCAGTGGTGACGTACGGTCACCGTAGTACCAGTCTGTTGAACCGAAAGTAGCGATGGGTAGCAAAATGCTTGAACGAAGTGATTGTTTCGCTCGTATATCGGTGGAGCAGTGTACAATAGGAAACTACTGATGAGGATGAACTGCGAAATTTCCTACTACTTCTGCGTCTCCAGGAAGATTATAATGTTGGTCTGAGAGACCGAGCGTCACCACTCTAGGGTTTATAAATAAGTATTCTAAAACAAAATAGAGAAATATTTCTGAAATATTTTTTTTAATGAAAAAGATGTTTTAAACCCCAAAAAAATGAATTGCGTCCAGTGATGAGTGACGAATCTTCGGTAGCTCTTTCTTATCACGTCAATTGACGGGATTCGCTGCGAGGTTATTGAGCCACGATGATTCCGTTAATCCCCCCACCCCTTCAAAAATGAAAGTTGGAATCCACCCTCGCGGGACGTCGTCACCATGCGGAAATAATGCGGTGACGGGACATGGCAATCTTGCTGGCCGCGCGCGGGCTTGAGGAAAGTCTGGCGCCTACGTAAATGAATTCTTGGCCCGGCTAGCCTACGTCACTCCACGCCTCGGTGGAAGCTTGCACGAGGACAGACTTCGCAGAATGGGAAACTCCCGTCAGCTCCTCAAGTCGACGACCGAGAGTACCGACCGACCGTACCGTCGGCGAGTCGTCATGTGGATGACTTACTTCCTGAAATCGCCGCGTAGCCGCGCAACGTGTCGGGCAACGAGCATCTTGTCGGTTGATTCAGTTCTCGTTTCTGTCGGTAGATGTCTCCGGCGTCATCGTTTGTTCTCTCCCGACGCTCCCGACCTCACTTGACTCGTGTTTCACGCGGAAATCGTTTGAAGTCTGGGGGAGTGTCCTCTCAATCTTTCGGTTGCTACATTTTATTTGACCATGATCAATATCCTCCAGTATTCATTTTGGCTTGGGGTTCGAGATTGTCAATTGTATGACTGAAAACACCCCGGCGATGTTTCATAACGCGGGAAATCATCCGACTAATAAGCTTACATGGTTACGTCGTAGGAAACTCCAGAGCTGGAGTGACGTTGCAAATTTGTACCCTGTGTCTTCCCGCCAAAGCGAATTTTTTGCATTCTCTTGTATAATTTATGGAGTAAGTAATTTCATGTCATATTATCGCCTAACTTTCATTTTTTAATTTTATTTTGTTACTAGTTTCCAGCCTCACCAAAAATAAATTAAAATAGTGGATTGAAACTTCAAATTATTCACCCCACGAATTTTTTCCGGTGAACGGGGTTTTCGGCCACTGCGTTGACTTAACCGCATGATTAGAGAACAAAGCGGCGCATGCATCTACATCTACGTGATACCCTGCGAGCCGCCACGAGGGTGTGTGGCAGGGGGTGAAGATCACCAAACATGCACTATTGACATGCAACTAGGATATTTAAGGGAGATATGCTAGATAATAGGGTCACATGGAGCTAGATGGTTAGTATCTACATAAAAGGAAGGGATTATTGGTTGTTATTACATGCATCATACACTACAGACTACTCTAACTATATTTCACCTACCTATCCCTTTGCTACGCTGCCTATTGTTCTCTCTTATAGTACGAGGGAAAAATGACATTTTAAATCTATCGGTACGACAATCTATCTATCTAATCTTGTTAATCTGATCAAACCTAGCATAATACGCAGGGGTTCTCAATATATATCTAGCGTCATCTGTGAACAAATCGGTTTCGAATTTAGTTAAAAGGTTTAACCTAAATTTTAACCTGCGTTCTGATGGTAATTCCCATCCTAGTTCTTCTATTAAATTCGTGACACTTATACAATTATCATTACGGCCTTTAACAAACCTAGCAGATCTCCTTTGCACGCGCTCTAATTCTTTAATCATACCTTCCTCGTACGGATCCCATATACTAGCGGCGTATTAAAAATGAGGCCTGACAAGTGTAAAATAGCATACATAGCATTACATAGTGATGAATAAAATATGCCACGGTCTCTGGTCAGATCATCAGGGCTGCACATTTGTAAGGGTGCCTCGGTGCCCATATTTCATTCATATCTTCTGTTATCGTAATTGTCAGCTGTGCGGACCCGTACTATTTTGCAAATGTGGGAAAAATTATATTTTAGCCTATCTCAGAATTTATATACCGATTGTAAAATATTATAATGAAAATTAAAGATACAAAAATGGTTCTTTCCGCGCGCAATAAGCGACCACAATAAAAACTAAGCTCCACTATGTACACTCCCGCATAATTCACGTCGCCATTTCTTCTCCTAATATCTAATCCCTTACATTTTTACACGGCTGGAGTCCTATCGTCTCCTGCCTCACGCCTATGCGGCGGCTCGCAGGGTAGTATACAGATGTAGATGTATTATTGAACCGCGTGTCGATTTGATGTGTACCTACTCTGTTGTTTCAGAACGATTCTCTTTGAAATATAATTTCCTTTTCCGCCGGGAACTCTATTTTAAACGTATTTGTTTCGTCCAAGCGTCGAGTTGTTCGAGGAAAAGTGTTCTTAGGAATTGTTTTACCTACTTCTTGTGGGTAGTTAAAATTTTAGCTGTAAAAAAAGCAAATTCAAAAGATAAGCGACCAAAATGCAATTGAAGGATAATGTTCGTCCGTAGGTTTTACTCCAGATGCAGTCTTTCAAGAATTTGTTCTTTCTGACTTTTATACCCCTCCCATTAGTCCCCACGCGGAGATCCGATTAGGGGGAAATTTTATCTCCGAAATATTGTACCTGGAGGAATGCCATTACGACATTTATAGAATGCAGGGCTGCATCTTCTAGGGTGATTTATGTGGTGGTTTCCCCGTTGTCTTCCACATCGCAGGACGCCGGTCGATTCCGTGAAGTTCACTCTCGCCCGGAGCTTTGGTTGTTGATATCGGTCCGATCTCCTTGATGTGCGCCATTAATGCCTTCTGCTGTGATTGCTGCCTCTCAGTAGTCGGGTCATATTCGGGTAGCGTACAAAAGTTGGCTGGCCAGCCAGGAAAAATATTTTTCCGGACCCCCTTTCAAGAAGTATAAATAGTTTTATGTCGTATGTTGTCAAAGAAATGTCTCGACCCATTTATCAAATTGGCGACCCCCATATTGCCGCGAATCGCGATAATGTCGTATTTATAGCGTGTCGCCTTCGGCTCCTCGTTATCGAATTGTTTCATTCAATGGTAACGAAAAATTGCCCTTTGCAATTCCTCTGTGGCTTTCGAAACAGCACCGGTTTCGTAAATGGTTTACGTATTTTGCTCACCCGGTTGCTCACTCGTAGAATTTCATAGTGTTATCTTATTCACTGTAACATATTTTCATGTTTGACTTTCAACTTTGTGTAGCTGAAACTTTCTGTTTGCTCTTCCTCGGTTGGTGAACATGTTTTGGCGCCGTTAAGAAAAGAACGTACAAGTCTCTTGTCGAAGATATGTATTGCTAATTGTTGTTAAATGAACTTCGCCGCCTTCGCACCTTCGGGTCTTTTTTGACCCGTCGATAAGACGACCCATCTTTTTTGAATTTGTTCTATTTTAGTAGCCGTAAAACGGCCGCTCACCGCAACCTTGGCTCCGATGAAATATTATGGGAGAAGGGGGAGCGAGCCAGTTGAACATGAAACAGTGCGGGTGACAGTTACTGCGTACGAGCAATTCAAAAATTAGGGTCAAAAAAGACCCGAGGATAGTGTGTACGTGGCCAAAAACCACGATAGCAGGTAAGGGCTAAGGTATTTGAGTAAAATATCATTTCACCTAAAAACCAATAAAATTATCCTATTTTAATAAGAAATATCTCACCCTTCCTAAGATACCAAAATATAAACCCCTCACCGCACTACTTTCGCAGATATTAGCAAAAAATATACCAGCCGTTTTACATGAGAAATAGTGCGTGTATTTTCTCCTGAGAGACATTGCTTTAAAAAATGAGGAATTTCTAACGCGTAGATCTTGTCAAAAAAATAACAGCGTTTAGTTTGTATACTTTCTCAACCATTTTTGAAAATAAATCATATTGTCTCCGCCGTAAATTTTTCCAAATCGCAAAAAACATTCCGTTCGTAAGTTTTAAACATACCGCCGAAAAAAATGAGCCAAGTTAAAGACTTATAGAGATATTTTTATTTATTTCATTATAAAATAAGTCATGTAATAGTATTACATTCCACCAATAATAATGCGATATTTATTTCATGCGTCAACTGTCTAAATTGACACGTATAATTCAAATGTGGTCTCCATTATGACTTGGGAACTACCTCGCTCAGACTACCTTAGGGTAATCTCTACCTGTGTTTCAACAGCATGGGATCATGCTTCTTAATTGACTCGCATAAAGGAGTTAAATACGTTTATTTTCGACAAATTAGGACGAACCAGCTCAAATCAATTGTAAAAATATGTTTCATTTCTGGAAGCAATACCTTTCCCTGACGTCATTCACCATTTTATCGATGACATACTTATTTGACGCTAATGAGCGCGCGTAATTTTCACTCGAAATATTTTTATAAAGTAATATAATGTTTCACTACTAAATTTTCGTCTTGTAAGTACAAGTCGAAGAACGCGGGGCAAACGCACATGTTTCTTAAAAAATGATCATGATTTTCTCTCTCTCAGCTGATACGACCGTTTTTATTGTACTGAGAACAGGTAACATATTACCGCGACTCAAGGTAAAGTTTTGGCATTCATTTCAAGGCATGGTGTAATGAGCCCGACTTCTTTTATATATTAGAATCATCACTTTTCCCTGCCGCTAATCATTTCTTTTTATCGATCGTGGAACTCGGATGCAGTACCCAACGTGGTGCGGACTTGTGGCCTGGTTTCCCCCGGCAGCCAGAGCCAATACACACCTCAAGTGGGAAGAAAAAAACTGACGGCAGATGCACGCAACGTGCCAGTCAATTGGGTCAAGGACAGTGGCGTGCCGTGACAGGACTTAATTGCTAGCGTTCGCATGCGACATTGTTGAAGTGGAAATGAATTGGTTATGAAGCGATGATTGTCGTTATTATCCCCGGATGGGAGATTTTGGTCACGTTTTCCACGTGCTCGATTTAAGAATACAGCCGACAGTTTGCAGGCGTGCTTTCCATGTCGCGCTGTGTCAGCCACTCCATTGAATTGATCTGCTGATCTATTTATACGCTCTCCAACCTGAGAGGGACTTTTTGCAGGGCGAAAAGGACCCCATAAATTATTTTATGATACTTTAAATTTTATTTGTGTTTTTATTGCAAGTGTTCCTATTGGTGGTTCTATCACTAGTACTATCGAGTATTGTCTTCCCTCTATGACAACACTGACAAAAAAACGTATTGGTTGGCACAAAATGATATCAACCCTATTCCCTAAAATTATAAATTATCTCAGTGGTCATGTCTTACGAGAACTAAGAAAACCTCTTGATATGAGCAAAAATTGTCGTTCATCTCTTCGACTTGTAAGTAAAATCACTACCGACTTGCCATTCAAGGTTTCGACTTGCGAAGTCAAAATCTTTAATGGCAAGTTCATAATAATGTTAAAAAAATGTTTTTCGGTGAACTTTGTTAAGTATATCCCATTTTAAATGAGAATTGGAGTAGATCCCACGAAGTAATACCAGAAAACATAAACTCTGTTCGAGAGAGATAATTAACCTCGTAAATGTCACAGTTAAATTTGGATGTTCGATCGGTCGATCTATTAAAAAAGTCACGATCGTGAAAAAAATTATTTAGAAAAAGCGTTTGAAATGGCAAATAAAATTGATAACCCCGCCGCTGAGGGATGTTCACCAGCGTCATTGTTTTGATTCATTACAATGCCCGCCCTCACACTTCGCATGTGTCACAATAACTTTTACAGAACTTAGTTTGGGTACAATTAAACCACCCCCCATACAGCCCGGGCCCCTCTCCTAGGGACGTCCATCTTTTTTAGCACCTGAATTCGAGCATAGGTGGCACAAGGTTAAAAAATGACGACGATATCAAAGAACATGTTGTTACATGGTTGACATCGCCTTTTTATAAAGACATAATGTTGAAGGTTGTGCCGCGCTATGACAAGTGCCTACAAAGTGGCGGCAGTTGCGTAGATAAATTGTGTAAGGTCCAAAGAAAGTCACTATGAAATTTTTTTCTGAATATATTGTTTTCTTTGGCCCCTCAAACGGAACTTAATTCCTGGATGTACCTCGTATAAATGCAGTGGTTTGTATCTTAGAGTGATTGTTACTCTTCTCCTATAAATCTACCGATTAAGCTGAAATTTTGCATAATTCGAGTATAGGTATATACTAAAGAGTGTAAAGGACTATTGATGTAGACTCTGGAGCCGAAGGGCCCTGAAATGGACCCTTTGGATGTCGTAGAAAACCGTTTCGCTAGAATTTTTCTCACTGTTAAAGACATGGATTGCACACCTATTAAGTCATTGTGGAGTCTTAGAGCCCAGAGGTAAGGACGGGATCCCAAACATGGATAAAACCTACTATGGTTTGAAAACGCCTACTATGGTAGACCATCTCTATAGCTGAGCTAACTTAGTAATTCGTCTACCGTGGTTGCTTTCTTTGATGTGGGAACGGAAGTACGGCATATTCCTGGTAAGATAGACTTCTTGGGAAAGAACTGAATGACGGAATGCTTTGGGTACTCACTTGGTGCTCAGATGGATATTTATCATTCGCTCGCATCGTGTATAGGTGTGTGTGGAACAAAATCAATAATGCAACAAGGCTTTATTTAGGCAAGGCAGTGTGGACTGGGCACCAGGGATGTTAAGCGAAACAGGAACCAAGCTTATAGTTTCGTTTCGGAACGAAACTATAGGATTTCTTTTTGAGTATAGTTTCCATTATAGTTTTCCGGTAACTTTCCATTGTTGCCAAAAATGATGAAACACCTTCACTAGCACCCCTAACTATACCCAAAGTGGCATACGTTACGGAAGCTCACTTTGCAAAATCAATATACACTTTTAAAATTCCTAGAAACGAAAGTCGGAACCGTAGGGGGAGGGTTGGAACGAAACTTTTCCGTGCCTGAATCGAAATCGGAATTGTTCCTTTTTCGTTCCTTTGGGTTTTCGTATAAAATATTTTCGTTCCACTTTAGTTCCAGAACCACTTTCGTTCCGGGACTTTCGTTCTTATTTTCAGTTCAGTTCCGTGAACCGAAAATTTTTCTAAACTCACGCTGAACCGTCCTGGAATCGTGACTTCAGTTTCGTTCAACATCCATGCTTGAGACACAAACACCTACACCTACCAACATCGAAATTCGCATTGAAGGAAGAAGGTGGTGTGATCGGCTAACACACGTGACCAGCGATTGAGATATCCGGGTTCGAATCCCGGAAAGATTCCATGATTCGTTCATGGTGAATTTCATTCCTTGGAGTAACGGAACGAGGGATTGGTTTGGTATAAGCATGATATTTCGTGGAAATATTCGTCCTAGTGGTGATAATTACCATCAGTCAGCAAAAATTTAAAAAGGTTGTTTTCTCTCCCAATGTGGGCGCAGAAATTGTGTGCACTCTAGTTTGGGTATGAATAAAAAATAACGCAAAGACCTACAGAAAAACTAATCACACAATTTTTTTTCTCTTTTAATTCTGCAATATTTAATGGTAAACTTAAATTTTTAAACCCATTTAAATTTTATTACGACGTGTGTTACTTAAAACGTACAGGTTTTGGACGTGTGCGAGCAAAACTCCCAACTTTGATATTTTGTTAATCAAATACGGGGACTTAAATGACGACCATATTTCAGTAACAGGTGAGAAGGTATCTATTTTATACATTGTGTCAGTTTCAGCTTTTTATCTTAAACAGAAAAACGGTTATTATTAATTTTGCAGAATGATTGCGTCTCAACACTGGGGCATCGTACGATTTCGTTCTTGGTCGTCTTTAAATTCGCATGCCTTGAGCGTTTCCAATATGTAATTGTCCCATACATCAATTTGCTCGTTTAATTTAAATCGAGTGGCTTGGTAAGTATCGAATTATATTAAATCGAGAAATTTAGTAACTTAAAATTCACGTCAGGGTATTTCTGACCCCAGCCTCTCTTAGGCTTGGTGAATGGCACTAGTCATTACATGTTGTGGGTCAGATTGACTAGGTTTTTTTAATGGCAATGCACCGATGTAAATGTTTTCTTTTCCCCGTTGAATTTCAACGGGCATCCTCTCTTAATACCAAAATAAAGAAATAAATGGGAATCCTCATATTTTTTCCGCAGCCGCAGTGCCTGATCACTCGCACTGATGTGGCCCATGGAACCACCTCCCGGTCCTCGCTCGTCGCAAAGAGAGCTCACGCCTCCGCCGCCACCTCCGCACCCAGGGAGCGGCGTGAAACACCGCCGCACCATCCCCACAGAACCGCAGCTGCCGCTTGACTCGCCTGCATCATCCTCCTCAAATACCGCCAACACGACGACGAAGCCGTCCCAGCGACCACGGCGACCTCCGCCGCGGCGTCGACTCCGCCAACCAAAAAGATCGTCTCTCCCGAAGAGGAGGACATAAGGCGGCCATGGTGAGGACGCTGCCCATCACCAGCGACGCGCCGCCGCGCTCCGCCGAAGGTGCGGATGACTCCCGCAACAGCCGCAGCGGGAGCCGACGCGACGAGGTGCCGCTCTCCCCGAGACCGTCCTTAAGGGAATCCTTCAGGAGGTCCTTCCGGCACAATATACGTGAGTAATACGTGATTTTTACCCAAGGAATCTTCCTGGCCGCCCTGCTCCGAGTTAGGGATAACCATTGAAGTAGATGGAGAGGGCGCTTGCTATGGTGGCCAATACTAGAAGCGTAGCGTGGGCGAGGCCTGTCCACCATCTTTGTTTACCCCGATTTTCCTTCAGCGCTCAACGCGATGACGCACTAATCTTGCAATTTTATGATATTTTCTCTCGATAACTTAACTATAAATCAGCATAAATTTTCTTCTTTTATATATTCTAATTACATGTGTATTATTATTTATTTAAATTAATGATAATCCGCATGCCTGATGAAAACCATGGCGAAATTGAGTAGAATCCAAAGTACTTAGTAATTAACATTTGTTTCAAGAGTTTCGTGCCTTAACCGCCACTACTATCGTGGTTTTTGGCCACGTACACACTATCCTCGGGTCTTTTTTGACCCGATTTTTCGAAATACTCGTTATCAACTACCCCGCACTGTCTCAAGTTCAACTGGCCTGCTCCCCCTCTCCCCTAGGATTACATCGTAGCTAAGGTTGCTTCGAGCAGCCGTTTTACGACTACAAAAAAGGAACAAATTCGAAAAAGACGTCTTTTCGACCGTTCGTCTTATCGTCGGGCCAAAATAGGCCCGACGATAGCAGTTAAGGGTTAAATCTTAAATGAATGGTGAATATTCTTGCTTTACACCCGCTAATTCGTCCATTCCTTCGTACTCTCGAAGGGAAAATAGGGGAGGAGTAGGGATAACCGATACAGTTGTGATTTCGATTGTCAGGATACAGTTTTATGACGTAATACCCTCTCCATCTACCTAAATGAGGATAACTGTCGCGGCGAAAAAACCTTTTATCATATTGTGATCACTACATGCGATGTACTTGCAGTGGTCTGTTCCTGTTCTCGTATCCTTAAGGAATGGTAAAACATTTTATTTAAACAAATACCCGCCAAAGATTATCCTTGAAAATTGCAGACAAATTTATGGTGCTGCCAAATTCAATGTGTGCAACTTCAAATAATTTGGATCTGGAGTCTTGATGCAAGGCCCCTTTTGATATGTATGTATTCAGTATGTCCGAGCATGAAGAATATGACAAACGGAAAACTCTTCTGAATTCTTCTGCAAATTAAATTCCGGCAAATAGATATTTTTTGCGATTTCAACTCCACATTTCGGCAATAAAACTAATGAAGAAACATGAAAAGCTAATGATGAAACGTGGATCGTTCGATTCGTGGGGTTCAGTTTCTAGAAGTTCATCGTCGCTTGATAGGAGTGGTCGCTAAGAGAGGTTTCACTGTACTAGTAGATAGATAGATATTTAATGCATCCATCAGTGGTACAAAAATATTGGCAATAATATGAATTGGGATGCTTAGGTAACCTAAAAAGTTTATTACCTGTTTAAAGATTACCTTCTTAAACAAACAAAAACACACATTGCTCTCGAAAAGAGCAAAACTAAAAATATACATTGGTCAAAGAAATTAACCTTGAAACGCCGACTTACAAACTAGTGAAGTCAAAAATTACCTTGAAAGTGTTATGTAAGGATGTACAAAACAATCAATGCAATAAAAAATTAATACAGGTTCGGCAATATAACATGTTTCATTTATTGTCCTAGATCTGATTACTGCAGAGAAAAAGTAATTACTTCCAATGGTTGCAAACACAGAAAACGCTCTATCGAGATTGAAAAATATTCGCCAAATTATAACAGGAAAAAATGAATATTGAACATGTGTTGTGAAATCCTGGGATGTGCGATATTTCGTTTCCGGGAAATATTTAGTCTCTATATTAAAGGAAATCGAATAGATGATAACACTAATACGATCAAAACAGCGGTCGCAACCATGACATTTCCAGTGAACCTATTTTTTCCCTATAGCATACGTGCGAATTCACCTCGTTACTCAGCGAGTTATGGTGCTTCTTTTGCAGTCTCAGACAGCTGTGACACATAATTTGGCAGAGATATGGAATTTTACGGCATGCATGCGACAGACAATTGTTCTTCGATAAAAGTTTTATTAGTATGTCGTTCTCTCGCTGATAAATTCATGCGGTCGACACGATACGCCAACTTTAATTATTTCTCTTGAGCCAGCTTCAAAAAAAGACTCAATCCTAGCGGCAGCCGTGGGCGACGTTAAAAAAATATCATAAAGGCATCAGTATCGATTGGACGACGATTGCGATCCAACCTTCAAGTGGACACAGCGAAAGAGAAAAAATTATTAGCAAATCATGCTTTGATGCGATTCGGATACTAAATGGTTATTAAACTAAGGTGGCTCACCTTAGATTAATAATAAACATTTATTCTCATCATCTTCTTTCTTCAAACAATTCTCATCTTAATCAAGGATTAGATGTGGAGAGTAGATACAGTGGGAATTGGGTACCTGTGAAGAGTGAACGGAAAAAGTGTGAGGGAAAGGGTTAGGGACGAGTGAATCGGGTAAGATTTTGGAATGGATGGAGCTTTCTTGCAATGGATATGTATGAAAGGAGTATGCTTCTTTGGTTTGGACAGGTTGGCATTATTTGGGAAGGTCCAGATCAATTCCCGTCCTTATGAATTCTTTATCTCATGTAAATGCTTATGATTGTAATTGATATCATGAAATATCAAAGGCTTTCCCGGCATATGATGTTGTTAAAGGTTACTCGGATCAAGCTCTCCATCTTGGCCGACGTTTCGATGATAAAGTCGTCCATCGTCATCAGGACATCCCTGACATAATGGTGAATTAAGATCTGATCACCTCTGAATTAAGATTTGACTAACGCGAGCATGCTATCAAATGCTACTTACTTTTTTTCATGGTGGCCTTTTTTAGAATTGAGAAAATGATGATTTCATCCTCTAAAATGACCGTTGTGGAGTGGTAATAGGCCGAAGGGAATTTTCACCTGTAGATATCTGCAGGTGTAAATCCACATCTTAATTATATCGTAGCTAAGGTAAAAACCAACTTCAATACGCTTAAAAGATACTTTGGAGTTACACCTTGCCATACATCCAGAACAAATCAAAATCCTCTATTCAACTGTGGCACTGCCACTTCTCTCATATGGTAGTGAAATATGGGTGGAGAAATTGCCATTAGGGAGGATTGATAGGAAGCTGAATGAGGCTCAAAGATGCTGCCTCATCGGAATTACATCTGGATACAGGACAATAAGCAACCAGGAACTAACTGTCATATCTGGGATCATTCTGTCAACACTGGCAATAATGGAAAGAAAGGCAATTTCCGACCTTAAAAGAAAAGGTGAAGCAATAATTCTGAGAAGTAACATAACGCTAAACAAACCATTAAGGAGAATCAAGAAGGAAATAAGAAGATTAATCCTGGAAGAGTGGCAGTGCAGATGGACCAACGGAGATAAAGGAAGAGTAACATATCAATCCTTCCCAAGTATAGAACGAAGACTTAAACAATACTTCAAGATGCATCTAAAAATTACTGAGATCCTAACTGGCCATGGGAATTTCAGGCCATATGTATCTGCAAAAAATACACAAGATAGAAGATAAAAATTGTAGTTGTAATACCATTGAGGACACAGTTCAACATAGAATTTATAAGTAACAAGAATATGAAGAAGAAAGGAAAAATCTGTTGGAAGCAGTAGGGGGCATACCATCGTACGAGGACATCGGAAAATTAATTCCGCAACACCCGAAATTAATTATTAGCTTCATTAAAGAAAGCATCCAGGCGGAGACTACACAGGAAGCATGAAGAAGGAGAAGAATATGAACTAAACTGAACCCAGTGGTAATTGAAACAACACCCGTAGCAGGGAAGAGACGAAGAAAGAAGAAGATGGCCGTGTGTAAAGCAAGAAATGAAGAAAACAATAATGCAAAGCAAGAGAAAAAGACATGGATTGGATTGGATTTTTGGGGAGGCGACCGACTGCTAGGTCATTTGCGCCATATAGGGGATAGGAAAGGGAAGAAGGGTGGATAGAAACCCGGCGTCGGCATTGGCTGCTCTTAACGAAATGCGCCTAGGGGGTCTCGGATTAACGTCTCATCGTACAGATGGAGTACTGCACTTGAAGTGCCCTCCATAAGCCACTCAAGTAGAGATCAGGTTTCCTCTGAAAAACATCCTCCTATGCAGGGATTTGAACCCTGGCCACCCGTATGGTTAGCCAGTGCTCTAGCCACCAAACTAACCCGATCCCCAGAAGACATAGACATAGAAGAAGATAGATGAGAGTAATTTATATTATAAAAACATTAATATTAAAATTTCTCCGTCTAAGATGATAAAAACTTTTAAGTCATATGTGTTTCTGTTAAAGCGAATATTTGTATATGATTTTATTTAAAGGACTCAAATTATAATTTAAGTGAAGTAAAAACATTGTTTTGCATTAAAGGGGGTAAAGGCAAAGGAACCCCGAAGAGAATCAGAATAAATGGAAGTAGAAGATTCTGTGGAGAATCAGAATAAATAGAAGCTCAGCACATCCCTCGTGTGGAGGGAGAGCCGAGAAGGGAGAGAACTGGATGGCACAGCGTGAAATTGGTACAACATGGCCCCTCGAAGGAGAAGCTAGGTCTCCGCCAGCCTCCCAGTTCTCTCCCCCTTTTTTGTAGATATCCACAGAAGTGTAAACCCCCTTCTACCAACACAACTTCTTTCTCCATCTCAGAATTCGTTACATAGGTATGTAGGTATAGCAAAACTTAAAGACTTTAGCCAGCGGAGAATTAGAGGTCTCAGAGAATGAATCAAGCGTTGAACCGGTGGGCTGAGGACTCCCGAAGGGACCTTGGAGATGCACTTCGCCTCTTTAGCCCCCCTCTCTTGTGTGTTTTCTGCCCCTTGCGCGATGATCATCACTCGGTGAGACCACCGGGTTCCGTTATTCTTATACATTTCTTCACCCCTTCCTTAAAACCTATTCTCTTCCTTCCTCTTCCCAGCTCGATAAACATCCTCCTCTCTATTACAGCCTGTTCTACGTAAATTTGCTGAAGAAAAATCGTTTTTTATACCATGTTATTATTTTAGTTATTGTATTTTGTTAAGCATATAATAGGAAGGTCCTCGGATGGTAAAGTAAAAGAGAGATGCTACTTCACTCTGGTTAGGCTACACCTCGAATACGCCGCGAGCATTTGGGACCCTGGTCATAAAGATTAAACCAAAAACGCACGTCACATTTTCACCTCCCAAACCTTACCCTTAGCTCCTTCACACGCCTGGTGTCCTAACACCACCTGTCACACGCTCATACGGCGGCTTGCAGGGTAGTATTTAGATGTAGATGTTAGTTCAGAGATTTCACCAGTATATGCCTCTAAGAGTAAGTTTACCATTTGATGCTCTCTGGCGCAACTTTGTGATTCTCCATGATTAAGTGAATGAAAACTTTGTATTTGCCCACGAAACAATTTCATTGGAACTTGCCGCCCAAACGCTCCACTTGCACAGTTTATTGGAGGGCTTTTCAATGGGTGTCGCTGCGTTAAAAATCGCGTGGAGTTTCTCTGACTTTCAACAAAACCTTCCTTTAACCGTTAGAGTTCTTGAAAAGAAATAGGAGAAAGAGACAGAAGGGTAATCGTGGATATTGTGAAATATTTTGATATTTTGTTCAGTATTGTTTCAATATGGCTGTCACCGTAACCATGAGGATGTTTGGAATCCTTAGCTGTACGAAGTTCATTGCCCTTGCTGTATTTGTTCATTGGAACCATCATCGAGTAAAGGTATGACAGTTTATGAAAATTATGTGGGTATTTTTGACTTTCTCAGCCATTGTCAACTCATTAACTTGATAATGGCTGTTATCAAGCCATTGAGAAAGCTGTTATGAAGCTATTGAGAAAGTCGAAATCTTGATCTGTGACATCCGTAAAATCTTAATCATAGTTCGCACAAAGCCCCCTCGATATTCGCCTTGTAGGAAGATGGCTCGGTTTAACTGGCTTACGCACTTGACCGTAAATTGAGAGACCCGGGTTCGAATTGAAGTCTAGTCAAATGCTTTTTTCAAGGCAATTTTCAACTTTTGGTGTTTCGTAAATTGCTTCTTGGACTAAGAAAGGTGTTTTTCGCTTATAATTAGTCAATCACCCCGGTTACTTTTCCGCTATATTTTATGCTACTTAGTTTTAACTTTCGAGCGCTCAAACCACATCCGCTGTGAAACTATCTTACCCGCGGCGCCGAAGGTGTAAACAACAGCGCTGTTGCGGTGGGCGGAGTCCATCCCAACCTGTCCCCTGACGTTGCAGTGAACAAAATGACGCGAATTTATGTTGTGGTTGCGTGGGAAAATTTGTCCGTTATAGTTTTCCGTTCCTTTGGACGCGGACGTCAAAGCGGATTACCTTCCGCATTTCCGAGCTCTTGCCGTGGTTTGTTCAATACTGCTCTGTGGCGTCGAGTCGTCAGGGAACTTCGGAAGAGGCGATATAATTAGATTGCGGAGAACACTTCTTCCGCAACTAGTTCCACTGTCTTCCGTCTCTATTCAATCTTGATAAAATGGCACGCGGCGAAAAGGAAGTCCGTATGAGCGTCGAAGAATTTCGGGAGCTTATGCACAACCGGCCGTTTGCTTAGTGCGAGCACAGCTCGATCGAGGGTTGGTTTCTTGCCTCGTTTCCTCCCGCTAGGAGAACAGCGATATCACTCATCTGTCGCGGACGTGCGCCTTGTTCTTCCGCATCGAATGCCCTCTTTGTGCAGACCAGATGGCCACTAGCGAGGACGTTGAATGGCTGGAGGGCAATTCGTTAGGACTGTGGAGCGCCAGCGAAGGATTGCAGAACGATAGTTACAGACCCGGTGAGTGCGTTCATCTTCGTCTCTTCCCATGCTACCTCTCGCGTTTTCCATTGCGTTACATGTCCCGTTTTAGTTTTTGTGTGTAATTTCCCTCGTGTCTTCCTCGCGGGGCTTTCCTCCATTACGATGTTCTTAACTAGTTCGTCGTGTCGTAAGTTTGGCTTATCCATCTGGATCTTGTCTTCCTCGTAGTGCTCCTAATGGTTTTCTTCTTATCTATTCTTACTTCCACTTCCTCCTCTCTGATTCTATCCGTCCATTTGATCTGTAGCACCCACCTCCGGCGTCAAGTTGCTTTCGCCTCCAATCTACTCGGTTCTATCTCTCCTATTGCTCATTATTTACTTAGATCTACTCACTACCTTGCAAGCCACAAGGGTGTTTGGCAGGTGGTGACTTATTACCAACATGCACCACACTATGGGTATGCTACAAATGCTACAGAAACTACTAAAATAATCTATTAAGTAACTATGTAAACGTGACACGAGTCATACAGGGAACATGCAAAACATAGTGTTACACTACGCGGCAGATTAAGAAACATGCACTAGGGGGCATATGAATTAATCAGCTACACTGCCTGTTAACTAACCTACTTCAAAATGTAAACTATTATAATCTAAGTACAAAAACTAAAACACTATGGTCTCGCGGGAATGGTATCGATCGCGGGAAAACGTCAATTTAAACCTTCAGAGAGGAAGTATATAGTGATATACTACTCATAAATGATCTTATTTTCTTCAGGCTCATTTGTCATTTGAAGCGTTTGTTGATCATCTATGTCTAAATAATACTCTGGCAGCTACCTTAAGGATGTGTGAAAGGGGGAGATTTATCACCAATATGCAGTACGTCATTCCCTTGAAGGACCATTGAAACTATGATTATTAACACATTGGCTAAAGCCTGAAAATTCTTATCAGGAGGTTATATTCCACCTATGTGCGCCATGCTAAAGGTATGCCAGCGATGTAAGAGAAACTATTCATATTAATGTATTAAGGCAACTACATGAATGCAGAAATGCATTTATTGTATTTAAGTAATATAACGAGGGAGGTTTGGTTTGTTTTAAACATCCTCCAAAATTTACATGTAAAGGACCATGTCTATGTATTCCTGTACACAATTTCTCTCTTCAATTCAGCATATGCCCTACCTCTCTTCATTCCGACGAAGAACTCCTTATCTTTCTTCCCCTTTCAACGTTACCCAACATCCTCTCCTCTATCAAGGTCCTTGGCAACCCTGCGCCTCTCACGTCGTGTTGTGATTACCTTCTTTTGACTCTTCCCTATCTCCGCATGAAGTTTCCTCTACTCACCCATCTTTCGTAGCTCTTTGGCTGCCCTTCTTTTCTTCCTCCGCACCTTCTCCAATGTGCTCTGCTCCTGTATCTTCAACGCCTGCAGTCTTTTCTCGTCTTCTTTTTTTTCAGAGTTCAGGTTTCCTTATCGCACAACGCTACTTTCCGGATTAGGATCTTCAAAAGGTTCTTCTTAATATTCATGCCGAAGGTCCCCATCATTAGTTCGCTTCAACTACTGAATTCTTCTTTCGCTTGTGAAATGCTCCTAATTGCTTTGATACTCAGCCATCTTTCCTCCAGTTGTTGTGAAACTGAGTTCTGTGTTCATGTTATTTTCCTCCAGCCTACTTACCAAGTAATTACATTTCTCTACCATATCCAGTTTGTCTTTTGAAACTTTTATGACGAGCTACGCCTTCTTTGTAAATCGCAATAAATTGGTTTTCTCTCGACTTATCTGCAACCTGTATTTCTCGCTCTGATTTTCTAATGCATCTACCGACGCCTGCAACCCTGAGGATGATCACATAAAAAACGAAGGTATGAAAGCGTTACAGGCATTACTTTGTGGAAATATTTTATATCCATGATGTTTCGATTACAGCAGCTCATAAGTTCCCCACTCTTTTTTATTAAAAAGAATTGGGGCCCAATTTTGACGAGACATTGTTGTGAGACGAGTGGAAACGGTAAGGCTAGTAGCGTTGAGTCATCCCACTTCTGAAAGCGCTCTTGTGTTTGCAGAAATTGGGAAGATTTTCAAAAGAGAAGGGGATTCAAATGAAAAGGAGTAGTGGACATGGCCATGTTCGCTTGTTCGTTCGGGCGATTGTGAGCCGTGAACTTCAGAAACATTTTGTGGCCAGTCGGTATGGCATGAACCAGTGACAAAACAGCGCATCCCTCGTGGATTTCAAGTTAAACTTAACGAAAATCAAACATGACCACGTGAAACGTAAGCCAGTGCAAGGCCTAAACCGACAGCCGACGGCTACGGCGGTCTCAAGTATCATTCGCAGTGTCGCCTCAATTTTATTCTTTACCTACTTATTATGACCAAGGGGGTTACATAAGAAATGACGGCGACATTCCTCTTGATTCTTGAAGTCAACTCCGTCATTATGAACCTGTAACCACAGTAGTGATTTTAAAGTGAATTTGCTGCATTTTACGGATAACTGACATGGGCTACTGTGCTTGCTTGAAACTTTCAGTACATCTGCATGCTACCCTGCGAATGCATACCACCGCTGGGCGTTGGCAGGGGGTGTTAGAATGCCAGCCGCGTGAAGACGTAAGGGATAAGGTTTTAGGAGGTGAAATGATGACGTGTATTATGGGAGTGTATTTGGTGGAGCTCAATTGTTATTGTGATAGCTTATTGTGTGTTTAAAGAACGAGTTATTGTAGCTATATGTTCGGCAATGTATGTCTTATTTTATCGCTTCTGTCAGACCTAGGGATGTAGTGAGGCTTCATGATAATATTCTGTATGCCGCTCTGAAACACACCAGTTCTGAATTGCTCAAGCAACCTAAGCCTAGCGTGTAGCCTCCGAGTCTCTAGGATCTTCAACCTTAATCTCTTTAAAAGTTGTGATATGTTCGATCGTAGTAGTTTTTAACGAAGCGTGCTGCTTTTCTTTGTATTTCACTATTATTCTTGGTTAAATCTTTATGACCGGTGTCCCAAATGCTCGCGGCGTCTTCGAGGTGTGGCCTAACCAGAGCGAAGTAACATCTTTGACTTTTTTGCTCCATACCAAACCTCTGACAGTTCTCAAAAAATGCTCCTGCTAGCCAACCCCTTTCAACCAACTTTCTTATAAAAGATTTAATATATATTTTTCCCTTCGATCGGATAGAGGTTCCCACCCAAATTCCCTCAATAATTTAGTAACACTGTGCTGTTTATCGTACCGATTTTGAGCAAATCTAGTTGCCCTCCACTGTATTCGATCTATGCCTGAAACTAGTCCTACTTCATAACGGTGCCACATACTAGCGGCGTAATAAATGATGATGATTATGATAATAAGATGTCAATTCATTGAGAAAACATAAATTGAAATCTCATTGTAATCTATGTGGGATATTCCAAGCGAGATGAGGTAATGACGGTAGTCGTGATATGCGAATGCAATAGCCAATCTATCAAGCAGCATTATGTCTTCATGCCTCGACAGCCATTCTGACATGAAAAAATTATGGCCAAATTACAAACACGTAAAATTATTTATCTTTGTAGGCCGACGATAATAACCGAGGAAATAATTCAAATTGCAAAATAAAAAAGGAATGCTACCTATTTTTACCACTAACGCAAAACAACCTTCATCCACCCTTCTGTAGGATCTTTAGGAAATAGGAATGCTACCCATTTTTACCACCAGCGCAAAACCTTCCTCCACCCTTCTGTAGGATTTGTAGAAAATAGGATAGCTACCTATTTTTACCACTAACGCTAAACAACCTTCCTCGGCCCTTCTTTAGGATTTGTGGGAAATGGGAAAGCTATCTATTTTTACCAGTAACGCTATACAACTTTCCTCCTCCCCTTTGTAGGCCGTGTAGGTAGTAGGAAAGCTACCTATTTTTATCACTAACACCAAACAGTTTTTCTCCACCCTACTTTAGCATTTGTAGGAAATAGGAAAGCTACCTATTTTTACCACTAACGCTAAACAACCTTCCTCCACCCTTCTGTAGGATTTTTAGGAAATGGGAAAACTATCTATTTTTACCACTAATGCTGAACAACCTTCCTCCACCCCTTTGTAGGATTTTTTAAAAGTTCCTTAGCCCATGCCCAAAAAATCGTCCGTCTACTAAGCAGCGCCAGAAACTTTGACGAAAGCAAATATAAGGGGTGTATGGGTAAGAAAAGCGTGGTGGCTGCTATGGAGCGGAGGTAGGAGGTCGGGGTTGGAAGAGTGGAAAAATTTCGAGAATGCGCGCACGAGGACATGCGATATTGGTTTCGGGGAACTCTTGGAAGCAGTCTAATATATATATATGAGAGTTGGATCGGATGATGGGGAAAAGATATGCGGAAGATTGTGAGAAAAGAAAAAGCACTTGGAGACGAGAGAGGATCAGTTCAGTTGTACATCTACATACAACCCTGCCTACCGCCGCATGGGCGTGTAGCAGGAGGTGTTAGGACACCAGCCGTGTAAAGATGTAAGGTGTAACGTTTAGGGAGGAGAAATGGTGACGTGTATTATGGGAGTGTATTTAGTGGAGCTCAGTTTTTATTGTGGTCGCTTATTGTGCGCGGAAAGAACGAGTTTTAGCGCTTATCTGTTAGACAATGTATCATTTTATTTTATCGCTCCTATCCGACCTAGAGATGTAGTTGTAGTAGATGAAAATATTCTGTCTCTCTCTGAAACACACCGGTTCTGAATTTCTCAAGCGAGCTAAACCTAGCGTGTAGCCTCCGAGACTCTAGGGGCTCCCACCTTAATCCCTCTAAAAGTTGTGAAACGCTATACGTTTGCTCGTAGCAGTTTTTAACGATGCGTACTGCTTTTCTTTGTATTTTATTAATTTTTTTGGTTAAGCCTTCATGACCAGGGTCCGAAATCTTCGCGGCGTATTCGAGTTGTGGCCTAACCAGAGCGAAGTAGAATCTCTCTTTGACCCTTTCATCGGAGGACCTTCCTATTACACGCTTAACAAAACCTAGTTTCTTTAATGCTGTGCCGCATATGTGTGTGTGTGTGTTCCCCACGATATATCAGAAATTAAGGTAATTCCTAGGTGTCTTACTGTGTCTGAAAATTTTACGTTTATTCCTCCCACAGTGTTGGTATGACATTTGTGTGATGGCAGTGAGGATGACGTATGTAGTGCGCAGGAAATATGAGCGTTAAGCCTCGTTTCCATTCTGACAAGTTCCAGGCACATGACGCGCAACATGTGCCCGGCACATGATGCACGTCATTGTTCATACTGTTTCCAGTTCCCTGCGACATCTGCAACATTTGTATAGTCACAAAGGTCTGGATAGCAAGACTACAGTTCAGTTCGTGCAGTGAATCGGATACACTGTTTTCCAGTGTTTCTTGAATGATTTGTCGGTAAAGTTCATTGAATATGGACAACTCAGCTATTTCAGCTTTTGTGGTAATGGCGGGCGAATACTATGAACTTCTAAAAAAAATACGCGAAAACGACCAAGACGGTGGATTAGAAGTATTTTAGCGAAAATATATTTGGAAGGAGCCTATAAATCGTTGATGAGAGACTTACGTCACCAAGGTGGGTACGAGAATTTTGTTAGAATGACAGCAAGTGATTTTGAATTTTTCTAAATCTTGTTAGGCCGGGGACTGCGAAAACCAGGAAATGTTGAGAACCAATTTCTACTGGTGAAATGTTAGCGACAGGTGATAGCTACAATTCTTTAATGTATTTGCACAGAATCTCCAAATCCGTCATTTCAAGATTCATACCTGAAGTGTGCAAGGCCATGGTTGAAGCTTTGAGAGATTGCTTTAAGGTAAGAACTGTTAACAGAAAAGTTTTATTCATAAAATGGTTGATTCATAATTGTTTACATTTTATAGTGTGGTAATTTTTCTTCAACACATAGAGTTTCATATACCTAGTAACTAAAATTAGATACGCTCGAACGTTCATTTGGAGGAAACAAATTCATCAGTTGATAATAATCTTCTTCATTTATTTGCACTTGCACGGGAGAGTGTTGAGGCTGGCTATTTCTTGTCTGGGGGGAAGGGTATGGACATTGTGAACTAAATTGTTGAGAGCTACTAGTTGGAGTTGCTGGAATGAGGCTGATTATACGCATGACGAGCAGGATATTGAACTGTTTGTTGCGGGTCAAAATAATTGCTACATCCAGGATAAAATAGTGAAGGAAATGGACCTCCTGCTCCTCCTCCACATTCAGCTTGATGAGGTATGTTTGAAATGCTGTGGCAAACCGAAGCCTTAGTTTTCCTATCTTGAACGTTTTTTACGACTCACCTACGTACTCTCCAAAACAGATATCCTCATCCTTAATTTTACTCAAAGTTGTTCGGAATATGTAGTATAATTAAAATCTTATTGTGCATGTTAAAATTGATGTTATTTACTCACCAGGTTTAGTGAGCTTGTGTGTGCAACTCTTTCAGTGGTTGTTGACAGAAAACTCAGTGGAATAAAATACTGCCATTTAGGCACGTAAATATCCTTTTCACCAGCACCAATTTTCTTGCTCTTTTCTATTTTAGTTTTTTCTCTCAAGTACTGAGACCTCAGTGAGTGAATTTTTTTCTCTACTTCTTCAAAAGTGCTTTCCATCGCATCACAATTCTGTTGCAGGGCATCGGCTCTGTTGTTAGAGGTCTTATGGCCAGAAGTTTTTACATTCCACAGCACTGTCTCCTGTTCATATATTTCAATAAGTTTCGCACTTTACATTTTGACCACTCCATCACAAAACAAACACTAGCACTGACACAACACTGAAAATACCACAACCGAAAACCAGATAGCACGTTTGAGGTTAGATTTTAGGGTCTGGAACGAGTATAGGCTGTACTGCGCATGCGCGTGTTCCGGGGACATGTTGCAGTCTGTTTCCATTGTCCGCGGCACAAGTTGCGGCACTTGTTGTGCGCCACGGTCGCTTGGAACATTTTTGTCCCCAGCACTTGTGCCGCAACATTTGCATTTGCATTGCAAACTGTTTCCATTTCAACAAATTTCGGGTTCATGTGCCGGCACATGACACGCTACATGTTGCGGGACAAATTTGTAGTAATGGAAACGATGCTTTAAAAGAGGCGGGGAACTACGACGGAGTCGGGATGCTGAAGCAAAATTCAATTGCGCCCGGAGGAGTCGTATGTACCCACGATTCAATAATTCCATTCCATTCCTATGATAACTTCTATTAGGTGTTCTCTGAGGGAGAAATCGTGGACACGGCAAAAGGAAACAAAAAGTAGGAGACTCCGCATTCGATGGGGAAACGGGGTGGAAGACGGCACAAAAAACGTTTGTTGCGGACGATCCAGATTTAGAGTCGAGCAAGATGGAAATTTTAGCGCGAAATGGAAATCAAAATGACACGAATCATGTCATCTCTACCGCCTGACCCTGCGGCGTAGGCGAGAAAAAAGTTGCAGAAATGCGAGATGCGCCAATGTCCATTCTGCATTTGTTATTCATAATTTGCTGCCTTTTTTAATGACAGTTTAATCGTTGATAAAGTTTTATTGAAAATACTGATCTGCCGTCTTGATTGCGTAAGATTTCCGTTTTGAACAATAAAACGATCGGACTTCGTCATATAACGAAATGGAAAACAATAATAGTTTATGTAGGACAGGTCTAAAATCAGTATAATTATTCATTGCCGACGTTTCGGAATTTTATCACTTCAATCTTTAGGACAACAGCCGCGATAGAGGAAGCCATTAATGAAATTTCATCTGCCCTCAATGTCCATGAAATTAAAACAAGTAAATCTGCCGCCAATATTACATTGAAGTGATTTTATAAAAACTACTAAATGGGTGCATGTTCTCGTCTCGCACGTTACTAAATTCCATATGTAAACTGTTACTATGGGTATCAAATGTTTAAATTTGCACATCTCTTCCATATCGCACGTATTAAGTAAAATTATGTGGATCTTTTTATCTCTTTCGCCTGAAGTGATGCGTCTACCAAAGCTTTTTAATAAATGTTACTTCTACGCGTATTCGAAATTTGACGAGAATCTGTGCACATACGAAAACCGCTCCGATTCCCTTCACGTCGCTCGGAGACCGTTTTTGTTCCGTTTGCATTTCTCCTCTGGCGGACACAGGTTACATATGGACTTGACAAAAACGTAGCGTGCTGCATTCGTTTGACGCGTGTGACTTCCGTTGCCATCACGGATGGTGCACCGGGAATAAAATGTAAGAAATGAAACGTTACCGTGGTGACCCAAATCAAAGAGCACAGTTGTCAAAGCGAGTGGCCAATGACACATTCTTCCAGCCCTAGCTGGCTGGCTGGCCGGAAACGGAAGGCCGATTGGAAAGAGTCCACCTATCTCCAAGCATGACGGACGAGCCACACCGTGCGCATACACTATGTTCAGGGAGGTTAAAAATAGGCGCAAGGGCATCCAGTCATACCTCATAAAAAGGTTGAGTAGCGAGTGACCACTATCTGGTGTTCTCCCTTTAAGCGCATCCGGACTGGTGAATTAGTATTGGATTTACCGGAGTATTGTGTTTAAATTTAAGATGTAAATGTGAAGTTTTCACTGGTAAAATCATGAGCGATTGTGTCAGGCATGTTGCCAATTTTTTTGTTCTGAGAAATCGACGAAGAAATTTCAGACATAAAACGACAGTGAGTTAGAAAGTGGACAGGTTGCACACATTATTGCTTAACTGCCCGAAAACCTATCGCTTTAGGTTTAAATTTAAGATGTAAATGTGAAGTTTTCACTTGTAAAATCATGAGCGATTGTGTCAGACATGTTACCAATTTTTCGTTCAAAGAAATCGATGACAAAATTTCAGACATAAAACGACAATGGGTTAGAAAGTAGACAGGTGATACAAATTATTGCTTAACTGCCCGAAAAACTATCGCGCCATCGAAAATATTTCCAAGGAAAATTTGTCTCTTGAGTTCCTAGCTCGATTCGAATGAAAATGTTGTTTTTTTGCGAAACAGCTTTGTTGCTCTTGAATATGAATACGAACAGTATAACAAGTAAGAATAAAACTGTGAAAGTATCCTCTTTACATAGCTGTGGACAACTGAATATTAGTCGAAATTTCTCAGGATATGACACCTCATATAGGAGTCCAAGAGGTAATGCGTAGACACATTCGGAGGTGGAGGGATGTCGCAGTATATGCCGTTACAGGGAGGTTAAAGAGAGGAAGGATCTCGGAGGGTAAGGAAATTTAAAAGAACGCTTCCAACGCTCAATAAAAGCGTTTAAAGTTAAGTTAGTTCCCTAATCATGATGGAGACCATATTCGAACTTCAAGTTTCAATTTAATGTCGTGAAGTAATGTAGATAAGCGTGAAAATTCCTCTGAGGTGAATTGATGAGTTTAACTGCAATAAACTAGACTACATCAGGAGTCAATTCTTAGACGGACTTGACATCATCATTGGTCGTTCAATCAAGATTGGCTGACTGCAGCCCTCCACCCTTCCCTATCTAATGCTAGTTCTCTTTCCTCTTGGTATCTTTCCCTATTCTTTCCTCTTTATTTGGTCCTTTAACGGAGGCGTCCGCTATTGGATCCCAGGCGATTGAATTTTCCACTGTGAATTTCACGCAATTATAAAAACAGGCAATCGCGAGGTATCTTTCAGCAATTCCTCACTTAGGATTCAGCATCGGTTTTTCAATTCTAAGATTGGTTGACTGCAACCCTCCACCCTTCCCTATCTAATACTAGTTCCTTTACCTCCTGGTATCTCTTCCAATGTACTTTTCTTTGTATTTGGTCCATGAACTAATGCCTGGATCTTCCTCTGGAGATTTTTCCCTCTATTTTGCCTTCAATTATGTTCTTCACAAACCCATTGTGTCTCAGGGTGTGTCCGATCCATCTGGCTCTTCTTATCTGTATTGTGTTCCATATGGTCCTTCCCTCTTCTGGTCTTCTGCACACTCGTCTTCTTCACTTCATCTTCACACTTCGTCATCTCTTAATTTTTCCGTCCATTTGTTCTCCACCATCCTCCTCCAGCGCCAGGTTTCGAAGGCCTCAAGTCTATTCTGCTCAGCTTTTCCAATGGTTTATGCTTCCTATCCATAGAGTGCCACGCTCCACACGAAGGTTTTCTTATACTGTTTCCTGGTTTGTAGTCCTATCTTCTTTGAGCAGAGCAGTTGTCTTTTTCCCATGAACGCCTTACTCCGCTTGATGTCCGTTGTAATTTTTCCCCCCATGTGCTTGTTCTTGCGAGATAGGTGAAGGAGTCTACTCGCTCTAATTTCTCTCCTATCATGGTGACTTCTGAATTCAACTTCTCTCTTCCGCATACTTGGATTTTAGTCTTCTAGAAAACTAAAGAACAATAATGTCCATATTGAAAATAAATTCAGTTCTTTTCCATATTTTTAAAATTTGTACGATGCATTTTACTTCAGATTCGTATAATATTTAGTGATTAATTTTTGTGAATTTAACGTGATATGGGGGAGGTGGTGAATGAACACTAACGTTTGTAAGGGATGGCTGGGGAACATAGATTGTTTTTGAGGTGGGAAAGGTCGTCATTCGACAAATTAATTTTGTTGGAAAGGAGTTGGAAGGAGTGTGGAAAAAGAGGCTTATGACAGAGGTTGCTTGACACTCTAATAATTTTCATTTGTTACAAAGCACCCATACTTAAACCTTTCGGGAGAAGGGAGAATATGTAAGATTTCTGGGCAAAAATCACTCAAATGATTATTTGACCTGCGATGCTTGGCAAAGTTTGAGGTGGAATCAAATTAACATTTTTTCGTTCAAATTAAATAATCGTAGAGAAGTTCAAAGTACTCTTTCCAGAACTGCTCTGTGAAATAATGAGCCTCTTCCTCTGTGATAGGATTTATTACCACCGCTTTTGCTTTTTACGGCATCTTCAGGTCTGAAGGTGCTGTTAAAAGCGAAGCCGGTCGTTTATAGCATCTCCAGGTCCTGAGATGCTGTAAGAAGCGAAGCGTGTCGTAGTGAATACTATCACAGTGGAAGTAGCTCATTTTTTCGTAGTGCAGTTATATTCTGTTTTCACTCAATCAGGCATGAAATCACTGATTATATTCTTTTCAGTATGGACACTGAGTTTAACTCCCAATAATCTGTTTCCCACGTTGCTGACCTCGAGTAGATCTACTATCTACTGTAATCCTTTTATTTAATAAATCGGGTTCCATAAGCTTTCAGAGGTTTTTCTCCAATAGTCTGTCACTCAACACAGTCGCTTCATCCCTCGCTGGTTAATGACCGTCCTCACTTATACATGCGGCACCGAGGAAAGGTAATCAATTATTCATACGCTCGACCGCAGAATGGCGAGTCGCCGGGCACATGGGAAGGCTTGACCTTATTGTGATTCAATCGTTCCTCAACTAGCGATTTGTGCAGTTCCTGATTAATTTCCGTGATTGCGTCTATCGAGTCGAATAATAAAATCTCGGAGCGATCCATGTTCTTTTTTTTTATTGATATTTTGTAAAATGGCACGGAAGCATTAACTTCCATGCATTGAATGGCGAGGCCAGTTTTAGCTTAGGAATATGAACCCTTAGATCGCGGGTGCCCCTTATGACTGAAGATTCATCGGATTTACGTAAAAGATCGAATTTGATGGTATTTTGTTGCTCGTTTACACCTTTGTGGATGGCATCTCACGCCATGCCTAATTCAATTCAGCCTAATTTCAATGAAAAATAGCTCACCCTTCTAATGATACTAAAATATCATCCCCTTACCGCACTGCTTTCCGAGATATTTGCCAAAATATACCAGCAAGTATACATGGGAAATGGTACTTGTATTCACTGCAGAGAGATATGTCTTAAAAAATGAGGAATTTCTAACATCTAGATCTCGTCAAAAAACTGTGCTTTCTCAAATATTTTTGAAAATAAATCATGTTATCACCGCCGTATTTTTCTCAGGATCACAATAAACCTGAAGTTCCGAAGGAATTTTAAACGTACCGCGGAAATAAAAGAGTCAAGTTTAAGAGTTGTGGAAATATTTTTATTTTATTTATTAGAATTTCATTCATGTTAAAGAAAAATTGCACATTTAATGATGCAATATTTAATTCATGTGTCCTGCAGCTGGTAAAATTAAAACGTATCGTTCGAATATGGTCTCCATGACAAGGGAACTATCTCGCTCCAACTACCTTAATGGCCTTATCTGTGAAGTTACGAAAATGCATAGGAGAGCCGCACGCAGCTTGAAACAGCTTAATTTCATCTCGATAGTAGAGTCTTTCGAATAGTCTGAGGATATGTTACGGAATACAGAATTTGCAGTATACCGTGAGGGTTTATGGATAATCGGTAAGGGATTCGGGTGATCATTCATATGGAGGGTTCGTAGACACTGTAAACACAAAAGACCTCCGTGACATATATAGAAGACCCATGCAGCGAAACACTCCTGAAGAATTAACCCAACACATTATTATTTAAACTTAAGCAATAGGGATATATAGTGCAACAAATAAATTCTTTCATCCTACTCTGGTTAAGAAAGCAAACGTGCACCAATTTTGACCGAGGTTCTACGATGATTAAAAAAAATTATTCTACCGTGTCGAATGTCAGAGAATCTGCACTCGGTTTTCTACACTTTCAGGGGCCTATCTCGCTCTAGTATATCCTTTTTCGCTTCAGCATACGATCTAACCTCCTTCATTCTGTCCATGAAACCTATTCTCCTTCTTCCTTATCCCCGCTTGCCCAACGTCCTTCCCTCTATCACATTCTTGAGCAACATCGCCCCTTACTACATCCTCCAGCCACTACTCTGCCGGTCTCAAGTTTCACTCAGAAGTTTCCTTTTCTCGCCCACCATCTCAAGTACTTCTTAGTTAGTCTTCCTTTCCGTCCACCTCACGTTCTCAATCTCTCTCCACACCCACATCTCAAATGCCAGCAGCCTATTATCGTCCTTCTTTCTGTGGTTCCACGTTTCTGCCACATACAACGCTACGCTCCATATCTAGCTCTTCATCAGCCTCTTCTTCACATCCTTACCAAAAGTCCCCTTCATCAGCTCCCTTCTATTGCTGAGCGCTTCCTTAGCTAGCACTATTCTCTTCCGTACCTCTGATGAAAAATAACGATTTTATAAATATGGTGATGTGTTCGATGCTCGGAAGTTGGGAATTTGTAAACTTCGCAGTCAAATTGAGGTAGTGTTAAACGAACCAGAATCCAGCAGTGTTTCTTTAATTGCAAATGCAGCCTCTTTGATGTATTTCTGCCGTTTTTTGCAGAAAATACTCCGTTGACCTAGAAGTGACAAATTTTTTCACTTTTGGGGCTTCACCTCGTTATTTTACCCTCTTGTGCTTTACTTCCCCTTTGTCCTATGTCATTTTACTGAAAGGTCTCAGAAGTGCTCGGTTTTTTTAGAGAAGGCATTTTATCATCTGATTGCCTCTTGGGGCTACATCCATCGGGGAGCTTTTTCTATGAAATTTCACTTCGTCATATTTAGAATTTTTCGTCGCAAGTTGAGTCGATATAATTTCGCCCATTAAGACCTCTCTGCCTCCAGTCCATGGGAATCAATGTCCAGCTTCATCGTTTGACTTGTAAAATTGGGTAAACTCATTTAGTCTCTTGCAAGAATTTCGCGTCGCCCAAGATTCGCTATCTCCCGCCTCTCCGGTATACTACCGTGGATTCCATCTCGTGCTAAATTCTCCGGCTACATGCCCGGTCCATTGCGAAAGACACTTTAATGGGAATACCTGAAAAGCATATTTCGATGCAGCTTATGTTGAATCAAGTTGATATTCTGTAATCTCAAATTTTCTGATATTCTGTAATCTCTCGAGTGTCTTCTGTTCAAAGTGTTCATCTGTACAAGAATGTGTTTTAAGTTGTTCAGTAAATGATCGTATTTCATCCTGAGTAGACATCCCTTTTTTTGTTCCACCGGACCCAACATTTTATGCGTATTCCATTGTGACCACTTTAAATAGCAAGATTTTTGCTGTTGTGATTTTGGGAGGTTTCAATGCATAATCATTCAGTATCGTTAAAATTTTGAATATGTCCCTCAAAAATTGCCCTGTGGTCCTGTATCGCGGAGAAACATGAATAATGAATAAGAGGGAAGAAAGAAAACTTATAGTTTTTGAAAACACAATTCTAAGAAAAGTCTTTGGCCCAAAAAAAGAAAACGGGATTTGAAGAATCAAGCACAACAAGGAAGTGAGAGATCTTTACAAGGACCATGACATAGTGGCATGAGCTAAAACGATTAGAATGAGGTGGGCTGGTCACATCATGAGAAGTGAGCAGGAGGGTGCACTACTGAAAGAAGGTAGGCCTGGGAAGAAGATCAGAGGAAAGAAGACCTCCTGGAAGACGGAGAAGAAGATGGTGGGATGGAGTGTCGTCAGATGTCAATCGGCTGGGGGGAACAGTGGAGGGAGCAGTCGACAGAGAAAGAGATGGAGGTCACTTGTGGGCGAGGCCAAATCCCCAGCTAGGGGTATAGATGGCCATGGGAGTGAGAGTTTTGTTGAAATTTACCCATCCTTGTTTGGTGAAGATTTACCATCCCTAGGGCAAGATCACGGTTGATCGATATTCTTCCTCCATTACCGGATAAACGTCGACTATTCGACCAAATTGGCAATTGACCAATGAGAAGCAGTGAAATTCAATACCAATTTTCCCTCACAATAAAATATACTTGGTTTTATTCCACACTATTTAATACAACTCGACCATGGTTTCGACACCGCGTGTCATCCTCAGGTAAATCTTTTGGGTCGCGTTCCCCTTAAATATAAAAAAAAACACATACAAAGTATGGAGGGGGTGGAGGGAGAGGGTGGGGAGCGAATTTTTAACGGCCGCAACATATTTAGAGGATGGGGGTTTGCATTTGGAGTTTAAAGGGCAAGGTCAGAGGGCTTATCTGTGAGGCCGTCGGGATGGTAGGAGGATTCGGAGGAGGGGTGAGGGAGAGAGGAACATTTGGTCATTACATAAGGTATCAGGGCTATTTATGGTTTCAAAGTATTCCATAAAATCAAGCTTCTACCCTTTGTTAATACAATGTAAAATTCTTGGGTCGAAATTACACCTGTATTTTTCTTCGCTTAAATGTTTCACCATTCCAGTGGTTTCGTCACTATTAACAAAATCTCTTCTCTGCTCCTTCCTTCTGGGTTTAAATTTTCTTCCAGTCTGTCCGATGTATTTACAGGCACAGTTCTTACCCTTCAATTCATACACTCCACTTCTCTCTGAGATATCGTACTTGTCTTTGGAATTGATAAGTAATTTGCCTAAAGTCAGAGGGTTATAAAAAGGTACAATTTTTTATTATGATTGACATCATAAATTTCCACCATGTGAAGCTGGAAACTATGTCTTATACCAAATTTCCTTTTGGCTCTAATCATGCCAGGCACAAGTAACCTGGAGAGAAATCAGGCCTAGTCGATGTCTTAGAAGTGAGTGGATTACTTCATCTGTCTCGGAAGTACCATCACGTGGGACGGAAGGAGTACAACGGACAAAAACCGGAAAATAGCCCAGCTAAGATGACGTTCATGGATAAAAGAGAACTGCTGTGCTTAAATAAGACAGGAGTACAAACAGTATGTGAAAACATACGCGTGGAGCGTTGCACTCTATGGATCGGAATCATGGACCACTGGAATAGCTGACCAGAAAAGACTAGAAGCCTTCGAAATCTGTTGCTGGAGGAGGGTGCTGAAGATAAAATGGACGGAAAAATAAGAAATGATGAAGTCTACAGAAGAGTAGAGGAAGGAAAGGACAATTTGGAACGCCATGCAGAAAAGAAGAACCAGATGAATGGGACAACTGTGAGACACAATGGGTTTGTGAAGAACATAATTTAAGGCAAAATAGAAGGAAAAGTCCGTAGAAGAAGACCCAGTAATACGTTCATGGGACAAATTAGGAAGACAGTACATAGGGAAAGATGCCAGAAGATAGGGGAACTAGCGTTAGAATGGGAAGGGTGGAGGGCTCTGGTCAACCAATTTTAGGTTTGAACAACCAAAGAATGATGTTTTAGAAGCCTGTTGCTAGTGGAGATGCTGAGGATTAAGTGGATGGATGAAATAAGGAATGAAGAAGTGTAAAGAAGAGTTAAGAGAAAAGGAGGACCGGATGTTTTGGACACTCACTGAGGCACAATGGGTTTGTGAGGAAAAAATTGGGAAAACTCCTAAAAGGATGGCCACGGGATAAATACATGGAGCTAATAAAGAGTTAAGTATGTAAGAACCTCCTGGGAGTAAGTGAACAAGGTTTAGATAAGGAAGGACGGAGTGCTACAGTCAACCAATCTTAGGATGGAACGACCGATGGTGAATGATAATCATGAGGTTTCACGAAACCAAGACGGAATCTTTTGTTCCCGCAGGCGATTTATTCTTCACCCGTTAGAATATCCATTTCTACGTACAACTGTGTGCTGGCTCTTGACTCGGCGGGGCAGAGGCAAGTTATGGGGCCGATGCAGGAAGTAGAATGGCGAGGGGCAGGGCGGAGTGTAAGGGATGAAGGGATGTGGGAGGCGGAAGGGGAAGAGAATCTCAAAGGGGTTGACTTGCACCCACCATTGATCTGCCGAGGGAGAACTAGGTGTGGTCGTTTGTCGTCGGAATGGATCGTGGAGACAGAACCTCTATAGGTTGTCGGAGCGATTTTTACTTTTAAACAGCTATGCGAGAATCTAAGAGGGCGTGTTCCATATTGATATTTACAGATAAAATTGAATGAAAAAAAATCACACGTAGTCGACTTGATTTTTTTGGTATTTCAATCTTATTTCAACGCGAAGACTTAGGACACATGACATAAATTTCGTAATTACTCGATTAGTTACACGTGTATAGATTTTCTTCTAAATTCAAATTACTACATTCATCATTCTCATAGTAGTTGCTAGCAAATCGTTGAGTTTTACGCCATGTTAAAATCGTTAATGACGTCCAATGAATCCACTGTAAAAAAAAATTCAATATCATTTCGTCTGAATCTGAAGCGATACGCCTGAAACTCCAGTCACGACATTCTTTGTTTAAAGAAAACGTTTCAAGTGTAATTCTTGTGTCATTACTATTATTGGCCGTATGACCCATACACATATTATTATGAGGTGCATTGTAAGTAAGTTCCGTTTGTATTTCTTGCAACCAAACGGGATCCGAATCCTAGACTATGAGAGTGATTATTTCACTGTGGATATCGCACAATGCACAAATTCGTAAGGGATCACTCGAGTGACCGAAAGGTGAAAATACGCTGAAGGAAGGCGGAATAACAGCACAGCAACACAAGCGAAAAACAATCACGCGCAAGCTCCTTATATTTATCGATACAAAAATGAATGCTTTATTTATGTTTCTCGAATTCGATCACAAATTATCGCGGACTGGTAAAATAGCTCGTCTTTCCAAAAATCAGAATCTGTTACCCTCTATAGTGAGTGCCGTGCATTCAGTATTTGCTTTGGGCTCAGGTTTTTCTCTGCCGCTATCATTCGGAAAGAATGCATTTGAGATGGCTCCTCGAGAGGCCTGACCCAATTCTTGTGTATTTGGCTCGTTGTTCGCTTGCATTTTACCCATTTAGGTCAGTAGTTCAAGGGTTTTGGGGTAACTGGAAGTTACGCTCTTTAAGTGACACTCAAGACGTTGTTCTTGCGGATAGGAAACCCAATTCTGATGCTCTCTTCCTTTGACATTTCCTAATTAAGCGAGCTCTTCAAGTCCCTCCCCGAAGTTGGCATTTGTTGGACATTCCATTAATTTTTTTTCTCTTTTGGAAACGCAGTTTTATCGGCTGTGTACTTGCGCCAGATATTAGCACCATAAACTTGTCGCTACGTTAACGACCAAGCTATTGGGAAACCTTGTTTCTCTTATTGAGATCTATAGCTCTTTTGAACTATGAATTCTTATTATTTTTTTCCGCTGACTTTCTTACGATTTAAACCAACGTGAGATGGTATGTGAATTCATCTTCATTTTTGCTGTCTCTCTTAATTGGAAATTTCCCGCATAAACTCATTTTGTGAATATTTTTGGCTGTGCATTTCCTTAGTGAGCGCTAGATAGCTACTCTTTCTCTTGTTCTTGTATTGTTGTAGTCAGTTCTTCTCTCCTTTGCTTTAAAGGGCATGGTAGATAAAGGAGAGTTTGGAAGTATCCTCAACCGATGAAAGGGATAGCATGAAGAAAGAAAGGTTTCGAGTCGATATATCTGAGCAGGAGCTATCTGTTAAACTTTATCCATCTATAAGTGCCCTAATAACGAGACGCGATTGTCTTATTCTGTACCAGTTCATTTTCCTTGTCTTCTGCCAATTCTTCCTGTGTCGTTCAGCATTTCTTTTTCCCTTTCTCGTTATCTTCACTGCATTGTTCTTATCTACTCTTGTTTTTATTGTCATTTATTGTATCACAAGGGTCTTAAGCCGATGCGTTTATTGATGTATTTTGCCTTCCTCTCTTATATTGTAATTACGTATTCAATATTTTATTGTTATCCCAAATATTTTTCTGAGAGTTTCTATTTAGATTGTTTCAAATTATCTGTTTGTGTGTCTTCGTATCTGAAAGAAGTTTCATAGATATTTTTTTCTTAAAGAGTTTCATGTTACAATATCTTCTAGTTTGCGAATAATTTTTAAAAATATGGAATGAGTGCGATGTTGTGCAACGAAGTGAGTTTGTGGTTCCAAAAACAAAGTATTTTTAATGCGTATCAATCGCCGTTTTAGTGCACGGTGTGAAATAAATTGGAAAAGTTTTTGATCTCGAATGTGTATTTTAGTTCATTACTGAGACTTTTGAGTCACGAAAACAAAGTCTAAGCGTCATCAGTATTACAATATTTAATGTATGCTATTTGAAAAGATGCTTAAAATTTTTTTGTGAAATTCGAGTGTAGTTATTTTTATTAAGTTTACCGTCATCTCAGTGCTTACCGTTTGATGTCATGTCCACATGAAGAGCACAGATAGGTATGGCAAACGGAAGTGCCTGGCGAATTCGATGTCTGAGTAGTGGCTTGGACTCAAGTCACTAGGTTTTCCAAGCCAGGCTGAATTTTCCAGATCGCTTCGAAGAGAGCTGACTATGGCGCTCCTAGTTTTATCTTTTATCTCTTTGTATCTCTGTTTACTGGAACACGTATGCAAACTATCGCATAAGTTTGTGCGCGGAAAAAAACTCGTTCGAGCCGCTTTTAGGCGACGCATCACATCCGCTCGACCGGTCAAATTTGTCGCGATTTTCGACCAAATTTTTTTAAAAGACTTATGTCATATACTTGAAATTTTCAGAACATATATCATACACCTTTATCTCGAGTATGAAAATTTTACCTCGGTGCATAAATAAACACCCGGGAAGTCGGGGAGATATACATTATATTTTTACAAATCTTAAGTCTATATTGAAAATTCGTAAAGATAAGTAGACGTAATAATCCTCCTTCTGTGAGAATACTAAGTGGCAGCTGTCAAGGTTTTAAGATATGGTCTTTAATTCGTCCATTTCGACAATCTGCCTGCGCGGTTTCAGGCGATGATATGCTCTGATGGCTACGAAAATAGTTCAGCCTTCCCGCGGAGGCCGTTGGTCAGCGCTAGCAAGGTTCTTACACCTTAAAATTTCCTTATACAACTTAGGAAAATTAATTTTAAAATGCATAAATTAATTCAAAAAGTTTTAGGAAATAACTCGTGAATCTTTGCGCATATGTCCATGCTTGAATTATGGAGTCGGAAGCATTGCTTTTAGGAGTTTGATAATAGTTCTATATTATTTAGGTGCCAAACTATGCCTATTAGCCCTGCTAACCTGCGACGCTCGATGGGTTCTTACTTACTTTTGACCGATATCTAACGTAACCTTCTGAAAGGTAAGCCAGAGTTGAGTCATCTACATCTGCATCTACTTATTATCCTGCAAGCTACCACAAGGGTGTTTGGCAGGGGGTGACTTTGGACCAACATTAATTAGAGTGAAGAATCTTAATTTCACCAACTAGCATCACAATATCGGTATGCCACAGAAGGTACTAAAATAATCTATAATGTAAACATGTAAACGTGACTCAAGAGTCACGCAGGGATCATGCTGAGCATGGTTTTAGTATTACCTGTTAGATTTAGAAACATGCATTAGGGTGCATATGAATTACCCAGCTACACTACCTGTCAACTAACCTAATTCAAAGTCTTAACGCAGCCATTATGGTCTCTTATCGATCGTGGGAAAAACGACATTTTACACCTTTATGTTCTACAATCTGTTTCCCTTATTTTATTCTCATGATCTGATCTACTCTAGTATGTTGGAGCTCGTAAGATATTGATAGCTTCGTCGGAAAATAAATGGGTTTACAATTGACGTAAAATATTGAGTCTAATTTTCAATTGACGGTCTGAAAGCGATTCCCATCCAAGTTGTTACATGAGGTCCGTAACACTAACAGACTATCATAACGGCCTACCACGTATCTTGCTGATCTTCTCTGCACGCATTCTCTGTTTTTAAGCATACCTTATGTGGATCCCAAACACTGGCAGCGTATTCTAAGTGGGGTCTGTCAAAAGGGAGCCGTAGCTGATTTCTCTAACTTTATCGTCGCATTTTCCAAATACTCTTTTAACAAATTCCAATTTACGATTAGCCTGGCCAGTTATTTCCCGAATATGCTTGCTCCACGATATATCATTAGTTAATTTCCGAGGTATTTCACAGATTCTACTGTCTCTAATTGGGTATTTTGTTCGTAATAACTGTACTGAGCGTGGTTTTTCCTTTTCCAGAAGTTCATTACAACGTATTTTTTCAAATTTAATTCTAGTTGCCACGCATCGCACCACGCTTGAATTGCCTTAAGATCCTTCTTTAACGCTTCCTTACCATTGTCGCTACGGAGTTCCCTGTACACTACGGCATCATCTGCAAATAGTCGGAATTTACTGTCTACTACTTCACCAATATCGTTAATATACAGAAGGAATAGAAGTGGACCGATGACACTCCCCTGTGGGACACCCAAAGTTACTTAAACATTATTGGAGATGGAACTGTCTAATACTACTCTCTGCACGCGGGTTTTTCTTGTTGCTACATTCATGTACTTACAGCTGCAGTTCTAATTGAAAACTTCGGAAACCAACTGTATTCCTCGAGTGTTCTTGGAAATATCTTAAAGCCTGTACAAAAAACTGCGTAGTAGTTGTGGTTTGAAGCGGCCCCGTTCTTGGATGGAGATGACGCCTGGCGTGTGAGTGACGTGTCTTCCATTCTTTTTGGGCGATACTGCTCAGGTGGGAGGAGAGAATTGAAGCCTCTTGAAAAGGAGAGCGAGCGTTCTTCGGAAAGTGATGGGTGTCTTACAGATAGTTTGACCTTGGCCTTTTGGCCGAAACATTTCCAGACCCCCCCCCCACCTCACCCCCGACCTCAACCCCCCACCTCAACCCCCACCCCCGTCTTTACTCCCACTCCTCCGAGCCGCACACAACGGAGAGTGAAGTGAGCGGTGTCTTCGTTTGAAATTTCGTACCATTCACCCTCGCTTGCGTCCTCGGCGGCGTAGGGAAAAGAAGCTTTCATATCCAGCCCCGCGCGAAAAAAATGAAACGATCATTCTAGCCTTTTTTTTCGTTTTGACAGTTGGTCAGGGTAATGAATAAGTCAATATTTCCTCGCAAAATGTTTCAGAATTAAATGATACCATCTTAGGCATAGCCGACCTACGTCTAAAGAGAATTTCCTCAAGAACTAAAGATTGTCTAGGCACAGTTGAACATTAAACTTGAATGCTTCTCCATTTCTTGTTTTCACCGCGTAGGTTGTTTTTGAGATAACAGTTTCGTCCGTATTCCGACGGGCGTCATCAGGTCGAAGATGTTACTTCAAAAACAACTAACGCGGTGGAAACCCGATAAATGGAGAAGCATTCATCTAAATGCTGCGGTAACTTATGATGTAATAACGAGTTTTACTTTCATATCTATCATTTTCTGCCTTACATTTTTTGGCTTCCATATTTTTCGAACATTAAGGTTGCTTTAATGATATAAATTGAATATAAAAACCAAAGACATATAACAGACATACGTACGAACCTATCACGCTAATCCCTTTGGAGGTAGGCAAAGTGAAAGTGATAATAATTTTTGGTGTAGCATTTGATTAATCCTTAGACAAGAAGCAAAATACCGATTTTATGAAACAAGTACTTGATCTGTTATGACTCATACAGCTAATGCGCTACTAGAGACTACGGAGATTAGAATTCTTCAAAGGATTGGAGGTAAGACACCGTTGGGCAGAAAAAGAAGAGAAATTATAATGAAATTATTTAAAATGGAAAATACACAATGTTTGGATACTAAAATGGATACTAGATTGGAACGGACTCGGAAAGAGGATGTCAAGAAACGGATTATTATGAATCACAAGTGATAAACTGCGTGCGGTAACCTTAACTGCAGAAGTCTGTAATTGAAGAAGAAACAGGCCACGGGAGCTTACGATAAAGGAAGAAAAAAACTAGATATTTTTTAGGATACACTCTTCAAACTCTTGAGTTTGACCATCCGGTATGTGGGAATTCGTACATTTGATAAAACATGAGGTTTCATTTTACATAAGTTTCGTCAAATTATGGATTAAGTTTGCTTGGCATTATCAAACTGTTCTTTAGAATGAAAAAAATGACGATTTCTAAAACATATACTAGCCCTGAAGGTAAATATGTACCCACCATGCGCGTTAATTATATATATATGCAACAGATCCATCTTTAGAAGTTCAGGTGAAATTATTCAAAACTTGTCGAAAATAAAGAATTTTACCATGGTGGAGAGAATGTTATGAAACAGTATTATTGAAATACCTCTCTAAGAAATAAAGGCAAAAGCAACGCATAGACTATTCAGAATGGCTTATTTGAGCCAGCTCCTCTGTAGGATTTATTTTTATTCATGTATTCTACCGGGTAAGGCAGGTTTTGTTGAATTTCAGGGAATCTCCTCCCGGTTTTCCACACTTTCAGGGGCCTATCTCCCTCCAGTATATCTTTTTCGCCTCATCATACAATCTACCCTTCTTCCTCCCGTCCATGAAACCTATTCTCTTTCTTCCCCTTCCCCGCTTGCCCGATATCCTTTCCTCTATCACACTCTTGAACAACCTATCGGCCTTTATTACATCCTTCAGCCACTCTGCCGATCTCGAATTTAATCCGGAAGTTTCCTTTCCTCGCCCACCATTTCAAGCACTTCCTCGTTAGTCTCCCTCTCTGTCCACCTCACCCTCTTCATCCTTCTCCACATTCACATCTCAAATGCCTGCAGCGTATTCTCGTCCTCCATTCTGAGGGTCCACGTTTCTGCCCCCGTGGAACTCTACACTCAATATCAATCTTTTCACCAATCTCTTCGTCCCATCCTTACCCAATGTTCTCGTCATCAGCTCCCTTCAATTACTAAACGATAGGATAGGATACTGTAGGATGGGAACAGTTGGATAAGTTGCATCAATTCATTTCCATTTCAGTATTCTACCAGCTGATTGGTTGGTGTGTAGACAGGACATATTCTTGCGTCCACATTTCTGGCATGTCGTTTTGCTTTCCTCCCTACACGTGATCTGTCATTAGATCCCTCTTTAAATCCTCTTATCGTCCTCTCCTTCTCTTGTCTTACCGAATTCCTGTCCTCTTCCCCTCATCCCCACTGTTCTCCCCTCTATTACCCTCATGAGCATTCCGTCTCATTTCAATACGTCCTCCATCCATCTCTTTTGCCTCCTCCGAATCTCAGCCACCTCTTCTCTCCATCCATATCCAGTACTTCCTCGTTTTCCTTCTCAAACTCTGGTACCTTGATCATGGCGCTAGAAGTTGAAACCATTTCTCAATCGAGTATTCTACCAGCCGATGGTAGGTTGTTGGACTGTACTCATCCTTACGTCCTAGTATCTGCCATATAATTTCGTTTTCACTCGTATTGATGACCCGCCATTACCCTCTTATATTCCTAATGTCGTCTCCCTCATCCTATTTTGTCGAGAATTCCTTCCCTCTTCCTTCCCTTTCCTCTCTTTCCCAGTGTATATAAAATATATGAGATACTCGTAAGACATGTTGTCACATACGGAGCAGAATTGTGGGTCCTCAGCAAGAATGACGATGGAGATCTTGGAAATTCGAAAGGAAAATAATGAGGAGAGTATATATGGCGCAGTTACAAAGAGACAGATATGCTATTAACAGGGAGATTAGAATGAACAGGGATAAAAATGAAGTATTAGGAGGTGAAGATATAGTTAGGTTCTTTAAGATATTGAAAGAATGGGTGAACACAAAATTCTGTACACCGGATGGCAGGGGTCAGGATACGGGATGGCAGGGGTTAGGAAGAGAGACAGACTACAGAAACGACGGCTGCACGATGTTGAAGATGATCTTAGGGCAATGGTAGTAGTAAGATAGAAGGAGAAGGCAAAAGGAATAACGGAACGGAGGCATATGGCAGTGGAACACAAGGCCCACCCCGGGCTGTCATTTTTCAATTCAGTATTCCACCAGCTTATTGGTAGGTTTATGGAGAGTACTTATTCTTACTTTCCTGGCATATCGTTCTCTCTTCCCACCTATACGTGATCCACCATTAGATCCTCGTAAAATATTCGTATCGTCTTCCTCGTATGTCGCCCAGAATTCCTATCCTCTTCCTTCTTCTCTTCTTCCTCAGTGTTCTCCCCTCTATTACCCTATTCAACGTTCCCTCTCTCTTCAAAACTCCCTCCATGCATCTCTTCTGCCTCCTCCGGTCCTCCGCCCCAGTATCCTCTGCTCTCTAGACATGTCCACTACCTCCTTGTTCGTCCTTCTCGTTCGTTTGTCCACCCAGCTCACCCTCTCCATCCTTCTCCACACTCACATCTCAAACGCCCTAAGGTAGTTTGAGCGAGATAGTTCCCTAGTCATACTGGAGACCGTATTCGAATGATACGTTTTAATTTCAGCAGCTGTCGGAAGCATGAATTAAATACTACATTATGAATGGTGCAATAATATAGTCTTATATGACAGAAATTGTTAGTAATTAAATGAAAATCTCATATATATAAAGTGCCCCATGTCCGTCCATTTGATATGTCACGCTGTTTGGGCGATTTCATTGGGCGGCGTCGCGGCAGGACACAAGGGAGGTGGGATGGGGAGAGAGAGAGAGGTTGACGATGCTATGTTTTCTCTTAAGACTTTGTATGCGAATGGAAACGAAAGATCGCCTCTTTGTAAAATCCCACACGTGGCTCATTGGGAAGGGCAGCAGACTCGGCTGGCTCCGCGGATATTTGAAAAGGATTCTAGATGTTCACTCCTTAAGTCTACATTATAGCACACGAGACAATAGTCGTGCTTACAAAGCCACCTTTCGCGGTGGATAAACCCAACAATGTCGCTTATATAAGGACGAATGGACGAATTTTCAATCATTGTATTGACAAATGATGTGATACGAAGTCACTCGCACGGGTGCTTGTACGCCAAGGGTTGAAATTCGCCATGAAAAAATCATTTGACTTGTATATCGGTTCTGAGAGGTTTCTGTTGTTGTAATTGCCTGCTGGGACCCTGAACCTTCCAGAGCCATATCACATCTCGCCGTCTTTCCCAGAGGTGCTATGGCGCCTAAGAAGCGCAAATTCGCCTCCGTGTAGGAAATTATGCTGCGTACGCGTCCCTGGGTGAGGAGAGCCGAGAGGAGTGTAATCGACGCCGGGCGGCCATCAAACGCTTCCGGGAGAGCGATGAGCCATCCGAGCAAGCCCATCAAACGCCGAGGAGCAACAAGATCGCTTACCTGAGCAATCTGAACGTCTGTCTAGCTTGGTTTTCATCCCGAGTCGGTTTCCTCAGGATCGTGGGTTTTTGTTTTTACCACGATCAATCATGTATTTCCTTTACAAAGTAACAGTACATATTTCATCCCCCTGAGCCAAATCCAACACCAACTCCTGGGCAGGGCCCGGGCCAGACTCCTTGTATCTGAATAAGTCTTTAACTTGACTCATTTGCGCGGTACGTTTGAAACTCCTTCCAAACGGAAGGTTTTTTTTTGTGATACGGAAGAATTTACTGCGGTGACAATATGATTATTTTTTCAAATATAGATGAGAAATCAGAAAAACTACACACTGTTAATTTTTTGACGAGATTTTGGTGTTGTAAATATCTCATTTTGTAGGTAAGGTCTCTCTGGAGTATATACGCGTTCGATTTCCCATGTAAAATGGCTGGTATATTTTGGCAAATATCTCGGAAAGTGATGTTGTCAAGGGTTGAATTTTTGGTGTCATTGGAGGGGTGAGATAGTTTTCTTTAATATGAGACTGAATTCATAGATTTGTAGGTAAATTGATATTTCGCTCATACTATCGTAAGTCTACGTACATCCTCCTTCGCAATGACTAAATCTCCGACCCATACCACGCCACGCTCTATGTTACCGTGTCCATCAGCCTTTTCATAACGTCTCTACTCAGACCCCCTCATTAATTCCCTCCTCTTTGATAATGCTTCTTAATCCATGGCAGTTCTACAATAAAATACTTAAAACTTGTTACATCTGGTTTAGAAAAGAGGGTGAATTCTTCATTCTGGCTTCGGGGTTAATGTTTCCGGAAACAATTTTCACTCCTCGGACGTGAAAAATTTCTCGAGTGAACATCTCATATGAGATTGCTGCTCTAATTGTAAACTGTCGCGTGAAGGCGGTAGAAAACTCGACGCCTGACAAAACCTTTCTCCTATTACTCTTCGTATGAGGACTCAGTAGAAAAGTGATCTGCGCAGGGATTTCTGACCAGAATAGCTTTGGGACCCGTCTCGCACCTCCTTATGAGTTAGCAGTTTTAGTGGGACTTCAGTCTCCAGATCGATCTAACCTAGCGGGCATCCAGACCTTGCTTGGATGTGAACATTTTAAGTGGTAGTGTCGCTATTAAAGCTAAGATGATCATCCTTATCATAAGTCGTTCAATCCTAATATTGGTTGACTGCAGCCATCCACCCTTACCTATCTAATGCTAGTTCTCTTACCTCCAGATATCTTTCCCTACGTACTTTCTTCTTAATTTGGTCAGTGAACTTATTCCTGGGTCTTCCTCTGGGGACTTTTCCTTCTATTTTATCTTTAATTATGTTCTTCACAAACCCCATTGTGTCACAGGTTGTGTCCAATCCATCTGGCTCATTTTTTCGGAACGGTGTTCCATACGGTCCTTTCCTTTTCTACTCTACTGTACGCTCCATCATTTCTTATTTCGCCCATCCATTTTATCTTCAGCATCCTCCTCCAGCACCAGGATTCGAAGGCTCCTAGTCTTTTCTGGTCAGCTTTTCGAATAGTCCATGCTTCCGTCCATATAGTGCTACGCTCCACACGAATTTTTTCACATAATGTTTCCTGGTTTGTGCTTTGATTTACTTAATTGAAATAACACCTCTGCGTTGCGATTCATATGATTCATATTCTCCGTCAGCCTTTTCGTCTCCGTATACTTTTTACATTGCTTATAACAGCGGATGTGTATGGTGGCCGGTGTTAGGACTAGAGTCCTAGGGAGGGTGGAGAGTAATGGGGAAAGGATTTGGAAGGGGACTGAGATGGCTTTTATGTAAACTACGCGTCTTTTATGAACCACATTTAGCGTTCGCCTAAGCACTGCGATGTTGTTTATAAAGTTTATAATAGACATTCTTCCGAATTCTTTATAAAAATCAAAGGTATTTTAACTCCTATGCATGAACTTGGTAATACCTGTGGTCGTCGACAAGGAGAGTTAAATCTCGTTAACTCGCGACTGTGTCAAATTTAAGCGTATTAGTCAAAATTCCTTCGCTAATAATTGACGATTTGAATCAATTATTAACTCAAATTTACTTGTTAATTGGTCTCATCTTGAATTTCAGTTTATTAAGGTTCCGCAGTTCAGAAAATGCCCGGCTACCGCAACCGCACACTGAAATCAGCATTGCGGAAGGGCGATTTTACGGGTGGAAGTACTATGGAAGTAGGGAGAGCAGCAATATCTCGAATCTTATCGCTACTGGCGAGACATCTTTCTGCTTACTCATTACTTCCGGTTTTCCCAATGATATACATGGCGGAAGTAGCGGAAGTAAGAAATGAATGTGGTAGTTTCGAAATGTGTCTGAATTTAGCAATAAATGCGTTCGAACCCTACTCTGTTCGGGTCCCACAGGCATACGTGGATTTAATACAGCGTCTGAAGCATGAGAATTTTTATCCTCACTGTCATTGTTCTGTACTGGAACATTCATAAAGCTAACCTTTGCGTTCTTTAACATTCAAAACTTGTCTTTTAACATTAGGAACTTTCCCAAATACAACTAAATATTGTCATTAACAATAATCACTACGTATACCAATCGATGTCATATCGATATGATCGGATCAGCTCGGTATGGTACACGCAACGGGCTAATGAGATCGATCTGAAAAGTGGACTGAGTTGGCCCTCTTTCTGAGCAAGGCTGAGATTACAGATCGATCTGAACAAGCGGGTCTGTGACGCTCCTCGTTATTCTTTTAGTTGTCATAGGGAATCAAAATATGACCGTAATTAATTCGAGGCGTGTGTTGTAACCCGTTTTAACAAGAGTGCAGTCATGGCGAGTGAAGTGACGTTGATGATAACATAGCACATCGTAATTCCACATGCAATTGGGTAATTTTGTTCACTCGGGATGCGACTGAAAATTTTCAACTCTGCTCTTGTTTACACACCGGCTCAAGCGTGCTTCAGTGTATAGATCGCAATGTTCACTATCGATATTTTCAGTCCTTGTTGGTAAACCAGGCGATCTAAGTCGGCTCGCTTAGAATTTTTCAGATCGATCTGAGATCGATTGGCAAACCAGGTGAATGAGTCCTCCTCCTACTAATGTTTTACTTGTGTAAGGGATTATGGAATATGCGCTTTGTGTCCTGTGACAAAGATTTCACCGGATTCCATGTGATTTTTTCGCAAAATTGAAATGCTACTTGCTGGCAATATAAAAGCCATTGCCCTTTCTTTGCTAGTAAGAACCGCGGTCGCTTTGCTACAACTATGGCCTGTCCGCCATATTTGTTACCCCTGATTTTCCTTACGCGCTGACGCACTAACATTGCAAGTATATGATATTTTCCGAGGATAACCCACTCGAAATCAGTCAGCATTTACGTCTTAAATATGCAAAAATATTTCTTATTTCCTTGTTATGTCCTATAAAATATTTTTTATTGATTTAACTTAATTATGATCCGCAATCCCACAGAAAAAAATGGTAAAACGGAGTAGAATCCATAGAACCATGTAACGAGTATCTGTTTCAAGAGTTTTCCTTAAATTTCAAGCAGATGGTTAATATTCATTCAGTACATTAGCTAATTTGTCCACTCCGTTGTGCAATCCAAAGGAAAGTCATGAAAAAGCAAGTATAACCAAAATAGTTGTTATTTCCGTTGCCAGACTACAGATTTATGATGGCGCAATACCCCCTCCATGTACTTGAATGGTGCTTAAACGTTGACGTGGTACTTGCAAGTGACTTATTAGACTTCTCTCACGGAAGGAGCTTCCATGAGAGGATGAGAGAGGACATTATCTCCACGCTACATCTGTGGGACTAGCGAAAGTGGCTGGTAACTGGGTGATTGCAGAAGAGAGGTCACTGTCTAACATGGAGATGTGAGAATTCTTTACACCAGTGAAACATTCACGACTGCAGCTGTATCATATCGAGAGTTCAATCCTCCAAAGCGCAGCTTCCTAGTCTCTCTGTAATTATTTTTTTCTGCTCGCCCGCAATTCTTGTCAAGTATCCTTATATCCTGCACAACACAATTTGCACAGAAATATGCAGATGTAATGGCATTGCGCTGCATAAAATTGTGAAATTAACGAAACCTTGTCCCACTATTTATCATCGTGTGGGCGGAAACGGATGTGATAAATATGCATCTCTTCAATTTTCGTCTAACACTATTTACTGTTAAGGACATCCTGGTCACTGTTGTAAAATGCCTTTTTTTACTTAGCCTTTAGCACATTCCAGAACAGGATGGATAAATATATTATATTTTATTGTTTTTGCTCATTGAAATCGGATGAAATTGTCAAAAAGTAAAGCAAAAATCGTTCCTACTCACTAATTATAGGTCTAAGTTGCTTTTAATACGTTAAATAGTCTATATCTGGTTTGTAGTCATGGCTGTCTTCGGATTTTAGTCATCGCCAGGACATTACTTTATTCCCAAATAGTTCCCTCTATGAATACTTGGAATGTGAATGTGAACGAATAAATTCAAATCTCAGTCTGCGATTTGAACTTATTCATGAGGCTGAGGCTATAATGTCGTCAATAAAGCGGAAATGAACCCATTAACGAATTATTTGTCAAATATTTCATAAATCATTTAATCGGCCATTTAATTCAACTTCAGTACTTTTATTTCATTTCAAATACTTTTTAAGGCGAGTCTGGGAGAGATACTTGGAATAACATTGTGAATGCATAATTGGCCCAAAGAATCTCGCGGGAGAATTTTTCTGTTGGTTCACGCGTTTAATGTTCAGTTTAGTGTGTATGGATATTATTCACTCGACAGCGAGACCGTAACGCCAGCGAAAACGGCGTCACCCATTTACATGCAACTGGGTCATCAGTAATGGACGTACTGGTGCTCTTATTTATTGCATAATTCATGCCCTCGAATAGGTGGAACACCCATAAACATTTCCGAATGTTTATTGATTCCCCGATTAACTCTTCATGGAATGTGATTTACAAGCCTGCCCCAGTTAGATATCACTAGTTTATCGGGGAGATTTGTACCCAAATCAAACCTCCCAATTCGTCCTTTGCGTAATGTGGAAATTTGTATTACACAACGTTATAAATAATGTGCCGGGTGTAAAATGAATGTTATGAGTTTTATTGGAGAGAGAGAAGGCTTACAATGCCTCATTGATCCTGATTGCGGCTAAGTTCTACACCGTCTGGGCTATATTTGATGCATTTCATGATTTCCAACCCTTTTAATAGTTATCGATGAAAGTGGTGTAAAACATTGCAACCGGTTGCATTGGGTATTTTTATGGTATCAATGGGAAAAGAATTCTTCTGTTATGAAAATCCTGGTTACTGCTGAAAAATGGCTTTTTTCTACTTAACCCGTCGCACATTTATGAACAGGATGGAGAAATATTTTTGATTTTATGGTTGTATCTCTAGTGATTCTACACAAATTTTATAAATATTATTTGAATTTTTCTTATTTTCATTTTATTCAATTAATTTGTATTTGTTCAATTGTTTATATTATTTTCCATGTAAACAAATGGATTTTGGTTCCCAAGGAAAAACCAATAAAACATTCACCAAAAAGGCTATCAAAACGTATTTTCGTGTTCCGGATTACAATTTAATCGTGTGGTTAGAATAAGCCATATTCCATCCACATATCTCAGTGAAAGCAAATGAAATTTTTTGTAAAAAAAAACAAAGCAAACAATTGTACCTAAACACAAATTTTCAGCCTAAAATGCTTTTAATCTTGCTTAATAATTTGACAGCAAATCGCTAATATCTTACGTTAGATGCTCGTAAACAGACTTATTTCAATGAAGTTTTCATGATATGTATTTAAGAAATCAATGGAATGCATTGGTCTGGCGGTGATAATGTGTGAATGGCTAATATGATTGAAAAGGAATAGAGTTCACCTCAATCAGGCTCACGAAAACAGTGCTAAGGTGTAAATTGTAAATGTGCCTCAAGTATGCGCCATAATTCACAATCGTTACCTTTATTCTTACAACATTTTGGAACATTTTATCTACAAAATTTTCTACATCGGAAGCAGTGCGGCCTTGATTACTAACTTTTTCACTTTATGCATGTCTGTGTCGAAAACTATCTAAAGGTTTTTTTTTCTTTTTTCAGGTAAGTTGCAGTCTTTTAATCCCATGTTCACAATCGTCTGTATCGGTATTGCTGTTCTTTTACGGTAAGCTGTAACCTCGTTTCACTGTTCTGCTCGCGGAAGCAGTCATCATTTTCAGTCTATGCTACGTTTTACTCTTAAAAACCGATGCATAAAAGTCCAGCTCGTGGCCACAAATATTTTTTTTCAGAATGAATTCAGCTCGCTTGAGCATGTCCATAACAGTGTTTCTTTTGGACCTTGTAGATCCTGTCGTCGTGGAAGGAAAAATGTTCTGTTTTCTCTTTATCGCAGGAGCTTGAAGGAAGTTATTTGAATATTCAGGCTTCATTTACTTTTTTCTGAAGAAATGATCATTCTCTTATTCTGAAACTGTAGAGACTGCGCTCAGATCGCAAATCGTATTGGTGATGTCATTTTAACGTACGCGATGTTTTGATGTGTCTTCTACTTTAACAGTTGAAGGCCAAATAAATAAAAAATAAACCGGAGCAACCGAGAACTAGGATTGCTGCTCGTCATGGAAAAAGCCAAATTATTCTGAATTTTTGTATTTTGAAAAGCGTTCTAATGGAAGTTTCAAATTACGGAAAATTTTCCTGAATTATTGAGAAAACTAGTCTTGAATCTCTGTTACATAAAATTTTGCTAGTTGTCGCAATTAAATGTATTAGGAAATTCCTTACATCTCCTCTTATTATTGGTGTCGTAATGCTGAAATCCTTTCATAAGCGGTGCATTGCGTGAACGATAAAACTATATCTCAGTTATTATACGCATAAAAACCTTATTTGCCTATTAATTTTCTCCCTGATGACAGAAATTGAAAGTAGATCCTTAGGGGAGATCGTGCTGATGCTATTTAATTTGAATTACCTTCCTGCAGAATCATAATAATCAGTTGTAAAATAATGCATTGTAAAATCGTGTCGTGTTCATATAAGTGTCTTGAACTCATGGTTAGAGTAGATTTACAACGGGGATGCTAGTATACAGTGCATATTTTCATAGGGAAGGGTATTGATATTACTTTCATAAAAACGATATATATCAGTCTTCAAGAATGAGAAACGCTTGTAAAATTTCTGCACTAAGTGAAAACCGACTAAGGTTTCTGCTCCCATGTCATCATTAGGTCGCCGATGTGTGAGTGCCACATAAAGTGCCAGAACCTTAGCCACTATTCATCAGTGTCCTGATGATTTTATGACGGTCTGAAACATCAGTCGGTGGTCGATAAAAGTTCGAACATTTTACCAGCGTTCCTATCTCTTGAATATGGACACATTTTTCCGAAATAACTTTATTTAAATTATAATTTCGTTTAAGTATTCCCTAGTTGATTGGTAGGGTTTTGGACAGTACTTCCTCTAATCCGTTTTCTTTCCTATGTATGGCCCGCCATTGGATTTTTCTTCAAAATAATTATATAATGTGAAAAAACAAGCATACCGGGAATATTTAATATTTTTTATCTTTTTACGATTTATGAATAGCATATTATCACTAGCATCATTATCACTACACCACGATGTGTTGACGTCCTGATTTTTATCCTCTCGCTAAAGGCTGCCCAAACTAGGACTGTATTTGATAGATATAACAGAAAAATGTACTAATGTAGGTTTGGTTTATTCACACAGGACACACTCCTAATAATGAGAATATTGTTGTATCATAATTGGTTGAGCGGATGTTGTTCTAGCGCCTGAATTCTCTCATGCGCGTCATCGGCGATTTGGTTATTCGCGGGAGCAGCTGCCTGGGTCATTTCAGCAACATGCCGCCGAAACAGCCGCCGTAGTTTGGAGAATGAACGTGCGCTATTTTATCCCCGTGTTTCATGACGAACAGGGTCGCCAGTTCAAATCGTCCCTCCGATGGGCTGGCCACACGTTCTCGCGTTGATCATTCCCCGTTCGAGAACGTTCCATCGTAGCATGAAATGTTTTTTTCTTTTATTTTCAAATTCGTGTCTTCTATTGATAAACACATCATCTACATTTTAACTTCAACGAAATCCTACCTTTCCTATCCAAATTTATTTCGAATAAAACTCAAATTACATTGGCTCATTGCTTAATAAAATCGTATTTTTTATTACCCTGCGCGAATCTTACTTTTGCCTCTCATTAAGGTACATTCGCTGAGGTCGACCCCTTCCAACTTTCCCATCCACACTCGTCTTGTATACTTGTTTCTTCCATCTCCTTTCGTTCATCCTCTCTACATGTCCAAAGCATCCCATTATACCTTTCTCAATCCTCGGCGCTACATTTTATTTCACTCCACAACGCTCCCCAAAATTAAATTAATAAACTTAAATTAAGTTTTAACTCTTAGTTAAACTATAGGTAAGTTGAATAAAGCTTGATATCAAACATAATAACGGTATTATTTATTCATAAAATTAAGTTCGTGCGCTCCCGTACGTGGCATTATGTGGAAGACCCACACTTAAGGGTCCAAAGAGCCGCGGTTTGGCAACCACTGCTCTCGGCAAATGCCTACCTTGTGGGTTCCTGAAGATCCAGAAGAAGAAACTTCTTAAAACTCTGGACCCCTAGCCGCACCTCCTCAACCGTGAACTAACTTCGATTTATCTCCACTTCTTATACGCATCAGGAAAAAAATTAAATTTCTGGGACACGAGGGGTAAATAAAAAAAAAAAAAAGATATCACTTGTGGACCTACTAATCCTCATTCTGTCCCCAACGATTTTTGTAATTTTTTTCTGTCGATTAGTCGGTAAAAACGCTCAAAAAAATCTCGCCCGCCGAGTCGTCCTAAATGCCTCGCCGATTTCACCCCACTCCTCGTAATTCCAACCGGAATGCGCTCCCGCGTAATTGAAGAGCAAACACGCACTCAACTGGGATTGGGGGGGGGGGAGGGCGTTAAATTAGGCGTCGCGCTGGCCTTGCGCTCTGTTCCCTCCTCCCCCTCTCCCTTCAGCCTGCGCATCGCTTAATTGAATGTATATATCTCCCAATTAGTGTTCTCCGAGAGTGTTTGGGCGGGAAAGAGAGGGATTGAAATAGGTTGACAGAGAGAGATTGCCCTGTGTGTTCCGATTTCAGACGCATCCACTGTGGGGGTGAAGGTTGAGGAGGGGGGTAGTAGCCGTGTGGGCGCCCGTGATGTCCGACTCAAGGAGGTCAAGATGAAATTAAGAAGTCCTGCCCCGTGAACGCCCGTGGACGAAGGTGAAGCGGGAAAGGGAGTGCTTGGGAAGACTTTTTTGTTGGCCATGCAAGGCCTTCCAGTCACAAAACATCGAATTACGCGTAGATTATGCCTTTTTAATAAGTACTATACCGGTTAAGGTAGGTTTTGTTCACAGATTATACATAGGGCTCGCCCGTATGGGAGATATGCTACGCCTTTTTCCTTTCTACTATTCTCCGCTAGATGGCGTTGATGTTCCTAAAAGCCTTCCATTGATTCTCTTGAGGACAAGAGCGCTATCTTCCCCTACCCGCACCCGGCAAATGTCGACATTCCATAATTCGAATTGCCGAATTCGCGCGGCAAGTCAAAGTAGATAACGGGTCGAAATGAATTCGAACTGGCCGGCGCGACCATGGAACCAGTCGACAGCGGAGTCGCCGTTCGGCATTTCAAGAACGCTCTCGAATTTCATTAAGAAGTTTGATTATGATTTAGACTTGGCGAAAATACAACGTGGCCACCGGAAACGGAAAGCCGGGGTCCCATGGTATATTTGTGCGTGAATTAATTCCTGAATAATGGCCGGCTATAGGAACGATACACGTCCACGAGGCATGGCAACCATTTAATAAGTTCTGTAGAGGGATTCGGTTAATTTATTGGTTTCATGACTGACTTCATAACTAATATAATGGAGTTATGAATTCTAAAAGTAGTCGAGATGGCGGACGCACGATGAACCGCTTGAAGGCTTAATTACTCGATAAAAGAGTTATTATGAGACATATAACGTGTTCGTTTACTTTTATGGGCGAATTATCTCGTGCATTAGCAATAATACATGGAATACACCTTCATAAATGTTATCCAACTATTAAAGAGCAGAGAGAGCATTAAAAGTGATGAATTTTTTGTTGGTACGATAGGGAACTAGTAGATATGTTCCTGCTAATCGAATATTTTTATGAATCCCATATTTTATGTATCTTTTAACTATATATTGCGTAACTAAACGTTCATGCAATTATCCCATAATTCATGTAATTCTCTCGGAATAATACTATGTATGCAAGCTTCAATATTCTGTGTATTTCTGTAAGTAAATGTGTAAATTGTTGACGAAACACGACAAATGATTAGTATTTCTGCGCTTATGTACTTTGGTCATGCCCTTTAGAGAGACTGCTTCCACACACCAAATAGAAAAGTCCTTAAAGTTTGCTGTCTTTAGCACCAGTTGAAATAGGAAGTTAGTGTTATACACATCGTACACTTAAAATGCATAGGTGATATTCGTTTATAGCATATATGGGAGAAAGAAATATTGTGTAAACATCTGTTGTTACAAAACCTGTTGTAATGTGACCAATAATTCACGCATTATTATTTGCTTACTGCTAAAAAAATACTTACAGGAATTTCTATGAGCAGTTTTATGAACTAGTATGGTTTTTTCATGATATTTTTTCATTTTAAATATCAGGATACAATTATTTCTGTGTAGTTACCAAATTCGTAGACTCTGTAAAAAAATAACTCTTTGCACTTTGTTCTTTTCCTCCCATTTGTATGTTAAAACTGTGTTTACATCAACGAATTTTCTTACAGGCCGTCACCCAATGAGCGCCAAATTCTTGAATTGTTCCTTAAGCTATTCATGAAAATTGTTTAATGAATGAAATCACGAAAGAAACTAATGAGGAGAAAAGGCTTAATCCTGAGTTATGGTGTGAAATTCGTCGACTAAATGTGGCGGATTGGAAAATCCTTATCACAATGACAGCACCTAAATAAACGGTAGTTGATATTGACATTAAATATTTAATTCATCAATTTAATATTTTAACAAACATATTTCTTCAATTAGTTGATATTTATGTTGTTTTTTCGAAATCTCAAATATTTGTATTTGCAAAATAAAAAGAGTGCATATTATTGAATGATAAATATGATAGGCCTCCTACCCGCGTATTTCGGTTTGGCTGTGCGCTCTACTGAATTCCGTGTAGACACGTGGGGGCAAAGTATATGAAGATGAGCATGTCTCGTCACTAATTTCGTGAATGCCTCCCCGGACGTTTTATGTTCCCGGGGGAGCACCATCTCTGAGATTTATTCATCGGCTGTGGCTTCGTCCCCTCCTACGAAAGAATCCTGTGAATTCTAAACGATGTGTTGAGAGGATTCCAGAAGGAAAATGGGAAATGGGGATCTGAGCCTTAGGGAATTAACTTGGATGGCCATCAGGGTGCTAGTTCCTCTTTAGAGATTCCGTGGAAGGTCTTGTCCAGGTTTCATTTCCATTTTCCACCCAACTTCATCTCCAAGTTTTTCTCTATTTTCTCCGTTTACAATTAAAGACTCCTTCCGACTTTTGCTGTTAAACTTCCGTTCCCAAGTCCCATTCAAGTTCTCTCTGTCCCCGTCTTAATTCATTTAAAAAATAAAAAAAGAATTTTTAAGCATGCTTTTCCAAAAAATTATTACAAAATCGAAAAAAGTAATGTTTTAATATCGAAATAAAAAAGAAAAAATAATATTTTCTCAAGTAAATAAAAATCCTAGTGCTGGAAATAATAAAATTCAATTCAAGGCAATTAGCCACACAATGATAAGACCACAATGAATAGCGTCGGGCGCTCTTTCATATTCGGTACCCACATAAATTCATTAAATATGAAGATTTTGGTATTCAATGGCAAAGAGAGCTACAATATACAATTCCTAGAAAATCTTTAAATGAACTTAAGGTGCAAAATATAAAATTGGTCGCTCCCCATACTTTTCGTAATGGTCTTATCATTGTGTGGCTTATTTCCTTGAATTGAATTTAATTATTTCCAGTACTTGGCTAAATTTTCATTCACGGGAGAAAGTATTATTTTTTTCCTTTTTATAACGATATTAATAGATTACTTTTTTTAGACTTTGTAATAATTCTTTTTTGAAAAGTTTGATTAAAAATTCTATTTTTATTTTTTTTTTACTTTTTAGTCCTTGTTGATAAAATATTTATAAAAACAACTTGTTTTTAAAAACTTTTATTAACTAGGACTAAAATAAACTAGGACTGTTTACTGGAAAAAATCGCCAGGTTGTGACCTCGATGCGATGATTATGATCGACCCACGGGATGGGACTCAGATGCTGTAATAAATTCAAACCTCCATTTCAAGTTCTCTTCCAACTACCCTCCCAAGCCTACCAATGGTAGCAAACTTAGTGTGAATGTGGCTTGACCATAGTGTTCGTGCATTAGCCCTGCTCTGTAATAGGAAACAGTCCCCTTTACGAAAGTCGTTGAACTATAGAAAACGTTAATAATCACACAATACGTCACGGAATATAAAAGTCTAATGGAAATTTGTGTTAGCTTTGATATTTAAGGTATTTTAAGCAAGATATTATTCCACAAAAAATCAATGAATTCGGCATCATCAGAAAGAAAAACATGTATAATTTCCAATGAAAACAAAATATCACCTACTTGCCGTTCAACTTTTCGAGATATTTGACAAAATAAGAAATTCATTTTACATGAGAAGAGGTACGGATATACCCTCCGGAGGAGCATTTGTTTAAAAAAAATGAGGAATTTCTATCGCAGAGATCATGTGAGAAATAGTGCGTATTTGGAATTAATATTAATTTTTTTTTAATGGGTCTCTGACCTACTGCAGTAATTTTTGACCGAATAACAAATTAATCTTCTGTGGCGAAGACGCTTGCACTGCATGGTATGAAAAATGATATTCATTCATTGGTGGTTCAATCCCAAGATTGGTTGACTGCAGCCCCCCACTCTTCCCTATCTAATGTTAGCTCCCTTACCTCCTGGTGTGTCTTCCTATGTACTTTCCTCTTTCTTTGGTCCATTGACTTACTCCTCGGTCTTCCACTGAGGACCATTCCCTCTATTTTAGCTTCAATTATGTTCTTCACGAACCCATTGTGTCACAGGGTGTGTCCGATCCATCTGGCTCTTCTTATCTGTATTGTGTTCCATATGGTCCTTCCCTCTTCTACTCGCCTGCACACTTCATCATCTCTTAATTTGTCCGTCCATTTGTTCTCCACCATCCTCCTCCATCACCAGGTTTCGAAGGCTTCTAGTCTGTTCTCTTTAGCTTTTCCAATGGTCCATGCTTACGATCCATACAGTGCCTACTGGTGTATCTGGTTCTTCTTTTCTCTGTGGTGTTCCATATGGTCCTTTCCTCTTCTACTCTTCTGTACACGTCATCTTGTCTTATGAGAAAAAATATTTATGTTAAATACTTATTTATTCAGTTGATTATGGACAATTTTACCAACGGAGAAATATTTCTGCTTAGCAGAAAATGAAATAAAGATATAGGGGACACACAAAATGGACGAATATATATTTTTCTATGTCATTCGGCTCCTAATACTCCTTTTGTCTTAATAAGTTTTCACTTCTGGTTGCGGCTTACCAATGCGTTGCCTCGGACTAGCTTATCCCTCGATCAATTCTGAGGAAGAACTGTGCCAGTCTTAAGATGCAGAAACCCCGAGTCAAACGTGAAGCTGGCTGCATTGAAACAAGAAAATGCTTGCTTTTCATCTGCTCGAATGCGTTTCGGCTCATGCCCTACCGAGAAGAATGTGCTTCTGTTCTCCAGTTTCTTCCACTAATCTCCTGCCTGCGTCACTTAAGTCCTCACTATAAGTGCCCCGAACGCAAAACCTCCAGCTCCCTTACGAGACGAGGGTTCCCAGAGCGATCTTTTCTCTCAGAATTCCTCCTTTAAAGGCTTAGGCTGTTGCTTAAGCGTGAGTTAGCGATTAACAGAGTAGCAATTCACTGAAGTGCCCCCTCATTTAATTCATCTGCAGGAAGCTCCGTGAAAGCCAGCGGTGATTTTCTGAGTGGAGGGCTCAAATGAGGAGAATCTTGTCTTTCTCTTTTAATTCCCTAGGGTTGATGGAATGCGATTCTAATTTCGTAAGGAGCTGTGATTACAAAGTTTTGTGTCAGCAATTACCTGACTGCTCGACGTTGTTTATTATATAATCGGATTTTTAAAGTTCTACGACGCTATCCGTTGCCCAACCTCCATTGTCCTCCATTTATCCACAGGCCTTCTGGCAACTGCTTTTCTCTTATTGCCTTTTCTATTCCTTCTCTCCAACTAATTCTAGGTCTTCCTCTTTTTTTTCTACCTTATGGATTCCACAGTAACATTTGCTTAGGTAATCTCTCGTTCGTCGTGCGTTGTAAGTGACCATACCTTACAAGATTTTTTAAAAATGTCATTAACTATTGTGTGGGTGACACCCATTATATTTCTTATTCTCTCATTCTTGATTCTTTCCCGTCTGGATATACCCGCAGATCGTCTCCAGCAATCTATCTCCGTAACATTTAGCATTTGTTTTGTTTTCTCCTTCATCTGCCATATCTCATTCCCATTTGTGATAATGCTTCTTACTATTGAATTATATATTCCCTTTCTTATTTGCTTTGGATATACTTTGATAACATCTTAAAAGTTTAAATTCACTCGATCGGTAGATGACACTAATGATGATAGAAAATTAACAGAGAATAAGGTAAGAAGTAAGCTTGGGGGTGTATGCAGCATTTCTTGGTAGTCTCTAAAGAATTTCCACAATACGGGAATACGAACATTTTTTGAGTTTATTCGCAGGATCTACGAAGAGAAAATGTAGCCTGGGGACTTGTATCAACTGTTTCCAAAGAAAATGGATGGACTTAGTAAATGGGCTGGATAGAGGCAGGACTAGGAAGTACGCTAATATTAAAGAAAGAAATCGTGTGAGCAGATCGGGCCTACGCGGGCTGGCTGTTAACGTCTAAAGGATTCCTTCAGGAGCGTATTTCATGTAAACCTATCATGACACGTAGATTATTCTAAAAAATAATAAAAAACTCCGAGGCTAAGAATAGTTGTCCGTTCGGGTTATCCCTTCCCTAAATAATACGGTGTGGTGGCTGGAGTAGAGGCTTTCCATCCCGAGGGCCGTGGTTCGAATATCGGCGGCGGTGGAGAATTTTAAGTGGAATCCCGATCACTAATTACGTATCCTGTGGGGGACACTTCAAGAGTAGTGCTCCGTCGGATGGTACGTCAAACTGTGGTCCTTTTGGCGACTTTAGTTAACCATGACGCTGGGTTTCTCTCAACCTTAATACATTCCCTAAGTAGCCATACTCTAAACCATTTACTCGCCTTTATTTGATAGCGCAAATGGTCTCAGCAGTCGTTCGCCTTCCCCTAATATCCAACCGACTAAATAACGAGAGAACAATTGTTCGATTAGATAAATAAAACACATCTTCATGGAACAATTTTAGGTAAACCATTCATTTAGGTTGGTATTTTGACATACACCTGTGTATTTTAGAGTGGTGATGAGGAGGTGAGTATCAAAACATTGTCAGCAGAAATTTATTGTGGTAAATTAATTTAGATGAATATCGAGGAATCTCTACGATGTTACTATTGATTTTGACCATATGAAAAGGACACAAGTCAAACTTCAAAATTCGCTCTTGCCGAATAACTCGATGCACGCAATTTGGGAACGCGGGCGTTGTGACAACCTGGCAAATGTGCTGGGCGGCTTTAATGTTATAATCGATGTTGACGACAGAACGCTTTATATGATCACGTAATGACCACGAAGACAATCATTTCCAAAAAAAGGTCAAAGTATAAGTCACTTAATTGAGGGAATAACATATGCTTCTTTGAATACAGTTAGATGTGCAGTTTAAGATAGTTTGAGCGAGATAGTTCCCAATTCATATAATAGACCAAAATCCAAAGATATGTTAATTTTATCAACAGTAAGAAGCATGAATCAAATAGTGCATCATTGATGATGCAATAATACACTTTTAGATGACTGAAATTGTGGCAATCAAATAAACATCTTTAACAAACAAAGTCATTAACTTGACTCATTTTTTTTTTCACGCGAAAAGTTTAAAGCGCCTTCACAACGAAATGGTTTTTTGAGATTTCGAATTAAATACTGCGGTGGCATAATAATTTATTTTAAAAGATAGCTGTGAAAACATACAAACTACTCACTGTAAAGTTTTCGATGAGATCTTGGTGTTAGAAATGCCTCATTTTAAAAAATAAGGTATCTAAGGAATACAAACTCGTGTTTCCCTTGTAAAAGGGCCGGTAGTTTTCCTCAAAAATATCGGAAAGTAGTCAGGTGAGAGGCTGATATTTTGGCATCTTTGGAAGGATGAGATATTTCTCTTTACAATGAGACCGACTTCATTCATTTCTGAGTGAAATGATATTTCGTTCAAACTACCTTAACCGTACCGTACAGCTCTGTATTCGTTAATTTTTCTGGTGTTGCGGCAACATCGCACTTCCGGCCTAACGGAAATTTTGTGGAGAAATCAATACCCACAACAGCCCATGCTGTCAGCTATTTGTGGAACGCTGTGCAGTAATTTTTTTTTTATTTGACGCGTCTGTCATCTTTTCTCGTTTTCAAAGTGTTTTCAGGATCTTTATTTTGGCTTTGTTAAAAATAAAGATGCTGTGAGGATTATTCGTCGAACCACGTTCAACTACCTTCGCATGCAGTGTGTGTGTGAAAGGCGAAGCATTGATTCAGGACAGCTGTTTCGTACGATTCTTCTCGAAATCGTATATTTTTAGGGTCTTATCTCTACTCGGGTTGCACGCTAACGGCATCGATTCACGGAATTGCGTGCGACCTTGCGCGCCCAATTTGGGTGAATGAAGAGGTTTAGCCGAGCTCGAGATTTTTCTCCGCCTCAGAGTCACACGCATTGCTTCCAAATTTCTTCCGATTCGAGACGTCCTCCGTAATTACGTTCCCCACTCTTCGCTGAGTACAGTAAGTCCCCGGTATGCGCCGTTTCGATTTAAGTCTGATTCGATGTTACGTCCATGCTGACGAGGGTCGTCGGATAATTTTTCCGTTAAGCTCGATTAATTCTGGCTTAACTTTGTGAACATCCATTCTAAAGAATTCAAATGAGATATGGTACTTATTTCACAGTTTTTTATTTCAGGTCGACGATATGTGACGAAACCGGTCGACCTGAAATAAAAAACTTTGAAAAAAGTACCATATCTCATTTGAATTCTTTAATTTTTCATTGTTTAATGTTAATAACATATGTGTAAACCGTATGTGCATATGCTTGCGTTTTGTAATGACTGAGACGTAATCATCCTATCTGGAAAAGCTATTTTTTCTGGAATAAAGGCAAAAAACGAGTTACGAAATTTTACGGCTTGATTTATCGCGGGATTAAAGCGGTCACGAATATCTGGATCCGTTTTACGTTGTTTCTACTTCCGTCGCTCTTCTTCCACACGCATATCTGAGGTAAATCGAGGACTTACTGTACTTTTCCCACAAACGCAATACTTGAGGTCGTCCAATAATCAAGGTGGGTTAGGATGAGGACAAATTGCGTCTTACTTGTACTTAACATGCACATTACCACATCGTTGAGGCAGATGAAGAGGGCGCTTGCTATGACTGCCTCTATCCAGTCATGAATTGACTTACCCTCGTTCCTATATTTATACGTTGTAAATGTACATAGTTATTTTAATAAAAGTGATGCAGGAATAGAGATGATTGTATTTTAAAACTTCGCCTCAATAAAAGCATTATTTGACTTGGGTATGCGGTGCGAAATTCGAAATTCAAGCAAAAATCGTGCAGAATTCCGTGTTTTTACTCGGTTTGATGCCTTGGATGTTTATTAGAAACCGTCAAGTCATTATTAATGGCATCTTTTCGCGTTTATGGGAAAATTTGTACATATATCGTCGGATTGTTTCGAAATATATGTCAACATTGACATTGTCAAGTGACATAAGGCTACAATTAAAAAAAAATGAATTGCAAAAAAAACAAATCGGTAACATGCAATATTTATTGGACGTTTATCCACACATATTGCTTATAATTACTTATGTGCCAGTTTCACGCAGAACTGTACACAAACGAAAATCGCTCCAACCACCTTAATGCTCCACCCATCCCGAAACAGTAAAGTTCATGCTTTATTCGTGCTAGAGATGGAGAGAAATGCCCGTTGAGGTAGATACAGGTGTTTCGGCTCTCGCCGCAGGATTACAACTTCCGCCCTGGTTTCAAGCTTCACGCTTATTCCCGAGGCAAGGAAGAGGTGGGAAGGGAAGGTTAGCGAAATCGACAGCCCCTTCGAGGCCGACACCAATGAGGCGGATTGAGGTCAAAAGGAGCTCAATTGGCCCGCGCCTCCCCGAAGTGTTCGTATTAGTTTGGTTACCCAAACAACTGAGACGAGTGATCGTCGGTCTCGCTTTCGCGAAAACCTACCGCACATCTGTGAGAACCGGAATAGCCCGTTACCCAAATATTTGGGATTAGGTGTCTCCCTGGCTCCCTTTCCGGGTAGACGCCGTGCGGTCTGCCGGAGTACGTCATCGAATCAGGGGCCACCGGACCCATGGAGGGTCAATTCGGACCAATTCTGGTCAAAGCGTGGGCTCATCCGTCAACTCAATACTCCTCGTTTACCCCTCGAGGTAGATACAGAGGGCGCTTGCAATGGTGGCCAATGCTAGAAGCTGTAAGGTGGGCGTGGCCGATGCCGCCGCGCCGCCGGCAAATTTGGCCACGCCGCCGCCGCCGAGTCAAAACTTGCGGCGCGCCGCCACGCCGCCGCCGACAAAAACTCCGGCGGCGACGCCGTGGCGAGACATACCTACTGGAGTGTGCCTTATTTTTCGGAAACCCGAAACCCATTTCTTTCTAAACATACTCTGATTGGTGCCATTGTTAGGAAATATCACATTAAAGTATTGCCATTGGAGAAGGAGAAGAAGTTCCGCATCGCTCCTAACGTTTTTAAATTGCGCTATATTTTCCTGTTTTTCGGCCATTCCTGACGATTAAGGACCGGACCTTTTTAATTCCTTTTCTGTAATTACAAACGTTTCATCATATATTTGATATGTTCCATATCGAATATAATCAATTTCTGCGGAATAGTTTCCGAGACACAACACCGAGAGCGCGCATGCCTCCTAGGTTGCCTGGCGCGCCTAGGAACTGGAATCGTTCCGCAAAAGTCGGCTTTAGACTTCGACATTGGACGCTCCGATCTTGAAAGTGACTGGACGACACCCAAGTCGACTACAGCTTCCAAAGTTCCAAATACAAAGCCAACACGCTTATATGTAGCAAAAGAAACGGAAACTAGGTAATTTTATGATTTTTATTAAAGTTGATCATGTTGCGATTGTTTCGTGACCAAATAAGTTACGGCCAATGTAAACGGCACAAAAATTGTACGTGGAATGATAGTTTTATTCTAAAAGAAATTGTGGGAATTAGAGAAATTCTGGAAATATTCTGAAGTATACTTGTGGACGAGGGTTGAAAGTCGCTATGAAAAAATTTGACTATGAAAAAAAAATCATTTGACTTGACCGGGACCCGTGCGAGTGACTTCGTACCATATCATTTGTTACATGCAATGTTTGGAAATTTATACTTGTGGAGATGATGAACTTGTTAGACGAGAAAATGATAATGAAAAGAGTATTTTCGAGGAAGTACGAGCGTGAGCAAGCTGAAGAATGAAGGACTTGAAATGGAAAAAAACTTGAGAATGTAAGAATAGTTGTGTAATCTTGGCCCATGGATGGCTGAAATGAAACGATTAACAATTATGAGAGCAGTTTGAAGCACTCGTGGATCCGGATCATTTCCTTTCTCTTGGTCTGCTTGAAAGGGTCCCTTGCTGCCAGGACTAGTTCATTTTTGCCGTTGACGGTCTTATAAGTCTAAAGCACAGTCTTATCCTTATAGTCCTTGATAAAGCGATGTATCGCTCCAGTTGTACTAAATTCTCAATTACCAACGTTGTAGCGCTCCAGTTGTACTAAATTCTCAATTACCAACCGTGCACTTCACTTTGCTGACATCCAGTTTTCAGTAAAATATTCCCACATAGAACACTTGCGCACCATTTTCGATATCAGATGTCACACGATTTGACAGGAAACCAAGTACCGTCTTCAAATCACAAACACAAGTCTGCACTTGCCATCGGTATAAATTCTCGCGCTGAACATAAAATAATGAAATTCCAACATACGTGTCATAGCTGTTAAGGCTGAAAAGGGCTGGCGCAATTTCGTCCACTCATCTTGTAAAATAGTGAAAAGCCGACATACGTGTCATAGCTGTTAAGACTCAAAAGGGCTGGCGAAATGCCTTCGTCCACTCATCGTTCTACTCGTATTCTCCTGTACTCTGAATCCCTGGCTCTGTACACAAAGAAAATAAACTCATTCGGACGATTCATGGGGAATCGTCCAGTACAGTAGGAAAGGCAAGAAGACAGTAGCTATAGCTACTGTCACTCATTCGCGATATAACCAACCTATGCATCAAGTTGTTGCTCATATGCATAGTTTAAGCCCAAAATGACTTGACGAAGCTATGGGCCACTCTCTTGTCCTTCGAAGGGGAGATAAAAGTTCATAGATCTTCAAATAGTGTGATTGAGACAGGTAAGGAATGCTGAGGTTTTAACAAATCAACTTTTTGCTGCCATGTACTGATACACGACAAGAAACTTAAAAAGAAAGGACACTAGAAATGTTTTGATTATTTCGTCGCTTTCTAATGAAGGTACCAAGTCTGATGAACTACAAAGCTTATCGTATTAACCAGCCTTCTTTAAAATTAATCTTAACTGGGATAAATCCTTCCTAAGAAATAGCCCTTCTAAGAGTGTGAAAATGGTGCCCCTTTCCTTCCTCCTAGCCATGCTGATACCTTAAGAAAATAAATTGTGTTTTCAGACTCATAAATATGTTTTACAACAAATTCTATGTGCGAAAAATGGTCAATGAATTATTAAAAAAATCGAATTGGCAGTCTTACAAAATTCTAAAGTTTATTATAAAGTCGACTTATAGTCAACTTTGGAAATCGACTCTCAATTTTGAAAATTGGGAGTCCATTTCCAAAGTTGATTTTCGGAGAAGAAAGTCGACTTCAACTCTCCAATACCTAGGCGCGCAATTACGCTGAAATCTATTAAGTCAGCTGCTACATATCACGTTTAGCGACATGTTATTTGTTTAAGATATTGGACGCTTCATTTTTTCTATAGATTATTTAACGTATATATTTGTTTACTGCCATATTTAGAGCAAAAATATAAAAAAATTGAGAAGCACTCGGGTTATTTTTTACCGGAGCCACATCAGTTTAATCACACAATTACTACTTAGTACTTTAAGCATGCATTACTCTGCAAAATCGCCGCAGTGGAAATAGCGATTTATTATTTCACAGTGGTTTTAATCACGGTGATCAAAACATAAGAGAGACTAGCATTTAATTTATTTATTCTTAAGGGAAAGCCAGGAGTAATGGATCTCCTCTTGAAGGATGAGCTGCTTAAGAGATGATAGATTTCTTGACATTTCTCTCTATGTGGATCGTTAGCTGCTGTTCGAGAGCATAGACATGTTTTGTCCTAAAAAGCACATACACATAAATACATTACACAAGATAATCAGAAACCTGTCCAATGTGAACTCCTACATTTCGCTGGCGGGAGGCACCTGAGAGACTTATCTCCGCGATCGACTCTGCGACTTAAAGGAGGAGTTCGTCAGACCCTACGCTAAAGTTAAGGTTACGGCTGCTGAAACCGAATCACCTTCTTCCTCTGGCGCCAAAACTGTGCAACACCTTCATGACCTCATCAAGAAGCACTCGATAGTCGAGCGAACGAAGAAGCTGTAGATAGGGAGTGCCCTCTGTACCTATCTAGTTCCAGAGGACGTTGCCGACGACTTGCTGCGGCATTGGAGGGATAGGCGCCTTCAGTATCCGTGGCTGCTAACGACGGGTTGGAAATATTTGGGCGTAGGCTTGTTCGATGGGCAATCATCGATGATCGTCGCTGTCGTTAGTTGTCGATTATCGATGGTCGACGATAATCTTCGATGATTTTCAATTATCGTTGACCTGTGCGAGGCGTCGTCCGTGCGCCAGGCCGCGATTGACGGCAGATACGCGCCAATTTTCCGATTTACCGGTCAGTGCCCATCGACTCGACAAGCTTATGGTGCGTTCACTAGATCACAGCCCATTGACTGACCTTTGACAATCGATTATCAATTGACCTTTGGCAATCAATAGATCATCGACAATAGATGGGGTATCGAAAGTTGATTGACCATCGTTAATCGATCGATCATTGGTAGTATATCGACCATCGGCAATCGATCGGACAATGCCAATCAATTGACCATCAAAAATAGAATGGCAATCGTATTATGGTATTCGATGCTCACCATCGATATCTAAAGTCGACATACATGACAAATTTGATTCATCGAACCATGAAACAGGTCTATCTGTGCGTGGCGGGCATCAGCAAGCGTAATCTACGCACATCCATTGTTCCTGGACTTTTTCAAAAAGCTAAAAAAAACTGCAAGGCTCATCTCTGAGTTGGAAAACAAGATATTATTCATCAGAATGACGATGTACGGATGTACGTAGGTTTCGTGAACCGGTAGCCTTAGTAATTATTTAGTCTTGTACGCTGCGCGCCAAAGAACATTTTTTGTTTACAGTGAGTATTGTTAGTATAGTTTGGATTAAAAACTACTGCAATTTTTCAAATATGATACAAATATCCGTTTACACACAAATATTTATATTTATTAATTACTTTATGCTCATTAAGACGTTTAAAGCATAATTATGAACTTCATAACTTTTCATTTATGCTTAGATACGCTGTTTGTCAGTTTACGCCTTCGACCGTTTCGCCCCTTCAACGCCGCCGCCGAAGTATACCTTCGCGGCGCCGATCTCTAGTACCGATTTCTAAATGTGTCTTGTTGAACAGAAATGGAAAGAAGTATTACCTGTTGGTACCGAAAACTGGTATCTTTTGCAAACCCCTTCTAGGAAATACTCTGTGTGCCGGGTGAAGAGAGGAAAATCCTTGAAGAAATTAGGAGGAGGCAGAGTAGGTTTTGAGGGGTGAGGTAAGCTGAAGGACTTGAGAGAGGGTAGGATTTTGGTGTAGCGGGGACGGGTTTAGGCTGGGTCACAATCAACGTGTACGTGTGACGCGAGACGTAAACGGGACAACGGGAGACGGGGAACGCAAGTCAGCGGACACAATCGACGTTAACGAGGCCCGGAGTAACAATTGACTAACGCAGGCGCAGCTAAGAGGTCAGGTGTAAACAAGTGTGAAAGAAAATAAGTTGTCTTCGCCAAGAGCTATCTTCAGCAGTTGGGTGAATATGCCGACAGATGGCTCCCATTCCCGGATTCTCAGGACTATTCTTATTGGTTTTCCGTGTACGGGTCACGGGAAGAGATGAAAGTTGCCCATTTGTCGCGTACACGTACTCCCCGTACACGTTGATTGTGTCCGTTCGCTATACTTTCCCGTCAGCCATCTTTTCGCGTATTCCCGTTAACGGCTCGCGTTACACGTACACGTTGATTGTGTCCCAGCCTTTAGAAGGAATGTTGGCTTTATTGATGGGATGAGGGAAATTGGGAGTTATGCTGCGCTAAATAATGAAACCATGAAGCGGGGATACTTCCTAGGAGTCAGGGACCTCCGGAATTAGAATATCAGTGCAATACTTACACCTTTTTACATGCAAGCTTTCTTCAAGTGGTAGCTCACCTCTAATAATAATGATTATAGCGTGGTTTAGTTATTCTTTGAGGTTTTTTTTGTCAATTTTTCATATCACTATACACCGGGACACAATTTTTCATATCACTATACACAATCGCAACTATGAATAAAAAGTTGTGGCCGTCGCCGGACGGCCGATAGAAGTGGAATATTGAGTATAGATAGGACTGGTGGTGGGGAGTACACAGTAATCTGTGCAAATGAAGAGTTGGATTAATATTTTTTTTTGCTATAAGCGTTAGAATACCTTTACTTTTTCATCAGAAGAAGCTCCGATTGACTTCCGAATAGCTCCATTTTGTGTATTTTATTAACTGGTAAACTTGATAGCTGTCTCAGAGGCCATTGTCGCCACAATCGAAAGACACAGTCGAAATGTGCGACCCTGTGTTAAATTTCGATCACCAACTGATAGTAGTGATTTCGATAAGTATTCTGATATTTATTTCCTAAGTCGAATCGAAAATTTTGCATGCAGCTGTGGTAATTCAGTTGCTTTACATTTACGCAGTAGTGTCAAAATCACACAGCATCGAGACAACGATCACACACATCCTAGTGATTGAATTGCGATTTGATTTGAAGTGCTTGTTTATACGTAACCACGCAACGACTCAACTATCGGTTGAGTGCGTTGCTCTGTAGGGTCTCAACTTCTCAAAAGTCTATGTCGGATGTCAGGTGACGGTAGGCTTTCGCGGGATTAACCCAGGAGAAGTGTATTTATAAGAATGTTCTACATCGAAAAATTTTTGGAAGTGGAGTGTGAAGTGGCTTTTTTAAATAATAACAATCTTATGTAGTATTTTTATTGTTTATGGTGTAGTTACATAAAGGCTTACTATGACGTATTAGTGTTTTGTCCGATTATCGTTGATCTAACGAGCCCCGATGAAGATTATCGACGAATTCGAAACCTGGCAATAGGTGTATTGTGATTTGAGTATTTGAACCCACCCTCGGAAAAAGTTGAAACTACATTAATCAGAACAGTGTTCGAAAAACTGCTATGTATTATAATGATAATCTTATTCTAAATAGTTAATGATTTTTCTAGTAATCGCCCATAAGTTTTCGTTCTTGTTTTTATATTGTATTTTACTTCGGTGTGGTCATTTCCTTTGTGTTTCCCGCGTTCTTGTATTGACGAAAGAAATTTTGTGAGAATTCCAGTTGGACTAGTTTGGAGGAATTAATTTGGAATGTGTTTTTCTCGAATTATTCTGGCTTCACCATATTTGTGACAACACGAATCGTGCATTGTTCAAGCCGGTCTTTATGTCTTTATAGGAGGCATTTGCCATGCATTTCAGCGGAAATTCATAGATTAAATTCATGCAGTGAAGTTGACTGAACGTTGCTCAGCTGTTTACATCTGCACCGAGGTATTTAAGTTTTGCATTGTAACACATGCAATCTAGATCGCCATTTGTGTAAGGTGTGAGGACTGAAACAGGCAGAGGATAATTTTAAGAAAGAACTGGGAACCTTTATTGAAAACCCTTTAGTTCTTTCCTTGGTTATAGCCAGTGGTGCTCAAAAGAGTCGGGTTGTCGCAAAGGGCGAGGTAAAAATTAAGGACATAAATCCGACGTAATTTCATGACAAGGATGGGTGTTTATCTATGCGTCTAACCATTTATAATGTGCGACTTCAAATAGGAAGTATTGCAGACTTAGCTTACGTGTTGCTATAATAAACCATTTTGATTAAAATTATACATTAACTGAAAAATATTCATTATCTTACTTAAACACGCCTTTTTTTAATGCATGGAATCAAAAAAATCCCGCCTGTTCAGGCCGTATGGCACCCGTTTATGTACATTATAATTATTTAAGTATTTTACCGATAAAGGTAGATTTTATTTATTTAATGTGTTTATTCTCACAATCCCGAAAACAGCACATTACAAGGCCTTTTACATCGGGTGATTAACATTAACAAAAGACAAACAACAACACCCATGTCCTGAATGGTGAAAAACCATTCAGGCGGGCCTCGAGCCCCGCTTGCCCAACATCCTTCCCTCTATCGCATTCTTGAGCAACCCATCGTTCCTTATTACGTCCTCCAGTCACCTACTCTGCCGATCTCGAAGTTCATTCAACAGTTTCCTTTCCTCGCCTACCATCTCAAGCACTTCCTCGTAAGTATACCTTTCCCGCCTGAGCCCCGCCCGCCTGACAAACCACTTGACACTTGGCGGGACTCGAACTCGCGACCCTCGGATTGACAAGCGAGGAATTAACCCCGCCGCCACCGAGGCCGACAAACTTTGTTGAATGTCAGGGAATCTCCTCATGGTTTTCTATACTTTACGGGGCCTATCTCGCTCTAGCATATCCTTTTTCGCCTCAGCATACGATCTACCCTTCATCATCTCGTCCCTGAAACATATTTACTCTCTTCCCCTTTCCCGCTTGCCCAACATCCTTCCCTTTTCTTTTATTCTTGGGCAACCCATCACCCTTTATTACTTCCTCCAGGCACCTAATCTGCTGATCCCAAATTTCATTCAGAAGTTTCCTTTCCTCGCCCACCATCTCAAGCACTTCCTCGTTAGTCTTCCTTTTGGTAAACCTAACCTTCTCAATCTCTCTCCACGCCCACATCTCGAACGCCTGCAGCCTATTCTCGTCCTCCTTTCTGAGGATCCACGTTTCTGCCCCATACAACGCTACGCTCCACATCAAGTTCTTCACCAGCCTCTTCTTCACATATTTACTAAAGGTCCCCGTCATTAGCTCCCTTCCATTGCTAAACGCCTCCTCAGCTAGCGCTATTCTCTTCCGTATGTCTTTGCTACCATTTCCGCTTCCCTCTAGCGTGCTTCAGTAATGCTCTACTGGCTCGAGTTTGTGTCCGCCAACTTTAATAAACAGCCTCGCTTTCATGTACAGATGAAATGTGTACATTTGTTACCCTATAAAAGGAGGAATAATTACGCAGAGTGAGTAATAAAAATAATTATTGGGGTTGGGAGGACAAGGTATGTCAGGAAGTTTTAGAGAAGGCCAATACAAATATTGTAGATGGGGGGACGAGTCATTGAGCCTTTGGGAGATATGCACCCTTGGTTGTTAATTTATCCACTAATTGGGTACCATAAAACCATAAACATGGCTATTACATGAGAATGATAGCCCTATAATTTAAATGCGACCTTTGACCCCTTACATCATCCTCGCCCCCAGACCTTTGGGATTCGACTTTTTGGTGGGCCTCGAATCGTGAATAAAAAGATGAAATTTTAATTGGCTCATGTAGAATTATCAAAATGTTGAGATCTTTTGCCTCAGTTATGTATACGCACCCATCACGTCATTTCCTTTCTGTATAGGCAAAGTTAGAGAATTTAATTGTTGCCGTCAGCCCTAGATGACTAGCTCCTTTTCATTAATATCCTCCATTATGCCCAACCCTTACCATTTTCGCTTATCATACTCTCGTGCATCACTCACACGCTTTCCTATTCTCAAAATTCCATGATGTTCCTTCTCTGGAGCCCCTATTATGACAAATATATACTAGCTATGGAGAAAGTACAATTTTAATTCCTGAGAATCCATGTCAATAAATTTCATATTACCAGATCTAATGGTGATCGCAATGATATAATGGTATGCATAAATTTAGCCTACATCCAACTGCGGAGAAAGCAGTTTGCCATAATTTGTTTATATTTCATTTTAAATAATCATATTTTATGTGCGATTCTCCTATCAAATGTATCTCTCAGAGGTCCTATACGAGCTTTATCCCGATGCAATTCATTGTTTTCAATTCCATTTTTTCGAAATACCTATTCTTTTTTCTTGCCAATTTATCGTGGAATGAGAGACAGCAACACACACATTGCGATTTGGACTTTTTTTTACCTAATTGAAAAGCATTTTTTTATATTGTCGGCTCCGGTGGCGGAGGGGGAAAGTCCTCGCCAGCGAACCCTAGGGTCGCGGGTTCGAGTCCCGCCTGGGTAGAATATTATCTGCCCAGGACATGGGTGTTTGTCTCTCGTCCGTTGTTACTGTTATTTACCCGACGTAAATTGGCCCATTGTGCTGTATTCGGGGTAGTGAAGATAAATAGATAAATAAATAAATAAATGAATAGTTTTCAAAGAGTTTAAAAGTTTCTATTTCATTGTATTTTGTAAACGTTAGTCCTATTGATTCACAATTGATTACTTTCTTGTAACGGTTTAAATCTTATCAGTGTATCACGTTATTGTAATAGTTTATATCTTGTTAATGTATTTTTGAAATGGGTTTTTCTGCCCGTTAGTCAACATTGTCATTATTCTTTTAAGTGTATCTTAACTCATTTACCCATGTCTTTCACAGTATTTCTCTTCCTCTCACGCTATTCACTCTACCATATCATGTATCCGTTGCACAGTTGTCATATCTTAAATTTTTTAAGGTGTTCTGTATGTTTTTATTCATGTGAAATACAGATAGCTACTTCAGCCTCCGATGCCAAATTAGGATTGGCTAGTATGTGCATGTAGAATGCGTCCCAAGTTTTACCGCTTTGCCAACCCTTTCCTATTGGCGGACGTGTATTCCCCCTGGCAATATTGTTAGCTAATTGGATCCGATTGATGGAAGACTGTATTTCCTCGAATCGTGCGGTTTCGCAATGTAATTATGTTTAGAGTGTAGACGGGATGGGAATATGGTTGCCATGGGGATAAATTCAGGGCATCAAAACGTCGTAATTTCAGAACAATTGACTGGAGTATGATTATGTATTTTAAGAATTTTTTAAATGTATTAATAATTTAAATTGAAATAGACTTGAAAACGTTATTATTCTGCATTTTGAAATTATCTCAGTGAAATAATATTCTGAATATTATTCCTTGGGCATGCGATGTGGTTGCACTCGGACTCTGATCATTTTAGTGGAACGCGGCCTGTTAGCAATGGTCGTTTGGTATGCCCGTTTACAGTTTATGGAACTACTGTTCATCTCAATCTACGAAATACCGTGCAAACCCCCAATAGAGCGTGTGGCATGGGGTGATTCCGCACCAGGCGTGCAGAACTCATCCCAGTTCAAATCAGAACAGCACACTTTCCACCGGTTGCTGGGCGCAGGTCAAAAGCAGTCAGGATAACAATACGCGGTCAGACCAGAAACTAGGAGAGTGCTACGGAGACGAAAATGCTACCATGCAGTACACTATTTAAGATGAAAATACCGGTTAGTATTATTAATGCGACTGATGAATAGTAATACGGCGTACTAAATCATGAAGGAGCTATATATTGCAGGAAAATTTCATGATGGGTTAATTGTTAATAATGCTGTTAAGGTATTTAGCACGAGTGCAAAACCTACTGTACCTATTGAGGGTCAAATTTTCGTAGAACTGATCTATCGCAACTGTTATGGTCCCTTATTGTGCGTGGAAAGAGTGACATTCTAAATCTATCGGTTCTGCAGTCTATTTCATTTTCGTATGCCTGTGATCGTTTCTACGATAGTAGTTTGGCTCTAGCAAAATATGTTCAATATGCTGAAAAAAGTCTACGTCAAATTTTTTCAAGGAACTACGGAGCTAGCCGCGCAGTAAATTTAACGGAGTCACCCGCTAGTGTTCACACAACTCTGTGAAATTAACAGTAAAAAAATCATTCTCCTGGACTGGGAATCGTACCCAGAGGGGCTTGGTGGGTGCAATAAGTGTACGTTTAAATAGCTTTTCAAGTAAGCCGAAAAAAATCTTGACCTCACGTCACTTAGGCACATCAATTTATGCGTTGAAAATAGCCATACACGCTGTAATAGCCCTATAAATGATGCGGGATTTATGTTTTTAAAAATTAATCTCAATTAATACATTTAAGGCTTGGATTTACGGCATGGAGTGCAAAATTTAATCGAAAGTTATTTATAAATACGTTTTTTTTAAACCCTGTATTATACTGTGATAATTTATAATAACCATTTTAATTATATGAAATGTATGTTTTCGCATTTAAGAGAAAATCTGTTCGTATTTCATCGATTTATTTCAATGTATATGTTAAGTGTCGTAAGGCTACGTGTTAAAATTAAATTAAAATGTCCAGATACCATATCGGTAACGTATTATTTTTTCGCTTTTATCCGTAAATTTCACTAATAACTACGCGTATGAATGTTTTAGTGCAAAAATGTACATACATCGCTTTAACCGCCTTAACCTACAGTTCATTAGCATCCAATCATGGTGTCTCTCTCTCTCTCTACCTTTGACCCTGACCCCCAATTCCAAACCGAAACTATCTCGCGGGCATCGTTGAAAGCGACCGCACTGAAGGTAGCGGCCCCCAGACGGTGCCTCCCCGTCGCGGCCACGTACGGAAACAGCTGGGCGCGAAACCATACGTTTTACGAACGCAGCGCCGCCCCCGATTGCGCGGGATGTCTCCGCAGTACGAGTCCGTCCTCGCGCTGGGGTAGGACGAATTAAACGTCGTCTGTCACGCAGGAGGAGGAACCCCCTTCTCCCCCTTTCTAAATCCCCACCAATACCGTGCGACAAACACAACTGGGGGATACAGGAAAGACCACCGGCTTCGTGTTACAATAATAACCGGCCTCTCGACGAGGGCCTATTGAAAGCTTAGTGTCAAGTGTGGTTTCAAGACGTTGAATGCGGGAATCCTACCGCATTGCCGTGTTTTAATCGTGTGTGTGTCGCCGAGTTGTTTTCGTGTGCACACTGTCAACCTCTGGGTGATGTGCAGGCGCCCAACCTGGCATGTAGTCGCTAAAAGATCGACTCTGGTCATGTCCTTCCACCATCAGTCTCGTCTGTCGTCGAGGGAGACGAAGCTAGCGTGTCCTGCTCGATGTCGATAGCAGACAGGGAAGGCTGAACCTCGCCTGGAACGTCCCAGATTACGACGACAAGAAACTGTGGGGTGATTGGCGTGAGGGGAAAAGAAAACCTGAGCATCGACTGGGACGATAGTGTCCCCCTCTCGCGGTAGCGGCGAGAGTTAACTCCTGTGTGTGCTGTGTGGGGGATTACCTCCTCTCTTTCTATCTCCCCACCTTTCGCTACGCCAGTGCACCCTGTTTTGGGATGAGGACTTCCCGTGATGTTGACGAACCAGTCGCCTGGGGCGAGATCGGAAGATTTGGCCCCGATCGTTTTCTTTAGAGTGTGGCGATTTAAATTTGTTTTTCTTCCGGGGACGGGGGAGAAGGTGTCAATAATGCCCTCGCCATCGAAGTGAAGCCATGTCGTGATAACTTCCGTCCCTTCCCTGTACGCATTATAAATTTGCTGCATCGTCCACACACAATACGCCAGAAAATAATCCTTTGGTTCTTCTTTTTTGACACCCTTCGTGTCTCCTTAGTTCCTCTCTGTCACAGATTTAGAGGTGTTTCGTCCCATTCTTTTACACACGGGACTGTTCCTCCGTTTAAACCCTCATGAAGTGTTTTATTGTGGGCTTTGAGAAAAAATTACTAAGGGTTTTTGGTCCAGGAGGAGGTCTGGTAAGCCGGTGAAGTGGTGGTGAACGAAAAAAGATCTCAGTTAGTTCGTGGTGAGAAAGGGGGCAGGGAAATCCTCGAAAGGGGGCGGAGGGGGCTTTCTCTTGCGGTGCGTCTCTCGAGCCATGTGCCTGCCGGCTGATCTTTCCTGCCGTGCTATCCGTCGTGTGTCGTGTTTGCGCCAATGCGGCGTAGACAAGGGCCACTTGGGGGCGCCACATAACGTATAGCCCTTCTATATTTAAAAACTAGAACAATAAAAGCATCTTGCCTATCCTATTATGTGGACTGTCTCAATTGGAATAAATACAATCGCGAGTCACTTTTTACCTTAAATACTTACTTAAATCAGATGCACTTGCCGAACGAGTGTGGCATTTAAACGATTTTAAAAAACAAGGCGACGGTTTCACTGCCGTCATCCAGCCAATCTTGCCTTCCTATTATATCTAACCAAACTTACTCGATTATATATCTCTGTCCCTTTGCTGTCTTCAGGTTTTCATTATTGTGTTCTGAGTGGCTTGTTTGCTCTTGGGTGACACTTTGACTCTCCGCTGGTTCACAAATATACCTAAATCTGCGTAATAACCAAACGTAATTAGTTAACCATGTCTCTACACACTTCAGGGTGTTAATTAGTACGTTATAACCGTATCGGTGAGCAATTTTGCGATCAGGGTAGATTATCAAACGTGTGTGGGTGCGTAAAAAATTCAAGTCTACGTTTTAACCTTACCTCCTCATGAGTTATATCCACGTTTGTGCTTCCTTAAGGGTATAATTGATTTGCCCTTTAAGTTTTGAAGGGCTCATTTTTTCTCCACTCTTGTCGAGAATTCGCAAACGTGACGTGGGTCACTCGAAGCTATCCCGTGAAATTTACATATGAATATATATCCTTTCGGGATTTGCTAATAAAAAAATCCACCCTCCTATCATACACATTTTCCATATTCTCTTTTCATATAGATCCAGCCCCGTCTTCTATCTTTCCTTGTCTCTCAATCCGACTGCCCCGTCTTTTTGTGTCTGCGATAGGGTTTGGGTTAAAAGGGGTTGTAGTGTGGTGTGTAGTCTATAGAGTGAGGAGGAGTGACATAAACGGAGTGAGACAGAGGGCAGGGAGAGTGGTGGCGGAGGAGGAGGAAGCCAGTATTGTGGAGGTATTGATTGACCCTCTCTCTCTTCCCCCGTGTCTGCGTTTTAGTGTGGGGAAGGAAGAAGAGGGGAGGGGAAAGAGGAGCGCTTTAAGGGGAACTTCACCCTCCGCCTCTTCTCTCTTTCTCACTCGTTCCCTCTCTCATTCGCACACATTATTCCCAGCGTTTTTTTTTCTTCAATTTTTTTAAAGCTTGAAGGTTGAGGTTCGGAAGAGGGGAAAGGAAAGATTTGTGTCGCGTCCCCTATAAACCATTGTGACAACCCGTTTATTTTAGTTCTTCTTTTATTTTCATCTATCAATTTGACAGCGTCTATATCGTGCTGTAATCTCTAGAGAGAGAGAGAGGAAAAAGGAAAATTCAACTTTTTTTTTGCAATTATCCTTCACTTTTCCTTCTTTCCCATTATTTACTTTTGAGGTAGAATTTGGGGTGGGTCAAAGGCTAGGTCTTGTTTATCAACCCTACTGAAGTGAAGCTAAGAGAGGGGTTGTAATCGGCGGAGAGTGAGAGAAAAAGGAAGATTTCACTTCATCTCGTGTCTCTCTCCCTCGGCGGTATTCATAATTTTGATTGACCAAGATTACGGCTGGTCTAAGGAAGTTAATCCGGCGCTTCCATCCAATTAGGAGCTCACACTCGGCGCTGATTCGCATCATCTAGCCGCGACAAATTTATCCGGGAGATAATCTGAAAAACATTGGTATGCCGGATTAATGCTTTAGCTATTATCCCATGACAAAGCTGTGTACTAACTCGTAGCTCCATGCGAATCCTTTCGAAGACCAGGACTGAATATGACCTCGTTGATCCGGGTTTAACTTGAGTTAGCGAATACGACTGCTGGTGTTTATTCTTCATATCTTGACGAGGAAACGAGGTGGGAAAGGGTAAGGTCGGTCTTGTGTGTCTACTCCATTACCTTCCCCAGTAACGAAGTAGTGAGAAACGGTGTAATCGAAGGATACAGAGTAGTTCTGGTTCTAGTGCGTGTGCCATTAATCCTCTTGAGCAGCCGCTTCCAATCCCTCTCCTGACCCTGCCACTAAACGCAGCCTTCCCCTCCTCACACGTACCTCTTCCCCTATTCCCTCCCCTCTGCTTCCCTTGCGTTACCCCTCCTCTTGTTGTCCCGGACGACCGTGGGTGCAATAGTACGCGACGCGGCGGCGCTATCAGAGCGCAGGGGGCGCTCTCTCAGTTCGCCACGGGGCGTATAAGATAGGGTGGCTTTCTCGGTCCCTTAAAGGAGGGGGCCGCATTGGAAAACAAGGGGGTATCGCAAAACCCCCACGAATTCTCCCGTCCCGTGGAAGGGATACGTATCTCTGTCCCGTCCTCTGTAATATCCCCTCTCTTAAGTGCGCAAGTACTTGCCCGCTCCCGTGCGTGGTAGCATAATCTCGTGCATTATATTGTACTATACCCTCTAGCGTACACATGTAATAAGTATGCTGATACAGAAGATCTGTGGGCCTATCTAACCTCCTCTTGCCTGTGCGTATGTGCTCTTTTCTGCTAACGTATGTAATGAATACTTGCATATATATATGCTTACACTAATACACAATCGCCAGCTCACTCGCGCATAATACGTAATACGTACCTCAGCGGATTAATACTTACGGTGCGTGCATTATTCGTAACGCACCCCTTCAAACTCCACAGTTCCGCCGTATTCCCCGTCTTTCAGTGCCCGTGTGTACCCATCCTTCCCCTTGCTTTTTCCCCTCCCTTAGTGTCAAGTCAGGGTGGCCCCGCCCCCTCGGGGTTATAAGGGATACGCCCCCCTTTTGGCTCATCCACAGCCGATAGCCGGAGAAGGTTGGAAATCATTGCCGAAGGCGGGGTCCTTCCCTGGCGGTCTCCTCTTTCCTCACTTCTCCCACTAGTGATCCGGGCGGGGGGAAGAGTGACCGCCCGGCGCCGAGTTGAACACCGCTTGGGAATTCTCCCTTGTGCCCCTTGCACATGTACCCTTAAATAGTTGAAAAGGAGGACAAAAACGAGCAAGGATTCGTTGGGAAAAAAGTAGGCAACCCTTTTCTTGCTTGGAGGTTGTGATTTTCTTGTCTCGTTATATCCACCCTGTGCCCACCTAACCACAATTCCAGTTGAAAAAGAGGAGAAACAAAATAGGATCGCGGACCGCACCGTGCGGCGCGGATCACGCGCGTGTTCGGTAGCGCCGTGGACTTGTGGGTGTGTGATTTTTTTGAGTGTGTTTGCGAGAAACCAGTGTGCTTTATTCTCCCAGTTTCATCCTCGCAGTGTTTTTTTATCAATTGAAGACGTTTCATTGGACTCTTTTTCCTGTTCATTCCCTCAGGGGGGAAATGAGCAAGAAACGCGACAAAAATGTAGCGTGTGGTGAGTCACCCTTTGGTGGTCGGATTAGACTGTGAAAAGTGACTGTAGAGGCATATATACATATACGTAATAATCAGTGTCTTAGGAAGAAAAATAAAAGAAGAAATTCGAGCATAAACATGTATGAACACATGAATCCCGAGACAAGGAGAGGACGTTTTGTTTTATTTTGATTATTTTTTTGTCCGCGCGAAAAAAAGGTGTCTCACTTTTCGGACTTAATAGTCTGCTTGAGAAATTTCCATACGCCTGTCCGGCGTTTCCGTGTTTGTTGTCCCCCCTACTCACTTCTGATCTAAGAAAAGAAAGGGCAGAGACCTATAAAGACGTTAGTGATGGCTAGGAAGAACACGGCGCCGAAGACCGTACGTCTGAGGGAGTGCGGTTGATGATCAGTGCCGGGGAATGAAAGAACCTCTACTGCTTGTAGAATAAGGAGAAATAAAATTATATCAAGCAGGGAGAAAACCCCCAGTATCCTTCTCTATGCTTCGTTCTTCTCTTCAAGAGAAGAGCGTAAGATGAAGACATAGCGAGGAGGACCAAGGAATATCACCTTGTTTCTGAAGGAAGACCTCAAAAGAGACAACATGAGCAACCGTTTCGCCTCGGGCGGAATGATCTTATTACAATAATAAACCAAGTGGAAATAGGAAATTAGTGTTGATAACGATAATAGTAATTATTGAGTCGTCCGGCGACCTTTACCGTGTTGCTCGGAAAATGTCGACGACGCATTACAGCTCGCTGCCCAGTTGAAGCTTTCATGAGGGTAGTGGAGAGCTAAAAAAAAGAAAGATCGCCAGGATTTCAAGAGAAGAAATCCGGTAGGTTTAATAAAATTATTTATTGAAGGGAAGCAGGGCCATTCTTTTGGACGGCCGCTATCCCACGCGAAGAAAAAAAGAGTTGTGTAGCCTTATTAAAATTAATTTCCCGCCGCCCGTCAGACAGCGATGGACGACTACGCCTTCGAGCTCGAAGTCTTCGACGTCAGCGAGTCCGAAGATGGGATATCTTCACGGGGCGGTGGCAGCGGCCCCCAAGTACCGCCTCTGCTCATGGATTCCTTAAGCCCCCGATCCGCTCTGGGACTGCCCCCATTGGCCCAGATGGAGGACGACTACGTGGGCCCTTCGCACACCCCCACGCCCGCCCCTACGCCAGCCCCCTCGCACCCCGCCTCCACGGCCTCCAACAACAACAACAACAACCTGAGTGCCGCCGGCAACAACAATAACAACAACAACAGCGGGGGCAGCCAGGGGAACAATAACAGCGCGTCCGCCGTTCAACCTCCGCTGAGGCCGCAGCAACAGAGGAGGCCCAACACTTTTCGGGAGAGCCTGTTGACCGTCCTGGGCAAGTTGGTGTGGCGCGGCCGCGGGGGCGGAGGTCGCGGCGGAGGCGTGGACGGCGACGAGGGCGTCGGGGGTTGCGGTTGCGGGGGCGGCGGAGGAGGCGGGAGGTCCGGGGGCAGAGGGAGGAGGGGCTGGAGACGGAGGGGCGACAGGCTGTTGAGGCTACGGAGGCAGGAGGGCGGGGACGAGAGCGAGGAGGACGACGACGAAGACGGCGTCGAGGAGGCGGCGGCTGGGGGAGGAGGCGGCGGCGGGTCGCTGTCCGGGGTGTCGCGTTGCCGTTCGGAAGGAGAGGGGTCGCAGTCGCAAGGGGATTGCCTCAGGGGACTGTTCAGCCTTGGTGAGTCCATGTGTCTGCACGCTCTGCCGACCGTGGCCGTGGGGAAAATCCACTGGCGACCTGTCGTGGGGGCATGGCATGCGTAGCGGCATGTCTGCAATTTTTTAAATAATGCGGAAAGGAGATAAGCATGTAAATGGGAATGTGTGAAGAACTTCCTGCATGTGACTCTATCCATGATGGCTTTCTTCATCATTAAAATTACTGATCATTATAACAGACTTCCACAACCCATGCCATTAAACTAACGCGCAAAAAAATTCGTCATTACCTTTATTGTCACCAGCCTTTTAATAGGAACTCGATCGGAAACTGACCTTTCAATTCGCGGTGAAAATTTCACCCACCCGCGAGACACCTTGGGATAGAATGGTCCACATAATTCCAGGATCATGAGATGTTTCCAAAGTGTCGCTTCAAATACCATATCATTTTATGCTTTTTTAGACGCTGTGGACCTCAACATGTGTGATCCCAGGCAATCCTCGGAAAATTTTACACCAATTCCTATGATGTAGCAGCAGGACGAGCGGAAGTGCAAAGCTCCAGGATACTCTAACTTCAGGCGTTTGTTTGCGTCATTCATCATCGGTCGTTCAATCCTAAGATTGGTTGACTGCAGCCCTCCACCCTTCCCTATCTAATGCTAGTTCCCTTACCTCCTGGTATCTCTTTCCTATGCACTTTCTTCATTATTTGGTCCGTGAACTTATTCGTGGGTCTCCCCTGGTGACTTTTCCCTCTATTGTGCCTTCAATTATGTTCATCACTGACCCATCGTGTCTCAGGGTGTGGCCAATCCATCTGGCTCTTCTTTTCTCTATCGTGTTCCAGATTGTCCTTTCCTCTTCTACTCTTCTGTACACTTCATCATTTATTATTTTGTCCGTCCATTTGATTTTCAGCATCCACCACCTGCACCAGGTTTCGAAGGCTTATAGTCTATTCTGGTCAGCTTTTCCAATGGCCCATGCTTCCAATCCATGGAGTGCTAACTGGTGTATAGTCACCAGTGGTGTGCATATCGACGTTTTATGTAAGTTGCAATGTGTGCCTTAATCAATCATACAGGTCCCATAGTGAAGACCTGGGATCTGTGTGCAATTTAAAACAGTAATCAGTGTGTTTCATTTTAAATTAATTTTCTACCTTGAGGAACGAACTAACATGCTGGCTGGCTACCTCTGGGGTGTGTGGCATGGGCTGATTCCACATCAGGCACGCAGTAATCTTAGTTCAAATTTGAATCATTCGTCGTTCATATTTGAATCGTTCTTCGTTCAAATATGAATCGTTCCTCGTTCAGATAATCATCGTTCGTCGTTCAAATTAGCATCGTTTGTCGCTCAAATTAGAATCGTTCTTCGTTAAAATTATGTTCGTTCGTCTCTCAAATTAGAATCGTTCACCGCTCAAATTATAAATTTGGTCATTCAAATTAGAATATCGCACGCTCTCCCGCCCGCTAAGTAAGGCCAGAAAGCAGTATGGAGAAAATTTCCGGGCTTAACGAGAAACCATTTAAACGACCAGTTGGCAAACATGGTAACTTGAAGTACACAGGTTTACATACTACTACTGATTCTTATTACTAATACTTATTAACGTGGATACTACGAGATATTGATTCGTGGAGAAAATAAAATCATCCTAGAAATTTAAAGCCAGGCGAGTCGATAGTTATTATCATAAGTGGATTACCGGATGAGGTAATATTTGGCCTAATGGTAGTTTGCTACGCACTAATTCTGAGCTAAGCGGATTGATTCCTTTCTTATATACGCTCCACGGACTGTGGTGCCTTCAGGGTGAACACAAATGAAGTGGATTTTAAAATTCTAATTCCAAGAACGACATAATGCCCTCATAGCCACCCCACGGGTGTGTGGCAGGGGGTGGGTTATCGGTTCTTTTATTTCCACAAACATTTCTTTAATCCTCAACCAGCTCGAATAAAATTTTCTTCTCGGTGTTGGTTAATTCACCGATTTATGTTTTGTCTTCGCCGTTCATGTTGACAGCTTTGCTTGATTGGATGCGGTGAGAAATGAGCAACGGAAACATCGAGAACCGTTCATGGGTATTTTCCCTCGGGATTTTTGCTTACCCTCTTATAGCAAAAGCAAAAGAACCTGGCGCACTTGTGCGCGGCGGAGGGGAAAGGTAAAGTGGAGGGAGAGAAGTGAACGGATGTTGGGGAAGGTAGAGATGGGAACGGCTGAGAACGAGCCAGGGGAGCCAAACTACTTTGCCAGGCACACACACACAAGGCTAATAGGCAAGTGATTTTGCTTCATCAATGCCATGCTTTACCCGTGCACTTCCTTGTCACGTGCAAGGACTGGTAATGCGAATAAAATGCAGCAAACCGGGTGCCAGGTTGTTTGGACTCCCGGAATTCACCGAGGCGCAAAGGTTGGAAGCAACTAGAAAAGGTTCGCTCACTGACGCTCCACCATTTAAAACCTTCCTCCCCCGCCCGGCAGGGTTTTAAAAGCTCTGAGGTTCATGTCCCAAAATCCACGTCGCAGCGCCAGTTTCTTTTGCGACAGCTAAACACTGCAAATTCTAGAAATTTTCAGTTCGTAAGAAACTCGCTGAAATTCACTAAACTGTCTTAAATTCTGCAAGTTCTCGTAATTACACTTTGCCGACTTTTTCTGTAACTTAGCCAGAAAGATGTTTCCCCTAACTGCTGCGCGCGTTATGCGGATTGTCGGCATGGAATACCTTTATGAACATGGGAAATTTTCAGCAAATAACCACCATTATGCATTAAAAATAAATCCTTCCGCAGATGCGAATGGAACTTAAGAGTAAATAAATGTTGGTGACCATTTCAGGCTTCAATACCATGCTTTACCCGTGCACTTCCTTGTCATGTGCAAGGAGTGGTAGTGCGAATAAAATGCAGCAAACCGGGTGCCAGGTTGTTTTGACTCGTGGAATTCACCGAGGCGCAAAGATTGGAAGCAACTAGAAAAGGTTCGCTCACTGACGCTACACCATTTAAAACCTTCCTCCCGCCCCCAGAAGGGTTTTAAAAGTTCTGAGGTTCTTGTCCCAAAATTGTCCACGGCGCAGCGCCAGGGTCTTTTGCGACTGCTATACCCAGGCGTCCCCTGACTAGGAGTTACTTGGTAAGGATTATGAATCGCTCAGCGTAGGGGATCCCTAGATGTTACCTGGCTAGGGGATACTCAGGTAACCCCTAGGAATACGACTATGAATACGGGCTTTAGTCTAAATTTTAACCAGTGGCCTGAAAGTGATTCCCATCCCGATTGTAGATGAAGGCTCGTGACTGTAACAAAGTTGTCAGAACGGCCTCAAAGTGTCTTATGATATCACAAGGCATCAGCACACACGCATTATCCTCGTTGTATATTATGCTATTCATATCCTGAATCCAATATTGTTGCAAACACTTACTAAGCATGCTTTAGATCAGGGGTTCCCGGTATTTTTTCTACTCTCGGCCCTTAAGTTGTAGTTGACCGGCTGTCACTGACTATCCCAGATATTTGCACTATGAACCACTGCATATTACCTTGTAAGCCGCCTCCAGGGTGTTTGGCTCGGGGTGAATTATCGCCGACATGCCCTTAGTTTCAAAACTAATTTTCACCAACATGCACGACACTATATGTATGCTACCAATGGTACAGAAACTATTGAATTGATCCATAATGCAACTACGTAAACGGGACATATGAGTCATGCTGGGAACATAAAAATCACTTTGTTAGCATTCGGCGAAAGATTTGGAAGCATTTGGGAGCTCATCAATTAATCAGCTACGCTACCTGTCAACTAACCTACTTCAAGGACTTAATGCAGCCATTTCGGTCTCTTTAAGGAACAATGTTATATGTTTTACTATGTGGTCGCTAACGAAACTCCCCAACAAGACCGGAATTATAGTAACAACAACATAAAGCGTTAATGTCTCTCTCCCTCACGGACCCGTCAAACTCTTCTACATCTACACACTATCCTGCGAGCCACCGCATAGGTGCATGGCAGGGAGGGTTAGGACACCAGCCGTGTAAAGGTATAAAGGATAAGGTTTTGGGAGGTGAAATGGTGAAGTGTATTATGGGAGTGTATTTAGTGGAGCTCAGTTTTTATTGTGGTCCCTTATTTTGCGTGGAAAGAACGTGCTTTTGTACCTATCCATTCGGCTATCTCTCTCTCTTATTTTTTCGCTTCTGTTAGACCTAGAGATGCAGTGAGGAGTCATGATAATATTCTCTCTGTCGCTCTGAAAAACATCAGCTCTGAATATCTCAAGCAAACTAAGCCTAGCGTCTAGCCTCCGAGTCTCTAGAGGTTTCCACCTTAATCCCACTAAAATCTATGAGGCACTATATGTTAGCTCGTGGCAGTTTGGAACGAAGCGTGCAGCTTTTTTTGGATTTGATTAATTTTTTTAAATTAATTTATGACGAGGGTCCCAAATGCTCGCAGCGTCGTAGAGGTGTGGATCTCTTCCGCTATCTCAAACAAAGTCCGGCCCCTTGGATTGAGAACCCCTACTTTAGGTACAGGGGAAAAATCTTTCGGTGATCTCCGATCCAGCTGATAACGGTGAAAACTGAACGAATTGCATTATTTCTGGCTTTCGAGGCTTAAATATATGAATGTTCTATCCGTGGCCGAACGTGTTGACCTCTCGGCTGCCGTACCACCGGTAATTAATTGACGGTTGTATGTTTAATGTCGCCCGATGCTTTAAGAGTAGAGGTTCCGGAAGGACTATGAGGCTGTTTTTCTGCTGCGGACCTGGTCGAGGCCGTATCCGGTAATGGATGCGGTTCTGCATGAATTTTTGACAAGGATAATGATTTAATGGAATCCTTTGCGCGGAGGGAAGGAGAACTCGCCCATAACCGGCCGCTGCCTTAAATCCCCATTCACCCTCTGACCAGAGGCAGGGGGAGGATCGGGTATACCGGTGCAGATTGAGGTCCCAGAGCCGCTCCTTGTGGAAGATACCTACTGGCCTTCCTTATGACCCTGACCTCCTTGATGCGCTCGCATCGTAACATGTTGAGTCCCTAGATGACAATAGGCTTGTTTACAGTTTACACGACACTTCGAGCCGAACGAGTAACTGCGTGAATGCGTGAACGCGTTAATGGACGCGAAAATGCTTCGAGAGACCACACCCGCTTATACGAATACATGGACACAAAATGTAGAGAAACATGTAGAGAAAATTGAAACAAAACATGTAGAGAAAATTGAAACTGTTCTAATTAGGGTCGGGCATTCGCACAATTAGCGCTCGAGTTTCAGCGGCACCTGGTGGTAGACGACGGAAAGGATGCTTTCTGCTTGTAGACTTCATGATCGTAGTTTTCTACTGTTTGTTTACTCCTGGAATACGGTCTATTTGCGTTTTTTTAAATTAATAATAAGTAAACAAACACGGTCTCTCAAGCCATATGGCTTGTCAGAAGGATCCAACACATATACATACAATGGGGCAAATAAAAAAAATGGTGTATACAAAAAACACAAAAAAAAACAAAAAAAAACAAGTTACAACAATTTATAATTTTGCAACTTGAGAACATTAAACATAGCCAGATTTAGGCATTCCTCATTTTTGAATACACAGGTATTCATGCCAAATATATAGAACATAACCAATCAAAAATGTTTAATTTCATCAAGTAACCATGCATGTACCTTTTTCTTTACTACTGCCGTATCTTTAAGATCGTCAAGGTGTTTTGGCATGAAATTAAAAGTGTGTGGTACATAGTATTTTGCTAGCCTTTTACCGTATGAATTGCAATATCTGTACGTTTCCAATACAGGGGAATTTCTTTTTGACATGCGATGTGTGTTTTTACATGGAATTTTATACTCTTTTTTTGTAATAATTTTCCAATATAATTACCCATTTTATTAATTGGTCTGCGGTTAACACTTTATATTTTCTACACAAATAATTTAATTCTGAATTAGCCCAATATTTACCTCTATCTTCATCAACCAATTTTAATATTCTCTTCTGGTTCCTGATTATTGAGTTCAGCAAGGTATTAGAAGCCATTCCCCAGGTTTGCTCAGACATTTGTATTTTTTATTCATATCTCTGTACCCTATAGACCTCGCTCTGCGGTTTGGCCGTTGCAATGCCTGAACTATGTGCACGCAGCGTTTATTGACCTCCTACCATCGTTGGACGCTTCCCGTGGTAGACTAATGCTCCGCGCTTGGACAACCCTCTCACGCATTCTGTCAGCTGTCGTAAAATAAAGATTCAAACACATTAGTTGCATGAGTTTTCCTTGTGTTTCGTGTTCCTTTCTACTTTTTCGGAGCTATAAGCTTCATCTGCGCGGTCAGGAAGAGCGGGGAGGGCTAGTTCTGCAGAACGGTGAAATTCATACGAAGTAAGTTGTTTGTGCAGTAAATATTTGAAAATCTGTTTAGTGAATACCTCCGCTCCGTGCTCAAAACTTGGATAGCCCATCTGTTTATGCGTCCAAGTTTCATGAAGAACTTAGGTAGGAAATGGAGAAATATGAGTACATTACCGTCGTGACCATGAATCTTCCATGTCCAATTTTTATACTTATTTCCATTTCTTCTTGTTCTTCCTTTACCTATCGCCCCGAATATAGATTTTTGATGTTTTTGCGATCCATCATTTTACTAGCCATAATAATAAGGTGCAATCATACATTTTAATAGTATATTCACTGGCCTTCTTATCGATCCTCTGTAAAAAGTGTTCTATCGCTTTTCGAAATGTCATTAGAATTTTCTTTAGTATTGTCTTTTGACGATGCGTCGAAATTCTCAATAATTTAGTAAATATACTTGCTTACAGATATTACTTGATTCATTTGTTTCACACTATTCACAACCGAACTTTTTTCTATGGTTTTGTAATAAAGAGTTTTTTTGTGGCACAAATTCATTTTTACTGTCGGGTCTTAGGGTCGTAGATGGCGACATTTGATGAGAAAATGAGGTTTGCAAAATATTTCTGAAATGGGATTATATTTAGGGGTCGCGCACGAGGCTTTTCGTTTAACATGTGGGCTCCCATAAGCGCGCGCTTCCGCTTTGAAAAGCCCGCACTCCTCGGCCTCCGCGCAGCCCCCCACCTATCGAAGGTTCTGATATTTAGGCTTTAATTTTTGGACCACTTTGGAGTGGGGGCGGGGGGGAGAGTTCGACTGGTGTGAAATAACAAAGCCTTGTATTTAGAACATTTACTAATATTTTGAAAATAGGAAGCTCCATGGTCGGGACGAGAACTAAATTCTAATATCACTTTTTTTGAGAATTTTTATGACATTTTTCTCGCAAAATATTTGCATTGAAGTCTGCGAGTGCCTTTTTGGTCATCTTTGGCATGACTTTTTGATGCCTGGAGACTATGTGGAGTAGATGCTGCATTTGCTACTCATCCTTGGTCAATCCAGCCTGAGAATACTCCTTCATGAGAGCAACGTCACCCTCGGCGAGATCGTTTACAACCCCCCTCCCAAAGTGGTAACCAATTTAAGCCTACATATTGATACTTTTGATAGAAGGGGAAGAAACGGTTGGGGGCGATGCGGAGGCTCGGGAACGCGGGCTTTTAAAACGGGCGGCTCGCGCTTCTGGGAGCCCCCATGTTTAACGAAAAGCTGCGTGCGCTACCCCAAAATATAATCCGATATCAGAAATTTTTGTACTCCTCATTTTCTCATCAAATATCACCATCTGAGACCCTAAGAACCATGAATTTCAGACATCAATTCAAAATGGGACACCCAAGGCAAATATCTCGGTAAGTAGTACGGGAGATGGATTATTTTTAATCATATGAGGCAATAATTTTCGTGTGATATTTAATCTCGCTCAAACTACATGAAATCACGTCATGTGAAATAGCACCGTCTCTGATCTATGTTGACGAGAACCTTATAGAATTCATCAACCTAATCCCGCACCATGGCTCTTTTCGACGCGTAGGGAGTAGAAAAGAATGGCCTACACGTTTCCGTGGATTTTTTTCCCATCGCAACAGCTGGCGTGGGTCAGACCCGGCTCAAAACCCTTTATCGTGTCACCGGCGAGGGGTGATTTGGGCAGGGGGTGCTTTTTTTATCGGATCGAGCGACAGGCTGGTGAGAACCACCCCTCCGGAAGGGACTCGATTTTTCCGTGCGACTCGACTGATATATTCCATTATGCGTCAGCGAGGGTCCTACACGCTAAGGTCCCTCGAACGTTTATTGAAACGGATCGACGGGAAAGTGGGTCATTTCTCGCGTGTGCTTGTAGCGCAGAAATGTTGAGCGTATGCGTGTTTAGGAGTGAGATTCCATGAGTGGGCTGCTAGGACGAGTTTTAGGCAATGGATAACTCGAGCTGGAGCTAAACGCTGGGTTACCCCTGATGTGATTGGATTTTGGCCTAGACGGCGTTTAGGCTACGGCTGACGTGAGTCGCTTTTCCACCATTTTTGGAAATTATCATCGAGGCAGTTTCGACTTGTCCAAAGTTATACCCTTGGACACCACCTCTCGAAATTTGCGATCGTGCATGAATTGTTATATCGGTCTGTGACTTTATAATAGTATTTATTGCGGTTATTATAAGGATGCTAATATTTATCTACCCTCTTGGATATCTTCTCCATGGGCAGGGATAGAACTACGTTTTAGTTGGCATAAATAGGCACACCGCTGAACGCCGTGTAAGGAGACAATGTCCAAATGGACGAATCAGTCATCGTTCACAGCCCACCCCGGGGTCTAATACGACGACGGCTCTTCCGATCAATGAGAAAAACTTCGAATGTCATTTCCCTATTTTTATCTATCCTCCCTAATAATTGACCTCGGTATATTTAACCTCCCCTCACTCAACCCTCTTCCCCGTAATCGTAATTATATCAGACCTCATCCGTTTGTATTAGTAACTTTACGACTTCAGCCATCAATTCGTGGAAGAACCTTTTATTAGAATCCATATTGAGAAAAATTCTTTGTACTTTTCTACAACTGCTGAATTTTTACGACACGTTTCGCTGCCTTACTGCATCGTCAGGTGAAGTATATTGGTAATTTTATCGTTGCATTCTCGTGGTTTAGTCTATTACTCAATTATTTTTCGGTGCCATATTGAATTTTAATTTACTTTGTGACGCAAGACCTCTTCCGACACTTGATTTATGTGAAATCCCTCCTCCTTTAATGTGGCCTATCCCACCTGACGATGCAGTAAAGCCGTGGAATGCGTCGGACGAATTAAATAATTGTAGAAATGTGCTCATCATATTTTGAAATATGGATGCTAACGTTTTACTTAAATAATAGTTTGTTATGTTAAACTTCTTTGCTCAAATAACCCTTGCTACTGACCATTGATATTTTCTCATTCCGCTCTATATAAGAATTTAAGTGAATTTTTTATCTATTATTTTCATATGTTATCTGTGTGCCATAAATCTGATATTCGTTTTTTTCATTTTTGACCGTTGGCTTATTTCTTTCCTGACGTAGATTGGTATCCTCATGGTACTGACTATGACTCAAGCATGCTTCGGTGTTGTGTTTTTTTGCTTTGTGACGCAAGTCGACTTTCGAATCTTGATTTATGTAAAGTTCCCCCTCCTTTGATGTGACCTATTCCACCTTTGCCCCCATTGAGTCTGATGTTTCAAAACCTTGGTCAGTCAGTGACAAAGTGTGAATTTGTACTCTGATATTATTGGTCATTATGAACGTTTGATGTCTTCTCTAAGGAACTCCTCGAGTTACTTCATATATCACGTATTGGATTGGTTTTTCCCCTCCGCTGAGTTCTCATTGAGTATTTTTTCCTCCCTAACTCTTCGTATTCCTTTTTGTCCGTGATTCTGTTTGTTCTTAATTATTCTTCCATAACTCCAGAATGTCGTTACCCGTCCAGTTATCCAGAATGTTATTATCGGTCATACTACAATTCCATATACGTCTAGGCTCCGTACATATCACCCATCATTGCTAATTCTGCTTCTGAAATAGCAAAATTTTCCAGTATTTTATCCTAACCTTTGTGGGCTCCATGCTCTGGCATCCTTTTCGAAATCAGGCATTGCAATTAATAGTCAGCAAGTTTCGTGTTTCATCAAAATTTTATTTCATTTTAAAAAGGTATATTTTTCAATTTTTATTTATGTTTTCCATGTTTCATACATTTTGTGTATGAAGTTGGACTAGTGCGCTTAACTCCGAACGATATTCTATACGTTATTCAGTGGAGAAATATTATATACAAGGGTAAGTCAATAACTTACCCGCAAGAGTGTATCGAAGCAACAATAGTCAAAGTAACTTCCTGAAATTTATTTCGCTTTTCTACATATTCACCCTGTGTATTCAGACACTTATCCCATCTCTTTACAAGTCCTTGATGGCCTGCAGCAAAGAAGTCTTTTGTTATCTTTCGCAGCCAGTGAGTAACCTCTTGGACTACGGCATCATCATTTTCAAATGATTTTTCAGGGGCCCGAACAGATGAAAACCACATGGGGCTAAGCCAGGACTGTACGGTGGATGTTCCAAGCGTACCCAATGAAATGTTTACGACTGCTACTGACGATGAAATGCAGACGTTTGCGACTTATTTATCGACTTACCCTCGTAATTAGTTTGACACTCCCTGGTGACAAAAGTGTCAACGTTAAATCCGTGTCTTACGAGTAAAGTGTGGGCTGGGATTTGCTCTGCGATCAAAAGGTATTCTATTGCCTTATTTAAATTTATCGTAGTTTTGCTTGTTATAATAATTTTTAGTACGTTGGCCTCTACTGTTTTTCAATACGGTATATCACTCTGCCCTCAAACTTGTGTAGTTCACATGTTTCATCCTACTTTCCATCAGTTTTCCGCCCAAAATTTTCGTACTAGTCAATTTTCTGATCTTGGCAGGTTTTTTTATTATATTTGAAGTCCAGTTTAATTGCTGTTATCGATTGCTTCCCTACCCACTCCATTAGTATTGTCGCCGATTTCTGCTCAATTTTACTCGAATAGATTTGTTGCCATCGATTATTTTGAAACTCCAGTTTAATTGCTGTTATCGATGTCTTCTCTACCCACTCGATTAGCATTGTTGTCGATTTCTTTTCGGTTTCACTCGATTAACATTGTTACCGTCGATTATTTTGAAACTCCGGTTTAATTGCTGCTATCGATTTCTTCCTTATCATCTCGATTTGCATTGTTGCCGATCTCTTGTATGCTAGCAATTTACCTTGCTTGTTCCACCCTATTCTTTGTTCATTTTCCTTCCCCGTCTCTCTCATTCATGTCATCCCATTATATTATATCCCTCGACAGTCTCCGTGTAGCGTGTACTCCTTTTAACAGGTCTCTCACCTTGATTTCTCTGTTCACCTTCTTTCCGCCCACCGAAGAAAGAACTTTTCTCCCTCCACCTCGATCCTCATGGCAGATTGCTCAAAATTTTGACTTCAGTGCCATTTTCTCCTCTTCTCCCTCCTTCGCCACCTGCCTCAAATCTTTTTCCTCCCCTCTCCCTCCCCCGCTCCTTTTCACGGTCTCCGGCGACTTGTGAATGGAGTCAATGGTGTGTCCCCCCCCCCCAAGCACTCCCTCGAAGACCCCCACCCCCTTTTCTCCTCACTCTGGCCTTACCTCTATGGACATGCCTCATTTCACCTCCTCTCTCCCCCCCTCCCGTTCGCTTATTTTTAAACCCGGACTTTTTATTCTTTTCCCGAGGCTGAAAAGCTTCCGTAAAGTGTCCTTCCTCCATCAGCGAATTTTCTCTTTTTTTCACACCGTTCTTTAAAAATTCTCGGGGACCAAGGCATGATTTCTTCCTCAATCACCTTCCCTTGTCGACTTATAAACGTAATTATTTTTCGTAACTCACAATCCCCTGCTCCTTGGGAAGAAAAAGAAAAGGGTGAAGGAAAACGAAAGTATGAATTTTGATGTGTTAACAGATTTAATGAGAGGTATTATTGTGTCAAATTCTCGTTGCTGTATCAGTCAGTAGGCAGGGGGCGGTCCGGTCTATGATTAGGTATTCAGTGGAAACATAGCGTCACCTCTCCGAAACCAATTGATGATATTTTCGATGTAATGATTCAAAGAAAATGTGATGAACTTTGATTCTGCTCAATTCGGCATTGAACGCTACGTTTAAACTTTTTTAGATCGAAGTTTTGCTCATACGTTCCATCAATTTAGACGATGTTATTTTTCTATCGTGAAACCTCATTCGGAATACGCCGCTAGCATGTGGGACCCTTACGGAAGTAAAGTGTCTTTCCTCCAACAGCGATTTTTTTCACACCGTTCTTTCAAATTCTCGCGGACCAAGGCATGATTTCTTCCTCAATCACCTTCCCTTGTCGACTTATAAACGTAATCATTTTTCGCACCCCACAATCCAGCTCCTTGGGAAGAAAAAAACAGGCGGAGGAAAGAGAATTCCTGAATTCTGATGTATTTATATCTTTAACGAGAGATGTTCATGATGTACCCTTATGATAATTTATCGGAATCGCGCGGCCATTAAGTTTCACCTCCGTCAAATTGTATTTTCGAGAAACTACCTTCCTCTAAAACGTCCTTTTTGGAATAAGTATTGCTGTATCAGTGCTATAAAATTTTTATTCAACCCTATGTTTCTGCCTGAAGCTGAATTTTGTGCTATAGTTGCCTGTAGTACAACATACAGTACAGTGATTGTCTACTGAATGTAATGATGTCATTTTTGATTCATGAAGAAGTTAAATGATTCTTGATTTTTTTGAGTTACTGTTACATCAAAATTCTCTGTGGATGTCCTGAATTTGAAATAGATAAGTTACAGGGTTTTAGTGAATGTTGTGAATACGAATGTTCTTGGCCACATTAATGTGTATGACATTCATGTTGCTGTATCAATCAATTGGCCGGGGGCGGTCCGGTCTGTGATTAGATATTCAGTGGAAACATATTTTCACCTCTTCGAAGTCAATTGATGTTATTTTCGGTGGAATGATTCAAAGAAAATTTGATGAACTTTGGTTCTACTCGTTTCGGTATTGAACGCTATGTTCGAACTTTTTTAGTCGAATTTTTCCTCAAACTTTCCATCTATTTAAACGATGTTTTTATTATCTATCGTGAGACATCACTTGGACTACACCTCCAGCATATGGGACCCTTGCGAAGTAGGACTAGTTTCAGATATAGATCGAATATAGCGGAGAGTTGCAAGATTTGTTCAAAATAGCTGCGATAAATTTAGCCGTGTTACTGAAATGTTGAAGGAATTAGGATGGGAGTCTCCTTCGTATCGATAAGAAAACTGTAGCTTTAGTCATTTGCGGGAGTTTGATTTAGACTATTTTTTTACCGTACGTTCAAGATGTTTTGCTAGAGACAAGATTTTATAGTAGAGACGATCACAGGCATACGATTAAGGAAAGAGAGTGCAGATCCGATAGAATTTAGGATGTCATTATTTTCTACGAACAATAAATGAACATGATATTTGCGATACTTCAGTTCTGTAAAACTCAGACCCTCACTAGGTTTAGTAGGTTTTGTACTTGTGCTAAATATGTTAACGTCATTATTAACTACTCACCACACATGAAATTTCCGGTATGATTTAGCTTTCTGCATAGTTCAGTACCTTGTGGGGCTATTTATCAGTCGCTGTAATTTTACTAACCATTATTTGTATCAGAACTAGTGTTGCATGGTAGCTTGTTAGCATATGTAGCACTCTCCTAGTTTCCGCTTAGACCGCGAATTGTTATTCTGACTGCTATTGTACCTAGCGTTCGGGTAAAGAGTGCGGTCACTGATTTGGACTGGGATCAGTGAAGCATGCCTGGTGTGGAATCACCCCGTGCCACTCACTCTATTGGTGGCTTGTACTATATTCCGTAGATGTAGATTCTTCTCATTGGAAAAACATGTTTATCTTAAGCCCTTGGCAAAAAAAAATGCTGTCGGTCGACTTTTTCGAATTGGAATCGAGTTCTCATTGCCCTCACTGAAAGCAGGCACCAATTTGTGCCGGAGTTTCCAAAATCTAGACTGGGAGTATAACAAGGTGACCTCATTCGCGAGCAAAGACGTTAGCAAACAGTTGGAGAGAGATGCAAATCCTTAGTGACTCAGCTTAGAAGCCGATAGAGACGAATCGTGTGGAATGTCTTTTGTTTTGAGGTGATGTCTGAGTCATTTTTCTATCCTCATGTCTTGAGCTAATTGTGAGATATGCGCCCTCGGTATGTTGTTTCTGATTGCCAGAGGCTGTGGCACTATTTTGACCGAAGTTCCTGGAATGGCCCCCGGCTACTTAACGTTCGTATTTTTTTTTTGTTATTTCTTTGTGGAGGACAGAGATTTTTGCGCTGAAATTCCGTTTTGTTTTGGCAGTCGTCCAAAAAAATAATTAAATACTTTTTCATTCAAGGGGGAAAGGAAAACTGTGGCGTTATTCATTTTATTCGCATCCTTTAGGACTCGCGCTCTGTCGTATTCATACTTGAGAAAACTACGCCTAAAACCTTTCTGTATATTACTTGTTTGGTACCCAATTAAGCATTTTCTCGCCGACGCGACAGCGTACGTGAATGAAAACTTTTTCATATAATCCTTTTATTTAAGTGTGCGTCTGGGAGTGCATTAAGAGTTTTTAAAGTGCGTAATCTTCTTCGTAGGCACGTAAGAAATTTTTATAGAAAAGAAAACATTAAAGAATAAATGGCAGGCATAAGATTAAGGAAAATGACTGTAGACCCGATGTATTTAAAATGAATTTTTTTCCACGCAGATTAAGGGACCAAAATAGTTGCGATAGATAAGTTCTAGGATACTTTGACCCGGACTAGGTGAAATAGGTTTTTACACTGGTGCTATATATCCTAACATCATTATTAGTTACTAACCTTGCATGCAATTTCCGTCATGATATACTCTTGCATGATTTAGTGCCTTTGAGTTCTATTTCAGAGGGTCCAAGGCTAGAGACCAAGCGACGGAAAAAATATTTTCCTAGTTTCCTACCTACTTATGCACGCTGCTCGAATTTGACCCCTCTACTGAGAGTCAGCAGTAAAAGCAGAAGGCATCGATGGCGCAGATCAAAGAGATCGGACCTGCATCAACAGCCACAGCTTTGGACGAGAGTGATGTTCACGGATACAGCCGAATTACTGCGATGTGGAAGGCAACGGGGAAACTACCGCATTAATCTCCCTAGGAGATGCAGCCTGGCATTATATACTATATATGACGTGATGGCACTCCTCCCCCCAGTGCTATGTATCTTTCGCATTAATAATACTAACCAGTAGTTGTGTCTTGAGTCGTGTACTGCATGGTAGCATGTTCTTCTACGTATCACTCTCCTAGTTTCTGGTCTGACCGCGCACTGTTGTCCTGACTGCTTTTGGCCTGCGTCCGGGGGAGCGTGCGCGGTTCGGATTTCAGCTGGGATGAGGGCTTCATTCGTGGTGTGGAATCAACCCGTGCCTCGCACCGTAGTGGTGGCAGGCACAGTATTTCGTGGATGTAGATGTAGCTGGAAGGCTTGCGATTCTGTCGTCAATGAACGTGGATGAACGCGGCAGAAAACTCGGAGAGCCTTCACCTTCTGGACGTGAACGCAGAAGCCTTCTCTCCCAAAATGTGGGCTGGAAATGAGTTCGAGGGTTGTGCGCCCGAGTCGAAACGAGGTGACGTTGAAGAGGATGGGGAGAAAAAAGGGAAGAATACCTGTGTTATAAACCGAACTGGGCCCTTAGAGAGCCCGTTATAGGTCGGGCGCGGTGACAATGGGCCCCTCATCGGTGCTTCGAAGGGTCCATTCTTCCTCCTCCTCCTCCTCCTGCCTCTTCCATTTTACTTACGGCAACCGCGCCGCGTCGCGTAACGATTCGCAATTGTTCGTCTCACGAATCTGGAGCCGAGAGGGGACTCCACGTGGGAAAGTGTGGGAAGTGATGAGGTAGTTGGTTTCTACCCTTGAGGTAGATAGAGAAGGCAATACGTCATCAAACTATACTGTTGTAAACTGACAACTGAAATAACAGCCATATTGGTTCTCCTTGCTCTGCTTTGTTCTTCCTCTACTTTGTATAGCACTCGAGTAAATTGACGAACTAGCGTATGTATAGCTAGAATATGCACAATTTGTTGGAAATTTAAGGCGAGTGAATCTGGAAGCATATATTGGCTACTTATTGCCAGTTGCAGGAACGACACATGTGTATTCCATAAACTTATGGAACCCATAAGCCATGGCAACCATTCAATAAGTGTTGCAGAAATATTCGATAAATGTAATGGTTTCATGACTTACGGCATGGGGTTATGAGTTTCACAGGTAGCCAAGTTGGCGGGTGCGTAATGAACCGCTTGGAGACGTAATAACTTTATAAAAGAGTTATTTTGAGACAAGTGCCCAGTTTGTTCACTATAACTGACTAATTAGTCTGTGCATGAGCAATCATCGGCTATAATTTCATAAATTTTACCCAGTGGTATATTGCCAAATATTCGAAGCTATTAACTATTGGTAAATATGTCATGTAACTTGTAGATGTGTTCCTCCAACTTTTTTTGAGTTTTATAACTTTATGGATCTGATAACTATTGATTCCATAACTAAATGTTCTTGCAAAGGACCATTTGTGCTGTGGATTCTACTCTATTTTCATAGTTCTCTCTTGGAATGCGGATTATTATTAAATCAAATTAATGTCTATCAAAGGAGAATTTATATCAAGGAAGGAAATGCATGCATGTTTCTCGTAAGTTATCGATGGAAAATATCGTAAAAAAGCCAAATTAGCCTCAGCCCGTAATCGCAAATGGAAAAGCGGGGTTTATAAAGATGCCGTGTATTTCTCCTCATTATTTTCCTTTGGAATCTCCTAGGTTTTTTTCGTAATTCTTGCAAATGACCCACGTTTCTGCTCCGTATGTGGCAACTGGCCTAATGAGGATCTAAATTATTTTCAGTTTCATTATTCTTGATGAGAGAGTTTATTCAAGGCAAGATCCATCAGCAAAATATGCCTTATTGGCGGTGATCACCCTTGGTCTACCTATTTATTTATTATTCTCTATCTGATTTCTAGATAAGAGAGCTTTTTGACTTAATCAAAGTGATGGAAGCTACAAAATATCGCAATAGATTATCGAGGCAGTTTTAAAACGCGCAGTCGGCCTGGTTGAGTTAATAACTCTTGAAATCAAACTTCTTGTTACCAACCGTCATCTATCAGCTGATTGGTTTAACCTGGTGCCAATCTCGTTTGCTCTACATCTGTCATTATCCTGGGTTCACTACCATTTGGGAGCATGCTCCAAATATTTATTTTAATAAAAGGCTCTTGAAGTCATAACTTGTGTTACTGGATGATTACTGACTCCTGTTTGGATAACTTCTCCGTTTGAACTATTCTGCTCATAGTATCTCTCTTTATTCATCCTTCGCTGATATTCCTGCTGCCAAATTGGCAAACTTTTTCTACTCGCACAAGCTTTTGCTGGCCAATCTTGACAGCGATTCAATCTTTTTGATTTTTTCCGCCGGCCATACTCGTGATTTTCTTGCCATTTTAAGTTATTAAGGTGATTTGAGCGAAATATCATATCACCTATAAATCGATAAATTTCATCTCATTTTAACGAAAAATATCTCTCCCTTCCAAAGATACCAAAATATCAGCCCAATACCGAACTACTTTCCGTGATTTTTGACAAATAATGCCAGTTATTTCACATCGGAAATGGCAGGAATATCCACTCCAGAGGGAATTTATTTAAAACAGGAGGAGTTTCGAACCCCAAAAACTCTTCAAAAAAATTAAACCTGTGTAGTTTGTATGATTTCTCAATTATTTTTTTAAAAATAATCATAATGTCACCGCAGTTAATTCTTCGGGATCAAGTAAAAACTTCCGTTGTAACGAAGTGAAAAAAATGAGTCAAATCAACGAGTAATGTGGATATTTTTATTTGATCACTTAAAGTTTCATTTATATACTTGTATATTATTGCACTATTAATAATGTAGTTTTTAATTCGTGCTTTCTTAAGCCGGTAAAATTAAAACCTATAAATCATATACCTATGTTCTCCATTATGGCTTGGAAACTATCTCGCTCAAACTACCTTGCGCGATATCTCTTCATATATATCTCCATCAATAAAATAGTTCGAAATCCCGTTGACTAAATGGAGGAATGGGTGAAGTGTTGCTATTGGTTGAATTGAAATCTGATTAGGTTGGATGGTGATTGCCGTCTATGACGTAATAGCCTCGAAGCACTCAAATTGATGTGATCCGGGCCTAATGCTTCTGTTTTCGGCGCTGTATGTTAGGGCATAACTTTTCCGTGTGTATGGCCGCTTGTGCGTGTCAATGGTATTGATTGCCTTTTATGTTATACTACACCGTATGATTCCATATATTCTAATACTTAATCTGTGGTTGGTATTACACGCAATCAAGTTTCCTCCTCTATCAATTTCACCTCTAAACCTGATCTACGTCTACATAATACCCTGCGAGCTGCTGCATGGGCGTGTAACAGGGGTGTTAGGTCACCAGCCGTGTAAAGTAATAAGGTTTTGAGAGGTGAAATGGTGACGTGTATTATGGGAGTGTGTTTAGTGGATCTGGGTTTTACTGTGGTCGCTTATTGTGCGCGGAAATAACGAGTTTTCGTACCAATTTGTTCGGCTATGTATCTCTCTTATTTTATTGCATCAGTCTGACCGAGAGATGTAATGAGGCGTCATGATAATAATCTCTGTGGCGCTCTGAAAAACATCAGCTCTGAATTTCTCAAGCAAGCTAAGCCTACAATGTAGCCTCCGAGTCTCTAGGGGCTCCCACCTTAATCCCTCTAAAAGTTGTGAGACTATATGTACGCTCGTAGTGATTTAACGAAACCTGCTGCTTTTCTTTGTAGTTTATTAATGTTTTTGTTAAATCTTAATGACCTTCAAGCGCTGCCAAGTTCTAGCGCTGCGATCAATTCTGCGTCAACCTCGGATGGAAGTGTAACGCTATTCCGGTGGAGCCAGACTTTTCCCAACATATTGTCAGATAGTTGACAGTACGTATTCAGTATGCGTTATCAACTTCGTAAAAGAAATTAATTTACTTACTGGTACAATTTCAGCGGAATCGCAAAAAATCTCTGGTTGTGAAAGGTTTTTAAGCTTAATTCATTGGTCGTTCAATCCAAAGATTGGTTGACTGCAGCCCTCCACCCTTCGCTATCTAATGCTAGTTCCATTACCTCCTGGTACCACTTCTTATATACTTTCCTCTTTATTTGTTCCAGTAACTTATTCCTGGGTTTTCCTCTGGGGCTCTTCTCTCTATTTTTCCTTCAATTATGTTCTTCACAAATCCAAGGTGTCCAATGGTGTGTCCAATCCATCTTGTTCTTCTTTTCTGTATGGTGTTCCATATGGTCCTTTCCTCTTCTACTCATCTGTACACTTCATCATTTCTTATTTTGTCCGTCCAGTTCATCTTCAACATCCTCCTCCAGCACCAGATTTAGAAGGCTGTTAAGCTTATAGCGTGACATAAATAGTCAAGTGAAAGATTTATTTTTACGTGCTTAGCTGATGTGTGAGAGTTTTAGTGATGCAACACAAAAATTTTGCTCTAATTGTGTTACAATGTGTACTCCTTTCCCATAAAACCTGCGGAAATTGCAGAATAATAATCAAATATCGTCGCTCTTATGAGAGAGGGAAAAATCTTCCTCAGGCAAATTTAAGACCCCATATTTTTCCGATTCAATAGTCATTGTGTGGTTCACCCCATCCAGTGCTTGTGCTATCCATTCGAATTGTTTTCTCAAAACATTCAGGCCGGGCAGAAGTGATCAGATGGGTGGTCGCAGCATCTCTCCCTGAGCAACACATGGCCCGTTATGCTCCTCGCTGCGGTATTTTTGACCCGGTTTCCCCCAGTCCAGATCCCAAATCCTTTTCTGCGAAGGTCGTCTCAGACGGTGACATCATGGTTTAGGGATAGACCAGCCGCGCCTCCGCGTGCAAGCATACCAATGCCGTTCCTACGGCAATAGATGCGTAGAACCTGTACGGTGTAGGATTGCGTATTTGGATTCCAGTTCTGTCTTTCTTTCCCAGTTCTCTTGTTCTTATTCTAGGCGCCTGGAGCGCCTTATGGGTCATTGCGTGCAAATTTTATATTTTTCAAGTAATTGGAAAAAATTCTAGCACCACATTTAGTGCTGCGCGAATCTGGGATTTTCATTTCGAATCAAACTGAACCGAATCTCCCAAAAAAAATCGAATCGAAAAGATATTTTTATTTTGGTAGTGAATCAAATCACCCTAAAAATTCGCTTGCCAATCGAATTAGAAACTACATAAAATGACATCTTACGCAGATTTAAAGTAATAAAGATTCTCTCAATATTTCTGGGCCTTACATTAGCTTATACGTCTATAGTGACTCATAGAATAGCACAGAGTAACATGTAGTCGTTTAAATTTTCATTTCGCGTTCGGAAAACATCCTCTAATCGGACTGCGCCCCATTTGGGAATGAGCGCCAGGTTTGAATGCATGTAACGATTCGGAGACAAATCTATCAGATTCAAATATTTCGAATCATTCTCTTTCGAAGCAATTTCCGATTCGATTCGAATTTTGAAGCAACCCGACTCGCATTCGAATCGAATCGAATTCGAAGCATTCGCTCGGCTCTAAACGCATTTTATCCGTTTACACTCCTTGATATTCATTAGCCACCATTACAATAGTTTGCGATACAACATTTCGCGTCGAACTCGTACAAACGTCGTCGGCCCCGGAGGCGGCGGGGTAAAGTCCTCGCCTGCTAACCCGAGGGTCGCGGGTTTGAGTCCCGCCTGGGTAGAATATTATCTGTCCAGGACATGGGTGTCTGCGTCTCGTCCGTGGTTACTGTTGTTCACCCGACGTAAAATGGCCTAATGAGCTGTATTCGGGACAGTGAAAATAAATAAATAAATTCGATAGAATTGTTACGAAATATATATCATGTGCCTTAAGGCAACGCTATAAATTCGCGTTGAATTGCCAAAAAAACTAAATTGCTACGATGCCACATTTTTTACTAGTATGAGCACATATGCCAAGCTTCACGCAATTCTGTATGTATGCCGAAATCACGCCAACCGCCATAATTCAGCTACCAGGCTGTTTTCCAAATTTTACGTCTCTATAGTCCCCTATTATCCGCCACTGGGATGTGTGGTTAGTAGTGGTAGGACAGCTAAATGTATTTGTGAATTAACTGCTGCCATTGTCTGTGGCTCGACTTTTAGTTAAATCAAGAAAATTAAATAATTTATTTAACAACCTAAAAATATAACAACAAATAACATACATATAGATAAAATTCTTGTATATTCAGACATAAAAATTAAAATAATTCCTCCTCTACTATACTCAATATTAATACGTAACTCCATTCTTCATATACTCCTTCTGCAAACATTTTACCCCGTTGTATATCTTTCGTCACACTCCAAATCGTGGCTTTCTTTATCCCTTGTTCCCTCTGGCTGTCATAGTTACTTCCTTAAAAATAAATAAATATTCGTTTGGTGAGTCTGATGTTTTATATCCACATTATGTAGCCGGAGGACCTTACCCCCCTTTTCTTCCATTATTTTTTACAGATATTAAAAATTGTCCGAGTTTTAGAAAAATCGCCTCTGTTCGTAGTCAAGTAAAGGTTGCAGCAGAGCTTAACATTTCATAAACGCTTAGTTTTAATGCCAAATTCTCAGTTAAATATATTGTTTAAATCGTTAAATGTTAAAAAGGTTGTTAGTGAAAATAAAAAAATGTTCTTAGTTAAATAAACAAACGCTAGGTGAATTTGACAAAGTATGAGGATTGAACGGTCTCAGGGGATGGAGACAGAAGAAGATGAGAACAATGAACACGTCGTCGATGAACAAGACGGATGTCGGCGACAGGCGGCTTAATCGCCGAGACGAGCGGAGGAGGGCGTGTCTGAGTGGCCGCATGAATGTACACGGCGGCGACATGACAAGCATTCGTGTTTGATGGAATCCTTCAAGTCAAACGGGGCTCCATGCGTGACGTCGAGGATAAGGATACCCATCCAATCGTTTACGGTCGTCACCGTCTGCCTTTGACGTCGAGTAGAAAATGAACGGTCCATCCAAGTCGGGTATCGATGTAGTGAGCATTGGGTTGAAAGAGAAGAGTGACATTAAAGTCATGGAATTTCAAGTAGCTAATCATCATCTGATTCGATTTTTCATTTACAGAGACAAGGTATCCATCCTCATGTAAGAAAAAGATTATCACAGATTAAATTTCCACACTTTTAATTACCAATGCTTCGACACGTTACACCATCATCAAGGAACATTTCTTACAAAAAATTGTTGGGACACTTAAGAATGAGGAAATTTTTAAATTAATAAGTTCATAAATAAAAAATATAGTATAAACAAAGAATAAATTTATAGGCAAGGATATATGAACAAGAATATTTCTAAAACCACTCACCAATGATGTACCAACCAAGGTAAAACACTGTCTACGAGATTTCTTTCAAGTTTTTAAAAACGTCGACAAGAACGAGTAAGCTTAACAAAAATGTTGTTGTAATTTTTGTAAAAGGCCCTGAGGATGAGATGAATCCGCGAAATGTTGGCTGAAAGAGGTGTGTGCAGTTATTTCTCATACCAAGACCATCCTCCACGACATTAGCTTATAAATACGTATTACGTAATTCACCGTCCTCGTTTTTAAGGTAGTTACAGCGAAATATCTTTTCTCCTAGAAATAAATGAATTTGGTTTCATTTTTAAGAAAGATATCTCTCCCTTCCGAAGATAACAAAATATCAGCCCCTTACCGAAGTTCTTACCGAGATTTTTTGTCGAAAAATACCAGCCCCTTTGCATGGGAAATGGTACGTGTATGCACTCGAGAGAGACCTTATTTCAAAAATGAGTAATATGTAGCACCTACATCTCGTTAAAAATTAACAGAGTGTTATCTGTATATTTTTCGACTATTTTAAGAGGTAAATCACATTTTGAAGGCTGTAAGTTTTATTTAATCACAAAAAACCTTCTTTTGTAAAGGAGTTTTAAACGTACCGCGAGAAAAAAATGAGTCAACTTGAGACTTTTTTTGATTTCGTATAATAAAAGTCACATATAATTATGTTATTGCACCATTAACAATGCAATATTCAATTCATACTTCCTGCTGCTGCTGAAATTATAACTTATAATTCGAATATGGTCTCCATTATGACTAGGAACAATCTTGTTCAAACTACCTTAACTGCTCTCCATTACCCGTGTGTCAGCTCGCTTTTGTCGCCACGCCCCATCTTCTTCTTCCTCGATGGCGCTACAGCCCAGATCGGGCCTCGGCCTCCTCAGTTTTCTTCCTCCATTCCTCTCTATCCTCGACCGCTCCAATTCCTCACCCCAAGCAGTTCATGTGCAGCCTTTCTGATGTTATCTTCCCACCGAGCTGTGGATATTCCCACCGGTCTCTTCCATTCCATCTGTCCAGTGAGCACTCTCTTAGCTACCTTCTCCTCAGGCATCCGCAGGACATGCCCTGCCTGTTGGAATCTCATTAATTTGCAGTAGGTAGAAATGCTGGCTTCTTTATATAGTCTATATATTTCGTTTTTATGACGGACTCTCCATGCTCCTTCTGTGCTCACAGGCCCGTAATATTCTCAGGAGTACAGTACTGCTCGCCCCTAGCGACACAAATTGATTGGGAAGCGACCTACGCGACGCACGTCGATTTGCGTCGGCGAATGGAAAGCATGCATCAATATTTTGGACAGAATCCGAGAACGGTTAGGATCTGGATTCCGATGTATATACAAAACTTTGTTTCCTCTCACCCCTCTTCCAAGAACGGTTCGGTTCTCTTTCAAGTTACCCCAACCTCAACCTCCTACCTGTCGACCCTTGCTTCCACACCCACTTTTACTCCCCTTGTGTCAAGTGGAGCCCGACCCACCCCTTTCCCGCTCCAATCTTTCATCCGCCCATATACTCTCATCTCCTCAATCTCTTCCTGTCGTCCCTCATTTCCCCTCTCTTACGCGTCGTTCCTTTCAAAATCACTTCCTTGCCAGTTCCGGTCTAATTTTCGCCTACAAAGGCTTCCTTTCTTCAGCGTATTCCACCGTTTACGTGGCCCTACGTTTATTCCTATCGAGTTACTGCAGGAACCAGTGTAGGTCGTAAAGGCGGGTTTACACATGGAAGTCACTTCCATGACAGTTGGCCTTGTAAGTCGCTTGCAATCGACACTTCGATGTGTAAGCACGCATTTCCGTGGCAGTAGTGGTCGATAGTGGTGGAAAATCGCATCGCCTCCGGTGGAATCTTGGTCACATGACTACAAAGGGAGATTTAAAATATAAACAACGAATAACTTAGTAGGAGGAGGACTCATTGTTGGACATATAAATATTGATTTGTGCTTTCAAATATTTAATTAACACCTAATGCACACCTTATGTAAGCCTTATGAATTTTCTCTTATGTGATAATAATAATCATTGTCATAATTCTCTTGGTTAATACGATGTAATTATGCATAATGAATGTAATTCATACAGATTTATTAAATCCACAAATGCCTATGGGACTCAGACAGCTGTATACAAACGCCATTATTGTCAAATTTAGGTGATTTTCTTAATTACCATTATCTTGTTTACTTCCATCATCCATTTGTTCGGATAAATCCGGAAGTTATGTGTACGCAGTGCGATGCTCTGCAAGTGGCGATACGATTCGAGATATCGCTACACTTGCTACTTCCATATAAGTCAACTTCCATGTGTATACTCGCCTTAAAACACGGGCGCAAGACGATAAACATTGCTCTGTACATCGTGTCGAAAACTTTTGACGTGATTGTGATTTGAAGTCTAATAATCCTTGCTAACATATATGCGCCCTCATCTCGCAGCTTTTTTTTGGGGTAGGCTTAGACATGAACCAAAATTGACGCTCTGGCGAGATAACGTGCGAGTTGGAGATATGAAATCTTCATATCTCCTACTGACGTCCCGTTCACCCGTTCCTTTCTCTCCTGACCATCCCTTCTATTCTCCTTTCACTGCAATGAAAACGTCCATCATTCTCCTCCCTACCATCATCACTAACCCACCTTCACCTCAGAGAAACTGCTATTGTGTATTCCTTGTGAAATTCCCTCAATACTGGGCTCTATACCTTGCTCCCGCTAAGCACACCATGCTTCAAACTGGAGACCTATAATGCTACGAATTAAGAATGAATTTCATTAGACTCGTGTCGAAACGCAACCTAAAATGATTTTCCCAATAATTTGTGACTAAGCAAATTTCATCATTGTGCGAGGTGACATTTAGAAGAAATATTTCGTTTGAACATACTGAAATTAGTGCTGGGCGATGAGCAAGAAACAAGAATGTTAGTTGAATTCGGGGAAGCTTTCCTTAATCTCATTTGTGAAAAATCGCCGCGGCTAAAGTCATATCCAATCATGAGTTTAGGGAGCCGGGAAGTTCTTGTGGAGCTTTAAAATCACATGTGTTTATCGGACGATTTCTAATTTGTGTGGCGTCCATCGCTTTTCCTTATCATTGATTTCTATTCTAAGGGCACCTTATATCCGCGCGACTCGTCTTTCTTGTTGTTTCGCGCAATATTACCTGGCTTCGATTGTTCTCCCGTAATGAATCGAACAATAACGTTTCTTGTGTGCGTGCTATTGACCGACTCCATAAACATATTGGTTTTTCGCTTGGTTTGCGTGAATACATTTGGTCTGTTTACGAAGTGTTGATTGAAAGAAGTGTCGCCGTTACGAGGAATTCATTTACTTGTTGTGCGTTACAAGGTAGTAACTATTTCTTGAACGTGCGGTAATTAGTGCCTTCAATGAATTTTAACTACCTCCGATGACTTCGGTGGGCACAACCCAATGTATTTTATTTTTCGAATTGTCGTAACTACACTCCCAGCAGAACGCTTCGTTGTGATGAGAAAACTAAAGTAATTCGAAACAAATTTACAGTCCAACTAATCACGTAACGGTACCATGATCTTACGATAAAAAGTTTTTGTTCACTTTCCACAGAATTTTTTCACCGATCAAGGTTTCGAGAAACTAAAATGTCGAAACATTACTCGGGATCATGGCATCTGTATTCCATTTCAGTCCAACTCAGACCATTCCATTCGTTCCAACTCAGCTGTTTGCCTGACGCTGACATAATCTCTCCCTTTCTGTATTCCATTTTCACAAAATATCGCATAATTCGCTAAATTTAATCACGTAAAGATATTACATTTTCTGTGTCACAAGAAATTTCCAGCTTTCAGTATAAATTGGTTATTTTTGCTAACATACCTGTAACCCGTAAGACTCATTGGCGTTTGACTACGTTCTCGTCGTAATGTAACAATTGTAATTATGTGGCTTTCAGGTGGAAAGGACATGTTTGTGAATTGCTCCCTGAATTGTTTTTGAATGAATTACTTTTGGACTGAAGCCTTGAGGTATTTTGATCTTGCTTTTTGGTCAATCGCCGCTTTAGGAATGAGCAGTATCTTGTTTCTTCAACTCAGCTGTTTGCCTGACGCTGACATAATCTCTCCCTTTCGTTGTGCGAAGTAAATAAACTTATTTTTCTCTCGCTAGACCTTCAAACAAACCGCAACCTGGCTAGTGTCCAGACCGCATGTTAGAGCGTGCTTAACGCGTAAATTTTGTGATGTTTATTGTGCTTCGTTTTTCTTATAATCTCGCGCCTCCCAGCTACGCTTAACGCCATTTTCAGTCATTCTAGGAATCTCAATTTCCACAGCCCTGCTTTCCTTCGTGTAGGTACGCCAATTAGGCTGGGTGGAAATTTTGCGGTGGGTCGCTTCTTTTATGAAGTTCTAAGCTGTAACTGTTTTCCATGTATCTGGAAATTTGTTAGCGACCTCGAAACAGTTGAGCTCTTCCTTGCTTATAATTGGGTCCACTGTTTTTATCCGTCATCTGTCTCACTTCGACTGCTGAAAACTATCAATCTTGCTTCTATTGTAAGTTTATTGCAATCGATTAGATTAGAAGGTTCTTTATATTGTAATTACGAATGATTCAGAGGTCAAATTTGGCTTCATGTCATTAAAATCATCCTTCATGATGAAATTTTTTTACTATCAGTCATTAATGAATTTTGGGTTCATGAGTCATGGGATTATGATAAATGATGTGATCTTCAAAATCTTGTAAACCAAATGTATATTCTTTCTGTTAAGGGTGCGAGTGATTTTAAATGCACGGAATTTGGATGCATGTTTCGGTGTATGGGAGGAATTTATCTCTGTGCTACTAAGTGCTTTCCATTTTATCTCCAGCTTAGTTTACGGAGTGCGTTTATTAAAATTCCTTAGAGATTAAATATAGTGTGAGGAAAGTTTACTGTGTTTGGTCTTCTGCATACGAAATTGTGTATTACTGTCGGACTTGTGAGGCATGTGCTACTGTATTTGTGAACTTAGCTTACCATTACTGCATATTTGAAATGCCCAATTGACGTTCCAGTTTTCAGCAATATTTATATGAGTAATATTTGTATGAGCCCTCTTCCAATGAGTAAGGGTTACAAGCTCCATGCCCACTGTATGGGTCTGCGCTGCGAATTGCCGTCTTTTAAATAAATGTCTTTTGTCCTGCAGAGTTAGTCTTATCTTTGCCGTCCGCAACCTCTTTCACTGTTGAAGACTATCTCGTAAGAATCGCTGTACTCGTATGGTATTGTTTATGTGTCGTTAAGGTACAAGCAGTTTATTATATTATTATTAATTGTTATTTATAAGCAAATGTTGTAGTTGTATCTGTATATCATGAGCTGTTTTGATGAATTTCTAACTTCATTTTATGTAATACTTTGCACGTTACCGTGCATGCATGTAAACTTAATTATTTGTATACTAAAATTTCATTATAAAAATGTAATTTTTCATACAACCTTGCGCCATTCGTATTTTCCAGTAATACTTTTTATTTTTTTCTATAACCCGGATTAGCATGTATATTATTTTTTTGTTCTTAGTCGACATGACCCCTGAACAATCAACAAATATTCTTTTCTACAATCCCCATGTTGGTTTTCTTTACTTCGGCACTTTTTCATTCGATTCCAGTGTAAGAAATGAGAAAAGACCCTTTACCTAGATACGTTATTTATAAGCCAAGAATAATTGTCGATGTCCGTATGTTATCATGTAATTAAGCCATCAGCAGGAGCCCCTTCCAACATTATGTCGTTACTATCCGAGCCATTGGTCCATTGCCCATTTAAATATCGACGCCACCCTTAATCCTTCCACCAGGATAGCTCAGCCAAACACATTTATCTCTCCTAATTGCCTTCATGCCAATTCATCCAGTGTAAATTGCCTCTCAGGGCAAGCCGTTCTATTTTTTGTCTTTTTTCGACCAAGTCTGCAATCTTATGGATCACGTCCAGAAGTGAATCTGCACATCTTTCCCGTATTTTTTTTCCGACAACTACTATCTAATTAATGTCTATTTTATTTACTTATGGGTAAATTTTCAGGTTATTCAATGTCAATATTTTGCACTCTTTTTTCCTAATCTAAGCGACGACCGCGTCGCCATTCTAACAGATTTTCCGCGTATCGACTTCTGTCTTTGTAATAATATGCTAATGACTCAAAAAAATAAAATTGTAAGATGCTTTTATTTTGTTATCAACTTACCGGATGTTTTTGGTATTTACAAACTTTTTCGTGAAAGTGGTATTTATATTGTATTGATTTCTTTTCAATGGTATACTACCAGTTAAGGTAGGTTTTTGTTGAATGTCAGAGAATCTCCTCTCGATTTTCTACACATTTTTGAGCCTATCTCGCTCTAGTATGATCTATTTCGTCTCAGCGTAGTTCTACCCTTCTTCATCCTGTCCATGAAACCTATTCTCTTTCTTCCCCTTCTCCGCTTGCCCAACATCCTTTCCTCTATCACATTCTTGGGCATCCCATCGCCTCTTATTACATCCTTCAGCCATCTACTCTGCCGATCTCAAATTTCATTTAGAAGTTTCCTTTTCTCGCCCACCATCTCAAGCACTTCCTCTTCCTCACCGTCCACCTCACCTTCTCCATACCCCTCCACGCCCACAACTCAATTGCCTGCAGCCTATTCTCGTCCTCCATTCTGAGGATCCACGTTTCTGCCCCATAAACGTAGCGTTGATGGCTCCATATCAAGCTCTTCTCCAGCCTCCTCTTCACATCCATAGCCAAGGTCCCCATCATCAGCTCCCGTTTATTTCTAAATGCCTCCTTAGCTAGCACTATTCTCTTCCATGTCTTTGCTACTATGATAGCGGTTTGAAATGTCAAAAAGCACCTCCATAATGATGCCATTATTTCATTAACCCTTGAGTTTGTTCTTAATAATGACAGCAACTAACGCTTCCCTTGATTTTGCAACACATTTATCTTCTTCCTCTTCATTTCCTGCTATCAATTAGGAAAAAAATCAGGCATGGATAATTCGGCATAAATTAGAAGATAATACATCCGTGCGATGATAAACAAAGGTTGATGATATTTCATCAGTTAGTGTTAGTAGATGCGTAATATTTGCGATGGTAAAAGAAGTTCTGCATGATATTAAGCATGAAAATGTACCTCAGTTTCAACAGCCTCATCCATCTCAAAGGTAGAATTGTCAAGTCTTTTATTTAACCATTTCGTGCCGAATGCTACATATTGACGATGAGGATTCCCCATGCAAAAGAACGCACGCCTACCATATCTACAGCTACATACTACCCTGCGAGCCGCTTAAATACTATTTTTACCCATGTTAAATCCATCCTCGGTTTTATGTCAATTGTTTCCAAGTTTTATTTTTGAGAGGAATGACGAGAAAAGGTAACATTTTGTCGGTTGTATTAGACACGGTGCGCGTTTTTCTGTAAGTCGCTCAAAGATGAATAAAATGACATTTTACGGTCATGTCACGGTGGAGCCACCTTAAGATTTTCGTCCGGATTGTTATCATCGTGGCATTTGAGAGACCCATTAGGTGTGAAATGAGGTCTAATCCGGAACGAACTAAAGAACGACAACAGCCCTCCCGTCTATTCCCCCCTCTGCGCCCCCCAGATGTCTCTCAACGCGCTTTACGCGCGGGCCCATTCATCGCCTTCTTCCTCTGCGGTATCCGTTTCTATCTTTTTTGCCTGTCATTCCCTCTCGTCTCTCCACCTTTAATCCTTTCTCCTTCCGTTATTTTTGGGTATGTCCTCCTTTTTTTCATGGGTTCGGCTCTGCCGTCACTTTTTCCAGGCCTGGATTCCTATGAATCGTTTTTACTTATGGAATCCAACCGAGGGTGAATTGGTCTAGGACAGTAGTTGTCGACGTTTTTCACATTCTTCTCCCATTTTTCTCCATAGTTCATAGTATCGTTCCTTCTCCCCTAAATAAATTATTTGATAGTGATTTAATTCTTCGCGTGAATACATTTTTGAGAATCGTATTCAATCAGTGGCATTCAATAAACTGTTCTGATCGCCGCAGAAACTGCATTTTTATTATTCTTATAAACTAAAACAAAGGTGGCTCTTACAGATTTTATAATATCTGCAATCGTAGGCGTTTGCTGAGTTGTGTTGCCATTTACCCATCTTTAAACACCCATAAATCTCTCCTTTGGGGTAGAGTAGCCCACCGGTTGAAAACCCCTGATCTAGGGTCAGTTAAGCCTCATTGAGTGATGGCCTTTTTCGTAAATATTCGGTTATTTAAATACCCATGTTGTTGAGGCCGAAAATGTAATGGAACATTACATAATGTTCGAGTTGCAGTATCTCTCGCTGATGTTGCCAAGATATTTAAATTAGCATATTTTTTTAGCAATAGCAATTTTCGCTCCTATTTAGTAATTACTCCATCAAACCGTTCATTTCAAAGCCGCCATCGTAGTAACCATGAAGTGAGTTGGTCAACGTCATCTATCAGGCCCAATAAGACCATTACATTTGTCGATTTCATTTGCAACGCACGTTACGCGAATTATGGCACTACATCATTGGTCGGTCAATACTTGAGTTGGTTGGCTGCTGCCCTCCACCCTTCTGTAGCGACCAGCATCAGCGACCTTAAGCATTCTTATCTTGACGATACTCACTGCACATGGCGAGGTAAACAAGGTAAGCTAAAAAGCCTGCGTACAAATTAACCTTCCGTGGAATCAAGAATAAAGGGGGCCCTTCTTTGTCATGACCTTAATCATGGGAAAAATTCTCTTCTCGCGCCGATTATGCCGCAGGGCTCCGCTTGGTTTGGCACGTTTAGTGCGGAAGGAACGAAGCCGGCATAAATTTTGGGTGATAAATTTTTTCATCCTGCCTTTTATTGGGTTATGAGGGTAATCCTGTTAAGAAACGGAGGAAGGAGGTTTATTTTTTTGGCACCTGGGGATGGGGAAGGAATATTCCGTTAATCGGATCTCCTGAAAAAACACGCGCGCCGAGTAATTAGATTGGAAAAGACAATGATACGTTGGAGACGGGGTTGAGGCGTCTATACGATGGGGGAGGTAATGATGAAGCATTAAGATTGAAGTATTCTCTTTGGAGACTCGACACTCTGCTAGTGAATCTCGTTATTATTTATCATAACTGGTCAGGTGAAGTTTTTTGTGTGTAGCGCTAAAAGTATCTAAGGTTGTGCCACCATGAAGAGACTTAAGGTGACTCTGACCTTACTCAGTGAGTCAACACATTTATTTAATAGGTTTAAAAATCCTGCTCTTGGGGATAAATTGGGTTTCCGATTGAAATTCAGGGGGAATTTAAGTACAGACAATGCTGATTATTCCTCAATTATATTTAAAAAGACCAAATTTCCTCTATCAAAGCAGCCGACTTAAGCGCCGCTACCGCATTTTGACTTCAGTGACTGTAATAATTCTCTGATGACTTATACAAAACAGGTTGTAAGGTCATTTGATTAGGTCTTCGCTAATTGGGGAGGATTTAGAGAAGTCGAGAGGAGGGGTAATATTGCTCTCATCCTCGCATCATTGTCTTTTCTCCTTTTTTTGAAGAAGGCGAATTCTTCGGTTTGTATTTAGCTACCGCTCCCTCCTCCCACGTTTCTATTTCCTCTCCGTTATGTGTTTGTACATATTTCCTTTACGTCCCCGGGAAGAGGTGCCTAGCACTACCTCCTCAAAACTCTTCTCCTGATTTAAAACAAAAAGAAATTGGAAACCGCGGCGCAAACTGGCGGGTCTGCCTGCGGCCGCGGAAAGGGAAACAAATGGATATTTTCGTGCGTTCGTTTTCAGAACAATGGACATAGTCTCCCAAATAGGTGGTGCGTTGCTTTTCTGAAGTCTTAAAAGACAAATTGGAAAGTTCTTGCTGTTGTAGTGTGTTTAATCGCATCCATAAGAGTAGAGACACGATATAGAATGTTGGACGGACAGGTTTAAGATAGTCGGAGCGGAAATCGTCGGTCGTTGGGTGTACACGTTAAAAATTTTTTAGTCGGTCGAAAAGTTCGTTGACCTCAATACATTTTAGTGCATCTGCAAATGACTTGAAGCTCTCCTGGGAAGCAGCAATGAAAATATTGTATCTGACATTTTAAAATTATTCCATGATGAAAGCATGTAAGGATTAGAGCTTCCGGCGCGATATTCGAAATTTAGATGAAATCATATTGAAGTAAGTTCTTTTCGAATACTAGACTCAGTGTGACTCTGATATTTTTAGCCGAAGTTGTAGTAACAAAAAATGTATTATTTTGCGTTTTAAGGAAAATCTACTTTGTGCTATTCGGCTGCGTGTAAAAATAGCTTTAAAATTCCGTAAAAGAATCGGCATAACACCGATATACTTTTTAGCTGCAATCATTGTATTTAGAAGTTATTTTTCCGCTTCCAGAAGAAAATCTATGCGCATGTAAACGAATTATTTCGATATATGAGTCATGTGCCACAAGGCAACATTTTCAAGGCTACTCAAGTAGCATTAAATTTGTTCAAAACCAAATTTATATGATCCAATTTTAACTCTGTCATGTATAGATATCACTATTAACAACACCTATTCAAATAATTTTCGCAAATCTGTGCAAAAAGTATCGCTCCAACAACCTTAAAATGGCATTTTGTCCCAATACGATTTGAGAATACACTGATCCCGGACGTCAATAATTAACCTACATCTACCGTGCCAGCTACCACTCGGGTGTGTGGCACGGGGTGATTCCACACCAGGCATGCAGCACTCATCCCAGTTTAAATCAGAATCGCGCTCGTTCCCCCGGTAGTGGCAACATTGACATGGGCTTTGCCAGGATTTATGTCAGGGGGGACAGGACATCTCCCCCTCCTGTCCGTCTCCGTATATCAGATTTGGTATGAAATGTCTCGTCCAGGGGGGCACCCCCCCTTGAACCCCGCTGGCTACGCTCATGATCGTTAGGTATCGTTGTTCTGATGCTTTTTTGTGTATATTATACTTTTCGTCAAATTTTAATGTCTGTATTGCATTCTTATTCATTTAATGCTCTTTGTATGTATTTATTAATAATTTAAACTGAGTTGTAACCAATGATCCCCATGATGTATGATTAATGTAATTTCACTCAGCATTCGTTATACATACATATATTTTTCGCCCTTCTCTGGAGTACGTGCTGTATATTTTATTAGAGCGATGATACCGTAGCTTAGCAACGTATCCTAGAGTGGCTAAGGTAATAGAAAGACGTGATGATAAGTCGAGCAGTAACAGCTGTGTCGGACCCATCCCAAAGTGAGACGAAGATATCAAGAGAATGGGATGGGAATCGCTCTGTCAGCATAGATTGAAGAAGAGGTTTGACCTCTTGCGAAAACTTGAGGCGATGTACCTCTCCGAAGGCGTAAATAACATATTTAAAACTCCTTGGTCGGTTCAATAATTTTTATGAACAAATAGGTCCGATGGTATTCACAAAAATTGTAGATTGAGCCAAGGAATCTTGTAAGTTTTAAGAAGCCATTTTTTCGGCTTACGATTGGGTATCACAATGAATTCGACAAATGCCGAGTCTTTTACCCATTCATGGGGTTATTACGAGAATTTGATTGTCGTACCACTCGTTTTTAGGTTGATTCGTAATGTACGTCGCCGGTTTGTTTGTCCTAAATGCGCCTTAGCCTACCCTTTTCCGGCGTTATTCCATTGTTTCCGTTCGAATTCCCGAAATCATATAGGTAATATCAGAGGCGCTTTTCAATACTTGAGAGATATGATGTAAAGAAGTTGTTTAACCCTGGAGTCAATCTGATTAACGTATATTTTGTTCCTTGCCTCATCGTCTATCCTTAATGCAGTCAATCCTCCGTCAGCTCCCTACCCTTTCCAGCCACCCCACACCACTCACCAGCAATACCCAGTGCCCTTGAAAATAATTTGCTATGACTTCCCTCTGCCTTCCAGCATTCCCTTTCTTCCCCTTCCTCCCCACTCTGACTTTGGAAATGAATATAAAAAGATACGTTGTGCCGGAAAAAACACCTGATGATGACAATAAATCGTTGAAACCCGGGTCGTGTTGGATGTGTTAAGTGTGGTCTCTATAAAAGTTATTTTCGATTAAATATTGTACAGTCCTCCCCCCCCCCCCTGCCAAACACCCTTGTTGTAGCTGGCTGGGTAATGAGTGGTTTTAGATGTTGTCAGTCGAAATCAGATCGTCGTACGTTCCCCAGGCCGCTGGGCACGGACCAAGAAGCAGTCAGGAGAACACTGCATCTACAACCAGAAACTTCCTTGTGACTCATTCTGCAATTATTGCCCAGCCCCAACCTATGTCCTGATTCCTGGTTCGTCCGGATTTCTTCCCATTCTATAAACTTGGGAGGAAAACACTTCCGCACGCTGCGACTGTTGCTTTCTTGTGCGAACACTGATCTCTTTTTGTGTCCGCTCACAACCCACTCATTTTTTGTGCAACATTCGCGCAGCAAGTTATGAAGTGAGATACAATAGCCTGGAATGGTCTCAGAGATCTACATATACATACTCCCTGCGAGCCGACGCATGGGCGTGGCGTGTTGTAGGGGGAGTTAGGACACAGGCCGAGTAAAGGATAATGTTTTTGGCGATTAAATGGTGAAGCGTGTTATGGAAGTGATTTGATTGGAGCTCAGCTTTTATGATGGTCCCTCATTGTGCGTGGAAAGAACATATTTTGGTATCTATGTGTTTGGGAATGTATCTCTCTTATTTATCGCTTCTGTCGGACCTGGAAATGTTAATGCCTCAAAATGATAGTCTCTGTGTCGCTTTGAAACTCACCTGTTCAGAGATCACGTAAGGAGGCTTAAAAAACAGAGAACGCGTGCAGAGATCAGCTAGATACGTTAAAAGACGTTAAGATAGTCTCGTTAGTGTAACTGATCTCTTGCAAAAACTAAGATGGGAATCGCTATCAGACCGTCGATTGAAAATTAGACTTAATCTTGTAAGTAAATTCAAAGTCGATTTATTTTCAGAAGAATGTCTTTCAGTGTCTTACGAACTCCGACATACTACGGTAGATCAGATCATAAAAATAAAATAAGGGAAACAGATTATAGATCAGAAAGGTTTTAAATTTCATTTTTCCCTCGATCGATTAGTGGCCATAATGGCTGCGCTAAGACTTTGAAGTAGGTTAATTGACTGGTAGGGTAGCTGATTAATTCACATGCACACTAATGCATTTTTCTAAATCTGCCGAGTAGTGCTAACAACATTTTTTGGATGTTCCCTGCATGAATCTTGTGCCACGTTTACGTAGTTACAGTATACATTATTTTTTAGTAGCTTCTGTAGCATTTTTATACCATGCCTATTATGTGGGCATATTGGTGAAAGTAATTCCCTTCACTGTATTTCATGTTGGTGATAAGTCACCCCCTGCCAAACACCCATGTGGTGGCTAGCAGGGTAATAAGTGGAAGTAGAAGGAGTCATTGGGGGTAGTAAAGACCCATCAAAACCCATCCGGAGCTGGTAAATCAAGGTTTACGAGTAGTGCATTATACCTACCAGGTGTGCGAGCTTACGAGCTTAATAGAAGAACTAGGATGGGATTACTATCAGAACGCAGGTTAAAATTTAGGTTAAACCTTTTAAGTAAATTCGAAACAGAGTTGTTCACAGATGACGTTAGATATATATTGAGAACCCCTGCGTATTATGCTAGGTTTGATCATATTAACAAGATTAGAGAGATAGATTGTCGTACCGATAGATTTTAAATGTCATTTTTCCCTCGTACTATAAGAGAGAACAATAGGCAGCGTAGCAAAGGGATAGGTAGGTGAAATATAGTTAGAGTAGTCTGTAGTGCATGATGCATGTAATAACAACCAATAATCCCTTCCTTATTATGTAGATACTAACCATCTAGCTCCATGTGACCCTATTATCTAGCATATCTCCCTTAAATATCCTACTTGCATGTCAATGGTTAATGTTTGGTGATCTTCACCCCCTGCCACACACCCTCGTGGTGGCTCGCAGGGCATCACGTAGATGTAGATGTGCGAGTGTCTGCCTCTTCCGTGTGTTGACTTTTCTCGCGACAATCGCCGTAATGCGTTGACCGCAGCAAGATGATGGTTTCCGCTGGCGGTCGTGATGGCCCCGGGGAAGCAGGGTATGACACCGCTCGCGGGGAAATCTTTAAGGAAAAGAAGAGGGGGTTCGAACGGCGAAGGAGATCTTGAGCTCTGCGCATATGGAGGGGGGTGGTGAAGAGGATGAGGCGGGGAGGAGGGGCAGCAGAAGGTTGGAAGTCGAGCCGGGTTCGCGAGCCTCGGCGTCTTGGTGACGTAATATCGCGTGCTTTACTATTTTTAAGCCTCCCTTCTCCTCCCTCAAACCTCCTTCCACTTGTGCCATGAAAAGATGACGAGTATGTCACGAGAGAGAGGGCGAGTTAGCGAACCCCGAGAGTTTATTCCTCCAGCTGGACTCTCTCCTTTTCTTTCGTATATGCGACCGCCTCCAGGCACTTCCCTGGGGAGTCGCCCATCCGTTCAAGTCTAGGGTTGCCAACTGCGGCATTTTGACCCAGGGACGTCCGAGTGGGGCGATGTTTCCCCGGGCTCTCTGTGTATTCAGATCAATTTCACCGGACCACCAAAGTCAGATGCGAAATGCTAAAGTAAATATTTCACTTACCCATTAGTTACGTTTCTGATTTTATCAGAAAAAGTTAGCTTGAATAAAAAATAGCTTGCGTTCACCGCGTTACATAACCTTATTTTATTCTCCGATTTTTTCGATAAAAATTTCGGTTGAAATGTTTTTTTGATGGTGCTTTGGGGCTTTCCATTTTAGTTTCTATAATTCGTAGTCATGGTAGAGATCAATTTGTTAGTTTTAATAAAAACAAAGTTAACGTTCATTTTTTTGTTTTATTTATGATCCCTTCTATTTTTTTAATCGGTGAGTTTTTTATCTTTTTTACTTAATGGTTCTTTGGTTTTTTTGTTGTTTGGCCATTTAAATTTAGGGTCAAATACTGAGAATAAATTTATTATTTTCAGTCTATTATTTTAGTCTAATATGAAATACCCTCTTTTCTTTTTCTATTTTTGCGATGTAATGATAATAGTTTATTGTTATAACAATAATTAATGTTAGTGTAAAGAATATGAATAATATTATTCATCTCATTGGTTCTATTTGAGGGATGCAAAGGATACTGAATCATCAGTAACGTCAGTTTGACAATCTGATGTCTCTTCTTTGTGAATTACAAGACTTTGGATGGAGTCTCTTTAACTGGAAAAGAGATAAAAAATAACACACTCGTACTAGTATAAGATTATGTCCAGGCAGAGGAGAATCTAATGATGGAGAAATTATCTTAACCGATGTAGGTTTTGTTGTCACATTTTTTCCTATTTCATCAAAAATACATCTAAAAATAAACCGTCAAAAATACTCCTACACCCAGATAAATTATAGATTGAAAAATAAACTCGTCCAAACTGAAACTCTCGAGTCCCTTGATTAATTTTCCAATCAACATTTCTGCTACCGATGACAATGCTATGCTTTAGCTTAGATACTTTGTGAACGTTTTTAACGGATTCCAGAAGTTTATTTATTTATTCACACAATTCCGAAAACAGCACAACAAAGGGCTTTTATATCGGGTGATTAACATTAACAACACTCAAAAAACACCACCCACGTCCTGAGTGGTGAAATACCGCCCAGGCGGGACCTGAACCCGCGACCCTCGGACTGGTAAGCGAGGACTTAACCCCGCTGACTGCGGGGCCGATTTGATTTTTATCAGTGATATAATCTCCATAAATCGTCTTGGAATAAAAACTACAAAAATTATTCCTACGTATGTATTTTGCCCGGCATTCTCGACAGGTCAACAACCAGTGTATTAATAATAACATGTACATTGTACATGTACGAAATATCGTGCGAGCCACCATTAGGGTGTGAGGTTCAGGGTGATTCCACACCGGGCATGCAGACATCATCCCATTTTAAGTCAGATCCGCGCACGTTCCCCCGATTTCCAGGGGCAGGCCTAAAGCAGTCAGGCCAGAAACTAGGAGAGTGATACACAGAAGTACATGCTACCATGCAGTACACTACTCAAGATAAAACTACTGGTTAGTATTATCAATGCGACAGATAAATAGTACTACAAGGTACTTAATCATGCAAGAGTATATCATGCCGGAGGTTACGTACGAGTTAGTAGCTAATAATCATGTTAAGATATTTAGCACTACTGAAAAAACATCTTTAACTCAGTCAGTATCCTAGAACTGATCTATCCCACTATTATGGTCCCTTATTGTACGTGGAAAACATGACATTTTAAATCTATTCCTTCTAAAGTCTCTTTCCTTAATTTTATGCCTGAGATAGAGCCTGCCGTTTCTACCATAATAGTTTGGCTCTAGCGAAATATGTTGAACGTCCGACAAAAAATAGTCTACATCAAACTTTCCTAATATATTTAATTAATATTATTATTATTTAATCTATATTATATTAACAACTAATGAAATGGTATGATAGTCGAAGGTACATCGAGTACATAATCATCCTGATCAAACTGTTACTACGTATATAACAGCTGAGGATTCGTAGCAACAGGAATTAAGGCAAGGTTTCAGATTCTCTGGGTTTTAGACCAACTTCTCCAGCTCAAGAAGGTCTTCCTGTTGGCAACACGACTTCCATCCTTTAAACTTTCCATCAACTCATCATAACAGCCTTCCAATTACAGCATTCCTTCGCGTGGCCGCTGGATTTCGCAGCTTTTCACATCGATCCAATGGAAGATCGTCCCCTCGCCTTCCAGCGCGTAATTTCGCGGCTTGAAATTTCTGTATCTATTAATAGATGTGTGAGTCGGTTGTATTCTCACTTGGAGCCGAAAAGCTAGATGGTTGCTGGAACCGTTGGCCTTATTTTGAATGCCATGATGAAGGTGAATGGTGAAATAGTTTTGGAGCTGGATCATTTTGTGAACACCGGCCGAATGTTTGCGAAAGACGGGATGGGCGCATGAGAAGATGAAAAGATGTACAAATCGTGAATTGAAAGTCGTAGGTGGTAGTATGTTTACTCCGGAGTATCAAGGAATAAACATTGGTCTTGAAGATGACTTAAGGTAGTATCAGTCCTTATTCATTTCCTATTCATTACCGAATGATAAGTTTTAATTTTCGCAGATTTAGGAAGCATGAATTAAATATTGCGAAGCTAAAGCTGCAATTATATACTCACATACGACTGAATTCTAAGTCCTTTAATGAAAATATCTATTTTAGTCTTGAACTCGACTCATTTTCTTCGCGTGGTACGTTTAAAACTCCTTCACATCGGAAGGTTTTTTAGGACCCTGAAAGATTATTGCGGTGACGATGGTTTATTTTAAAAAAATAGAAGATAAACCATAAAATTGTCTCCTTTTTTAATTTTTTTGGTAAGATCTATGTGCTAGAATTTCCTCATTTTTTTAAAAACGTATCTCTCGAGTGCAGGTACGCACCATTTCCCATCTAATATGAGTGGTTATTTTTTGGCAAATATCTCGGAAAGTTTTGCGGTAAGGGGCTGATATTTTGGTATTTTTTTAAGGTTGGGATATTTTATCTTAAAACAAGATTAATTGACCGATTTCTAGGTGAAATGATATTTCGCTCAAACTACCTTAGCTCTGGCGAGTTTCTTGTTTCTTGTTTCTTCCGCCAAAGATAGCGGGTGATCTTAATCAGAGGAACAATTTTTCATGAGTTAGGGCAGTGACAGATTGGTTACTGTTCACGTTGACTACTTTACGCATTTGCTCTTCTGAAACGTCAGTAAGCATCATGCTGCAGAAGTGCAAACAGTATGTGAAAACATTCGTGTGGAGCGTAGCAGTCTTTGGATCGGATGCATGGACCACTGGAAAAGTTGATCAGAAAAGACTAGAAGCCTTTGAAACCAGGTGCTGGATGCTGAAGATAAAATGGACAGCCAAAATAAGAAATGATGAAGTGTACAGAAGAGGAGAGGACCATATGAAACAGCATAGAAAAAAATAAGAACAAGATGGATGATCACACCGTGAGACACAATGGGTTTGTGAGGATCATAATTGAAGGTAAAAAGTTGATCCGAAAAGACTAGAAGCCTTTGAAACCAGGTTCTGGATGCTGAAGATAAAATGGACAGACAAAATAAGACAGAAGAGGAGAGGACCATATGAAACAGCATAGAAAAAATAAGAACAAGATGGATGATCACACCCTGAGACTCAATGGGTTTGTGAGGATCATAATTGAAGGTAAAATAGAGGAGAAAATTCCCAGAAAATGACTTAGGAATAAGTTCATGGACCAAATAAAGAGGGAATTACATTGGAAGAGATACCAGGAAGTAAAGGATCTAGCATTAGATGGTGAAGGGTGGTGGGCTGCCGTCAACAAATCATGGGATTGAACAACCAATAAACAATGCGTCTTGCTTAAACTTTCAAAAGTTGAGCAAGCTGAATTAGGAATCGTTCAGCCGTGCAATTTACGTCAAAATGCGCTTGCTTCAAGTAAATTTCTGAGCGAACTTCCCAGTGTAAATTAACCTTATGAAAGAAAAAGTCACTGTGTACTTTCGTATTGAATGGAGCCATTCTATGATTTTTCTTGGAAACTGATGTTCAAATCAGTAAACCTTGTGTCCTTCCGCGGTGTGAAAAGGAACAATCTAATTTCATTATTTTCCCTGAATTGGGTTAATCTTTCAATAATAAGGATTAATAACATAAAATATGCCCCACATTGACAATTTTAAGGTCATTTCTGATATCTTTCGTATCTTGAGTTCGTAGTTCATACTCCGTCTATTTATGTTCGGCATGGAACTTGTTGTTGTTAGCTTGTCTTAAAAACGAACAAACTTGAAACATAGTTCTGAGTTATTAATTATAGTTCTTTACTACAGCCAAATGTCTGCACGCCATGCAGAATCTGGACTACAACAAGGCTGTTTGATTTAAAATATTGTATTTCGGCGAAATTCAATGTGTAAGGAGCGCTAAATATGAAGTTATATCACCCTTTCTACGTCTGCATATTACCTGCAAGTCACCTCAAGCGTTTGTGACACGGGGTAAGCCATCACCAGCAAGCACCTTAATCTAATATTGTAAAGTTAATGATACCACGTCTTCAAACTTGTAACAATCTGCAAATTCTTATCAAAATGGGAACCTTTTCCATCATGCACCACAATGTAGGCATGCTACTAATGTAACCCATGACAAGCATCCAGAGCTAAACATAAACATTGTTCAAATAACAGCACCACGTGGAATAATTCTAATAAATATTTAGTTCCGGAACTTGTAGGCCTGAAATAACTCCTAGTAAAAAACATGTTGCCCAGTGTAATCAACGCATAGAACAGATTAGTCCGTAAATGCAGGCCTGTATACCTTATCTAACCCCGTGCATGTCGTCCACTGGGGATTTTCAAGGGCTCGTATGCTCGGAATCGATCATCTCTTGTACGTCTGGATGCTCTCAGCCAGGGATCTCAGGCTGAAATTGCATTTGGGACCAGGAAAACCCTTGACAGGAGTCCTCTGGCAGCTCGTGTTCCATCCAGCCCTGTGGTGGTCTCGAATACTTAATTTCTCCGCGTTACTTCTGGGGAACTTTTTATCGTTACGTGCCACATTAGCATTAGTTGAATAAAATGAGAGGTAACCATTGCAAACGAATACAATACAGTATCTTTTTGTGAAGAGGAGATCAACATACCACACTGCGAGCCGCCGCATGGGCGTGTGGCAGGGGGTATTAGGATACCAGCCGTGTAAAGATGTGATGGATAAGGTTTTGGGAGGTGAAATGGTGACATTAATTATGGGAGTGTATTTAGTGGAGCTCAGTTTTAATTGTGGTCGCTAATTGTGCGCGTAAAGAACGAGTTTTTGTACCTGTCTGTTCGGGTATCTCTCTAATTTTATCGCTTCTGTCAGTCGGAAATAAAAAACTCAAGTAATGGTCCACTATTATTTTTATTGGTTACGACCCGGGTTTCCTGACCTGAAGATGTCATTACGTGACGAAACCCGGGTCGTAAACAATAAAAATTAATCGTGGACCATTACTTGAAAGTTTTTGATTTCCGATACGGAGAGGTTCCACAAAGTGAAGCCTGAATTTATTACCGCTTCTGTCAGACCTAGAGATGTAGTGAGGCGTCATGGTAATATTCTGTGTGTCACTCTGAAACACACCAGTTCTGAATTTCTTGAGCAAGGTAAGCCTAGCGTGTAGCCTCCGAGTCTCTAGTGGCTCCCACCTTAATCCCTCTAAGAGTATGACACACTATATGTTTCCTCGTAGTTGCTTTAAACGAGGCGTGCCGCTTTTCTTTGTATTTTAATAATTCTTTTGGTTAAATCTTTATGAGCAGGGTCCCAAATGCTGGCGGTGTATTCAAGGTGTGTCCTTACCAGAGCGAAGTAGCGTCTCTCTTTTACTTGCATTTCCACATAGTTAAGCCTGAAACCTTTAAACTTTTTTATCTTGTAAACAATAGCAACGGTCTCCAGATATCAGGTTATTAACTGTTAAATTACCCATGTAAAACATCAATGAATTATATCTTTACGGATATAAGTTGTATGCCTGGAGTTGTTTGCAGTTATGTCCATTAGCATAAATTCAAGGCAATTTTTTTATGTTAATGCTACGACACGTTTGAACTCCATACTTCAGATCTAGGGAATCTTACGAGTGTATTAGGAGCATAGTGGCTGTTTTGTATTCATTTGTTTATTTACGGTTACACGTGGCCCATCTATTTTCAACCTTGTTGAAACCAAGTTAGTAGCTCCCATGTGTGACGTACTATTAGTGGTAATATGGTAGTAACTAGCATCGTCTATACCATTTACTAATCTTACTCCTCATGATAAGTTGTGGAAGGCTTTACCTTTACAGTCTAATTGGCATCTGTCACTACCTCTTAATGTGTGCGGAAAATAATAAAGCTAAGTTTGACTGTAAAATTTGAATGATGGGTTGAGTAAAAACTACATGGCCTTTTTTACCAAAGGATTTCTTGCGTTCTGAACCTGGCGTTCGTGAATAGATAAATCTGACCTAATCTGTCGTGCTAAGTTAGAAAATATTTTTTTCAACTGCGACTATAGGTATAAGAACTAGTCATTAACAAGATGAAATCACTGGGAAGAGAAAAAATAGAGACTGGGAAGAGAAATTCCTCGGATATTTTTTGTTCGCCTGCATTATGCCTGTTAACCATCATCCCTTATTGGTCGTTAGTTTATGGTAAGCAATTGTCAGATTTAAGTTATGATGTACATTCAGAGGTAAGAGGTATTTCATACATGAAGCTCCGAGCTGAAGTTGGAAATCACGTCGGGATTAAAATGACTCGTTCGCTGTATAATTGTAATTCGAGTGTCGTCTACTATGTCATAAATTACGCCCTTTCACTTTAAAACATTCACTCGTATTTTCTCTGTTGTTAGACGACGCACCGCGCAGAGGGAATCCCGACTTCCAGCAGAAGTGGAATTGGTCCAACAGAATTGGCTCACCCTGGGGTCCCATGCTCAAATCCCGTCGGGAGCGCTTGAAATCGCGTTGATGAAGTCCACGTTGTGTCCCGGAAGGACAGACTATGGGATGAATTTAAATTCTCGTGGTGCTGAGGGGTTTACCATGCATGTGTCATGCGTGTGTAGAGGTATGAAGTAAAGGTGACGTGGCCACTGCTGCGTCAACGTGCATGAATAATCCATTTGGGAAAGTAATGATTGATTGGCTTAATGAACTTGTTACATCTACATCTACGAAATACCTAGCAAGCCACCACTAGGGCGAGAGGCACGGGGCCACACCAGGAATACAGCACTCATCCCAGTTCAAATCAGAATCTCCTACCCTCCCCCGGCCGCTAGGCGCAGGCCAAAAACAGTCAGGAGTCCCCTCCATACTGGTTGAGAGATTGTATAATCAAGAACTGAGTACGATTTAACCCACTATGTCTCCTTAGGATCATATTTTTCGCCTCCAGTTGCATTAAAAATGCTGGCTTCTTTCCATTGTCTTTCATTTTACCAAACATGATGAAACACCTTCACTAGCCCCCAGACTATACTCAAAAAGACACGTGGTGAAACAGATCATTTTGAAAAAATCAATGTTTGCTTTTAAAACTCCCTTGAACGAAAGTTGCAACCATAGAGGGAAGGTGGGAGCGAAACTTTCTAATCCCGAACCGAAATCGGAACGGCTCCTTTTTCGTTCCTTTGGGCTTTCGTTCAAAATATTTTCGTTCCGGAACTTTTGTTCCTACTTTCGATCCGGTGCCGTGAACCGAAACTTTATCTGAACCGTTCCGGAACCATGAATTTAGTTTCGTTCAACATCCTTGGTCAGAACTATAATGCGCAGTCAGACTAGAAACTTGGAGAGCACTAAGCATACTTAAATGTTACCATGCAGCACTAATTATGATACAACGGATTGTTAGTAATATTAATGCGATTAATTTATAGACCCTCTAGGTACTAACTAATGTCAGAAATTCCATTCTGGTTGAGTTGTTTATAATGAAGGATAGATATTTAGCAGTGGTACAGAAGGCACTGTACCTAGTGAGGGTCGAAGTTTCATAGAACTGATCTATCGCAACCATTCTGATCCCGTGTTGTACGCGGAAAAAAGGACAATCTAAATCTATCTGTTCTGCAGTCTATATCCTTAATTTGCCTGTGATCGTTTCTACCATAATGGTTAGGATGTAGCTAAATATGTTGAACGTACGGCAAAAAATAGTCTGCATCAAACTTTTGTAAAAGATTTTGCATAAAATTTATCTTTCGATCAGATAGAGGTTACCTCCCTAATTCCCTCGACAATTCAGTAACACTGCTAATGGCCGGTTGCTTAAACGACACATATGTATTTCATGAAGTTAGAGGACACATAAGCCATGGCAACCATTCGATAAATGTTGCAAAAACATCCAATAAATTTATTGGTTTCATATCTTATGCCGAGTTCCATAAGTAGCCAAGATGGCTGAGGCGCAATGAACCGCTTGGAGACTTCATTGCTTGGTAAAAGAGTTGTTTGAGACAAATGACCAGTTTGTTTACTCTAACTGACTAAGTATTATCTGAATTAGCAACTATCCATAGGCTAAACTTTCGTAAATTTTATCCGGCGGTGGAATAAGATAAAATATTCGAAGCTATGTTCTATTAGTAAATAAATTACTAGTAGTTTTACATAGTAATTACTAGTAGTATTTCTGCAACCCGAATATATTTATGAGATGTCAAACTTTATGGATCTCATAAGTATTGATTCCGTAACAAAATGTTCTTGCAACCGGTCATAAGTGTTGCTGAGTTGTTGAAGGCATTATGAGTACTGTTAATGTAGGTTCAGGCGAAAGAGAGTTGAAATCCTAAAACTATCTTAATCCATTGATTGCAATCTCTTTCTTTCCCTGTTCTGTTTACTCATCGTCCTCCCCTCCATCTCGGCCTAAAGCGTCCCTTCGCCCCTCATGAAGTCCTCACCAACCATTCCAATCACTTCCACGTTCGTCTTTCTTTCCATCCACCACACTTCCTCCATTCCCCTCCACAGCCAGTCCTTTAAAGCCTGGTGTCCGTTCTCGTCCACTCCTATCAATAGTATGTACACTGTACAGGTTTCTGCGCCATAAAACGCTGCAGCGCTGCGCTTCAAATTAAATTCTACTCAAACCCTTTTTATCTTACCTAGGTCCTCGTGAAGTTGAAAAGGAAGGAAAGTCTTTTAAACCGCTAGATTACTCAAATAATATATCTATGGTGTTTAAGTTATATTTGGCTGATAACCTATGATGACGGGAAGACTCTGCGTTTAGTCGTCTGTATTTGTTGTCCATTCGTATTTATATTACACAACTTAACTACTACGCTGTCTCAAACCTAATAACTTCCCCTACCTCTACTTATTACCATGCAAGCCACCACAAGGGCGTTTGGCAGGGGGTGACTTATCACCAACATGAACTTGAGTAAATACATTAACTTTAACCAGCATGTACCACACCACGGGAATGCTTAAAATGCCACAGAAACGTCTAAAGTAATCTATAACGTAACTACATAAACGTGACGCGAGTTATGGAGGGAACATGCGAAAAATTGAGTTAGCACTACTCGGCAGATATAGAAACTTGCATATTGGAGTTTGTAATATGTGTACAATATTGATAACTTCGTCGGAAAAAAATTGGTTTTGAATTAACGTAAAAAGATTGAGTCTAATTTTCAACCGATGCGACGTTCTGAGAGCGATTTATATCCTAGTTTTTGTAGTAACACTAACGAGAATATCCTAACGGCCTTTCACGTGTTCATGCTGATATTATCTCCACGCATTTTAACTCTGTTTTAAATCCAACCCCAAGAGGATCCCAAACACTAGCAGCGTATTCCAAGTGTCTATATAACGAGGGAGAAGTAGCTAATATCTCCAATTATATCGTAGCACTTTCCAAGTGCTCTGTTGACAAATCCAAATTTACGATTAACTTGACCATTAATTTCCCAAATATTTTTGCTAATTAGTAATGCCATGAAGCTTTGGTAGTATATTTATAATGCGCACAGGGAGTATTTTATGAAGGCCAAGTTTTGATCGTAGAGTGGAAATGTAGGGTTATCACTATGATGGTCTTCTCCCATGACCCTGCGCAAATCTCGTATACCGTTGCCCAGACCAAGCCCTTCGTTATTTAAACGATAACCTCTGTATCTAGGACCTAAGACGTTCTCCTTTTTCCCGAATCTAGTATTGAATCAAAATGCATGTATAGGTACAATATCAAAAAAGTACAGTCTTGGCTTCTTACTGAGATGTTATATAAACTAAGTCTAGATGATATCTCATTATTACTTGTGAAATTTAATTTGATAATTTTGTTACGAAATGTTCCAACTGCTAACTCTTAAGAAAGATATATGGATTTTCCGGCGTATGGCCTAATTGAAGGTTGTTTGGGCTACCCACCGGATGAAACTCTCCATCTTTGCCGAAGTTTTTATGTACGAGTCGTCCATCGGAATAATAAATGAAGAGTTTGACCCGGTTGGTAACCCGAGCATCCATCAATTTTGCTAACTTTTATTGTCCCATTCACTACGTTTGCCAAAGGATCTCTGATTGATCTGACGGGATCAGCTCGGTATGGTAAACGCAACGGTTTAGTGGGATAGATCTTAGACACGGGCTGACTCGGCCCACTTTCTCAACCAGTCTGAGATTTCAGATCCATCTGAACCAGCAGGTCTGTGGCGCTCCCCGTTATTCTTTTGTTTGGTTGCTATACGGAAACAAAATATAACCGACATTGTTCAAGGCGTGTGTTGTAACCAGTTGTAACAAGAGTGCAGTAATAGCTAGTAAAGTGACGTTGATGATATCACATGGTAGCACATCCCAATTATACCTCTTATTGGGCAATTCTGTTCTCTCGGAATGCGACTGGAAATTTCGAACTGCACTTGTTTTCTCGCCGGGCCAATCGTGCTTCAACTGATAGATTCGATTGTTCACTATCGAGAGTTTTAGTCTGCGTTGGTAAGCCAGGCGGTCTGAGTTGGCTCCTTTGGAGTTTTCCGATCGGTCCGAGTTCAGATCGATCTGAGATCGATTTACATGCGTAGTGATTGGTCAGTGTTAGCGTAAGAATTATTTCTTTTGGAGGAATAAGTATAATTACGTTAATTATGGACCAAGAAGGTAAAAAAAGTGAGGTTTTTACTGTCTTCCATTCAAACCTACCCTGACCGGCCGATTACTCTAGCGCAATGAAAAACTGCGCCGCTGCCCCGGGTAAGAAAGGCTGATCCTCCGCCATCGACTTAAGGGGCATCGGCGACCACTAATGGATACCACCGCCGGTCATGACGGCCCTCCCATTTCTTTCCCCCTAGTACATACGGTTGTGTTCCTCCCCAATCGTGTCGCACCTTCCCCCTCCATTCATTTCCGTTCCACGCTTTCTCATCCCGCTATGCCATCCGCCTCGCTGCCCTCTCACCTTCGCGGGCAGTCCCCTCGTGTCCACCGGTGGAATCCAGCTCTTATCTATCCCATCCACGATCAACATCTCCCATTACTGTGCATCCAAGCCCGTTTCCTCATCCGCTCAACTCTTCCCATCACACGTTCTCATTGGAAGGGGCCCATATAATTGTCCAGAACTGTTCATGTAGCGTTCATGTTCATGTGTGCGCGTGTGTGTACTGCTACATCGATTAATATATAGACACCCGCCACGCACTTATGTGTACCTTAATTGTATTAAATTGCAAGGCCGAACAAAGTGCATCATCAGCCCCTTTGAATGCTTATGTCCTATGGGCGAATGAAATCCGTTACGAAAAAATATGGCTGCTATGTTATTTATCATTTATGTATATGAGAAAATCCAACATGAAGTTATTTTGAGAATGAAATATCGTGGAAATTAATATTTTGTCGTTCATATAAGCTGTACGGAGGAAATAAGAAGTAGAATATCACAGGAAAAGGCAGCCCTCAGTTAAGTCAACCAATACCTTTCAGACAAATCAATCAACATAGGCTTAAGAATAAGATAGGCTAAAGGTTTTATTTGGAGTGTTGTTCTCTATGGAGGAGAAACATGGATAGTCCGGAGGACAGAGGAGAAATATCTGGAGGGTTTTTAAACGTGTTAATGGAGAAGAGGGGAAAATTTGCAATGGAGCGGTAAAGTGAGAAACGAGGAAGTGCTGGCAAGGATGAATGGGAAAAGGAATATTTTAAGATCAGTAAGAAAGAGAAAGGCGAACTGGATGGGACAGGACACGTCCTGAGGAAAGATTGCCTGCTGAAGAGAATATTATAAGGAAAGATAGAGAGAAAGAGGGGGAGAGGAAGACGAAGAAATAAGAGCTGAGGGAGGAAGCACAAGATAGACGAGTATGGAGGGAGCAGTTTAATTGAAACCTGTCTTAGAACAGATTCACCATAGAAAATAAATTAATCAGGGGACTCGTTTTCTGTAAACAAGTTGTCCAAGTATGAATTAATCGAAATGTAAATGTAAACAATTAAAAGTGATTTTGCAGCGGAAACGTGTGATGCGTCATTTTTCATGCTGCCTGCTCTCTCACTGGTTAACTATCTTTTTATATAGTTGTTCTGACGCTTAGTCAAATGAGGTTGGTGCTCCAGTGTTCATTTTTTAAATTTAAGTGGTTTTTGTGTTTTGATTGAGATGCATCTTCAAGTTCTACGACACGTCCCCAATAATGGATTGCGGGTATCCAGTTCCGTGGGTCTTGGCTTTTTGGCGAGTTAAAAAAATAGCAAATAAAATGTATTTCAATTTACCTACTATGTCGTAATCTTGGAATTGATGGTTGGAAGCTATGCAAAAAGCGCCATCATCCATCAGCTAATTAGCAATTTCTGTAGTATGCTGATTAGGGGATGAGATATCTTGAGAAAATTCGTCTGGATACAATGATTGAGTACTTCCTGAGAGTTCAGGTCGGTGGTGGAAAATTGGTTTGATTTTTTGTTTTATTGACTAAACCTTGGATTGGACCTAGGTATTTCGTGGAACCATGATTCGTTGATGTGACATGGGTTTTTTCTCTATCGCTTACGAGATTGCAACCCACGAATCGTAGAAATGCATGTTTATAGAACAGCTAATATAGTACCTACTGGGTAACTAATGCGAAGAAAATTCCATGGTGAAATACCCTCACAACGCGATCATTTTACAACAAAGTACCCAAAATCATTATAGTACCCTTTACTTCTCGATAATTCTTTTATTTGACGGATAAATTTTGGAGTAGACTGCATTGCTTTAAGGCTAGGCAATAAGTTATTTGGGATGGTAGCTGCTGTGTGATTAGGTTCTTTTTTGTAACAGTCACTACGTTTACGGGACGAAATAGGTACAGCGGACATCAAGCGGAGAATAGCCCAAGCTAAGGAGGAGTTCATGGGAAAAAGACAATAGCTGTGCTCAAAGAAGATAGACCTACAAACCAGGAAATAGTATGTGAAAACCTTCGCGTGGAGCGTGGCACTCTATGGATCGGAAGAATGGACCAAGCTGACGAGAACAGACTAGAAGCCTTCGAAACCTGGTGCTAGAGAAGAATTCTGAAGTTAAAATGGATGGAAAAAATTAGAAATGATGAAGTGTACTGAAGGGTAGAAGAGGAAAGGACCATATGGAACACCATACAGAAAAGAAGAGCCAGATGGATTGGACACCACCTGTGACACATTGGGTTTGTATGGAACATAATTGAAGATAAAATAGCGGGAAAAGGCCACAGAGGAAGACCCAGGAATTAGTTTATCGACCAATAAAGAGAAACGTACATAGGAAGTGATACCAGGAGGTAAGGAAGCTAGCGTAAGGTAAGGAAGGAAGGGGGCTGCAGTCACCCAATTAATGGATTGAACGACCAATGAAGACGAATGTAAATTCGAGCACCTTCGCTTAGCAAGCTAAAAATTTTTAAAAATCTAATTTTGACTGATTGGATCACATCGCTATTGTGAATGGTGTTGGGGACGAAACGCGTTTACGCTCCAACGCCGTCTTTCTTTGCGACGAGCTCTTGCGGCGGTATCTTCTATTCGTGAAAGTATCGGCAAGAAATTCAAGCATACAATTGGAAAGTGAATGTCTCTGTAAATGCGGGAATTGAAAAGGTGTTGGTTTTGTAAAGACGCGTTGACCGGAAAAAATCGAAAACATTCCGAATATCTCGAAGAATTGATGCGCGCAGACATTGCGATGTTTATCATTGTCATTTTCTGAGTCACTCCTTTCCCGCCTCCTCGCGCTGCTTCCTCCTTAGCTTCATCATCCTGTATCGTACTTTTGTATTCTTTATTTACCCTCTTCATCCTTTCTTCTCATTCACGTCGCCGATGGCTCTTAAGATGATGGCCCATCGCCCTTCCAGCCTCCCCCCTCCACATTGGAACTGGAATGCCCAATCACCCTTCACGTGGCGCCCATGTATCCCCCTTTTTCCGTTTTCCCTGACGACAATCCCTTTGGAAACATTTCTTCGGATTGCATGGAGGAGATTTAAAATCAGAATGTTTTCATGCTGCTTTTACGTAAATTCAAAGCCAATTTTTTTCCGACGAATTTATCAATACGTTACGAACTCCTACATGCTACCGCAGACCAGATCATGAGAATAAAATAAGGGAAATAGATTTTTAAAATATAAAGGTTTGAAATGTCGTTTTTCCCGCAATCGATTAGAGACCGTTATGGCTGCGTTGAGACTTTGAAGTGGGTAAATTGTCAGGCAGGGTCGCTGATTAATTCATATGCACACTAATGAATGTTTATAAATCTGCCGAGTTGCGCTAACACGATGTTTTGCATGTTCTCTGAATGACTCCTGTGCCACGCTTTCATATTTACATTACCATTTTGCCATTTAAGTAGTTTCGGTAGCATTTGTAGTGTACCGATAGTGAGGTGCTTGTTGGTGGAAGTTAACTGCTTCTCTCTAGTTCATGTTGGTGAAAGTCACCCCCTGCGAAACACCATTGTGGTGGCTTGCAGGGTGATAAGTAGATGTAGATGAAGAATGAAGGAGAGGACCCACAATTACCACACTAAAGCACGCATGCTTATCATTATATTGTAAAATGAATTTTAGCATTTTGAATCTCGCGGGTGATTTTTTTGCAGAGATATTTTATCATCGTTATAATGAAGGAAGTTTTTCTATGACACATATAGTGCACTGATCACTTCTCAAGACAATCGTGTTCTTGCTTTCAATTCGTTTCAGACCTCTGCACGTTAAGGAAGCTCACTTGAAAATAGATGCGTCCTAACTTTATTATTATTATTATCTAACTTCGAAAACTCGAGTTACGAAACAGACACAATCGCAGTGGACTCTCTTTATGGGAGTATGTTTTGTCGGGCGATGTAGTAATAGCTAAATTCTTTGGCTTGGGTGTGACCAGGGTATGTCGTGCGTATGAAGCGGGCTCATTTTTCCGCCTTCTTGGTGTGAGGAGCCAGTGGTAGTCGAATGAAACCGTCTGCTGTTTCCTAACTACGTGCTTAATAAACATGCCACGGCTATTCTCTCGCGAGGAAAATTAGATTTATCACTGCTATAATTACTCTTAGCATGTTGTGAGGCGGTTGTGCAATCGTGAAGATTGCCGTGAACGCTTTATTGGGCTGACACGATGAGAGTGGACTCCACTATGCTCCAATGTGGCATGCGATCATGCTGTATCATGGTCGCGTTTTGTTTTCATGAGTGGCAATTATATTTGTAGGTTTCTCTCCTATAATAGTTACGGTAGTTGCAGAAATTGACAAATTATAAGAACCATTCCATGTTATTTGATATCGTATGGCTTTCGTATCGTTTGTGACTAATCGTATCGTTTGTGTGACTAATGTCCGGTTGCATGAACATTTAGTGATGAAATCTATATTTATGATATCCATTAAGTTATTGATCTCATAAAAATATTCGGGTTGCAGGAACACATTCAATATTTACACTACTTATTTACCAATAGTTAATAGCTTCAAATATTCGATCTAAACTTCTACCGCCGGAAAAAAATTATGAAATTTTAGCCTATGAAAAATTGCTGACGAACATAATAATTTGTCAGTAACAGTAAACTGACTGGTCATATGTCTCATAACAACTCTTTTATCAAGTAATTATGCCTCCAAGCGGTTCATTGCGATTCCCCCATCTTGGCCACTTATGGAACTTATAAACAATATGCCATGAGTTATGAAACCAATAAATTTATCGAATTTTTCTGCAAAACTTATTGAATGGTTGGCATGGCTCATGGGTCTCATAAATTTATAGAATATGTATGTATCGTTCCTGCAACTGGCCATGAGTGGCATGTATGTCAGTCCGTTTTGTTTCCGCCTTGTTTTTTTATGTCGTGTAAGAATAGGTATTTAGTGTTTGTTTTGACTCACACGGTCTCCTCAAGTCTCCTTAAAGATCCTACCGCCGCACGTGGTTATTTTAAGTTAACCATATCCTCTCAAATCTTCCATCACGATCCCCTTAAATCCTGTAATTAGGAGCAAGGCGGCGCAGTTTTATTTATCCGGAACGGAAGTCTGACTCTACTTATCCAATTTCGCGGAGTTATTTCGGGCGCACCTCCCATAGACGCCCTCGCTTCTTCCGCAATGTCCCCAACCCTTCTCAGGAAGGAGAAGTCACGTGACGTTTCCCCCCTCGCGAACGCTCTCGATTGCCCCCTAATGATCATCAGTCATCCGTGGTTGTTGTTGTGGAAAAGTTTGAGAACTTTGCGCAACTGTCTCATGTTAGAGCTCAGAAGTGCGGCTTTTGAGCTGGAGTCTTTTGGAGCTCCAAACTTATGCTAAATCTTTTTGCTCGAAATAGTTTCATTTTCCTGCTCCAGATCCGACCACCGATTTAGAATTTAACCATTCTACGATGCGGTTATTTGTGCCAACAATTCATAATGTAAATTTCAATCCTGGGAAAATTTCTCCTGCTTGGGATTTAAAACTTACTCACCGTTAATATCAATAGCTTCACAGTTTTGTCCTCCTCTTCTGATGAAAAACCATATAGTCAGTGTGAGTCTCCCATTTTATTTCTCTACTTGTTATTTTCTCATGAGACTTTCCACATATGTTTATCCCTCTAGCGCAAACAATGTATTTATTATGTCCTAAATCCTAACTTCTACAGTTTCTAGTGTGATTCGGCAGTTGTCGAAGGAAAAATACCCTTATCCACTAGAAAAAATGGGCGGCAGTCAGATACTTCATTCAGAATTTCCGAGTTGAAAGAGTAATAAACCGACATAATGTTACGGTTTTGGGTAAACCAAAAGAAATTATTACAACGCTTAATTCTCCAACAAACACAATTCACTCCAACCTGTATTTTCTGTTGTTTTCTAACCAATCAACAATCCCCTTAACAACCACATCATAATTCCGGTATAAGTGGGAATATTCATCATTTATTCCTTCATTACTGATGATTCGTTACAATATATATTCGTCCATCAGCATAGCTTAGGAACGTCTTATTACTCGTTTTCACAAGTATACGCATACAAGCAATGTAAAGCAGTGCTTTTGAAATGCACGAGTGATAAATAAGGTATTTTTCAATTCGTTGTCGAAACGTGTAGACCAGGGTTTTCCAACCATTAATTGTCATCACCCCTGAAGGTTCATCAAACAATTTTATCCATCTTCGCCCGGTATTCGGTATCAAAAAACTATTGCTGTTTGAGAGGCAGTAATGAAAAGAACAGATTCATAATACGCGCATTAGGCATGTTATTTTTGCCTGTCTTTTTGGGAATATACTTAACACGCAGATTCAAGGCATGTTTGACTGCCAGTCATATTTCCTCTGTGTCGTAATACTCAATTGGTCGTTCAATCATAAGACAGGTTGACTGCAGCCCTCTACACTTCCATATCTAATGCTAGTCCCCTTGCCTCCTGGTATCTCTTTCTATGTACTTTTCTCTTTATTTGGTCCGTGATCTTATTCCTGAGTCTTTCTCTGGAGGCTTTTCCCTCTATTTTTACTTCAATTATGTTCTTCACATATCCATTGTCTCTCAGGGTGCGCCCAATCCATCTGGTTCTTCTTTTCTGTATAGTGTTCCACATGTTCCTCTTCTCTTCTAGAAACTTCATCATTTCTTATTTTGTCCGTTTATTTCATCTTCAGTATCCTTTTCCAGCACCAGGTTTCGAAGGCTTCTAGTCTTTTCTGGTCAGCTTTTCTATTGGTCCATGCTTCCGATCCATAGAGTGCCACGCTCAACCCGAATGTTTTCACATACTTTCCTGGTTTGTAGTCCTATCTTCTTTGAGCACAGCAGTTGTCTTTGTCCCTTGAACTCCTTCTCAGCTTGTTGCAATTGTTACTTTCGAAGTCGCTTTTTTCAGTTTGCTGCACTAGGGGTACCATGTTTGTGGCGTACTTTTTTTTCAGCTCTGATTTTTTTGAACTCCTAACTGATTTAACTTTTTGTAATTCGTGCACGAGTTTAATTATAATATTTAGTTAAATACTGTAACGATAAGGTATTCGGTGAAGGTTTTGGTTGTCCTATCTACACATATCGGACTCCATTAATAGTGCGATGCATTCCGGGTACCCATTATGATGTTTGTAAGCAAGCATGACTTCAACCCTGTCATTGAGTAGCATTCTTTATGGTTTGTGGAGTGTTTGTCGCCGAGCCTCTTGCTCAAGATTTACAGTGTGTCTCAATGTCGTCAAGGTTATCGCCTAGTGGATGTGTACTCAGTCGGAAAAAATTGACTTCCTTCAATGAAATGGCGCCCGGGACTTGTGAAATCAATGCCGAGAACGAAACAGAGAAGTATAATTCACCCGCAAATTAACACTCCAAGTTCCAGTGTAAATTATGTTTATATCCGTTTTTTGCGTTCTCTTTTTGTTTGTTGCATTTTTTATAAAAATGCTATACCAGTCACATAGACTATTCTTTCCTTCTTATTGTTTACTCAGAAAATTAAAACTCGCCATTGCGTAGTTCGGGGTAAAAATAGTCTTAAATTGGCCGGAAATGACATTTTATTCGTCACATAACTTAAACGAAACATTGGTGGATGATACACAGTTTCTCCGGCAGTCTATCATTCGTAAGAATATGACATGAATCAATCGTAGTTATTTGCGAATGAATTCCATAAAAAATACGCAAATTAGATTTAGTTGAAGTGTGCCAACGGATAGATTCTCTGACGTAAGTGATCACGTGCGTAAGACTGTGTAAGTGATCACGTGCGAAAATTTTCGTCCAATTGTGGACATTTTTAGGCTTTGTCTTGAATTACTTTTTGGAAATGCCTCCATTTGTCATATTTTTTGTGAATTATTTAATAAACATTCAAACCACCCAGCGTGACATTCATGGCGCGATCTGTCCATCAGAGCTAGATCAATACATCTCTCTTTTAATTACGTAGGTATCTGCGAAGCACCTATCCATTCGAAATCTCTTGGAAAATGACGTCTGTACTTAGACAAGTATCTCGCTCTGTAGGGCGATAGTTGGTTGATTTTTTCTTAACGTTAATGGCGGGTTTACAGAGGGAAGTTGACTTCAATGGAAGTGGCGAGTGTAGCGATATCTCGAATCGTAACGCCATTAGCAGGGCATCGTTCTGCTTACACATTAATTCCGGCTTTGGCAAAACAAATGGATGAAGGAAGTAAACAATGAATATGGTAATTACGCAAATCATCTAAATTTGACAATAATAGCGTTTGTTTACAGCTGTTTGAGTCCCATAAGTATTCTTGGATTCAATACATTTGTATGAATTACAATAATCATGCATTATTACGACGAATCAAGTGCGTCAATTGTGACAATAATTATTATTATCTAATAAAAGATAATTTTTGAAGTTTACCTTTGGGATTATTGAGCATTTAAAATATTTTCAAGTACTAATAAAAATTAACATAAGCAACAATGAGTCGTCATTGTACTAATTTATCCGTTGTTCATGTCATGAATATGTATTATGGATTGGGATCTCGTTGCCAAAAAGCGTTGTCTAGAATTCCAATAAACAAACAACTTTTTGGAAAGTGGTTCCGCCTAGTGATGAAAGACGGAAGTTCAAATGTAAATACAGTCGACAGATTGGAAATAAACACGTCTTACCGGTTTTACCATGAATATAAATGGGTTTTACTTCCAATTAATCATAATGCAGTGGGCAGTGGATAAAAAATGTAGTACTACACTCGGGACGAAATTATACACTTGTCTAGTATCGTCCGGTCTAAAGATATATTTTATTTCTCTCCAAATTTAATTACACAAATGCACAATTAACTTCTTAGCACTTCGAGAATATCGCTCTACGGAAATTTAATAATAATGCTGTTGAGGTTAGGGAACAAAGTGAACGCAGGAGTTAAAGATTACACACATCTTTATTCACCGACAGAACAGACGGGACTGAACAGGACTCAAGATACACTTGTGCGCACGAAAGACGTTACAAAAGAATAACGAAAATGTCACCGGTGTATATATCGAGTAACAAATGCGAGGTGACTTCATGAGTATTCCCAATGCCTATCGTTGCAGTGTTGGTAAAAAGGAATGCACTTACCGCCGCCTTGAACAGATTCTTATTTTTCAATCCACGTCTCCTATTTTGGGTCCGAGTAGACGCATACCATGTTTTGCAGCCTGGTACAATGCAAGTTCTGTTCAAACAAGGCAATCTGAATTCTTTGTTTAGGCAAAACAGGCTTAATGCATTCCAATTATAATCGGATCATGGCAAACATCGTAATTGGCACACGATGAACGTTTTATCAACCTTATACACATTTCCTGTAAAAGATATTTCCTCTCTTGCATTTAAAAATTAAAATTTAGATAACAAAAATAGAAAATTATTATTCAAAGCATCAAGTACCTAATTAATATCTCCTCGATCGTTATTGAATATTTACCACAGTCTCCCGATAGCAACAATCAACTACGTCTATTTACAATAACAACAGAAAAGACGCTAATCGAAGAAGCACCAAGGACTGGGTGAACTAAAAGTGGAAATTTAGGCAACACGTAGCATAGGTAACAATGCCGAACATCCGAATCCATAATATATATTCATGGTTTATGTTTTAAATCTCCGTTAGCTGTCAAAATAGAAACCAAAACGCTGTCCAAATAGAAACTAGTCTATTTTCCTTGCGATTAGTAACCGCTGTCGATTGCCACCACTATCTACCCCTACTGCCACGGAAGTGCGTGCTTACACATCGAAGGGTCTCTTGCAAGCGACTTCCTAGACTACTGTCATGGGAGTGACTTCCATTTGTAAATCCACCTTCACAATTTTTTACATTCCAAGTTTTCGAAAATTCGTCTATCAGCTATATGTATTGTGTAGATTCTCAGCAGTAGTCACGACGGAATGTTTTGTATTACTAATGAATTTGTTAAAAATACGCATTTGAAAACCTATAGTATATTGCTTACCACAAAGGTATAGGAAACTTGACACCATTCTTATCTGACGCCTTTGCTAAAAATCATCCCGCGAGCAACAATCGCGGATGCGGACTTAACACCATTTTTGTTTGACGCCTTTACTGGAATACAAGTCGTACGCAACAATCGCGGATGCGATTATCGGTGTTCGTTTGTCATTTGGAGCTCAACTACTCTGTTCCCGGTCTGTTTTTCGTTGTCGTTACGCCAAAAGGCTCCTTCTCGTATTTGCTTTTGCTAGAACTCTCGACACACGGCGCGCAATATGGCGAAGTCTGGCGGTTGTTTGCCAGCGTCTTACCGTTTAGTGCTCGTCAATAAAATGCGATATCGCAACCACATGCGTCGACGTTCATGCGTGGCGTGCCCGAATGATTGATGGTCGTTTAATTAGTCTTTCGGACAGGTTCATGCGGCCATCGGGACCAATAAATATTAACACTTGCGCGGTGGGGGATCCCGCCACTCTGGCCAAGGGTGCGGAATTCTCATATACGTGTGTGTGTATCTTTGCCAGCTCCAATAGCTTCTCTACCCCCCCCCCCCTTCCCCCGCTTTTGCTGCCGCCGATAAGATGATTGCGGCTTTATCGATGAGCCACCAGCTCGTGGCAATTTGTCAGTGCGAGAGGGGTGGTAGTCTCGCAGTGCGAGGCTTTGCGTTTCCCCGTCGAGATAAGGCCACGTCGGGGGGGGTGGGGGGGGGGGGGAAGAAGTGTGCGTGGCATGCAGATGCAGCGCGGTCTGGTGGATTGCGACGGGAATTGCGAGGCGAGAGTGATACTTGTATGTGCTGGTGCACACTCAGCGAATGATAAGTGGTGGAGCGATACCGAACGAAACAATACTTCTGGCGTGAAATATCGCCGAAACTGATTTGATTTTAGCGGGCGAGGCGTTTTGTGAATAGGAGAGAAATGCGATTTGGTTCTTTCCCGGCGTATTATATTGGTGAAATCGTCGCGAATTTTTCACCATCTTTAACAGTTGTTGAACAACACTCCGATGGCTACCTCCGCCATCGTCCAAGGGCACAGGTAGGGTTACAGGGCCCTGAGGTCCTGTAACCCTACCTTTCCTAGCTAATTGATTTGCAAATGGATGTTACGAATGGATGATTGTAAATGACGTAGTTTTCATTGCTGGTGTGGGTGGAACATGGGTAAAACGATATTTTCCTATCTCACGCAAAGGAAATGCTCGTGAATAACTTGCTTGTGAGAAGCAAATTCTACTAGGGAAAGAATGTTAATGAATTTCGTGAAACAACCCAACTTAGTTTTGTTCGTAATTAGCAAATAGGCACAGAAACTTAATTAAACTTGATTAGTTCAGTAGAAATGGATTTGTTTGGGGATTTGTATTTATCTTTTTATCCTTAACTTCTTGAACCTTCGAATGTGTAATATTGTCTAAGATTTACCATTTCAGCATCATGCGTCACATTGTGACCCCATGTTTTCTGATACGCCTTGGTTCCCGCCGTCAAAATTATGAAAAACGCATGGCATTAGCGCCGTAATCCATTGGACTCGACTGAATGCGTGTTTGCTTCTTCCGTTCATACTGCTATCCCTTTGGAGACCACGGCATGACGTGGTCGCTTCCGGCGGTTGCGTTGTCGCCGGATGCGTGAATAGCCGCTTTCAATTCCGTCAAAATGGCCTCGTTGAAGAGGACTAAGAAAACTCATTACGTGTTCCCTTCGCAGCGAGTATGTGTATTCTTTGTGGCGAGCAAAAGAAGAATGCATGTTGATCATGAATGCCAGAAGAGGAAGTACGAAGTGGAGATTACCCTTGCCATCCTTTCTCTTGTATCTATTTGCGTCAGTCCCTTTGACTCGTTGCTTATCTCAGGGCTAAAAGTGGAACTGAGTTCAATGTACTTAATATCCTGTAAAAGACTTCTACAGTGAATAAATAGGATTCAATTATCAGAAATAAAAACAGGACATAAGTGCTTTACTTATTTTCCATCCAAGTCTTGAATCCATCGGCCAGTCAGAAGATGATCAGGAGAGTCGATTGTTTCAATTCCTTACCAGTGGTGGAGTTCAAGTATACCAAAGCAATCATATGAGGAATTGGGGGATCTGTAGCAGAAAATAAAATAACACAGTAAAAATTTAAAAAATCACGTTTTTAAAGTGGATGTTTTTTAAAATATGTAATTGCAAACTTTTATAAATTTATTTTATTCTATATTATTATATTTATAATATATATTTAATGTTATTGCATCGTCATCCAGTTGTGAGTTATGTTCAAAGTTTAATGCCCTTATTCATAGTCGTATTCTTAGTGGTTCTCGATTTTGTCGATGCTCACTTTTCACCGTAACCAAGCACGCTCTAAACAATAATATAATATACTGTTGCAGGATGTTGATGAAAAATGATTGAAGGAATATGAGACAATATTACTTAAATATTTATGTAATATGAATGGTGAGGGATACGAGGGTGGTTCAATAAGTACCCGTGTTTGTAAACATAAGACGTTACTATAGAAAGTTGTTGATGTGATAGTGTACTGCCATTAGTGCAGTAGTATCAATTCGTCCCACGCGTGGGCAGCAGTACTGCGTTTGGGAAGCTTTGGGTAAGCTTCATACCTTACCCAGGAAATCGACGGCCTGGGAGGGTAAGGGGACAGCAGTCCCCTGGGTAACGACTATGAATACCATTTCTGAGCCAAGGGGTTCCCCCACACCTGGGAGACACCCAGGTATTGACAATAAATGCGGCCCTAAGTCTCTAGCTCATCGGGAAGTAAGTTTATAATCGATTACAAAATTTGAACTGAACAGACCAAAAAGCAGATACAGACAAGATTCACGAATAAAAACGTGGTGAAATTTGCTCGCGGAATGTTGGAGGTGGTTTACTGGACCATGCTTTGATTGTTTTGTCAAAAATATAGCGAAAGTGCCGAAGAAATATGGCGTGGGTTATTGAGATAGCGGGGTTCAAAAAAAATTCCGCATAGCGCTACCTCGCACAGATATTAGCATACAACAACCACAGTAGAAACTAAAATAACTGGTCATTGACCCTGAATTCATTACTGATTGACCTGCTTGATAGGGAGTTTTTCGAAATTATTTCAACCGAAGATAATACTGTCGGGTTCCGAAAAAGGAAAAAACAAAAGTGGAAATGCTCTCGTTGCTACGAGATGAATAAACAGTTTGCTTGTAGAAGCTAATTGTTGTTCAATCAAACATTTTAAAACTATATTATTTAACATTTTTATATAACCATTGGTTATAATTTATGTTTAATATTTCGTATTTATAAAAATTATGTATTATTCTTATTTCGTCAAAATCTAATATACCTACTTACTACTTCAATACCTCGTGCGATGAGTTTCGTCTCTAAATGTCGTCTTTCGCTTCATCGTGTTGTGATTGTTCATGGCGAATCCTACCAATTTTTTTTAATCTTACCTGGGTGGTTGCGGAATCGTTCGGTTCGCAATCCTTGTCAATCCTCCACCCCCTAATCTTTTCCTTTAGAAGGTCTTTGTGTTTCCATGCCTCCATCCTTTTTTCATTAAAGCCCTATTCCAGTCCTCTCCAAAATGCCTCATTACACGCGTGCAGCTTAATATTCCTTACAACAGCGACACATTCTCGCTCCATCCGAATTTCCGGGTGTTATTGGGCTTATCCCCCTCCCTGCCCGTGTCCTTCCTCTGAAGCCGACGCGACTGCTGCAGGCCCGCGATTGATGGAGCCCGTGTGTCCGCGTCAAAGTGGAGTAAACTAGCTGAGCAAACCGTTCCGACGACGCGACGCGTCGCGACGCCTGCTTCTTCATTGGCCGCATTAGCGCCGACAAGCAGGAGGAAAAATTGAAAAAAAATATTTTAGAGCAACTTATTTTTCCTTCTAGTCGACGACGTCAGCGATATATATGGATACTTTCAGCCGATAGGGACGAACGATATGATAGATTTATTCTTGTTCAAATGTATTTTTCGCCATATCATCTTTGTCGACATGAATGAATTGTTTGATAATTTGAAAGAGCTGAGTTTTTGCTGCGCGAATAACAAGCGATAGAAAGGTAAACTGAAGACTACAAATCGGAAAACAAATATAGATTTTGGAAGAACAGAGGTTCCATGGAGGCCATACTCTGCCTAAGAGTAATGGCAGAGAAAGCAGTACATGTGAACTAGCCACTATATGTGGCATTCATGGACTTCGAGAAAGCCTATGACATTGTTGAGTGGAACAAGATGTTTGGGCTACTGGAAAAACTCTGAGTGTATTACAAAGATGGAAGAATAATCTACCTACTATTCAAGAAGCAAGTCGTCATAATGCAAATGAGAGACGGAAGGCAAATAGTGGCTAAAGTTAATTAAGGGTAGTACTTAGGAAGATCTTCTGAAAGTAAGAGAACTAGCATTAGATAGGGAAGGATGTGGGGCTGCAGTCAACCAATCTGAGAGTTGAAATACCAATGATCACCTAATTCTGATGTATCAAAACTGGAACAGATCTATTTTTGAAGAGACATAAACGGAGAAAAAGTATTTTTTCTTGCAAAAGTTGAGTTAATGGGGTAGACTATAATTTTACTCTTCGATTGTAAAGACCTCGTAAAGTTGTCTCTTTCAGTTACGGCTGATTATTTTAGCTCGAAAATTAGAAGTACTGAGTTCAAATCTCATTAATAGTGTCTGATCGTTTCTTACCCTTCGCCGAGTGCTCCCGCCAGGCCTTCTTGGAAAAGTTGAACGAAAAAATTGTCCAGTTCGACCTATATCACTGGCGTTCTTCCCTTCAACCAAGTGACAAACACTCGAGAATCAGTCAAGAGCTTTCGAGACAATGTAATACAATTTGGTTAAAGGTTTCCGGTTGATGCAATTCTCGTTATTTGTTTGTCGTGGCGTATTTTTTCGTGCTGTGAATAGGGGATCTTAGGGGGCAGAAAGTGCAAATTTGACCGCTGAGCGGGACCCCGGGTCTGTCCCGGTAGTACTTGGATGTTTGGGAAACCTACGATGGGTGACATGGAATGAAAATTTAAATTCTTTGAAAGAGCTGTTGTTATTCGGATTCAAGGGGAACTAGCTGTTTCAAAAGTTTTCCCGGAATTAGAAGATTTTGAGGAAGAGTGGCCATGTTGAATCAATTTCACTTGACAATTGAATTTCGAAAGCAGTTAATATACACCCTACGGTAGTCATTCGAGCAATTCAATTGACAGCGAACTAAAATATACTTTTCAATGTATTCCCTGGAAACTTTATGTAGAAAGATTCGTGAAAAGAAATACAAACTAGCCAAGGCTTTTATAATATTTAAACCACCGTTGATTATCACCACACCACATGGCTTTATTTTATTTTTTCCTATAGTTCATTGAGTATGACTCGCGTTTGTTCAATTAATTATGTCAGTGCTTATAATTCTGAGGCCGCATGTAGGATTTACGACTTATGGCCAGTTGCAGGAACGACACATATATATTACTTATATAAAGCTGTGGGACCCATAAGCCATGGCAACCATTTAATAAGTGTTGCGGAAATATACGATTAATTTATTGGATTCATAACTTATGGCATGTTGTTATGAGTTCCATAAGTAGCCAAGATGGCGGATGCGCTATGAACCGCTTGGAGATTTAATTACTTGATTAAAGAATTGCTTTGAGACAAATGGCAAGTTTATTTACTCTTACTGACCAATTATTATGTGCATTAGCAATTATTCATAGTTAAAACTTTCATAAATTTTATCCGGTGGTAGAAGATTAGATCAAATATTCGAAGCTAGTGACTATTGGTAATAAAGTTAAGAAACTATTAGATGTGTCCCTGCAACCCGATATTTGTATGAGATCTAAAACTACATGGATTTCATGACTATTGATTCCATAACTAAATGTTCTTGCAACCGGTCATTAGGCGTGTAGAACTCTGAAAATCGGAGCAAAAAACGAATCCAGCCACAGCAGCGACCACATTCATTATAATGTGCCAATCTTTGCAGCGCTGGCAGAGATAATTCCGCTCATGGTCAATTTCCAAATTATGATGAACAGATAGTTATCCCAACCTAGTTCCAAAGACCCTTGTGTCCACTACTAACGAGGTGATTAACGGGGGCATGGATTTATGACGGGTCGCCAGAGTTTGACCAACTAATCGCAGACGTTCCGCAGGGACGATTCCTTTCTTCGAGCCCAGACGCCGTGAATCTGGGCGCAGGATTTTTTTCCTGAAATAGATTTTTGTGAATGTTCTCGTAAGTGTTCTAACTAGTGCTGTGTAGACAATGGTGAAATAATTACCCTCTACCGATTTGACTAGTTGGCAATTCAGAGTTGTGTCAACCCACAGACTTAAAGGTACGCTATATAGTTTTTATTTAATAATTGGATGGTATGTTACATATTTTATCATAAACGCGAAAAAATACGTTAAAATTATTATAAATGTCGCTTGAAAATGTCAAGATGTCAAGCCGAGTTGAAGATTTTAAAAAAATTGAAATTTTGTTTTTGGCCTACATATCTTCGACTTCGCTGGTTACTACCAGTAGCTCACGTGATTGTGAGACCATGCTTTAGTCTAGGAAAAAATGTCGAGTAAGATCTTAGGCTTTCCCGGCGTGAGATGTTGAGAAGCTCTATTCGGGAAGTCCACCGGGTTAGAGACTCCATAGGTGAAAAAAATTATCCCGTATGGTAAAAGAAGGGTTACAAAAAATTATTTATGCCCTAAATTTCTCTTGGAATGTATTTTTTCAACTTTTTCTCGGGGTTTTATTCGGAAATTTTTTTTAAATGGCGGGTAAGTAAGGGTATCTAGGTTAATTAGAAATTGGGACGACACCCTTGCCCGTCAAAAAGAGCCTAGTTCAGGACGAGGCTTTTAGGTTAGTTTATCAGGGTACTCGAAATCACTTTGGCTACTAAACAAGGAATTACGAAGACCCTACGCTGTTAACAGATTACACATTGTATGCAAGGTACGAGAAATGTAAACAGGGAAATGCGTCGTCGTGCTGCTCGATGAACGAAAGCTTTTCTATCCGAAAACATGAGCAAGGTCGACACGAATCAGTGTGTGTACTGCGCCTCTCCCTCCTTTTGAAGCCGTGTAGTGTCATTAGGTATAATCTGGGGAAATGCTTCCTCAGTAGCTGACAGGGTGGCCGTGTCATATTATTGGTGCGCGTATTAAATTGGAGCCGTTTCCGTTGTTTCATTGGAGATTAAGGACCTTGCTGGTTATTGACATTCTATATTGTGAATACCTAGTCTCGTCCTGTCAAATAAGTTTGGCCATGCAGGTGGTCTGGAAGGAAATTTTAGATGAAAAGTTTTAAATTACAATTTAAATTTTAAAGTCACCATTTCACCTCCCAAAACCTTATCCCTTTCATCTTTAAACGGCTAGTGTCCTAACATTCCCTCCCATAGGCCCATTCGGCGGCTCGGAGGGTAATATGGAGATGTGAAAATGTATTTGTTCGCACCTTAACGAGTACAACCGTATCATTTTCTAGTTTTGCACAATTTGTTATCGTCAATATTTTGTTGAACTTGAATTTGATCTCGCAATTATTAGACATGCAGAGGACATCTTAAGTTTTGTAACGTATATTTTTAGTATCCTTTGTGTAGGTCTGGATATTTATATAGTAACTACTGAAAGAGGTTCATTAACAGCGTAAATTTAAAACTAGTCCCCAATTTATCTACGTATTTCTCCCTGTCCTGCTTTATACGTTTCTTTTGTATGCTATTTGTTGGGAGGTCCGTATTATCCTATGAATTATGGTGTCCTTGCTGAGGTATCTCTTAATTGCCACGATGTTGTCAGTGACAGGCTTAAACCTTGTAGCTTAAACTTCCTAGTCAAGTGATGTGAATATATTATGGAGTCGAATAACATGGTGGTATAATAATATGGTGTGTATCTTATACGGATCATTCTGTTGTTTGCAAATATTTCCCAGGAAAGTATATTCTTTTATGATAGTTTTGTTTGACTAGCATAAGTGCGCTAGCGGTGAAACGTGTAACTTTTTGGAGTTTCCATACAGAAAAGTACACTAACACCCGAAGCTGCCCGTCACTCGTGTTGTTTTTATGATATTATTGAGAAACTTATAATTCCCGATTTAGATTGCAGATCCTGGGTTGAGAAGAGGTGTCTATCTGCGTAGTCACTAACTTCTGTTATCATTTGTTAAGATCGTAACATCTGGCTCGTATGAGAATTTAAGCTTCCGCTCTATTTCCCATTCCGTCTGCAAGTCGCCAAGCTTGCTGGATATTCTTAAGCTCGATCTTAGACACCTGAAGGGTGCGAGGCTTGGGGCTTCTGCCCTGTTTGCTCGGGTTCAAGAGTGCAATTGGCCTTGGCTGCTCCCATGTGATCTGAAGGACGTGGGGTGGAAGTTAAGCCTACTTAACATAGCTGGGAGTCCAGGATCGGATGAATATTATGTGCAATGCATGATAGAGTCAGTTTCCTCCTGTGGAAGATTTTGCTGCTCAAATGATTTTGATGCTCACGAGAACTGAGGTTTAGGAAACGGTCCCATGATTTATCATATCACTAAGCCTGGTTTCCTCAATAATTGGCCCTAATCACAGGAATTAGTCTTGAAAATTGGATGTTATTCCTCAACTCCAAGTCTGTGGCTGAGCGCAGATTTTCAAATTCTATGTATCAGCGGAGTAGAATGAATTTCAGACTTAGTGAGGCCAAGCGCAATCTCATTTTTTGACAAAATTAAAACAAAAAAATTGTGTACGTAACACTTATCCTTCATATGGACCGTTTCTATGTCAAAAATCGAAATGTACCTGTGCCAAAGTCTAACAATAAGTGCAAATAGTTGTTTTTAAATGAGATGGTGCTTGGTGTCGTGTGTGAGGAAAGGAATTTTCTCGATGAGATTAGGAAGACACGAAGTAAGTGGTTAAAAGAGCGTATTATGGAGGAAGGGGCCATGGTATGGGGGAGGGTAGTTGTTAGGAATGCGAGACAGGGGAAGAAGAAAATAAAAGGGAAGAGGTTTCATGGACGGGATAAAGAAGGGTAGAACGTATGCTGAGATGAAGAAAGAAATTGTTATTTAGTAAAAATAACTTTTACACTCCCCTGGTCAGTTCACAGATCAATTTATTACAGAATTCGGATAAAGATGCCTGGAATCATCATCAGATGCTCACTGACGAGTCAAGAAGGCATTGCGAAACTTTTTATACTGTAGTAGAGAAAGGTGGATGGGGTTACTAAATAAACCTTGGCAATACCTTAACTTGTCAGTGAGCATCTGATGATGACACCAGGCATCTTTCTCCGAATTCTGCCATAAATTGCTCTGTGAACTGACCAGGGGAGTTAAAAGTTATTTGTACTAATTAGCATGGGACTCCACAAAGTTGAACTGAGTTTATTAAACCATTTATTGAAGGAAATTGTGTTGGTATAGGCATTCGAGTATTCTGAAAGCTGATTGGTAGGACTTTGAACAGTATTAATCATAATTCGTTTTCACTCCTTTGGATGGCCCGCCATTAGATCTCTCTTAAAATCCTCGTATCGTCCCTCCCTTCTTATTCCGTCCAGAATTCCTATCCACTTCCTTCCTTTTCCACGCTTCCTCTCTCTACTCCCCTCTATTACTCTCTTCATCATTTCCTCTGCTTTCAATGCGTCCTCCCTCCATCTCTTTTGCCTCCTCCGAACCTCAGTCACTAGCGTCCTCTCCTCTCCAACCATATCCAATACCTCCCCGTTCGGTCTTCTCGCCGCCCAGCTCACCTTCTCCATCCTTCTCCACGCCCAAATCTCAAACACCTTATATCTACGTACAGACCCGGCAAAATCTAGAGTTATTACTTCCATTTGTGCGTATCTTACCCGGTTGATTACCCACTAGTAGAAATGGGTGCAACAGATCTTGGCGGTACTGACCTCCTTGGGATTGGTTGATAGTGAGGGTAACTCGAGCATTGATCAGCGGCCAAAGACACCGAAGGACTACCTGAGGAACCTCTGGGGGAATAAAATGCCCTGTTGCCCTACCTACCTTGTGTTTTCCTCTCTTCGACGTCATGCCATCCTCAAGCGAGAGTCTCTAAGTTTTGCTAACCCTAGTATAATAATATAAGTACTCTACTAAGTAGGTAAAGGTAGGTTTTGTTGAATGTCAGAGAATCTCCTCCCGGTTTTCTACTCATTCAGGGCCCTATCTCTCCCTCTAGTATATCCTTTTTCGCGTCTACATACGATCTGCCCTTCTTAATCCCGTCCATGTAACCTATTCTCTTTCTTCCCCTTCCCCGCTTCCCCAACATCCTTCCCTCTTTCACACTCTTGAGCAACCCATCGTCCTTTATTACATCTTCCAGCCATCAACCCTGCCTATCCCGGATTTAATTCAGAAGTTTCCTTTCCTCGCCCACCATCTCCAGCACTTCCTCGTTAGCCTTCCTGTCCGTCCATCTCACCTTCTCTATCCTTCTCCACACCCACATCTTAAATGCATGCAGCTTATTCTCGTCCTACTTTCTGAGGGTCCACGTTTCGGCCCGATGAAACGCAACGCTCCATATGCCGACAAATTTTGCTTTGTTTGCTCACGATTTAAGAGAACCCCTTACCGTTAGCGAGAGAAAGTACGTATTTGTTTCGATTCGCATCCGAAAGAGAGGATACTCTTGCTCGGAAAGTAGCAACGTTGTCATGGCAGCTTCGAGATGAAACATTTTTCCAAACCGTTTTATGTCCAGTGCGTTCGCTTTTTTTCCTTCGCTGTCTTGTCCTCATCTGTTTCGAGGCAGTCACCGCGGCGTGCCCTGCCCTCGTACCGTCGGGAGCTGCAGCGAACGGTTCCATCGGCTTTAAGAGGGCGGCTATCTCGGTTTCCCCTCACTCGCTTGTGTCTAATTTAAAGGGAAACTGCCCTTCCCCCCTCTCTCGAGGACTGCTCTTGAGTGAGTGTGTGTGGAGGAAGCCTTTTCTACCTCCTCCACCCGCCCCTCATCATCCACCGCCCGACCCCTTCCCACAGTCGTACTCCTCTCCCTCCTCCCTTCCCCTGTCTCCGCCTTCAGCCTTCATCCTCTTAACTGAAAGGCATACTCAGCAGGAATCAGCGAACGTTTCGTTCTCACTGAAGAGATTTCTGGCCGTATGAAAAATTTTCGCGCCGAAATTTCCAGACGGAGAGAGACGGAGAGAGGGAAAAAGAGATTTTTTGATTGACGATCGTTTTCTCTCGCGTGCTAAGAAAATGTTATCTCATACTTCTTTCTCGTATTTACTCTGTATTCCATTCTCTACAATTCTCTCGCTTTTAATTCCTCTTCTTTTGCCGTCACAGATTAAAGATTTGAGATATAGATGGAACCACCGCGGTGTGATTGGTTAAGATATTGTTGTAGCCGTCGAAATTCGCGACCGGATGTATTGAATAGACCAGTGGTGAGGTTAAATCGCCAAAAAAAACCGCCGTGTATAGATTAAGAGATTTTCGTGGCATCTCCATGGTTAATCTTTGTGAAAATGCGAAATGGAAAAAAATACAAAATAAGTCAACATTATTTCTCAAATTTATGGACATATTGGGCACGGTAGCCATGTTAGGCAAATATTTTTTTCGCAAAGAAACAGATTTGATTCCGTACGTCAAAACACCTTATGCTCCCTTCTTTAGTCTATGGTTCCCTTCTTTCCATCACAGTCTCACCATTTGGTAGCTCAGTAGGTCAGTGAGTTATTTTTAATGTTTCGGTTGCCTTGTGCAATTTGCGTAAATTTTAAGATTCTAATCTTGGATTGAATCATTTCTTATTTACTTAGCAAGATTTGCAAGAACACATCCAATATTTATGTAACTTATTTACCAATAGTTAATAGCTTCGAATATTCGATGTAATGTTCTACCGCCGGAAAAAAATTTATGAAAGTTGAGCTTATGAATAATTCCTATTGCACATAATAACTAGTCAGTAATGGTAATTTATCTGGTCATTTGTATCATAACAACTCTTTTATCTAGTGATTAAGTCTCCATGCATTCATTGCGAATCCGCCAATTTGGCTACTTATGAAGCCGATAAATTTATCGAATGTTTCTGCAACACTTATTGTATGGTTGCCATGGCTTAAGGGGCCCATAAGTTTATATAATACATGTGTGTCGTTCCTGCTACCGGCCATAGCCACGCTTGTTTTAGCTCTTCCTTTTTTTTCTTTCTTAAGATGTCTCATAGAAGACCTCCTAACCGACGCGACAGTTATTGTTGCAATCTCAAAAAATTGCATTAAATGACATGAATTCCCTTCCAATTTAAAAGTAATTAATAATTATACTGTACCGAGCAAAGCTCCGTTCCTCAATGCACTTTCGATATTAGGCATATGTTACAATTTGTAATTTTTGATAGAGGCACTGCATGCCTGAACCATAGTCGTCGGGGAGTGAACTTTTGTGGAAATCGTGTAATATTTTCTTACGACAAGGATGATTCTTTCCCCGTCATTTCACTTGCACCCGAGACGTGGAAGGAAAAAATATTGTAAAGGTAGGTTTTGTTGAATGTTAAAGAATCTCCTCCTGGTTTTCTACTCTTTCATGGGCCTATCTCCCTCTAGTATATCCTTTTTCGCCTCAGCATACGATCTACCATTTCTTCATCCCGTCCATGAAACCTATTCTCTTTCTTCCCCTTCCCCGCTTGCCTAACATCCTTCCCTCTATCACATTCTTGAGCTACCCATCGCCTCTTATTACATCCTTCAGCCATCTACCCTGCCTATCCCGGATTTAATTCAGAAGTTTCCTTTCCTCGCCCACCATCTCAAGCACTTCCTCGTTAAGTCTTCCTTTCCGTTCACCTCACCTTCTCCACACGCACATCTCAAATGCCTTCAGCCTATTCTCGTCCTCTTATCTGAGGGTCCACTTTTCTGCCCCATACAACGCTACGCTCCATATCAAGCTCTTCACTAGCCTCTTCTTCACATCCTTACCCAATGTTCTCGTCATCAGTTCCCTTCTATTACTAAACGCCTCCTTAGCTGGCGCTATTCTCTTCCGTATGTCATTGCTACTATGTTCGTTTTCTTCTAGCGTACTACCTAAGTAACTTAAATGCTCTACTTGCTCGAGTTTGTGTCCTCCAACTTAAAGGACCAGCCTCGCTCGGGAAGTGGGGGTGGAAGTCTCTCCCAACTATTTACTACCCTTGGAAATTAATATCACCTCATTTTATATGCCTTAGAATTTATCAGTTGCGTTCGTAAGTAGTCCATGATTTTCTCATATATCCTTTCCTTTTTTCCACTAATATGCGCAGTATTTCGATACTTCGATTACCTTGTGTAGATTTGTGAAACTTAGCGATGAATTCAGAACCTTTGAGGAAAGCAGACTCGATGCATCCGGGTTTGGACTTTGGACCGGGTACGCTGACATGAAGTGCGATAGTTAATCAATTTATAGTGGTTAATTCTCTAATTTTTCGTATTAGGAAATGCGATCCATTAACTGTTCATCAGTTCATCCATACCTGTTACATCAGTTGGACCTTTGACGGCGTGATAGGCTTTCGGAGGAATTATCGATTTTAATGTCTATCAATGTCATCCTTGAGAATACGTGGACGGATATCGAATTTTGCCATAACGTGCCGCCCTCTTATGAGTATAATACCTGGGTGTGATCTGTTTCCGTCGCGACGTGAACGTGACGACTCAGAAATTTGCACCGCTGTCGTCAATTTAGATCTTGAGGTTCAATGCGCTCTGGTCAATTTAGTTGACATTCCACGCTCCAATATGGACGTCCTCAGTGGCCTAGTTGTATAAAAATGGGAAAAATATTTTTCTTCCGATAAGCCGTGGATGTTCTAATTGTCATTTGATATTTTTGAAATGGTTGCTTCTTTAGCGGGTCCTGACCAAACACATTTTGTATGGAGACAAATGTGGAAACTTGCGATACCGTTTAGTATGCGTCATAGTTGTTCGCTTGCAGTCTTCTTTACTTTTGTATATTAACATCAGAAATATCGGTTGTAAATAGCCTAACGAAAGAAAATATTATAAAAATTCTTTTTCTTTCTACCAAATTTCGTTTTATTTTTTGAAGTCGTGATTAAGAAAACATTCATAAAATTGCTCTAAATTGAGAATTTTTTTTGAAGTGTCCACATAACTAGATAATAAGAATTTTATTGAATATTTGGTCATTTATCTATTTAGCTCACTGCTAACGTTGTGCCAAATATTTTAATTCAATTTTGAATGAATAAACTTTATTTTTCCACAATGAATTTAATAACTTACCACCATGGTTTCGACGATTAACGTCATCATAATTCAAAATGTTTAGTACATTCATAAAGTATCGTCGGAAACCACCAACTTTAATTCAATTTAATTTTTGTTTAGTTATTGGTTGTTTACATATTTCTTTACGGTTTTGAGTAGTTATTTTCTTTGTTATTGTTCAATATTTAGCTCAGTGGTAGGGAAATATTTGATCCCTCAACTTTTGTACTAATATTTATATTATTTCCTGTTGTATGGTTTCTTGTTTTGTGTTACAAAGCCCTGAAGGTTTCAATGTATTTAGCAAAAATTTGGCTGTGAATTTAGCATATTAATGACCAAATATTTTAGAAACTTATAATTATTATTTTATATTGGTCGAGAAAGTTATCATTGGTGTCCACATAACGACCGACAGTATTGTCGAAGCTGAGTCATATATAACTCTGTAGGGGAAAATGAAGGCCTATAGTGAATCAGTTGGGAATGATGATTGGACTTAGCCATAGGGAAAGCATAACGCCGATGGAAAAATAATTTTGGAAGCTCCCAGGAAAAAAAAGATATGGAATGTGGTTGAATGAATGATAGTAATGTAGACATCTGGGTGTGAGCATTAGGTTTGACTGCAATGTCTTTATTTTTTATTCAATACGGCTCGAAATTGTAATTTTTACACCCGGAATCTTGGCCTAATCGATCTCTCTTATCGATCTGACCTTATCGGAACCTCTCTCTAATCGAAGAGAAAAATATAGGGAAGAAATTTTATTAAAATTTGATGCAGACTATTTTTTTGCCGGTCGTTTAACACATTATGCTAGAGCTAAACTGTTATGATAGAACCGATAACAGGCGTAAAATTAAGGATATTATCTGCAGAACCGATAGATTTAAAATTTCATTTTTCCTAGTTTAATGAAGGACCTGTTTAGTTGCGTTTGATCGCCTCTATGAAATTTTGATACTAACAAGGTAGAGTACTTTTTGTTCTTGTGACTTACGTTACTAACAACTCACTACACTTGAATTTTCCAGCATTATTTAGATTTCTGCTTAGTTTAGTACCTGCATAGTTTTGTAGGACTATTTATCAATCGTAGCAATCATGCTAACCATTATCATAATTAGTTTTGCATGGTATTATGTCAGTATACGTATCTCTGTAAGTTTTTGCTTTGACCGCGCATTGTTATCCTGACTGCTTTGTACCTGTCCGGGGAAAGAGTGCGTTTCTGATTTGAACTGAGATCAGTGCAGCATGCATGGAGTGGAATCTCCCCATTCCACGCACTCTAGTGGTGGCTTGCATGGTATTGCATGATGAAATATAAGTGTGGATTCGAAGATATGTTATTTTTATTGTACTTACATGCTAATAGAGAACCCTGGCCGGCTGACGGAAAATTGCTTGGAATGGAAAAATCATTTGGGATATTCGACAAAAAATGTTTTTCTCCAATATCCCAATGGATGGAAAAACTGGGAAATCAAACGCAAAAAATTATTTAAAAAAAATCCTGACAACCCTGAATGGAGTGCGGCATGCCTAATTACTCTCGCAAATCCAATCCATTGCCTTTATTCGAGAGTCGGTGAATTTCGATGGCTTTGGGAGGAAATTCGAAGAAAACAAATCCATCGGATTCGGAGTGGTGAGGAGTTAGGGGGAGGAGGGTGCATTTAAGGACAGCTGGTGTGGTTGAGGAAATGAGGATAGGAATGGCGTATGAGGGGAGGGGGGACGTGGGCGGAGTTATAAGACGTTGGAAGGCAGAAAGGTGTGTAGATGCTCGACAGCTCTATCTCCGCGGCCTGTAATTGCCCTGTCACCACCACTCGCGCGTGTCACGAACTTGCCTCGGATGCATGCGTAAATAGGTCGGACTGGTGTCAGGACAACGTGAATGCTTTGCGTGAATGGAGGGTAGGTTTGGTGAGTGAGGGACCCGAGAAGTGATTTCTCAGGCGCTCACTTCATCCAAAAACAAAAAAAAAACACCTTTGACGAACGCGGAATGGTCTACCTTTTCGAGGAGAACTTTCCTCTTTTTAGTGCGACAGGTTTTTATTCTGGAGGTGATCTAGGAGGCGCATCAGGGCGTATCTTTACGCTCATGTGCCTTCGTATCTTTTTTACGGGTGTGTGATCGCGGAGAGAACGAGATTTTGTACCTATTCGCTCGGCAATGTATCTCTTATTTTATCGCTTCTGTCAGACCTAGAGATGTACTGAGGCATCATGATAATATTCTCTGTGTCGCTGTGAAACACACCATTTTTGAATTTCTAAAACAACCTAAGCCTAGAGTGTAGCCTCCGAGTCTCTAGGGGCTCCCACTTTCATCCCTATCAAGTTACGATGCCCAATGGTTCCCGAAAGTGTTAACAGCAAAATATTGATGATTACGGCTATTTAAAGATAATTCAAAGATAATATTCTTTGGGGAATGTAAAAATGTACTGTGACCGTTGAAGTGATCTAGCTAACACAGTAGTTACTGGCGCTGCGCTGTGAAATGTTTATGGGCGTGAGTTAAGGAACTGTCAAAGAACCGAGTAACGAAGATGAAAATGTTTTTCTGGTGTGTTGGGACAGTTAGAAAACTTTTGTCATTGTTGCAGAAAGGGTCTCTCCGTGTAAAATATTCCAAAAATCATACATGAAGTCTTTCGAAATTCAATCCCTCTTCATTTTGCCGCGGCTCCTAAGTGCTGCGAGTGATTTTTGAGACTCTTGGCGATTACTCTATCCTAAATATCTCGGGAACTAATTTTGACGGATGAAAATAAATAAACCATGCTTCTACTTAAAAATATAGGTTGTGGAAATAAATTCCTTCACTTTGGCTTATTTTATTTGCATGCACGTATTGCGGAAATCGGACCTGAAGTCGGCATTATTAATTGTAAAAAACCGACTTTCGATCCGAGTAAACAGTAAAGGAGGAAAGTTTCAGATTTAAGAGTTTTTTTGCATTTAACATGGTGCAGCAGAAGAACTATCTCGTATGTTTTGCGTATGTGACATTAATTCATTTTCGCCATCAAGGAAACCCAAATGCCTTCGCACAAAAAATTAGCCATTTTTGGACTTCGATAATCTTCGTTGGGAAAGCCATAAAAAAATTTGGGCTAACGGAATATGCAGAAGTGAAACAAAAAGTAATTACTTGATTTTGACTGATTGCGATTGCAAGGGTTCACGATAATGTTGTGTCGTTATTCTACGTAATTTTAAATTTCCGTTGATATTTCATACAGTTTAAGGATCCCCGCGTTACGGTACATTTTAGGAATCTTAGACATGGACGTCCTACGCGTCATGGCGATTACCTGATTTTTGAGAATTCAAGTTTCTTCCGCGATCGAAGTATTCATCTGAACAGCATAAGGAATAGTTACCCTTATTCTTTATCTACTTCCACGTACTACCCTGTGAGCCGCCGCATGGGCTTGTGGCAGGGGGTGTTAGGACACCAGCCGCGTAAAGATGTGAGGGATATGGTTTTGGGAGATGAAATGGTGACGTGTGTTTAGTGGACCTCAGTTTTTATCATGGTCGCCTTAAGTGCGCGGAAAGAACGATTTTTTAATTTATCTCCTCCAAAATGATCACTCTTATTTCATCGTTTTTTCAGACCTAGAGATGTAGTGAGGGGTTATTATAATATCCTGTGTGTCGCTCTTAAACACTTCTGAATTTCTTAAGCAAGCTAAGCCTAGCGTGTAGCCTCCGAGTCTCTTGGGGCTCCCACCTTAATCACTCTTAAATTGTCGAGTCCAGTGCAAATGTATTTGTTTAATGTTGCAACTTAAAGCGCGTAGGCGTCTGCAGTATGGTTGTCGGTCGTGGTATGATTCCTTCTTTAAAATAAGTCAATACAGTTTGTGAGAATTCATTTAGGGTCATTGATCTTCATCCATCAAGGGCGTTAAATTTTCCTCGTCCATTTGCAGCCGAGGGCTGAAGCAATCAAAGCCAGTGAAAATATCTTTGATTAATGACCGTCGATTTTGAAACGTCATCCATAGTAAGAACCCGATTCGATCAAGTGAATGGTTGTGTGGCTCTCATGTATAATTTTCCCGGCGTATTCAGTTGTTTGGAGATAATCACCTAGACAAAAGTCACCGTGAAATAGGTTGTAGCAGAAAGTTGCGCAAGCGGAAGAAGATTCTTTCCGGGAAATAGGAAATTACCGATGGTGGGAGAAGATAGATAGAATTGTGAGCAGAATACCTCGAGAATGCAAGCAATTTTACCGGGAAAAATAGCCACTGAAGCCCGCTTTCCTTGGTACAGTTTACTGTACAAACAAATGTGTGATCTCTTTCATGCGGAAAATTGTACCGTTTAATGCGGGAAATTGTATCATTGTCTGTATGACCGGACGGGAAATAGAACCTGCTCTAATTTATTTCATTTTCTTGTGCATAATATGATGCATTCGTTTGTACAAAAATATACACCGTGTAAAGCGGCCTTATCAGTCAGAAGTGCGCACCTGGGAGTAACAGAACAGTTTCATACATTAGTATATGCTCTTTTCTACATCTAAATCTACTTATTACCCCGCAAGCCACCACAAGGGTGTTTGGCAGGGGGTGGCTTATCGCCAATATGCACTACAGTGTAGAAATCAACCATCGCCAATATGCACCGTACCACGGGCATACTGCAAATGCTCCAGTAACAACTAAATTATTCTGTAATGCAACTACGTAAACGTGACGCCAGTGCCATGCAGGATACCAGCGAAACATGGTGTTATCACTACCCGCCTGCTTTATAAACATGCATTAGGGGGCATATGAATAAATTAGCTACACTACACTACTTTACAACCTACCTACCACTAAGTCTCAACGCAGCCATAATGGTCTCTTATCGATTGCGGAAAAACGACATTTTTAACTTTCCTGGTCTACGATCTATTTCCTTTATTTTATTCTCCTGATCTGATCTACCGTAGTATGTTGGGAGTTCGTAGGACATTGATAAAATCGTCGTAAAATAATTCTGTTTTAATATTCATTAAAGATTCCGAAAGTCTAATTTTCAATCGACGGTCTGAAAGCGTTTCCAAGTTGTTGCTAGAGGTCAGTAACACTTACACAAGGCTATCATAATTTCCTTTCACTTCTTGCTGATCTTCTCTACGCGCGTTCTACGTCTGTTTTTAAGCCTACCTCATGGGGATGGCGAATGCATCTGCATAAGTGCCTTCTGGAGTGGTATATCCTGGATTGTATCGTATCTGTTGTATCAGATATTGAAGGCATTTGATGTGTTGGGCCTTCGAAGAATGATCTAGATAATATGAACGGAAATAATCCCAGACGCGGTCTGTTTTAGTAAATTGTACCTTCGGATGGCATGTTCCTCCATACATTACTCTTCTTTCGTTACTATGGTGTACCTGCTTTGCTACATTGTCGTAATGTAACGATAAGTTCTCATACTCTCTTATATTGCTTGGGTTCTCATAGTTAGTTATCCATTTTCGAAGTTATTAACTAAAAGGTGCTTTTACTCATTCGTAATATTTGTATTTGATCTTGGTTAAATAATTATGGCTAGTTATTTTTTTATAATGCAAAAATTGAATGTTAACATTGGCATTGGTTAACTGTAAAACCGCTGAAATTTCTCTGGAAGATTCTGTCCAAACTGGTGTCTTGACGCCAATCAGTGTTGTTTAACAGCATGGTGTATAAATTATCAATATTATGATGATAGTTTTATGCGTTGTGTGTGAGAAAGGTGTTGAATTTAATACTCTATGGAAGCCACCTATTAAATATCAATATTTCCCTTAAATAAATCGCCTTTGTCACAATAAAATATTTGTTTTATTATTAATATTTGTAAATGAGTGTTATGTAAAATTACACGTTCTAACATGGTTTCACTCGGAGGAAGAGTTTGGAAAGCATTGTGTTAGAAGTTTGTAATTAGAAACATGGTTATCATTTTCGTAGAAATATTCTTTTGTACTGATTTGTGTTATCTCTTTCTCTTTCCAGGTAAGCAACTTAAGTGTTTTCCTTTGCTCTGGTGTAGCGGTAATGATGTAAGACGACACTCCCTCGTTATGGGATCTGCGTGACTGTGAGTAATTCTTTAGTATTTTTTTCCATAGTCCATTCTAATGCGAGTTTTACTTTATTTCACCTTCGTCTCTTTAATCCCTCTGTAGTCATATATTCTCCTGTGAAGGAATAAATTTAACGATTATCAAGCTTCTTTACGCGATACTTGGGCTCATATTCACTACATCAATGAACTAATGTTAATTATTTGCCCTGATTGAAGAAAGACTGGTTTCACCATGTGGGCGGCATCATCGGGTGACGATGTCCTATGTCGGGGATTCCCAACCTTTATTACTTGTTATGGCTTGTTGCAGGACCGACACGTATGTATTCTATGAAGTTATGGGACCCAAAAGCAATGGTAACCATTCAATAAGTGTTGCAGAAACATTCAATGTATGTATTGGTTTCATAGCTCATGGCATATTGTTTATACGTTCCATAAGGGGCCAAAATGGCGGATGCGCAATGAACCGCTTTGAGACTTCATTAATATTGAAAAGATTTGTTTTGAGACAGATGACCAGCTAATTTACTCTTACGGACTAATTATTATGTGCATTAGCAATTATTTTTTGGCTTCACTTTTATAAATTTTATCCGGCGGTAGAAAATTAATTCAAATATGCGGAGCTATTAACTATTGGTGAATAATTTACGTTATTAATAGATGTGTTCCAGCGACCCGAATACTTTTATATGATTTATAACTTCATGGATCACACAACTTTTGATTCCATTGCTAAATGTTCATTCAACCGGCCTTTACTAAATTATTATTGGTGTAGGTAACTAGCGAGCCCTATATTATTTGGATTGCCATGAGAAATACATAAATATTGTCATTAATGTGTTATATTAGTACTTTTCGTGCTTGTGTAGAAACTGGTCCAGTGTAAATAACACAATGCAAACCAATAAAAATATATCAGATGCATTAATAAAGTTAAAAGATTTAATTTTGAATCCCAAGGATCTATAGTTGTCGAAATTTCATTACGACCCCAAATAGGGCCGGGATTCATTGATAGGGAACCTGTGGCTTATGTGGAGAAATAATACGTATTATATTAGTATAACTATTATAAATATACAGTTATATTATTTAGTTACCGTAAATCACCTCAAAGTTGAGTTGCTAGAAGCAACTAATTTCATGCGTTGAGGTAGTTGGAGCGAGATAGTTCTCTAGTCATAATGGAGACCATATTCGAATATTTTGTTTGAACTTCAGCAGCTGTTGAAAGCATGAATTAAATATTCCATCAATACTGGTGCCATAAAATACTTTAATATTACAAATTCTAAGCAATGAAATAAAAATATCTACGTAAGTCGTTAACTTGACTCATTTTTTCGCGCGGTACGTTTAAAACTACTTCACAACGGAAGGTTCTGTGGTAATCCTGAAAGAATTAATGCGGTGACAATATGATTTATTTTCCAAAGTAGTTGAGAAAGCTTAAAAATTACTCACTGTTTAATTTTTGACGAGATCTAGGTGTTAGAAATTCATCATTTTTTAAATAAACTCTCTCTGGATTGGATACACGAACCATTTTCCATGTTATAGGGATGGTATTTTTCGTCGAAAATCGCGGAAAGTACTGTTGATATTTTGAAATAGAATGAAAGGGGTTGATATTTTGTTATCTTTAGAATGGTGAGATTTACTTCCTTTAAAATGGGACCAAATTCATTGATTTCTAGGTGGAATGATATTTCGATCATATATATGCCAATAGGAATAAGTTTTTATATCACGGTATTTTTGTTCATATTTAGAGAAATTTTTCCTTCGTTGGTTATATTTTATTATTTGTACTCGTAATGAATTGTAAATTGGTGTATTTAAGAAGGGGTCTTTTTGAACTCGCGAAATCAAATTTTTTGGCCTCTGTTTTTGCAGCGTGTAGTTGGCGGGGTGTGAATTTCATATCCTCGCCATATGCGGAGTCATTAGTCCGCAAACGTCAGCACCAGACAACAAATACCGAAATATCTTTCCCCATCCGTACGTTATGCTTGTTTTCTCACGTCCCTTGCTCAGCTCCTAATCCTGTCTGATTTCTTATTAATTGTTTTCCTAGTTGTAATCTATATAGCCGCTGATACCGCAACATGCCTTCATTTAATCAATGCTGGTATGGGGAGCCTCTATTAACCGAGAGTATGTGTGCTAATGATAGGCCGGTTTGTATAATCGAAAACTTGGACGTTGTGGAAGGGTAGTCTGACGTGCATGTGTCATTTTATTATATCGCGTATCTGTATTTACTCTGTTGTATTTGGGTTTAGTTTGTTGTATTTGTTTTGGATTGTTTCATTCATTGTTTTGTAAAGAAATGTAGAAGGGGAAGATGGTGTATATTTATATTTATGTCATGAGATGGCCATGGTGACAACCAGAGAGGTAAATATTTATAGGACTACAAGTAGCATTGTTGAGAAAGAGACGGAGATGAAAGATGGGAATAAATCGAGGTAAGAAAACTATATTAAAATAATTGGCTCTACAAAACATACACGAAGTGTATAAAATTTTTTTAAAAATTACTCATGGCCAATTGCAGGAACGACACATTCCATAGACTGATGGAACCCATTGGCCATGACAACCATTCAATAAGTTTTGCAGGAACATTCGATAAATTAGCCGGTTTCATAACTTGCGGCGTGGAGTTGCGAGTTCCATAAGTAGTCAAGATGGCGGAAGCGCGATTTAACGCTTGGAATTTTAATTACTTGATAAAATATTTGTTTTGAGACAAATGACCAGTTTTTCTCTAGCTGAATAATTATTATGTGCATTAGCAACTATGCATAGGATAAAACGCTATAAATTTTATTCAGCGAAGGGATATTACCTCAACATTCGAAGCACGTGACCTTTGGTTGATGAATTATGAAACTGGCCGAAATATTCCTGCAACCCGAATATCTTTGAGAGATTTATAACTTCTAAGAACTCATAGCTATCGATTCTATAACTAAACGTTCTTGCAACCGCTCATTAGAAGGAATGAAATCTTTAATCGTAATATTTCTCTTTCTCCGCAAAAGTGTTTTTCTATTTTCCAGTTGCAGTTCTTGCATCCATTTCTCAAGTTATCTCTAGGAGCTTTTTTAAGACGACGCATATAGGCACCTCGAATGTTTTGAAGTGTATTGAGGAAGCCTTTATATCGTGCCCTGGCGCGTCTTAAGGGTTACAGGCAATTATCAATATATGAGCCATAGACGCATAGGCATGGAAATTTCGGGAACGTTAGAAAATTTGCGGTCACGTTCACCATTCCAATGTGAGGAATAGTTTTTATGCATTTTCTCTAATGCCTCCCATTACATCTTGCCTGATGCCGTTATATATTTTTCGTTCAAAATTTTTTTACTGCCCCAATTTTTGGGCATTAATTTTTTGATCAGGCTTGACCTTGTGAATAAAATCAGATATACTGGCTTTTCAGCCAATCCAGTTTAAATGTTCAAGTAGTTTGCTATCAGCATTTTCATGATGCACTGCTCCCGCTTGCTATCTGGAGCTGTCGCTATGGAGTTGGTTGGAGAGATTTTGTTTACCTTTATATTTGAGTGAAGATTTGTATGCATATTCTCATTAGTGATATCAACCGATAAAAGTGAAAAAAATAGGTCTTATATCGCTTTGGTTGCTGGCAGTTCATTGCTTCTTTAATTCGTAGCTTAGTTGTACGTGACATATATGTCGTAATTATTCCATTGTGTGTGTACAAATTTCATTCTAAACGCAAAATAGCGAAATTTTCATCATTATAATTGTTTGGAACAAATATCATGGCGTACCGCCGAATCCAATGGTCTAATAAACGAACTTCAATATGATTTACCGCAAATATCGAATGCCGCCCAAAAAAACCGGGTCACTACGTGATTTGATATTGGAAATATACTAAAATATGTAATCGTGTGAAATTCACAGTGGAAAAATCATTCGTCTGGACTGGGAATGGAACCCAGATCCCTCGATTTCGCGCCGAGTGCTCTAACCAGGGATCTGGGTTCGATTCCTAGTCCAGAGGGGTTGTGTTTGAAATCGCTCGAAATGATTCCAAGTACGTAACTAAGAGGTCACGTGATATTACCTATGGTTGGAGATCTTGTTGAGTTTTACCCACACGAATGGATAGCTTAAGAATCTGATATGTCATTCATGGTGTCCTTAATGGCGGTATTTAGCTTCATTAACTATATTTCCGCAAGAAAAACTCGATGTAGATAGCTGCGTGAGGTTTTTATGAGTGGTTTAAACTCGCCATAATCTCGAACCCTCCGTGATTGTCCCACGTGACTTCTTAGTTACGTGCTCCGAATGATTCCGTGTGGTTTCAAACACAACCCTCCAGGCGAATGATTTTTCCACTGTGAATTTCGCACAATTGTGTGATCACTAGCGTGTGACTCCGTAACTCAGTTACTGCGCGGCTAGTTCCGTAGTTCTTTAAAAATCTAACATATGTCTTGTGTAATTTCCATTGCCACCTGTGTGGTGAGTTCCAACGTTAATACAATGGGTCATACGTTCCCGGTATTTTTTCCGACTTACATAAAAAAATGTCAGCACGTGCCCTCAATGACCCACGATTACTGCCACCAAAAGAGTGCCGTAGCGACCGATGCGTCGCCTCTTATTCTTGGCATTCTCCAGCTTCACGCCATCGCCATTGTTTAGAAGAGCTAGAGAGAGAGGATGAACTAGATGGGTGACGGTAGAGGTCGCCTCCTATTGACCTGAAACGAGCGAGAATCATGAGCACGCTCGGAACGTGTACGAAAATGCATTTCGAGAAGCCCTTCTATCCCCGTGCCTCCCGTGGCTTTCCCCGCGAGTACATTGTGGTACTTATGCACCTCCTTTCAGCTATTCGAAGACCATTATTTCGCGAGATCCGCTGTTTCTCTTTTTTTTTTGAGACGTAATGACGTCTCTCCCGAGCGTGGAGGTAATTTTAGTCGCGGCCATGTTTTAGAATAGGCTCTTTCAGTTTTCGGCAAGTAACTAGCGAATACTGAAGTAACTCTTGTTTCAATGATTTTCTGATTTAATCCTCGTCAAAGTGCTCCGAGACGTCTCTGCTTGCAACATGGAGTTGAAATATGCTCTCCTGTTTAAATAAAAGCGGTGAATAGCCAAAGCTAAGAAGGCGTTCATGGGCAGAACACAACTGCTGTGCTCAAAGAAGATTGGACTACGAACAGGAAACAGGATGTAAAAACATTCGTGCGGAGTGTAACATTCTATGGATCGGAAGCATGGACCATTAGAAAAGCTCACCAGAAAAAACTCCTTGATTGATTGCCGCCCTCCACCCTTCCCCTTATCTAATGCTAGTTCCCTTATTTCTTGGTATCTCTTCCTCTGTACTTAACTCTTTATGTGATCTATGAACTTATTTCTGGGTCTTCCCCTGGGGACTTTTCCCTCTATTTCACCTTCAATTATGCCCTCCACAACCCCGTTGTCCCTCAGGGTGTGTCCAACACTTCTGGTCCTTCTTCTCTCTATGTTTTTCCGTAAGATCCTCTCCTGTTCTACTAGTTTTCTAGTCTACTAGCAGTCTTCTTTACCCTTTATCATTTCTAATTTACTCCTTATACTCCTTTCACATGTGTCCCAATACTTCTGGTTCTTCTTCTCTCTATGTTTTTCCGTAAGATCCACTCCTGTTCTACTAGTCTTCTAGTCTACTAGCAGTCTTCTTTACCCTTTATCATTTCTAATTTACTCCTTATACTCCGTTCACATGTGTCCAATATTTGGAGCATCCAACCCGCATTCTTTCATCACCCACTTATTTCTGATCCTAGCCAATCTACTATTCCGGCGAACTTTTCTCATGTTCCCCACTAAATCTAGCCCACACTTATGCTTACCCTGACTTCCCCAGGTTTCGGTGCCAGATAAGAACGTCGGGAGGAGAACCCTTTTGTGCACTGTGATTTTTGCTTCTCTGTACGGCACTCATTCCTAGATATGGTGGAGAGTCTTTATAGAGGCTGAGGTAGGAAGGTATTCGTAGAAAGGCTGAGAGACCCAATATGTAGTCCTTATACTATCTACTGAAAATTAGACTCAATATTTTATATACATTCAAAACCTAATTATTTTCCGACGAAGTTATCAATATCTCACAAACTCCTACATACTACGGTTGCTCAGACCATAAAAATAAAATAAGGGAAATAGATTGTAGAACAGAAATGTTTAAAATCTCGTTTATCCCGCGATCGATAAGAGACCATAATGGCTTCGTTAAGACTTTGAAGTTGGTTAGTTGACTGGCAGTGTAGATGATTAATGCATATGCACCCTAATGCATATTTCTAATTCTGCCGAGATGTGCCTACGCCATGTTTTGAACCATTTGCGAACAGCGTTCCGGAGCTTAATCAATCTAAATCTACAGAATACCGTGCAATACACCACTAGGGACCATCTTACGAACTCCAACATACTACGGTAGATCAGATCATGAGAATAAAATTAGGGAAGTAGATTGTTGAACAAAAAGGTAAAAATGTCGTTTTTCCCGCGATCGATAAGAGATCATAATGGCTGCTTTAAGACTTTGAATTAGTTTAGTTGGCAGGTAGTTTAGCTGATTAATTCTTATGCACCCTAATGCGTGTTCCTAAATCTGCCGCGAAGTGCTAACACCATGTTTTGCATGTTCCCTGTATAACTTTTGTGTCACGTTTTCATTCTTACATTATAGTTTATTTAGGTAGTTTCTGAAGTATTTGCAGCATACCCATAGTGTAGTGCATGTCGTCGAAAGTTAATTTATTTACTCTAGTTCATGTTGGTATTATGTCATCCCCTGCCTAACACCCTTTTGGTGGCTTGCTGGGTAATATGAATATGTAGATTAAAGTGAAGGTAGGTTATTGGGCATTTCTAAAAATGAGGGTTCATCCTGAATTGATGGATTTCGTCCTTTGGACAGTAACTGTGAACATTCCTTTTAGAACTGTATGCGTTTCGAATTACCAAGACAACAACGCGAAAGAAAGAGCCGTGATATCTTCATAGAGTTATTTCGCTAATGACGAGCAATAGCTCAATAGTCTAGTTGAGGTTGATATTGAACGGCAGGGCGTGCTTTGCGGAAAACTGGCTTCATTAGATAGGGCGGTAATTCCATGAAGCGGGTCGATGGTCTCAAGAGCGGTGTAGGTTAGCCGGCCTCTCTTCATTGTCCTCCTTGACTTCAGCTCCGCCAATAGCGGCGCAGGTGACCTTAGCAGTGGGAAGTCTCCCGCAGGAGCCAACGCCGGCCGTTGCCAACTTGGTCATCAACATCAATAGCCCGGGAGTGGCCTTATTAGGATGACCGGATTAGCATCCGCTCTCATACACGTACCCCTGCACATGAGCGGGCATTGGACCAAACTTGATATGACGGCGTAATGCCTCAAGTGAATTTCGAAATGGCCTGTTGGTGACCGCATTAATTTCAAACAGCTGATAAATTTATTTTTATCATTACCTATCATTTATAATAATAATTATCAATGTATTCCTTATAACACACGCCATAACAATATTACTATAATTTTATCATCAAACACCAGGAGTATTGGCACGCCTGAGACGAAATATTATTGTTTTGTGGTTGCCACCTCTTTAAATACATTAACATTTACATACTATCCTGCGAGCCTCCGCATGGGCGTGTGGCAGTGGGTGTTAGGACACCAGCCGTGTAAAGATGTAAGGTTTTAGGAGGTGAAATAGTGACGTGTATTATGGGAGTGTATTTAGTGGAGCTCTGTTTTCATTGCGATAGCTTATTGTGCACTGAAAATATGAGTTTTTGTACCTATCTGTTCGGCAATGTATATCTCTCATTTTATCGCCTCTGTCAGACCTAGAGATGTAGTGAGGCGTCGTGATAATGTTGTGTCTATCGCACTGCAACACATCAATTCTGAATTTCTCAAGAAACTTAAGCCTAGCCTGTAGCCTCTGAGTCTCTAGGGGCTCCCACCTTAATCCCTCTTCAAGTTGTGAAACACTATATATTCGCTCGTGCGTGCAGTAAAGGAAAAACATCAAGATACAGTACTAAATAAATTTGAACTTGGTCTATTTGTTACAAATTATTTATTGCCTGTTTACTGCTGGAATAAAACAATGAAACAATTGAATACAAGCCGTAAATAATATTTTGTTTACATTTGTTAAGCCATTAAATTTCTTTTTAGGGCTTTTTGGACATAACCGAAGAAAGAAAGAACCATTTTCCCCGTTTTTGGAAAATGTTTAACCTTTGAAATTAATTCGTTCGGGTCTCCTTGTGGGCCTATTTTGTCGTGCAGTGTCATCCGAGTCATTTCTACGGCTTCTAAGCTGGTGAATTTTGACCTCTAAGGATCACCTTTGTAGAACGCTGTCCTTATAGTCTCCTGTTTAATCAGTCCCTGCTGTCGTAGGATGGAGCTATAGAAGAGCATTCATTGATTTAAGTATTCTTACAGCTGATAGGTAGGTTTTTGGACCGTACTTATCCGTATCCATTTTCACCTTTATGGATGCCCCGCCATTAGATCTGATCAGATCATAAGAAAAAAAATGAAAAATGGATTGTAGAACAGAAATGTGTACAATGTCGTTTTTCCCGCGATCGATAAGAGATCATAATGGCTACGTTGAGACTTTGAAGTAGGTTAGTTGACTGGTAGTGTAGCTGATTAATTCATATGCCCCCTAATGCATATTTCTAAATCTGCCGAGATGTGCCTACGCCATGTTTTGCATGCTCCCTGCATGACTCTTGTGTCACGTTTACGTAGTTGCACTATAGATAATTCTAGTAGTTTCTGTAGCATTTGTAGCATACCGATAGTGTTGTGCTTGTCGGTGAAAGTTAACTTCTTCTCTTTATTACATTTTGGTGATAAGTCACCCCCTCTCAAACACCCTTGTGGTGGCTCGTAGGGTAATGATTAGATGTAAATGTTGATCCCTCTTGAATCCTCATGCCTCCTTTCAATTGAAGTGCGTGTGTGAAAATAAAACACAAATAACGTGAAAATGACATTTAATTTTCATAAAAGCCCAAAAAATTGAAACTACAAAATGCGTGGAAATTCTCCTGTCTTTCGTAGGTGTGAACCCAACATCATCGTGAGCTCCCCGATAATTTGCAGCCACTCCTGTTTCTACGGATCGTGCCCCCTCTCCCTTGACTCCGCAGCAATCAACCCTTTTTAAAAATCCCATCCATCAATTTCTCGTCTTGCCCCTCGATTAAGTATCACATCTTACGTGGGAATTTCTCTCTCTCTCTCTCTCTCCATGCCTTGATGCGGTGAGCAAATTTCACCGTGGGTAATGACGCGGAGGGGCCATCCTTCCGAAGCCCTCCGCCGCGGGTCGCTAGGAGCGCGATAGGCTAATGAGTGAGATCTGGTAGTTTCCGTATCTCGCGAAGTGTGCGTGGGGGGGGGGGGTAGAAGGTAGGGAATCCCATCCCGCGACCGCTCTTAATGGGTCGGCCAGGTTCGTGACGACCCCACAACACTCCCCATCTGCCCGTTGAAACCATTAGCCACCACATCCGTGCCTCTCGCCGCGATCTGGGGACGATTTCCATCTGAGCATTTTTTCCCTCACTCACTTCTCTTATTCTTCCTCTCTATCTTAATTTCTTCAGGCATATTTTCCCTCCTGTTAAAGTGCTTTGAGCCAACCATTTTCTCTAGTCCCAGCTAAAACTACGCTCGTATTTTATTCCAGAAATACCAGCAATAGCTACACTCTATGCTTTAATGATTTTTGAGATTATTTGGAAATTTATGTTTAATGCAATTTTTAACCTTTTCGTGAAAACTTCAGTTCCATATCACTTTCGTGGCTGGTAAATCGAATTTCGTTGCCGAAGATCTGAGTATATCTTAGTCGGCCCGACAGTTCCACTCATCCTCTGAATACGAGGTAAATTTATTTTATATATGTATTCTTATTCGTAAAAAATAATCCCTTTGATATTGGTTTATATAGGTTTAACCTAAAGTAACAAGTGAGTGAATTAATGGATGAATAAATAATGAATGATGCGAAGCCAAACGATGGGAATCGAAGTAGCCGTATTTGCATTTCTTTTGGCAATTTCATCTCTTTTACTTATACCTAAAATAGATTTTTCGCGGATTTGGGATTCATAGCAATCGAATCCTCATGTCGCCTTAACCAGTTTTCCCAGATACCAGGTAAGATAACCAGTTATAGTGGGAAAAATAACAGTAGCATGTACATGTTCACAATTATTTCTCGCCGTATATTATATGATTTAATGATAACATAGTATAGAGCAGTAGTGAGAATCATATAGTGGATACAGTGATGTATTTAGTGGTTTTAGGCTGATCTTCATCAAAAACCTGATTAACCGAAGTAAAAATGCAATGTAGTTCACCTAGAAACTAGAGGTATTAAGATATGACTGTTTTGAACTTATCGGTGTCATCAAAGGTACCAGAATTGATCGACGCCTTTGAACTAAACGTATCTTACTTAATAATACCTGAGACTCAAAAATTTTTATTTTGGTCTAAACTCCTTATTCATTAATTAAATATTAGCTCAAGTCTTCAACAAGACTAATTTTTTGACGGAATACGCTGAATATACCATCATAATGGAAGTCTTTTCGTTATAATTTAAATATTTACGGTGAGTGATACGTTTTTATTTTTTAATTATTTAATAATGCATAGAAGCAACATAGCACTACTTTTTGAACGTTGTTGATGTTTCCAAACTTCCTCGTTCTTTAAATTAAGTCTCTCTGGAGCGCATGGCCGTTTTCATTCTCATGGAATACGGATTCCTGTTTTTTGGCTAGAAACTCACGTAATATGGGGTGTGTGACTAATATTTTTGTGTCTTTAGTAAGGTGTTATCTTTTTCTTTGCAATCAGGGCATCTTCTCTGGAATTTACACACCTTGTCACGTATAATACTCCCTTAAGGCGGTGCACCGAAAGATGAGATATGTGGAAATTAAATTTTTTCATCTAGTCATCATCAGTTCTTAGTATCTAGATGAAGGCATGAACTATTAATAATAAACTCGACGATATACTTCATTTACCAACTTTTTATGTCACATCAAACGTGAAATTATATGTCCTAACCGTCGAGAATACTGGAGCATTGGTAAATAGCGTTGTTTTTACTAAATTAGCCAGTTTTTTTCAAGTATTCTACCAGTTAAGGTAAGTTTTGTTGTTTGTCTAAGAATCTCCGCCCGGTTTTCTGCACATTCAAGGGCCTATCTCACTCTAGCATATCCCTTTTCGCCTCAGCATACGATCTGCCCTTATTCATCCTGTATATGAAATCAGTTTTCTTTCTTCCTCCTCCCTGCTTGCCCAACATCCTACCCTATATAACACTCTTGAGTAACCCATCGCCCCTTACTGCATCCTCCAGCCACCTACCCTGCCGATCTCGGATTTCATTCAAAAGTTTCCTTTCCTCGCCCGCCATCTTAAGCACTTCCTCGTTTGTCTTCTTATCTGTCCACCCCCCCTTCTCCATCCTTCTCCAGTCTCACGTCTCAAATGCCTGCAGCCTATTCTCGTCCTCCTTTCTGAGGGTAAACGTTTCTGCCCCATACAACGCTACGCTCCGTATCAGTCTCTTCACCAACCTCTCCTTCACATCCTTATCCAATGTCCCCGTCATCAGCCCCCTTCTATTACTAAACCCATCCTTAGCTAGCCCCATTCTCTTCCGTATGTCTTTGCTACTATGTTGGGCACGTTTTTGAGTTCCGTAGTGTCCATTGTTGAGGCTGTTGTCCGAAGAAGTTGCATTAAATTTTAGATTATTTTTTTATATTCTGAGTGATTGCTACATAATATTTATGTTTGCAACCCAGAAATTTTTCTTTCAAGAAAGACGGATGTAAAAACAAAGCATTTCCGGATTTTATTTGTTATGGGATTAAGACTCTGGCAAGCAAATTTTGTTGGTATGTATTCTTTTATCAAAGTTAACCGCTAAGACTAAAAATATGTGTCGTTAGGCATTACATTCTACTTGCGCAGTCGCGTAGGCACGTCACTATCGGGTAGCGTGGTTCGCTCGATTAAGTTTTTCGTCGGCATGTAGATGTCTCTGGGTTCGTGACGACCCTCCTCCCCTCTACCGGTGGAAACCATTAAACACCACCCACGCCCGAGCGGTCTGGGTACGATTTCAATCCGAACCTTTTAGCCATTTCCCCTCATTTCCCTTCCTCTCCATTCCTTCTACCAATTTCCCTCTCCCCACGCCCAGTTTTATGCTCCGCGTTATCTGTCGCTTCCGTTGGATGAAGACCCCGATCTCTCACAACCCCCCACGCCCTCTGCCTTGACACACCACCCTCCAAGCCTCCCTCATGGGCGATCTTCTACTGTCTCCGGGCTAAATAGGATGATTGTATGTCTTTTTTTCCGAGAATGTCATTACGTGTAATGACTATAGCCTGTAGTGGAACAAGTTGACCTTTTCCGAAAGTAGTGGATGGACTCTCTAGTAGTTCATTTCCTATCTTATGGCCATTTGCGGGAAGGACACATGTATTCTATATAGTTATGGGACCCATAAACCATGGCAACCATTCATTAAGAGTTGCAGAAACATTAGATAAATTTATTGTTTTTATAACTTATGGCATGGAGTTATGATATCCGTATATAGCCAAGATGGCGGATGCGAAATGAGCCGCTTGGAGACTTAATTACTTGATATAAGAGTTGTTTTGAGACAAATTACCAGTGAACTTACTCTTACTGACTAATTATTATGTGCATTAGCAATTAATCATAGGCTAAACTTTCGTAAATTATATCCGACGGTAGAAGATGAGATCGAATAATCGAAGCTATTGACATTTGGTAAATTATTTATGTAACTAGTAGATGTGTTCCTGCAACCCGAATATATTTATGAGATCTATAACTTTATGGATCTTATAACTATTGGTTCCATAGCTAAATGTTCTTGCAACTGGCTATGAGACGATTAATCTATCATCCAGGCTCATTCTCTTTCTTAATTACCCGAGTTTTGAAGCACACAACCCTGCACTCTATACAAGAGTATCCACTAATGTTTTCTCTACGCCTATACTTGACGAGTACCTCTCAACGATAATTGGCTCTTCGTAAAAAATTCTTACGCTTATTTGAGATGAGATTAGAAGGAAGGAGTGTGAAAAGAAAGAGAGAGATAATTAGTGAGAAGTTAGCCAGCTTTCCACTTCCGATGAAAATTTTCTTATCCTATCGTTCCCAATGTCGATGAAATATCGTTTCCGATTCCATATTCCATACACCGACTTAGTTTCTTCCCCGGCCTAAAAAAGAATTGGTCCGTTCTAACCTGCTTCCGCCAGCAATTATAACCTGGGCACGTACCAAATAATTCCCGTCTTCAACTCTTCTTGTCACTGCCTTTCTTGGCGGTGCCTCTTACTCTTCTTTTGCCTGTTCCTCTCTTGCTCATGTACATCTACATACTACCCTGCGAGCCGCCGCATGGGCTAATGGTAACGATTTATGTTTTAGCTCACCCCATACCGAAATAACTCTTTGCGGCATTATACTCGCTGTCGTTGCTCCTGCATTGTTTGGTTGAGAAAGTTGACCTATAGCGGAAGTGGTGAACCATCTGGTAGATATTGCCCTGCCGTAAATCAATAATACCTCACGGTAATGATTTCAGCGTAAAAGTTAATCTGACAAGTTTGAGTTTTGTGCTGATGGCAGAGGTTGAAGAAAATTTAATTTAAAATTAAATTCCAATTTATCAATAAATTTATCTATCGAATCATTGGAATAGAGCTACATTTATATTTGAAGTCTACCTATAAAACGACACCCACAAACTTGTTTGGTCAATTTTTTTATCAAAGTATGACCTTAGTAATATTCATTAGTAGTAATTAGTATCGGTCTTCATTTATACTACGTCAAAAGAAGATTTTTAGGAGTAGCTAACAAATTACTGCGCGTATACAACACAACGACTACAATATGCTCAGCTTGGAGGGATCAATTCTTGAAAACTGTTCTCGCGATGATCGACCAAGTATGATTGGTGGCCTATCGCTTAACGACTACCTGAACTCAGAATTGCTGGCCAATGCCTATATCGACATCATCTGCCTTAATTCGCGCGTATTGCAGCAAATCAAAAGTTACCCACAATTTAGGTGTTTATTCAAACCTCCTGTAGCATCCCTTCCTCTGAAAACAGTAAATTCTAGTTATGGGTATTTCTATTGCTTCAAAGATAACATTCATAATTACTGATAAAAAATCTGCCGGATCTTCCCGGACCTGCGAAATTCGTAGTACCTAAGATGAGCGCAGAGGCGCTGCTGTCTCCGTCAGGTAATGTCACCTTAGGACGGCCTGCGTTCCCATCACTTGCGAACGCCTGTCATTAACTTAGGAACACGATGACTTTTGGACGAAAATTAACGTCTAACGTCCGCAATTCAGGAGATTGACAATCTTTGGCCTTAAACGAATGGAATGGTTAGTTCCAAGTGAGAAGCCCCTTAGTCAAAGTTGTTCTGATGGAGGAAATAAAATCTTCATTTACGGAGACTTCTTATATCATCCGTCGGAAAAAATATAACTCTTGGTCATCGAACTCCCTTCCCTTTTTTTTGGGATTTTCCTTGTCACCTCGTAACGAGACGATAAGTGGTACTGTCAGGCCGATTATTATATACTTAGATCATCGTCAACGGAATTCCATTCACCAGCCACGAAAGTGAATTGTAGCTGAAATTTTCAAGAAAAGAATAGCATTCGGATTGCAATTTTTCGATTTTTGCTCTACGCACATACCTAGGTCATACTATTTATTTAACTTTGGAACCGATTGTAATGAATCACAGCGTACCTGAAAGACGTGCGGTGAAAATGGAACGCTATACCTTTCAAATAAAATCTCAAAGAAACTAATTTAAGGTTTCTTTGGTACACACAAGGCATATGAAGAAACGTTCCCTGGAAGTATGTTGAGAAGCCTTTCAAGAGAATTCTACGTTCATTTACAATTTATGACTACCACTTGGTAGCATACCAAATACTTGCTCGTTACCAGTATGTTCTCTCCTCCACATGAAAGTTATCGAATATATTTTGTGTAGAAACTTATTCCTAAATGACCGGAAAAAAAGCAGAAAAGTACCCGGGATTTTTATTTTTTCTGCTGATTGGCCACCGTGTGGATCTATAAACTTGTTAGAAGAAAGGGTAAATTCTCGTAGCGTCGAGTTTAATGAAGATAGAACACAGCCATCTGGGAAAACTAGTATATTTAACAGAATTCAGCGAAAGCGCCTGATCACACGTCCCCCGTGTCCGTGCGGGCCATCGTCTGCTGTGGCGATATCGCAAGTACAGGGCATATATACATGAACAGGCATCAAATAGTCCTTCACAATTAGACGTTCTGGGCGGACAAACACTTCAGTATACGTTCGGATAGGTATCCTTCCTCTCTATATTACGCATGGGTATCCATTTAACTTAAAGAGCTCTTTCCAACACACCCACTTAGTAAAAAGGGAAATAACATTACATGGACGACCATAGAGTTAGAGAACTGGCATTAGATGGAAGGATGGAGGGCTGCAGTCAACCAATCTTAGGATTGAGCGACCAATAAACGAATGAAAACTCTTCTTTCGCCTCTTTCTCATCTCTTGGACTGGAGTTTTTTTTTCATTTTCGACCTATGTGCGTCGCGTGCACCTCCATTCGACTTCCAAGGTCGTGCCTTTCGTGTTCTTCGTCGATTTTTGGATCGGCCTTAAGGAGATGGAAACCGTGAACAACTCATCCGTGTCCTATTGTCGGCCTCGTCTGCATCTTTCGTCCTTGGTTGGCCTGGGTTTCGTTATTCATTTTGAGGAAGGGAGTGTCTCAGGAAGGGAATTTTCACTCTCCCCCTGTTGCGTGATGAGTCCACCAGCGAAGTTTGCGACTTATTTATCTCGGCGTCCTTGCTCTGAGTTCTTGGACATGCTGGAAGAAAACTATCTCCCAATGATTCCGCAGCGGCCTAAGGAGAAAGGAATTGGGTGCAAAGAACGAAAAGATTTGGAATCTCTGCGCAGAAAAATCTTTATGTCGTGACATAAGACGAGATTCCATGCAGCAGATCGTATGGGGAAGCGAAGCATGGTTCAATCCATGTGGAATCAGCATATTATGTTGCACTACAATTTTGTTCATCCTGTTTTTCGCCACGAATGTTATTTTTGTTATTAATTTTGGAGTTGAAAGATGTGAAAAAAACATACGACCTCAAAAATTTTTTTGGTATTATTAAATAGTGTCTCAAGTGTTTTTTTCTAACAGTGATGTTTTAGGGAAAGACTTAAAACGTTTTTATCTTTAAAGATAGACAAATGTTTATAAAATTGTTTTATGTAGCAATAAATGGGCAATACTCTTTGTAGTAAACATCAGCCGATTTCACAAACGTTTTCTATTAAAAAATGAAAAATAATAATAATCGAGTCTGGTACTCCCTACTTTCATGCAACTTTAATGGGCTAAGTAGAGGGCTAGATTCTAGATATTCGAGGGATAGATGACTTTGATGGTTATAAAAGGGCTGTGCAGAACGGAATAAACAAAACTTGAATGGTGATTTCTCTACCTTCGGGGATGTGCGGCTACATGATGAGGTGGCTTGGATGTGCAGTTAAGTTTTTGGCGGCTTCCCATTAATTTTTGGTGTTGTAATGGTTTTATTCCAAATCTCTTTGTATTTCACGGCCGACATTTTTGTGTGAATGTGCTTGTTTTTCTCCTTCATCCTTGGTTTCCTTATGCGTCATCGTATTCACGTTCACCGGCTCGTAATCCTTTGGAGGAATGCCACTGAGTAGTTATGCTTCTGGTTGTGAAACGGAAACAGAAATTCGGGAACCATTTTTTGGGATGGGGAGACAACTTCTAGCAAAGCGGTTGTCTCATTTTGAAAAGTACTTTCAACCGGCTGGATTTGTCTGCGAGCGACTGCAAGTACTTTCACAAAGGACAACGGATCTTTTGGCTGTATCGCCGCGTGGGCATGGTGCCAGAAGACGCCAGTCTGTGCTGAATGAGCTCCGTATGAGATTGGGTGGAGATAGCTGGGTTGAATATAGCTTTGAGAGGACATATTATTTGGCGGAATGTCAGGATATGCGCTGACGATAGCTTAATTAGCTCAGTAACACGAAGTTCGCGAGTGCTCTCCCGCTAAACCTCGAGCGCAGTAATTATGTCCTCCCTATTCCCCCATCATACGCGCGGAGGTATGAGCTTGTTCATTATACCTGAAAATACGTTCCTTTTACCTATTTAAAGTTTGCATTTTTTTATTTCCGTCGAAGCACGAGAGTAGACGCTTACAAATTGCGCAATGTTCATGCCTCTTTGCTAAAATTTGGCTTCAGCCCCGAGGACTCTGTCGCGAAGCCCTCGAGTGAATTCTTTTTACTAATTTTATTATTACCCTGGATTTCAACATAACCATACGTCAACCGAAACGTACTTTTTGCGTATTTTTTTCTGGAACGACAGCGTTATGAATAATTTAAAACATGTACAGACCTTGTAAAAAAAATGATAAGAGCAATTGTGCCTAAAGGCAATCCATTGTTTGTATGTTTCAAAATGCTACAATTTTGACTTTTACATTTTTTAAGCTTCTGCAAATGTCATTTACCTAATTATAGTGGAATCAACGAAATAATTATTTATGTAGTTAGGATTTTACGTGGCATATAATCCTCGATAAAATCAGACGTTTCGTTTTTGTTAAGACTCTTATTGAACATCGGAATAGGGGAATTGGATAAAGAAATCTTCTAGATTATACATATATATAGATTTCTGGGCATCCATTAACAAGAGAACTAAAAACTAGCTCTTTAACATCCTTTGACAAACTGCAGCTTTTTTTTGTCGATTTTTTATCTGACTAGGGATAGATTTAGGTATAAATTTGCTCTCCTATTTCATCTACCATTCTTGTCTTACAATTACATGTATGATTTCGAAAATACACTAACGAGGTATTAGTAAGAGCGGTACAATTACTATTTATAACAAAAGAAGGATGACACTAACGTACAGTTCACACCTGTCCGCTGCTGTTTCCCTTTCCCTATTCCCTCCTTTTTCATGTCAGGTGTCCTAATGCCTCCTGCCTCACGCCTCGGTGGCGCGTCAGCTCGCGGGGTATTAAGCAGCTGTAGAACATTCCCCTGTGCTATCATTCCGAATATGAAGATAAATCATAAGAAAAGTAAAGTGTTGAGATTATCTAGGACAAAGAAATCGAGGTGGTTTTCAAAGTTGGAGGTCACAAACTCGAGCAAGTAGAGCATTTTAATTACTTAGTTAGCACGCCCGAAGAGAACGGACATAGTAGCAAAAACATATGGAAGAGAATAGCGCTAGCTAAGGATAGGTTAAGTAATAGAGGGGAGCTGATGACGGGGACATCGGGTAAGGATGTGAAGACGAGGCTGGTGATGAGATTGATATGGAGCGTAGCGTTGTATGGGACAGAAACGTGGACCCTCGGAAAGGAGGACTAGATTAGGCTGCAGGCATTTCAGATGTGGGTGTGGAGAAGGATGGAGAAGGTGAGATCGACGGAGAGGAAGACTAACGAGGAAGTGCTTGAGATGGTGGGCGTGGATAGGAAACTTTTGAATGAAATCCGGGATGGACAGGGTTTTTTTGATGGCTGAAGGAATGAAGGATGTATGAAGGGCGATGGATTGCTCAAGAATGTGGCAGAGGGAAGGATGTTGGGCAAGCGGGGAAGAGGAATAAAGAGAGCAAATTTCATGGATGAGATGAAGAAGGATAGAGCGAGATAGGCCCTTGAAAGTGTGGAGAACCGGAAGGAGATTCTTTGACAACAAAACCTACCTTTACCGGTAGAATACGTAAATAATAATAATCATTCTGTGTGTCCCATCTTCTCTCTTCTGTAACTTATGGCTTCGTTCTATTGTGATAATTGATCGCTCACGAATTAGCTCCTTCGTCAACTTTTTCGCTGAATTCGCCAAATTGTCCTCGATCCTTCTCTTCCCCGTCACTCTCACTAACCCGCTCCTCCTCTTCTGAATGGGTGAGTACTCGGAGGAGCCGTTCGAACTCTCCGAAATATCCTCTCAGCCGGTACTAGAGTTACGCAAACAGATAGGCGCACGCCAGCTATGTACGCAAATCGCTTCCAAATCTCTCTCACGCGGCTGTTGTTTCTTGAATGAAGAGATTTCTCACAACGGCTTCATTTACCGGAGACGCTTTAGAAATTCAGCGGATCGACGGCCCTTTGTGGGCGTCCTTGCTTTCTAAACTGCGGTGAAATGCATTCCTTATGGACTCGGTAATCTTCTCTGTGGACTCCGAGCCCGTTTTGAGGTATACAGATTTCATTTTTTGCTCAGATCGTTTTAAAAAATTCGTAAATATTTGACATTTTTGATTGACACTGCTTTTCCTTGAATCATCAATAACAGTTATGTGCTTTACCGATTTTGAGTTCGCCGGGACTAGCCACGGATAACTTATGGGGGTCACCCGCCATGCATTAATGTGCGAAATTCCACAGAGGTGTGCTATAGCCAATTAAGTTATCGAGGCGTACGGTAGCTTAACTGGCGTGGATATCGAGGGATCCGGGTTCGAGTCCCGGTCAAGGCCGACGATTTTCCTTAGTTTCAGTTTAGTTTGTGAAATACTCAGCACATTAAAAATCATGCATTTGCGCCGAAACCATGGCAGGATTTTTGTTAGTAAATGTGGGTATGTTTGAATTAAAACTTTTTAATTCGATTTATTTTTAATTTCGATGTTTGAGTTTATGATGAATGAGGCAATTACGGATTGTCGTCTGAAAATGATGCATATTTATTAAAAGAGAGTTCTTAGAACAATTCATTCATGAAGGTGGCATAATCTGTGATAAGAAATAGAGTACAGCTTTCTCCTTTAGTCCCATTTTTTTTAACGATTCGAAACATCTCGCAGGGGGGGGGGGGGAAGCTTGGAACCCTTGGACTTACACCTGGCCACGATGATGCTGCTTGACTGTTGGTAACCCTAATAAGTATGGCATTACTTTTTTGATGAGCTTTCGAAAATCTTGCAAACAATTTTATGTTTCCGCTTCTACAGGGTGTCCACTGACCGGGAAAAATCATCGGGAGATAATTGTGAATTTTCAGCACCGCGAAATGTCCGTGGATTATTTTGATGAAAACTGCTACGAGCGTACATATAGTGTCTCACAACTTTTAGAGGGATATAGGTGGGAGCCCCTAGAGACTAGGAGGCTACACGCTAGGCTTGGGTTGCTTGAGAAATTCAGAAATTATATTTTTCAGAGCGAAACTGAGATTTTATCATTGCTCCTCACTGCATCTCTAGGTCTGACAGATGCGATAAATAAGAGAGATATATTTCCGTTCAGATAGGTCCAAAAACTCGTTCTTTCCCTGCACAATAAGTTACCACAATATAAATTGAGCTCCACTAAATACACACCTATACATGTCACCATTTCATCTCCAAAAAATTTACATCTTTGCGCGGCTGGTGACCTATCACCCCCTGCCACACGCCCATGTGGCTGCTAGAAGGGTATTATGTAGATGTAGATTCGTCAATTTCTGGTGTGAGTCGGGAATTTTAATAATAATCATTTCAAGACAAAAAATCCTTATATTGTAAGTAAATTCAACTACGATGATATTAATATATCCGTTAATCGATAGCTGTACATATGATGTAATGGATTTACTGTTGGTATGAATAAATAAATCAAAGAATAAAACTTAATATAGAAAGTAAAGTATGAAAAAGTAAAGTAGAAAAACTTAGAGTAAACCTACATCTGGTATATTCTAAAAAACCAATATAAAACTTATTACCAATAAAATACATATTTGATCGCTGTATTTTAACACTTATTTCTTATTTTATTATATATAATTATGCAATTACTTTATTCTTGTGTATGGGTTCTTTATTCTTACCTGTGGATTTGCTAGAAAAATTTATATTCCACATAAAACTTGAAAAATATCACTTTGGCTCATATAAAACCGCGTTATTATAACCTTGACTTGAGTATAAATTTAGCCTCGAAAACCTGGAATTATGCTGAATTTAATATTTTGACTTTAGTGAACTCCCTGTTCTATGACCTGTATTTTGCTGACGTCGTGTAGTGGAATTTTATGATTAAAGTGTGTTCCAGCGAGTGAGTTCGCATCCATTAGGCTTTGCAGCAGAGTTGAAATGTGTTCCCTAAGTGAAAACGCATCGCACTCGACAGGAAGCAATTGCGTCTCGTGTTGCTTCAATTTAAATCTCACCACTCCATTCTTCCAGTCTGAGAAAGAAAAAAAAGGGAATGGAAGTTGCGTGTGAAAACCCTTCGAAATAATTTCGTAGGAAGTTTCGTTTAAAAACCGTTGAAATGTGGCATTAAATGTTTTATTTTCCCATTTTAATCCCTTCCCCCCCTCCCGTCTCCCTCTGTTGCATGCGCATTCAATTATAGCGCAGCACGCAAGCCGTCGAGAAGAAACAGTTTCCCTCTCCCTTATGCTTATTCTGGTCGATTTATTCCCTCTTGCTCTTTTGAGACGGCCTCACTGCTGAGTTTTTAGAAGGTATGAGACATAATGGCAGCTGTGTCTTTAATCCCCGTTAACCTGGTTGAAATGAAGGATGGCCCTTTGGGCTAAATGCTTAAGCTAAAACATCCTGCCTTCGGGCCTCTTTGAGGACCCCTGTTTGGTAGTGCTTTTGCATTCTTAGTTTTTTATAAAGAATATATGCTTGATTTCAAGGCCCCAATTTTTTTATATGGTAAAATATTTTCACTATATGAAAGTGTATCATCAGAGGAGTAGGTACGCAGATATACAACCGGATATACATTGGGGCAACATAGGGAATTTATTTATTTGAGGAATTGCCCACATACGGCATAAATGCCAATTTACACTTGTACAATATGAAAACACATTTAAAGCAAGAGAGACGCATTCAAACATATATAACAGCGATAACAATATTGAGAAAAAGAAAAAAAACTTAAACACGCTTTAAGAAGGGTGCTAAGGTATTGCCTGTTAGGTGAGAAAGAGCGGGGAGGGTGAACGTGTGGGAGGAAAGCGAAAGCGGATCAATGTTGTCTGGAAGAGAATTAATCAGGGAGGAGAGGCGGAAGAGGGAGCGAGAGAAGCGGGAACGTATGATTAAGGATAATCTGGGAATGGGCGTGTGGAGTAGAGAATGCGTGCGAGTGGAGATTTCGAAGAGCGTAACAAAAATGTTAATAATACTGGGATGAGAGTCGCCTAGTAGGACGAAAAGTATTCATAGTCGATTGTTGCCCATACTAAAGGGGGAAAAATCATTGATTGAGAACTCAGAAAAGGAAATTAAATAACCGAAATACTTAATGAGGAATGGTCGTCTAAACAACGTTAAATGCTGGTCATGATAGATAATTGTTGGAACATTTTCAATCCTCAATAGAATAATTTTAAATTGGAACTGTATGTCTGCCAAACTATTAGATTTCTATCCAAGAAGCTACAATATTTGTAAGAAAATGTGTGCATAATACCTTAGAAGAATGATTTTATGGAATAGTTTGTATACTGATAATTTTGCCGACTCCAACTCTGCTACGTTTATTGTACTTTCTTGAAATATATTATATGATTTGTGTTGACTATCTGCTTGCCCGTTATCACGTGCCATTTAGCCAACTTAATGCATTTTTTAAATCGTAATTTAGTCGATAGGTTCTCCTATCAGTTATGCCCAAGAGCGTTACATTTCTGGTGTGAAAACATCTCGTTCCGCTCTGCATGGTATTTCTTGGATGAAGATATTTTCCCTTGGTTTCAATAAAATCACCAGCTATGATACGCAGTTCAGTGAAGAGAATGCTCGTATCGGTTGGGAAACTAAATGAGATTGCGGATTTCTTGGGCAGAGATATGATATTTTTCTTTCATAAACGACGCCAATATTGCGGGATTTAGATTACACGGCGCAACAGGGAATCTTTCGCAATAAAAGTCTAGTGCTTTTTCAGCGTCCTCAAAAATCTGTGCCACCTTTATGAGAAACTTTTTGAGGCAGGTACGTCTCGGTTCCGCTTTTTGTACACGATAGGGGAACCGATTCCGAGAGCAGGGCGCGCGTGTAATAATTTCGTCTTTCCTATCCGTTTTGATAATGGAGACGTTACCCATTTTCACCTCCTGGATGTTGAGAGGTACTGCGTAAACACGAGGGGAATGCCTCATTGAGCCAAATCAAAATTTCATTAATTCAAGTATTTTACCGGCTGTTAGGTAGGTTTTTGGGCAGTTTTTATCTTAATCCGTTTTCACTTCTATGGATGGCCCGCCATTTTATCCCTCTTAAAATCCTCATGCAATCTTCCTCTTATTATTTCGTTCAGAATTTCTATTCTCTTCCTTCCTCTTCCAAGTTTCTCCAGCACTCTGCCCAATATTGCCCTCTTCAGAATTTCCTCTCGTTTCAGTAAGTCCTCCATCCATCTCTTCTGTCTTCTCCCAAACCAACGCTATTAGTTTCCTCTCCAACGATATCCAATACCTACTTCCGTGCAAAGATTTCGTGAGATAAAGATCGCAGGGACCTTGCTCCCTCTCATCTACCACGACACACGTCCTATTGGGCTGAGTCCCGTATTTGCGAGGATTCGAATTAAAGTAATATTATTTTAAAATTAAGTAAACCTTGAATATAATAGAGACCCAGCCAAACTTGTACTTCTCGTGAGAGAGAAAATCACCCTGTCTGACCTCCTGGGCAAAATATTCACCTTAGGGCTTTCCAAGTTCAGTTGGCAGTATGTGCTCTTTTGTAGATTCGTTTCATGTTAAAATTTGCGTGATGCCGGAGGTCAGGTGTTGACAATATCAGCAGGAAAGACAACGTGGTGCTATGAAGTATGCATTACCAATATTTAGGATCCTTCCACTATATAGCTATGATTCCTTTAAGTAACTTCCTAAAATTCAGCTCGAAATAAAAATGATTTCCCACGCGTAGTAGGAGGGATCAAACGGAGCGTAAGTTTGGCTGTATTTTCATATTCTTCTTTGAAAGTATTTCTCAAAATCAGCCTCGATTTCCAGGATTTCCAAATTATTAAGAGCTGGGAAACATTACTCGTGTGGATTTGGAAACCTTGTCATCTTTTATTTGACGATTCCGACTGTTTTTGTGTCTTCATTAACGGCTTCATTGCGCAACGGTCTTAGTGAGACGAGTAAAACTCGGTCGAATAACATGATGCTCCTAAAGTTCGTAAGTTTCAAGCGAAAGATCTTGGATTAAATTTCTCCCACGAGTCTTTCTTGCGAAAACAGTATCATTGAAGAAGAAGATGATAAGATTTTTCTCGTGTGCAAAGAGTTCGTACCTGCCTCCTTCCCTGTTACTGCTTTGATGAAAGGGATTCTCTTCGAGTTAAATTAAAGACTCTTGCTTTGAATGCAAGCAATTCACGTTTCAAGCTTTTGTGTTCCTGTGAAATTGAAGTCTAAGCGAGAGATGTCATTTTGTTTGAGTATTTCCCAATTTTGCCTTCAAATTGGAAGTTAAGCTACTGAATAGTTTCTTTTAGTGTTTTAAACTTTATTGCAATACCTTCATTGCATGTTATACGTACATGCTTACCTACATGCATGCCTACATGCATATTGCATGCCCACCTATATGCATACCTACATGCATATTGCATGCATACCTATATGCGTACCTACATGCACACCTACGCCGTATAACTAAGTTATACTGCGTAGAAAGAGGACTTAATCAAGTTGTATTTAATGCAGGTATTCAGGAGATGCAGTTTTCAGTGAATATAGCAGTATTGACTCCAGGTTCTAGTCACGTCTCTCCGTCCGTCTATTACTCCATGCGATCTTTATTTAAGATATTTCTTTCCTTATATTCGTCTTCCTGTAAATAGGTATATGAATAATCTTTACAATCAAGAATTGTATCTGTCTTTTGCATGAAATATACGGTTACCTCCGCGAAATTGGTCTTAAAGTTGTAAAAGCAGCTTAAATGAATTTTGTCATATACGGTACGAACAGTTCTTATCTTTGCGAGTTCTCGTGATATGTATAACTGGCGTACGTTTTCGCTATTATCTTCGTGGTAAAAAGAAAGTTTTTCTTTTTTTAGATGAGAGTATAAACAGGGAATAAAAGTGAAAGCCATCTAAATTGATGCACGAGGTAATGTGTCCCGGGAGGCACGCCATTCCACGTGGAAGTGGAAAAAATGAGTGTAAAATCCTTTTTATTTTATGACCGGCAATAACAGTTTTATTTGATATGGATTTCAGACAGCGAGGGTAAATTGGAGAGTCTTGGAGCCGTGATTTCCTCGCCACATAAACCGCTGTGCGATGGTGTCCATGCTTTCTCGTGGGCTTGATTTGGTGACCTTTTGCTGAGGTTTGATATGCGTTTCTGGCTGTAGCCATTCGGATAAATTAGAGCCACTGTTGCACTTCTTGGTGTGTAGGGCATTCTAGATTTAGTTGTTCGTATGTGGTCTTATGCGGATTAGTTTCGTGTGCTAATTGCCACAGGCCGGAGATACGATTTTGTTGATAAGAGTTAGGCAAATTGACATAGTATTATTCACTATACTATCTGTGCATTAAGGGATATTTTATTGTGTAGATATTCTCCCCGTTATTTACCTAACTTAAGCGCAGTGGTGGAAACGATTGGCTACGTACCCGAAAGGGACGTGACCTTCGTGGAACATAAGTTTGGTGGAAACGTTCTCCCTTAAGGCCCGTTCTTTCAACTAACTGTTAGCATATCTATAGCAGTGTGTCTCCCTTCGAGCGTCTCCGAACAGTAATTAATGATGACGAATGGTCTTCGCGAGTCAAAATATTATGTGAACGATAGATAGAGTAAACAGTTAGTTATCCACATGTATTATTGAAATGATCGTTCGTTGCATCTTCGATGCATCCCTTAGTCGGGCGTAGGATAAATTCCGTCAATATTTTCCTATTTATGAATCTCATACTCTATACGCGTCAAGTATTCTACTCTAGTCATCTGCCTCGGTAATTTTTCCTGAAAATTCTTCTGCGTACTGTATTCCCACTGGATTGATTTATTGTATCAATAGTATGCCTTGTAAGTTTTTCGTTTTCAATGAAATGTATGAAGCAATGTAAACTATGCAAACTTCATACATTTCAATGAAGTGTATGAGGTTTGAATCTGGGATACTTCAAATGAAAAAAATATTCGCTTCGTGACTGATCGAAGTTAGGAATAGAGAGAGAGAGAGACTTCCCTACGAAGGCTTTAGGTGAGCACAAAGCTTTAGTTCGATAACTGCGTTTTCCATTAGACCCTCAGTGTCAGTTACATCTGGGGTGTTCTATAGTTAAGGAGCAGCAAGATACTTGGATACTTGACATTAGTTTAAGGTTACTTTATTAAGTTATATCGCGCTAGTTTTGGGGAGTTGCGGGTATTATTTCACCTCCGCATTACATTTCTATAGAAAAAAGAAACGACTAAATTCGGGTTGTGCAGTGCACAACAACTGTCTCCTCGCGCCTCTTTAATGATTACGAGAGAGCCACATTGCGACACCGATTCGTCAAGACAGATGTCAATTTTCGTCCTTTTTCTTGTACTATTCCTCGTTCTACTCCTCTTTCTTTTCTCTCTCCACCTTAAGGTGGTTGGAGCGCGAATCTTGAGTGCACATTTTTATAAAGTTTCAAGTAAGTCGAAAAAAAACTCAAGAAGCCTCACTTCACTGTAGTACGTCAATTCATATTTCGGAAATAACCGTACTGGATGTAATATCCATGATGCAAGAATTAGATTTTACATTTTCGTCTTAATTAAAGCATTGTTTTGAATTAGGCTCATGGCACGGTATTCGAATTTTAGATGAAAACCGTAAGTACAAACAATTTTTCATCCTGCATGATACCTTGATGTTTATAAGGAACATTTATGATAATACGAAATTCATGGACACGCCTTGAGACACTATGGGTTTGTGAAGAACATAATTCAAGGTAAACCAGAAGGAAACGTTCCCAGAAGAAGACCCAGGAATAAGTTCATGGAACAAATAAAGAGGAAAGTAGAAAAGAAGAGGTAAGGTAAATAGCATTAGATAGGGAAGGTTAGAGGGCTGCAGTAAATCAATCGTAGGATTGAACGACCAATGACGATGAATGACATGTTTTCGCGTTATGAGAAAATCTGTACGTATGTCATCGAACTATTTCGAAATACGTCCCAAGTTCCATTAAGCTAAGTGTTAAAATAGCAGTAAATTGCCCAGGAAATCGAATCGGTAACAAAGAATTTTTTTCTTATCTGTGTACATACAACTAATGAGTACTATCAGTGTCTATTACCAATCCGTATGAAAAGTTTCTTAACGTATCTTAACCCTCTATGGACGTGCGAGTCAAATTTGTTACGTTTCAAAATCATTGAAATATCTGCTTTATAAGAGGCTTTTCCATTTAGTTGCTGCGCTAGACAGAATTGTAACGCTTCGGATTAAGTGTGTGGAAAGTTGCGTCTCTTTCGGTGGTTTGTCAAACAATAGTAATAGATGAATGTGTGACGTTATTCACTGATGATGGCGTGACTGGTGGAACTCTGAAATAAATAGTTTCAGCTGTCATATGAAGAAAAAATTGGGTAAGTTTACAAAAAGTTACGTTATGAAGGTAATGTTGAAATATACCTTGTGGAAATTTTATTATGTTGAGTATTATTTTAAATTAAATATTTACAATACAAAAGCGTCTCATTTTAAAATAAATTTTACTATCAAATAAATGACAATTTTGTTTTTAAATGCTTAAAGAGCAATCAAAAATACCTATATAGTAGCATTATTTTTTCATACTGATGTTTCGTCCGTAGAGGGTTAATATTTTGCGGAATTATTACATGATTCTACAAATGGAAATATAAAATAAAACAGTAGTGGCGCAGTGAAAAATAATATAGTAGCAGTATTTGTTTATTGCTGATGTTTCATAATACCGTACATATAGGGTTAACATATCACTAGTAAAATCACGCGTATTCAAAATTTCTCGCCAATCGGTACACGAACGGCAATTGCTCCAACCACCTTAATGGCCGGCGTCAGAGCATCCTTCGCAACACTCCCCTGCGGTGGCTTGTGAATTAGTTTTATGTGGATTATTGGAACAATGTAAAGCAGGAGATCACTAAGTGGTTTATGGTCTCAGGGTTATCTCTCGGGTTAAATATGTGGGGTCAAGAGGTTGTGGAAAGGGGGAAAATTTTGGGGGAAGCGGTCGGGGGAAAATGGAGACATTCTGGTGCCTTGCGCTCCTCTCCTCTCACTCTCTCTCTCTCTCTCTCTTTTTGGGGTCGCTGTGCACTTTGCCGTGTCCTCACAACCTTTCTTCATCCCCTTCTGCGGAGAGGAGGCGGTCCGAGGTTCCCTCCCTTTCGTCTAACGCGTTCCTCGCATAAACCATTCCCCCCTCGCAAGTCTCCGCCCCCTCCCCTGCCACCTCTCCCTCCTTCTCCACCCACTCCCTCCTGCTCCACCCTCTCCCTCCTCCTCCTCCCCCCCCTCCTTCCTCCTCCTCCCGGCGGTCTCCCTGGGAATCGATCGTCTCCGCCGTGTCCCGTGTTTCGGGTCGGCCACTCTGTCTCCGGCGGCCCCTCCTCGGGAGTGGTCGTCGTCTTTTCTGGGTGTCCGACTACAGGGTTAAGAGTAGGGCTGGGCGGTTTTCCAATATATTGGTTCCAATATCAATTGCGTGAAATTCACAATAGAGAAATCATTCGTTTGGACTGGGAATCGAATCCAGTTCCCTCGATTTCTAACTCTAGCCAATTAAGCCACCCAGGCGTCCTTCTTCACTGTGAATCTCATGGGGGCTTTAAGGAGCAAGTTGTCCTCACAGGTATCGTGCATATGATGCCACGGTACCTGTGAGGTACCGTATATGAGCGCTATGCGCTACATTTCACAGGGTAAAATTCAACTTGAAACACAAAGGTGTTTATTTGTGACATTTTCAAGGACCTACGGAACTAGCCGCGCAGTAACTTTAAAGGAGTCATCCGCTAGTGGTCTCACAATTGTGTGCGAGGGATCTGGGTTCCATTCCCAGTCCAGGCGAATGATTATCCCACTGTGAATTTCACACAATTACGTGATTCTGTTGAAGTTACTGCGCGGCTAGTTCCGTAGTTCTTGGAAAATGCTTCCAATATCAGTATTTTTGAATATTTGGATTCCAAAATCACAATTTTTGAACGACCGATACGAGTATCCTGTATTAGATAGTGGTGATCGGAAAAACTAATATTTGTAATAGGAATATTGTAAATCGAAGAACCAATATTTGCTATTGGAATATTGAATTACCAATGTTAATAATTCAAGTATTGAATATCGGAACCCGGCGAGGAGGGTGGTCGGAGAGCGCCCTAATCTTTGAAATAAGACGGCACGCGTGGCACCCAGTGCTACACTTCCTTTTCCGTCATTATTCTTAGCAATGACTCGGGAAAAGAAGCTTAAATTGGTTTTCTTGTATTATTAACAGACTTTTACATAGTTAATAAAGTCCCTTTTTTCGAATTAACTCCCCTCGGTTCTAATACACCTCTGCCATCGTTATTTGTTTTCTTCCCGTTAATATTGCTCTGTTCACTATTTTATAATATACCAATATTTCATTTTTTCATTATTTCCAGTATGAAAATATTTCCAATATTCCAATATGGCAGTATTATCCAATATTCATTAGTCCTGTGTACAGGTTATTGCTATTGGTCAGTTTTCAATATTTTAAGTTATTGGATATTGATATTGGGATTCAAATACCGCCCAACCCTAGATACGGGAGTCCCTCCACATCGCATCGCCCCGCCCAGAGTGGACGGTCACCCTAGGTCCGCATGGTATTCTCGCCAATTCTTTTCGCTATGGTGCCATTCTAGCATTACGTAAGACCTCGTTTTTGGGGGAGAGGGGGTGGGATCATCTTACTTTGTCTTCTCTATCTTACTTTATGAAAAGGGGGGGCAGGGTGTCTGGAACTAGTTAAGGAAGATTTTAGACCGCTTTGAATCATTGTATCGTTTTCAAATATGTTTTTTTCCAAATATCCTGTGATTGTTAACAACTTAATCAGCTGTGTTACTGTTTCTATCTTAATGTTAATAAATGTGGTATTCCAATACTGCATAATTATACGATATCCAGTGCTCAAAGCTGTACGATGGAAAGATGAAACAGCAGAAAGCGAGCATTTAACGATTAGTATATACAAATATCTAACGTCTTGCGTAATACTGAGAGGAAGGGTTGGGAAAAATCTTACCTTGTCTTACATATGGAGAGGTCAAAAATGGCGTAAGTCGTCTTACGTAATATTCGATCGGCCACTATGCCCATAGTACCTGCGATAGCCCGATGTATCAAAATTTTATGGATACCGAAATTTATTCGAGATATCAAAGTTTCTTCGATGTATCAAAATTTCGTCAATGTATTGTAATTGCCACTTAGTGTTATCCTCGATGTATCAAAATTTTTTTGAGGAATCAAAATTTCTTCGAGGCATCGAATTTATTCGTGGTATCTAATTTTCTTCACGATGTTAAAATTTCTTCAATGTATCGGAATTTCTTTATTGTAATGAAATTTCCAGGAGTTACAAATGTCTTCCATCTATCTAGATTTTTCAAGTTATCGAAATACCCTCGCGACATCCAAATTTCTTCGAGCCATCGAATTTATTCGTGGCATCGAAATTTCTTCGATGCGTCGAAATTTCCTCAATGTATTGTAATTGCTACTAGATATTATCTTCGATGTATCAACATTTCCAATCATTGCATTTACAAATGATATGGTGCTGATATCTCGCTGGGTGCAATGACAGGTTCTTCTCATGGGTTCCCAAAAGTTTTTTCCCAAATTCGCCATGAAATAATTATTTGACTTAACCGGGATTCGAACCCAGATCTCCCAATTGACGGTCAGAATTCAGAATTTTATTTCAAAATTCAGGCTCCATATCAGAATTTTTTCGAGGAATCAAAATTTCATCTCCTCATCAAACTTTCTTTGAGGCATCGCATTTCTTCGAGGCATAAAAATTTCTTTACGATGTGTAAATTTCTTCTATGTTTCCAAGTTTCCTTATTGCATTGAAATTTCTACGTGGTATTAGAGTCTTCAATCTATCAGGATTTTTCAAGTTGTCGAAATTTCGAACTTGATCTATGTTCAGTTACGAAAACTCATTGTGCTAACCTCCTCTCCTTTTACTCATTCCTTAACTTCAGACAACTCAGTTTTATTATTACGTAATTTTGGAATAAATAAATATTAACTTATGTGAACCACCATCTATGGTATCATTATAATTATAAAGCACCGGAGACTTATTTGAATTTACATCTAATGTATATTGTGCGTATAAACCAATATCTGGATTTTAAAAAAGCTGGTAATCTTTGTTCCAGTAATATTATTCGTAGAATTTCATTAAATTTAAATTAAGTTTTGACGATGGAATTCCTAGAAATAGCAACATTTTTATTCGGTTCATGTGATTGGGCTTGATCAAATGTAGATGAAGTTGACACTAGTTTAACTTTATCTTCTACCACGTCATAAACAGCATTTGTAAGTTTGGCTTTGTCAATAAAAACAATGCCGGGACTTGTTGAAAGATTGTCTTACAATGGTTAACTCAAATTCTCTATGGTGAGAAAATCTTCATGCACAAAAAAATTGATAACTCATAGTCTCCCTTCTATAGAATAGTACTCTTAAAGATCTCAAAAAACTTGAAAATAAACAGTTAACAACGGTAACTATGGAGAGCTGATTGAAAATTTTGATTTGTTAAGCTGACTCATTACAATGTTTTACCTCAGAAGACGACGAATTGAAGTCCCCCGACCTATAAATTAGTACACGATACTCGAGACTTAGTGGCTCTCATCACACAGCGTATTATCGCTGACTTCACGCCGTGTAATTATGAGCCATTTAGGGTAGTTTGAGCGAAATATCATTTCACTTAAAAATCAATGAATTTTGTCTCATGTTAAAGAACAATATCTCATCCATCCAGTAATACCTAAATATCAGACCCTTGCCGAACTACTTTCCGAGATTTTTGACGAAAAATCCTTTTTTACTTGGGAAATGGTCCATGAATGGACTCCGTAGAGATGTTATTTTAAAAAAGATGGAATTTTTAACACCTAGATCTCGTCATAAAATGAATAGAGTGTGGATTGCATGTTTTCTCATCACTTTTTGATAGTAAATTATATGGTATGCATATTTTTCTTCGTTAACTTAAATTTTCAGTCGTATAAAAGTGTACTATAGCACCAAAGTGTGAGAGGGAGGACGCAGGCCTCGAAGCAAGGAGGAAGAGGAGGGGAGGGGAGGACTTTAATGTGCAGCAGTGGGCAAGGTCAGGGTGGTCGTATAATATCAAATTCATGCCTTCTACAGCAATTGAAACAAAAACACAGAATGCGAATATGGTCTCTATTATGACTAGGAAACTATCTCGCGAAAACTACCTTAAGTCACTCGTATCGCAATGTTCTATTTTTCCCCATTACTATTACAGTATTGACTTCATGCCTCGGCGAAATAAAAAAATAGCATTCGAATTGTGTCTCTATTACGACTTGGGAGAAATCTCGCTCGAACCACCTTAATTTTTTATGAAAAGCTACATCTACGAAATACCGTGCAAGCCACCACTTTGATGTAAATCAGAACCGCGCACGTTCCCCTGGATTCAAGGCGCAGGCCAAAAGCAGTCAGGACAACAGTGCGTAGTCAAACCTGGAACTAGGAGCGTGATACCTAGAAGAACATGCTACCATGCAGCACACTACTCAAGGTACAAATACTGGTTAGTATTATTTATTCGGCAGATTAATAGCACTACTAGGTACTAAATCATGCAAGAGTATTCATGCCGGAGATTACATGCGAGGTTAGTAGCTAATAATAATGTTATTTATCACTACTGTAAAAACCTATTTCACCCAGTCAGTATCCTGGAACTGATCGATCGCAACTATTATGGTCCCTTACGGTAAGTGGAAAAAATGCCATTTTAAATTATAGGTTCTGCATTCTATTTATTTAATTTATACCTGTGATAGTTTCTACCATAATAGCTTGGCTCTAGCAAAATATGTTGAGCGTCGGGCAAATAATAGTCTACATCAAACTTTAGCTTAAGATTGCTTAGATCGGATAGAGATTCCCACCCTAGTTCCCTCAACATTTTAGAAATACTATTATGTGTATCATAACAATTTTTGACAAATCTAGCTGCCCTCCACTGTGCTTGATCTATATCTGAATCTAGTCTTACTTCGTAAGGGTCCCATATACTTGTGGCGTACCCCAAGTGAGGTTTCACGAGAGAAAAATACCATCGCTCCTTTACTTTCTCGTCACATTTTCCTAGTTTCTTTTTATAAATCCTAATTTACGATTTGCCTGTCCGCAAAATTCGCCAATATGCTTCCCCCAGGACGAGTCTCGAGTAAGGGTCATACATAAACACTTAACTGACTCTACATTTACTAGTTTGATTAATGAATTGTGGACGTCTCTTTGGTTAAGCTACTCTTTCTCCAAAAAAATTCATATTCAAAATACAGGAGCGTATGGAGTGGTAGCCGACTTCTGCTCTTGAACCGCTACGCGGCCGCGTCACCTATATTCATCTATATTCGGCCAAAAAAATATAAATTTGGATCGGGAGGATTTTTCCTATTGTAGCGGTGGTCGTCCCGATTGGGGCCATTCCACGGCGTTGGGAAGCGGAGCGCAGAGAGCGGCTGTCTCCTCCCCCCGTCCACACCCGCCCGCCTCCGCCGCGAGGTAAATGACCACGAATGTTCGCTCGAGTGGACGGTGGTCCTCATAAATTGACGGCTTAAAACCACTTCCGGGCCGCGCGACCACGCCGTCGACCGTAACCGCGACAAGCTGTTTCGGTGCGAATCTGAAGGATGGCGGTTATACACTCAGAAGTCTTTTGCGTCGTCGACCGTTTGTATACGATCAGGGGAAACCACTTTAATGAAGACTTTTTTTCGTTCACTCGCGAAAATGAGTCGCAACACATCGTTGAAACAGTTTCGATTGCTCAAATGGTGTGGTGCGCAGTCACGCGCTCAGATACGAAGATGAATTAACAGAAATGGGATCAAATTCGCCGTGTAAAAAATACTTTGAATTTGATTTTAACCCGTAACTCCCAATTCGGTGGTGTAACTGGCTAACTCACTTGATCTATATCTACATACTACCCTGCGAGCCCCCGCATGGGTGTGTGGCAGGGGGTATTAGGACATTAGCTATGTAAATATGTAAGGAATAAGGTTTTCTGAGGTGAAATGGTGACATGTATTATGGGAGTGTATTTAGTGGAGCTCAGCTTTTATTGTGCGCAGAAAACACGAATTTTTGTACTTGTCCGTTCGGCAGTGTATCTATCTTATTTTATCGCTTCTGTCAGACCTAGAGATGGAGTATGGCGTCATGATAGTATTTTCTGTGTCGCTCTGGAACACGTCAGTTCTGAAATTCTCTAGCAAGCTAAGCCTAGCGTGTAGCCTCCGAGTCTATAAGGGCTTCTACCTTAATCCCTCTAAAAGCTGTAAAACACTGTATGTTCGCCCGTAGCAGTTTTTTACGAAGCGTACTGTTTTTCTTTGAATTTTCTTAATTTATTTGGTAAATCTTTATGATCAGGGTCCCTAATGCTTGCGGCTTGTTCGAGGTGTGGCGTATTCATAGCGAAGTAGCATCTCTCTTTGACTTCTTCATCTGAGGACCTTCCTATTATACGGTTAACAATGTTGTGCCGTATATGTTTCGATCGGCAATTGTGCGATATAGGTTCGAATCCTGGTCAATGCAAATGATTTTATCATGACGAATTTAATATCAACTGCATCTACAAAATACTTTGCAAGCCACCACTAGGGTGTGTAGCTCCGGTAGATTCCACACCATACGTGGAGCCCTCATCCCAGCTGAAATTTGATCAGCGCACGTTCCCCCGGAATTCCAGGCGCAGGCCATAAGCATTCAGGATAAATATGTGCGGTCAGTCCAGAAACTAGGAGAATATTACGTGGACGAACGTGCTACCATGCAGAACACTACTTAAGATGGGACTGCTGGTTATAATTACTGTGACAGATGAATAGTTCTACAAGGTATTAAATCATGCAAGAGCTATATCATGCAGGAAATTACATGCGATGTTAGTAACTAAGAATGATGTTAAGATATATAGCCGATGTGTATATCATGTATATATTATTCGATGTATATATGTGCTACAACATTCAAAAATTCGTATGTATTTTTATGTGTAGTTTACCATTCCTTTCTGGATTACTGTCATAAAGCAAGAGAGGGAAAGTAATTGAAAACTAGGTGAGTGTATGACGAAAGTAGTGGCGGTTTATGGTAAGGGTAATGGAGATAGTGATTGATCGTATTCTGAGCGTGAAAGGGTAAATAATGTTACGTGAAAGACAGCATACTTAAACCGACTTTTATGGATAGATGAAGAGAACAGGAGAGCATGGATGTTAAATCTACTTCTATAACTACATGTTACCTTGCGAGCCACCGGAGGGTATTTGGAAAGGGGCGAATTACAATCAACATTCACTGTAATGTAAATTTGTCTTTCACCAACTTGCACTGCACTATAGGAATGCTAGCAATGCTACTGGGACTATTGAATTAATCTGTAATGCAACTACGGAAACTAGATACAAGTGTCGTGCAGGGATCATGGGAATCGTTATGCTAGTACTACTTGGCAACTTAAAGTAACGAACATCATCATTGGTCGTTCATTCCTAAGATTGGTTAACTGCAGCCCTCCACCCTTCCCTATCTAATGCTAGTTCCCTTACCTCCTGGTATCTCTTCCTATGTATTGTTTTCTTTATTCGATCAATGAACTTATGCCTGAGTCTTCCTCTGGCGACCTTTCCCTCTATTTTACCTTCAATTATGTTTTTCACAACCTATAGTGTCTCAAGGTGTGTTCAATCCATCTTGTTCTTCTTTTCTGATTGGTATTCCATATGGTGCTCTCCTCTTCCACTCTATTGTACACTTCATTTCCTTTTTGTCCGTCCATTTTTTCTCCAGCATCCTCCCCCAGCTCCAGGTTTCTAAGGCTTTCAGTCTTTTCTGATCAGTTTTTCCAATGGTCCATGGTTCCGATCCATGTAGTGCCACGCTCCACACGAATGTTTTCACATACTGTTTCCTGGTTCGTAGTCATATCTTCTTTGAGCACAGCAGTTATCTTTTTCCCACGAACGCCTTCTAAGCTTGGGATGTTCTCCGCTTGATGTCCGTTGTGCTTCTTCCGTCCCACGTGATGGTACTTCCGAGATAAATGAAGGAATCGACTTGATCTAATTTCGCTCCTCAAAGGGTGACTTCTACATCCAGCTTCTCTCTTCCGCATCCTAGGATTTTAATCTTCGTCTTATTTATTTTCATTTTGTATTACAAGACGAGTATTAGGGAGAAAATGAAATAATGAGCTAGACTACCTGTTGACTTACCTCCTCCTAAATTTCATTGGCCGCCATTGCTGTCTCTTATCGATCGCGGGAAAACATCTTAATTTTTACAGCCTGTCTGCTCTTCCGTCTATTTCTCTAGTTTTATTCTCATGATCTGATCTACAGTAGTATGCTGGAGTTTTTAAGATGCTATAACTGAAGCAAGCAGGTGTATGCGAAAATTGGAGGAAAAATGGAGGAAATTATCTCTCTATGGTATTACTAACAGTAAAACTTTTTTGACTGTGTCCATTCTGCCTTATGTTTTGGATCTTTCTTTTTTCCTTTTAGTATTCTTACGGTAAAGGTAGGCTTTAGTGAAAGTCGGAGAATCCCCTCTCGGTTTTCTATATGTTGTCCTAGTTAACTCTAATATTTCCATTTCCGCCTATCAGACGAGATTTCTTGCGAAACCAATGGTTTCTTCTTTTCATTGTTACTAGATGTAACTCCAAAAAAGCAGCACATAAGAGGATGCCTTATGTAATTCTGTGTTTTTTTCCGTGAACAGATATCTAGGTAGTTTAAGATGCAGCTAGGTTATGACATCAAGACTCACGAAAGCCTCAGCATGAAGTTTTGCTCGCGTTTTGTCTCAGCTCGCGCACAAATCTCGCGGTCTGAATTTGTTTTGGTGCCAATGTGTGTCACGAAGGTCGCCCTCCGCCATCGAAATCGTTAAATTGCCTTTTTTTCCTCTTCGGACCTGGTCGTGAAAATAACAATAAAGACCTCGTGGGCGTTGGTCCCGCTATCGAAGGATTGATCTTGCTCTTATCATTCTGGTCCTTTCGAAATGAGTCGATATTTGCGTGTTGAGGTCAGTCGAGAGGTCGAAGAACGCTTTGTCCTGTACCTACATTTAAATGACCGATAGGGTCTGCGGTACTTCTAAAAAGTGTGGCGAGATTCTATTTTTTTACCACGTTTTTATAACTCGCTTTATTGTTTGTATGTTTTTCTGTTCGGTATAAATTTTGCAATCGATTTTGAACTAAGTTCCCGATGAGTAAGAGACTTGAAACTTTGAACATGGCTCTGAACTGGGTGACGATGCAATAATGTGCAGTTATAATACGTATATAATATAATACTAAATAATCGTAATTAATAATGATATAAGTTAGCACGAGGGGAAAAAGCGGAGCACAAAATGGAGAAGCCTGTGTCATGGAATGCGTTACAATTGACGAATTCATTCGTATTATCCGCTGAACTGTACAATTCTAGTGGTATTGAGGAATAACAATTTTCCATTTCAGATGTGATCACACAAGACTAAATAGCAGAAAATAATTATTTAAATAACATTTTCTAAACCGCGTTTTTAAAACGTACATATTTATAACCCCATACAGATTCCTAACCCCATAAGGATTATCTCACACTAAGGTTTGTATCATTTGCAGTACAATAAAATTGTTAGTGGCTTAGGTGAACTATTCATGCATCAATTATCTATTACATGTGCCCAACGATTTTCGTTTAAAATCGTACAAGTATTTTCATACCAGTTATAATTCTCATTCACAAATTTTCTGGACAATATGTATGGGGCTAGGAGGCATTATTTTTTACTTCTTAGTCCGTTTTAAAAACGTGATTGTTTTAAAATATGTTATTTAAATATTATTCGATTCCGTCCGATATTGATGTTTTACTTGAGAATTTCCCGATACTTCCGCTGGCATCGGTCGACATGTGTCGGTGAGAGCCCAACCCTCAGTTATACTTGATGCTCAATGGCGCGTGATAAAAAAAAAGAATAATTTGGCCGGTCACGGAATGGCTTGCGGAGGTTAGGCGGGGATTTATTCTGGCGAAATTAGGTGCTGTAGAAAAAAATTGATCGCTCGAGTTTAATTGGCTTCCTCTCAGGGTAATGAAGGTCAGCGATCATCTCTTCGCCTAGAAGCATGTTCGAAGATCGCCCCCGGCTGATTTTCGCGATTGGTCAGACGATGGCGTTACGGAATTGGGTTGCTGACCCCTACGAAACCTATAAGTGCGTGATGCACGTATATGTTATGTAACTTTATTTGGGCCTCGGTCTGGCAGAGTCGATCGATATGTTAAAAAAAAAAAAGAAAAACGGAAATTGCCCGATGAGGCTTGAATCTCGGGGGTTTACCCGCTACCACTTCGTTGACTTCACAAATTGCGTCATCGGAATGCCCGAGGCATAAATTTGATAGTCTCGTGCGAGATGTGCTGGAGGGCTTCCATGTTATTAAAATGAAACGGCTATTCCTGCGTATAACTTCATCGTTACGCGTTACAACAAAGTTTCGGTCACCTGATGATAGCTTAGTGAGCCAAAATACATTGCGTACTGAGCGTTTTACGGGTAAAAGGCTGAGCCATTTAAGTAGCTCCTTAACGGGTTCTTCAAAAAATATAATTTTAGTTTTCTTTTCTCCGTTAGTTCATTTTTTCAATTATTAATTGAAATTTTGTTTTAGTTTTAAACTGGGTTTAATTAACACTTAAGGGATATTAATTTAACAATTTATGTTTAAGGTAAGTTTATGGTGTTTATTTTAAATTATAAAAAACGCAACTTAAAATTACTAATTAATTGGTTCTAAGTTAGCGACTTTTATATTTCATTTACTTCCATTTAATTCAATAACCTAATAGCTAGAGGTTAGAATGACCCCATTATAATGGTTCTTTTTATAGGAGAGGAATTTTATATCACGTGTTATTTCACATCTAAGGGATAGTACTTTAATTATTTTTGTTTAAAGTAAGGTTCTGGTTCTTATTTTTAATATTAGTATTCACACTTAGGCATCCAGAATTTATTGCTTCTTTGGAGCTATTTTTTAAACATATCTGCGCTTCATTTGGCGACTGAAAACACGACAGGGACGGTGGCTGAAATACTTCTTTGCGTAGTCGTTAAAACTATTTCTTTCAGCAGAATTTGAGACAGTATCTGATTGCTGATTTAATTTTCTTTTAGTGTCATTATTCCTCGTCATCGACCATTATTTCACGAGTTAACGTTGGTTTATCCTCGTATGCGTCGTCACCACCTCAGTTATTTGGTATATCGATATTACAAATCGAATATCATGCAGTCCAGGGTTTGGATCAGCAGCTGGTGTCTTCATTCGAATGAATAATACCGGAGTTTCTTGCTTCATTGCAGCTAGTTGTTTTACGCTTCATTTTGCGACTAAAAATACGACAGCGATAGTGACTGAAAGCTTTTTTGCGCAGCCATAAAAACTATTCCTCTTAGTAGAATGTGAGACAGTATCTGAGTTCTACCTTAGATTTCATTTACTGTCATTGCTCTTTTCTATATGACAATTTTCCTCAATAGCGATAGTAATCGTATCCCCGTCTGTATCGTCGTCGTCTCAATAATTTGGTGTATCGATATGCCAAGTCGAATATCGTGCAGCCCTCGGTGGAAATTTTCAGATAAGCTTTTCGCTTCCCTTCCACTGCACGGGTCAAAGCTCCCGATGGCATTCGAGGAGCTTTCCTAGATCACCTTTCCGTCCGCCCCGAAGGTCCGCTGGAATCTCCTCTTTTTATCTCCGGATAGGGTTTTTTAGCTCGTTTCTCTCGACGGTCAATTTTTTTGTTCTTTTTCATTCCCTTTAGGGTCTCCCTCTCCTGCTTCCTTCCCTACGCTGGCGCCCGTGGTAAGGTGAATAAGAAGGGAACGGTGATGGAGCTAAGAAGTACCTATGTATGTTGCTCTTAGAGATGCAACGACGTTGTTTTTGTTACGATCAACTGGGTAGATGGAGAGGGCATTACGTCATCAGACTATAACATGACAACCAAAATAACAACCATATTTAATATCCCTGATTTTTCCTTACATAACTTTGAATAACACGATGCAACGGACAAATTATCAGATGTATATCTATAATATCCACATTCTGTTTTAAATTAAAGGCTAGTAACCCTTGAAGCATATATTGTCTTCTCAAGGTAGTTTGAGCGAGATAGTTCCCTAGTCATAATCGAAACCATATTCGAATTATGTTTTAATTTCACCAGCTGTAAGAAGCATGAATTATTTACTGCATTATTAATGGTGCAATAATGAAGTTTTATATGACAGAAAATGTAAGTACCTAATTGAAAACATCTGAATAAGTCTTTAACTTGACTAATTTTTTTCGCTGGGTACGTTTGAATTTGAAACTCCTTTGCGGCAGATGATTTTCCTTAATCTCGAAGAATTTACTGCGTTGACATTGTGATTAATTTTCAAAAATAGTTGAGGAAACATACAAACCTACACACTTCATTTTTTTATGAGATGTAAGTGTAGGGAATGCCTCATTTTTAATTTAAGGTCTCTCTGGAGTGCATAAATGTACCATTTCCCATGTGAAAGGGCTGGTATTTTTCGTCAAAAATATCGGAAAGGAATGAGGTGAGGGGTGGTGTCATTGGAAGGGTGAGATGTCTTTCTTTAAAATGAGACGAAAATCATCGATTTCTAGATTAAATGAAATTCCGCTCAAACTTCCTTAAATCAGTGGATTCCGCTCGATTATTACCTGCTATCAATTTAAGTAAATAACCGATGTATGATAGGATGATGCTTATTGAAGAAGTGAGTGCGTGCTGACTTCTAGTTAGTCATCGATGGAAAACATCGTAAAATAGAACATATTGTGCGTCTGCCCATTAGCGCCTAAGAAAAATCAGGGTTAACCGTGATGGAGGACACGCCACGCCCACATTACAGCTTCTAGCGTTGGCCACCATATCTCGCGTATTCTCCAAATATTAAGATATCATATTTAGGCTAGATGGTTAACGTTTTTGGTAAAATGGTGATTCTAAAGATTAAATGAAATCCCCCAAAGCAGAACATCGTGCGATGACGCGACATCGTCGCAGAACGGAAATGAGGGTTGCTTTATCTGTAATTTTATTAAGAATTTTATAGAAATCAAAGTATTTTCTAAGCTCAATAAATACAAAGGATTGATCATGTGTGAATTGCTTACTTATTCACCTATGAAACCTCTATGATTAATTGATACCAAAAACGCCCGCACTCGCAGAACGTTTTTCGTCTTAGTATCAACCGTTGCAGAAAGATAAAGCACATTCTGCTTTAGTGATGCAATCAGTTTAAAGAGAAGACGGAAGAAAAGTTTCATTTCTAGCGTATGGTTCCTAAAAGTATAATTCGCTCTCTATTTCAAGTAATGAGCGCTTAATTGGTTCAATGGGACAAAATTCGCTTATTTTGCATTTCATAGTGAATGGAAATATGCCAGTCTTAGTCGTTTTGAAGTGACACTGTTCAATTTATCCCTCGCAACAGTTACTGAGTGAACACAACGTTTCCTCTGCTTCAGTGTAGACTTGAGACGAGAACACCTATCTCGCGTTAACTCCCTTGGGAATTAGCCTTGGATTGGCTTGCTTCGGATCGAAGATGTCATTGCTTGTAGGTGGCATTATTTGACACATCTGACCGGAAAATGGTTAATCTGGCGTAATGGTCTGTTGCAGGAACGACACTTACGTATTCTATAAATTTATGGGCCTCATAAGCCATGGTAACCATTAAGAAGTGTTACTAAACATTCGATTAATTTATTGGTTTAATAACTTATGGCATGGAGTTACGAGTTCCATAAGTAAACGGCGGATGACGGATGCGCAATCAACTGCTTGAAGACTCAATTACTAGATAAAAGAGTTGTTTTGAGACAAACGACTAGTTTATATACTCTTACGGACTAATTATTATGTGCATTAGCAATTATTCACGGGCTAAACTCTCATAAATTTTATCTGGCGGTAGAAGTTTAGATCACATATTCGAAGGTATTTACTATTGGTAAATAAGTTATGTAAATATTGGACGTCTTCTTGCAACGCGAATATTTTCATGGTATATATAACTTCATGATTCTCTTAACTATTGATTCCATGATTAAATTTCTTACAACCGGCCATAGGTTGACTAATTTTTCAATGGCTGACTTCATCCCTTTGCTCTCCATTTTCCCTTATCTTAGCATCCGTGCGCGTGACTGCGTCCTTCATTATTTATGATTTTCGCGGTGATATAAATATGGCATAAGTATGTTTACTTATTCGCTAGATTCTAAAATTGCTGACGTTTCCAGGACAGAATTTATGAATATTCTTCCTGAGTTTGCTGTATAAGTTCTTACAATCGTTCTCAAAGTATTATCAAGCGTTCATAAGCAGGGTGTCCACGGACCCTTGAAAACCTTGAAAACTGGGAATTATTCGGAAATTTCTGGTAAAGCCGGGAATTTTTAAAACCATCGTTTCAAGGCGAACAAATCCTTATTTTATGTTTTCATTCAACCGCGAAAACCATAAAATATATGTTGTTTGATAACTGTGTATGGTGTTATGGACTTACAATTAGCGTTGGTATTAATATGTAAATCGAAGACCTGAACTTGGTTAGGCTCATTGTAATGTCAGCTTCAAGTGTCCTTTTACCCTCGTTAACTGCGCATTGGACAAGAAGATTATGTTATTTTCCTATCACTGCGAAAAGCATACACCATAAGGTACACAGTCACGCGCACGGATGCTGAGATATATAAGAGAGGCAAAACGAGTGCATAGGGATGAAGTTACCCATGGACAAATTATTCGATTTTAGCGACATTAAAACCCGGATAAACCATTTCCCGATCAAGTGTGGTAACCAATGCCAGCTGAGGGAGTTTACGGGAAATAGGTGTTTTCGTCTCAAGTCCCCACTGAAGCTTAGGAGACCTTGTGTTTACATAGTAACTGATAATAAGGGTAAAACTCCATTAGCCGTAAACAAAAACCTTTGAGGAATAACTATTAGGGGGAAAGGAATTAGTGATTGAGAGATTTACGGTGTAAAAAACACGTCGACGTGGGTAACAACCGCGTCTTATTACATTTTTTAAATCATCACCTGACGATGATGTAAAGACATCGCAATATTGGTCGCATTAAAATTAATTTCTGTGGATATATTGCAAGTTTTTAAAATTCTGTATCGAATCTGTCGTGGAGGGTGGAGTTACACGGAGACATGACTCTTGTGGAAAGAGAGTGACAATAGGCTGGAGGAGTCTAGGATGTGCGTGGGTGGGAGAACTGAGAAAGTGTGGTGGAAGGAAAGGAAAACAAACGTGGGAGTGCTCACTTTGGTGGGTGAGGGAAAGATACAGCTAGAAGAGATAAAAAAAGGGGCGGAGGTGGTGGTTGGAGCGGGTGAATAAGGGGGCGGTGCCGCTTCAAATGAACTGGTAGAACTGAAATCTCCCCCGTCTCCTGGTTACGTCTTCCAATTTGCGTGGATCCGCGGCTGTTGGTGGCGGTAGCTGTGGCCAGGAGGGCCCTGTGCCTAAACTACGTTATCGTTTTCGGAAGTTTTTTTTTCCTCCTCTTATCCGTTGTTGACAATTGTAGTATTTTTCCCAACCCTCCACCCCCATGTAACGTGACAACCCCCCATGACATGTAGCGTTGTCTCTTCAAATGAAACTTTCAATTCGTAGGTTTTTAGGCGACCCCTTTCCCCCCTAAGTTGGTAACGCAGGTTATGCACGACCCCTAAGTCGTTCACGGCAAGCGTTCCAGGCAAAGTGGTCGCCGTGACGTCGTCTGAGGAGGGGCCTGTCAAATCAATTGGAATTCCCCCTCCCCTCATTACGATGGACTTAAATCAGGAAGGGAAATGTTATGAATGTGATATCTGTATTTTCATCCTCCCATCCCCAGCACATTCTTCTCCCACTCAGTGCGCTATCCCCGCGAGGGAAGTTCCACCGTTTCAGTTCTGTATTATTTTCTCGTTCGAATATTCCACATTTTTCATTATCAGGAGTGCCTTTCGAGAGAGGGAGAGGATTTCCATCTCGCCCACGGTCGTGCTTTCCGGGAGGCAAATGTTTTCCCCGCGCGTTTCAAGCTCGATTTTGATCGAGGGCAATGTCGGTTGTGTTAATCATAGTAGGGGAGACCGGGGCACGTTTACGCGGATTTTTTTATATTATTTTTCACATTTTTTTTGTCTGCTCTTTTTAAGTATACATTTTTTAACGTTATAGACCAGTTATCAGGCTATAATGTTTCAAAAATATTTTTTACAATATCTCATATATAACTGTGAAAATTAAACTAATTCACTCTCATGTCGGGTGCGTAAACGTACCCCGGGTACGGGGCACATTTACGCATCCACTGGGGCATGTTTACGCACTAGTAAACAGCTGGGATTAAATTACATTACTAATAAATAAAGCTTGAATGTAGATAAATTTGACAAAAACTTTATTAGTGGTACATAAAACTATTTTTAGAAGAACAACATATTAAAGCATTACGCAACTTATTCGGCATCTTCATCATCACTGTTGCAGTTTATGCGCACAAAAAACAAACTGTTCCCTGTGGCGCAATCCTCGTGGGCCCATCATTTGCATCGCGTGCACTGCACCCATTCTTGCCTACTTCTGCTACATTTGTATCATTGCACGCAATAAATACAGACACAATCCTCATCCTCATCTTCTGAGTCATTGGGTGGTTTATTTGTATTCGTAGGATCTTGCCGTTTGTCTCAGTTACTTTATTTTTGGTTTTGTTGCGTTTGTTTTAAAAGCATTAGACACACAAAGCAATTTTTTTCCTTCTTAGTTTTTTTTAGCTTTTGTTTCTTCCTGCTTTTTTCTGAGGGATTCTTTGATTGGTGTATCGGTAAGGATGGCAGATTTCCTTTTTTTTTCCTTTTTTTTGGTGTCAAGCCTTGATCTTTTTTTCAAAAGGCCTTATTTGTTCAGGGGTCGGAAAGTACCCTGTGTTGAAGTAGAAGGCCTAGGACACTCATTTAAGGACCTAGCTCGATAATCAATTGGCACGAAATGAATATATACAGCTGGGACACATTTACGCAGTGCGTAAATGTGCCCCGAAGAGAATGCGTAAACGTGCCCCACCACCACATTTGAAATTATTTTTACACTAGCATTTATAACCTTAGAACTTTCAGTTCAATTGAACACAGGCTTAAATAAAGATAAAATAATTTTTATAAACATATATATATCTGCCTTTAAATATAAAAGGTTAACTCACTACATGCTTCGAAAGTCATATATCAAAATTTACTCACCTTGAGAAAAAACAGAAGAATCTTCTTTGCGCAAAAACGAAAGCTGGTATGGCGCCCAAAGTTGTGTGAATGCGAGGGGTAGGTAGCAGCACAATACTGTCATGACTGGTGGCGCTCTAACTGTTACAGATTTTGTGGAAAGTACCTTGCGTAAACATGCCCCGTGCGTAAACGTGCCCCGGTCTCCCCTACTGACTTACAAATCCTCTTAGTATAGTTTAAGCGAAATATCATTTCACCAAGAAATCAATGAGTTTGGTCTCATTTCAAAGAAAAACATCTCACCCCTCCAAAAATACCGAAGCACATTAACCGAACTACTTTCCGAGATTTTTGACGATAAATCCCAGCTCTTTTACATGGGAAATGATACGTCTATAGAATCCAGAGAGCATTATCCAAAGAATGAGGAATTTCTAAAACTGAGGTCTGGTGAAAAAATTAACAGCGTATAGTTTGTATGATTTCTCGACTATTTTTTATATAACTCTTATAGTAACCGCAGTCATTTTTTCATGATCACAAACAATCTTCCGTTGTGAAGGAGATTTTAGCGCACCGCGCGTTAAACATGAGTTAAGTTAAAAACTTGTAAAGATATTTTTCTTTAATAACTTAGAACTTCAGTCGCATAAAAGTATATTCTTTTGCTAATAATATTAGAATGTTTACTTCATGCTTCTTATAGCTGCTGAAATTAAAACGTTAAGTTCGAATGTGGCCTCCGTTATGACAAGGGAACTATCTTGCTTCTACTACCTTAAGCCTTGGTTTCGATTCCTACTTGAATATCAGACTGACGGCACTTCAAGCGTGGCCGTCGAGTTACTGCGAAAAATGAAAAGAGAGTACAGCTGATGGAAGGACTAGGTAGGGAAATGGTAGAGACTCGTAGTACTGCATGAAAATTTAAATCATTCGAGTTCCAGTAAAACAAGGAAGATATTATTTAATGGGTACAATAATCCAGTCTTTCCTTGCAAAATGAGTGATTATAGCAAAAGTGAAGCGTCGGACGGTGTGACCTTAACCTTGGCACTCGTAGCGAGAAGTATACTCCTGTTGTAGATACATCTTCTCTGTGAATATGTGCTTATTTTATCTTCTCTATAGCTGTGATTCTCCAGTCCGTCAACCAGCAACTGCAATGGCTCGTAAACGTTTGGCTCTGTGTTAACTTTAATTATTTTAGATATTATTTGCCGGTAAAAGTTTTGTCTACATTCACCATATTTTGTGCTCTGTGGCTATCAGAATAATATTTTTACTGCCAATATCATCTTGTGGTTTTTTTTAGCATTCTCAGAACCCTTAGTAAGACAACTTAAACATTTTACCTTTATCAGAAATCTACGTAGATGACCCTGAACGGTGAGAGCCGTATTCTGCTTTAAGATGCGAATGCTTGCTAAGTTGGTTGTGGTAAAAACCCGCGGTAATTGATTGTATTAAAATTTGCAATTTCATTTAGACTACTCAGTAATGAGACATTTATTTTTTGTGAAAAATATTCCACCTAATTCGCTGGCTTGGAAGCAAAAGAGAGGACCAAATGTGCCGTTATGAATGGATAAACATATTGTTTAATTGTTTATTGTTGTAAACAAATAATATTTATTATTTTATTTTATTTATTTTTTGTTCCTCGCATAAGCACATGCATATAAAGGTAAATATTACGAAAAATTTCTAAACGAAGGGCATAGGGTCTCCTTAGGATCCTTTTTGAAGTTAACCTACTCTCGTTGAACAATCCTAAATATGTCTCATGCGGATTTTACTTTAAATCACCAAGTAAAATGAAATCTTGATGAGGAGTTAATTACGCTGTCAGTTTTGTCATAATCATTCTCTGAATGTAGAGCTATAATAACTTTTTATTGTAGATCTTCGCTCCAAGTTCTAGCTCTTATTCCCGTCCATATTTTTTGAAGAATTTCAAGAACATGTTTCGTATGTGCAGGTTTTTTATGTCAAATGCCATGGATTTTATTCGTCGGAGTATGTGCTCCTTATTCCTCTTTGATGGCTGTTTTGCTTCTATGGCTTGTCAATTTTTCAAATTTAGTTTGTGAATTCCATTTTACTTCACCCTTTGATACCCAGCGAGTGTTTAATAGAATTTGCATTATTTCTGAATGTATTTAGCTGCTTTTAGGATCGTGTATCCCAGAGCATTGTGCAGCTAGTGAAATGTGAAACGAATCAATAATATCCGGGCATACGCTCTTGATGACATACCCGAGGTAGAGGTAGTAATCCTAGTACGTCGAAGTATTCATGACTGGGTAGTTGGAAATTTGAAGCCTTATTTTAGGAAAATAGAGAATTTTAATTACTTAGGTAGTACGCTAGAAGAAAACGGATTTAGCAGCAAAGATATACGGAAGAGAATAGCGCTATTTAAGGAGGCGTTTAGCAATAGAAGGGAGCTGATGACGGGGACCTTGGGAAAGGATGTGAAGAAGAGGCTGGTGAAGAGCTTAATATGGAGCGTAACGTTATATGGGGCAGAAACATGGACCCTCAGATAGGAGGACGAGAATAGGCTGCAGGCATGTGAGATGTGGGTGTTTTAAAGGATGGAGAAGGTGAGGTGGACGGAGAGGAAGACTAACGAGGAAGTACTTGAGATGGTGGACGAAGAAAGGAAACTTCTTAATGAAATTCGAGATCGGCAGAGTAGGTGGCTGGGGGGATGTAATTTGGGGCGATGGGTTCCTCAAGAAAGTGATAGAGGGAAGGATGTTGGGCAAGCCGGGAAGAGGGAGAAAGAGAATAGGTTTAATTGGTGAGATGAAGCAGGGTGGATCATATGCAGTGACGAAAAAAGAAATACTAGATAGAGATAGGACCTTGAAAGTATGGAAAACCCGGTGGATTTTCTCTAACTTTCAACAAAACCTACTTTTTCCCGATTGAATGCTATAAAAATATAGAATAAGCAATTTAAATTTTCCCTTCATTCAATTGTCACCTCCGTAAGCGGCTATTATCTTGTGGGTTCTATGGTGACCGCATAATATAGGTTTCTCCATAGTTGACTTTTTGCAAATCTTGTGCATCGAAATGGATTCGAAGTGTCTCCTCTGTGTGTCTTGGTCTAATGTTCTGGCTATGTCCCTTGTTTCCTGGGCCTGGCTCGATCTGACTCTCATCATATCATCATCATCATGTGTCGTTCAATCCTAAGATTGATTTACTACAGCCCTTCCCTATCTACTGCTAATTCCCTTATTTCCTGGTATCTCTCCCTACCTACTGCCTTCTTTATTTGTTCCATGAACTTATTCCTGGGTCTTCCTCTGGAGACCTTTCCCTCTCTTTTACCTTCAATTTAGTTAAGGAAGTTGGTGGTATCTGGCGATACTTTGTGGAATTTGCTAAACATTTTGAATGAATAGGGTAAACTTTGTTTTTCCACAATGAACTTAATGACTTACGACCATGGTTCCGATGATTAATGTCATCACTAGGTGAAGGTACATTTGGGTGCAACAACTTATATATTAGAGAGCACCACCGCAGCTTCACCACCGCAGGTAGTCAGCTTGGGAGGCGTTACCTCTACCTACCTCTCACCCCCATATTCCTCACAGTTCCCCCCTTTGGGAAGCCCTCACCCAACCCTCCTCACCCACTTCCCCCTCCCTTCCACCCTCCACCACCCTCCCCTACACCTCTACAGTCCCCTGCCCACTCTCTCTAGTATAATAAGTTGTTGCACCAAAATGTATCTTCACCTGATGATGACGTTAACCGTCGAAACCATGGTCGTAAGTCATTAAATTCATTGTGGAAAAACAAAGTTTACCCTATTCGTTCAGAATGTTTAATTAAGTTCTTCACAAACACGTTGTGTCTCAGTGTGTGTCCAATCCATGTGGTTTTTCTTTTAGGATGGTGTTTTATATGGTCCTATCCTCTTCTACTCATCTGTAAACTTCAAATTTCTCATTTTTTCCGTCCATTTCATCTTCATAATCCCCCTCCAACACCAGGTTTCGAAAACTTCTAGTCTCTTATGGTTAGCTTTTCCAACGGTCCATGCTTCCTACCCATAGAGTGCCACTCTCCATACAAATGTTTTCACGTACTGTTTCCTAGTTTTTAGTCCAATCTTCTCTGAGCACAGCAGTTTATTTATTTTTTATTTATTTATTTTGTACTTATTTAATTCACCACCAAAAATGGCACAAAGGCTATTACATTGGCTGATATAATCAATAAATAAATAAAAATTTCAAACAAAAACAAATATTCATTAAATAAAACAATAATGCGGCATGCCTAAGAAGGGACAGTTGTCTATTTACCAGGAACACCTTCTTAGCTTGGGCTATTCTCTCATCATAAGACCGCCTCCTGAATTTGGCCTCTTTCTCCTTCGGCCCAGTCCTAAGCCTCCAGAAAATTTCTCCAATCTCAATCCCTTCAGTGGTTTGTCTATTGGGAAGGGAGGAACTTCCTCTCGTCGAAATTTCAGAGGAATTAATTCCTCTCCATCAGGACGTGGAATGGTGGGGTTGGGAGGTGGTACACCAGCGGCAGGTGTTCGGTCCAATTAATTGAGCTGTCATCCGACTTCCCTTGGGAGGAGGCGGGGTGGGACGGGGGGATTGGGTGGGTCGTCTCTCCGAGGAATTTGGGTCGACAAGATTTTTCATGCAATCATCCCCCGAGCGACTGGGAATAGCCTCTTGAAAATCACTTACCCCCACCGCACCGTCAGCCTCTCTTTCGCCCTTTCCCACTATTCATCTCCGCTCCCCAGTTTACCAAACCCTAACCCCTTCCCTCCACTAACTCGTCGTTAATTGCGACCGAAAGAGGTAGTCTCCTTCTGCCCCATAGGGTCCAACCACTGCCACCCATACCTTGAAGGCAATACCTTCTTCCCAAAACTCTCTCGTATCCCTACGGGAGCCGCCCCTCGATATCTCCCCGCCCCAGAAGGCGCTGTCCTTCTTCGGGTGGCACTTGTGAACTCGCTTAAGGGCCGTCCGGCTGCAGGCGGGCTCTCGGAACACAAAGAAAACGGACGGAAGCGGAATTCTTATTGTCATTCCTGCCTTGAGGGTATTGTGTCCGGCACTTCAACCTTCTCGGAACTACACAAAACGAACTTCGGGGTACCATTGAATGGTGGTGCCTTGGTACTTGTGGTGAGGCTACTGTTTTCTTCTAGAATATATATTCAACAAAATCGCCATCATTCGAACAAAAACCATGTTGGAGATGTCTTCATAAGTCCGGGTCGTTTCAGAGGATTTTTTCATGCATAATCATGACAACCCGCATGGAGTCATTCGTGCGCGCGTCTGCGTGCAATGTTCATTGGCGCATTTATAATATTAATACATTTTTAACGCTCTAGGAATTGCCAGCATCACTGTGCATCAAAAAAATTTAGAAATCCATTTTCTATCGTCTTTGTGTTTTCGTTAGTGTTGTATAGTTATACTACTTTTAATTCCGAATATAGAATAAGTAGGATGAGAGGAAAGGTAGCTGATAGGAAAACCATTGAAGAGCCAAGAAAATTGACTCAACGATGCATGCTAAAGGTTAGCAGAATGATGAAGATGGTTATAATTGGGAGAATGCTGTGGATATGTGGTCGAGTAGGGAGTCGAATGGGAATTCTGAATGGTGTGAATTGAGGCAATGGATACGACAAATGGATGTGGCAACGGAGAAAACTTATACGAGTGAACATATAGTGTTTCACAACTTTTAGAGGAATTAAGATGGGAGCCCCTAGAGAGTCGGAGGCTGCACGCTAGGCTTAGCTTGCTTGAGAAATTCAGACGTGTTTTTCAAAGCGACACAGTGAATATTATCATGACGTCTCACTAAATATCTAGGTCTGACATAAGCGATAAAATAAGAGAGATACATTGCCGACCAGAAAGGTACAAAAACTCGTTCATTCCGCGCTCAATAATAACAATAATAAGTGACCGCAATAAAAACTGAGCTCCACTAAATACACTCCCGTATTACACTTCAGCATGTCACCTCCCAAAACCTTTCCCTTACATCTTAACACGGCTGGTATCCTAACTCCCCCTGCCAATCGCTCATGCGGCGGCTCGCAGGGTGGTATGTAGATGTAGATGGGAAAGACCCTTGATAAGGGACGATTTATTCCTTGCCAGATCGCACAGGAATGGCCTCAACTATTAGATTTTTTTCATAGAAACTTAAAATATATTCTGAAAGACAGAAGGGTAGTTCTTACAACCAATTTGTAACCTAAGATCGATAACTGTTTTCAAAATTTTGCGATGCAAAATTTGTGGGGCTCGCCAAACACGCTAATTCTCAGGTTTCCCCGGAGCTGGAATGATGATCTCTTCATTTTTTTACGTGATTTCTTCCACGTAAGCTGGTTTTGGGGCAACAGTTTCGTCTTGAAGACGCTTACATATTCACTTCACTTCGACCTGAAGACGCTGGCAGGACAGCCAGCGGAACTGTTGTCCCAAAAACGCGGAAGAAATCCCGGAAAACATGCAGGAATCATCGCCGAACACTTGTTCTTGTATGTAATCCTGTTAAAATTCTACATATTCCAAACTAATCAACCCAGATAGATGTATTTAATTTTGTCCAGGTTTAATTGTACTTTGTCTTAAAATATGTATAGTTCCGTCTTAATTTATGTTGCGTTTTTTTAAATTTTATTTTTGAGATTCATCATGAAATACGAAAGCTCATGTAGCTGAGCACATATTTACGAGGTGATGACCCGTCGACAAGAAGATGCCGTCAAAAGACGACGGTTGCGTGAGGAAATTATTACAAGCTTAGGCAGGACCGTCAGTAGAATTGCCATTTATTAGGAAGCACACCCAAAGCCGAATACGGATGGATTTGTGATGAGAGAGACAAGAGAGAGATTAAGGCTCTTTTGGTTCTGCAGATGGTTTGGCTCCATTGGAAGGAGAATGTACGGAGATACGGAGAAAATGGAGAATATATACGTGGTTAAATGAGGAGGGGATATGTGCTCGGGGAGTAAGCTGGAAATAGGGCGGGGTTATGTACTATTGGAGGGGGGAGTCTGGGAAAAGGATGGGGTGTATGGGAAGGGGGAAGTGTGTGCCGGTCGCTCCGTCGGCGCCAGGCGTCGCGACGTCGTCGACGCCCAGGCACACACAAAACGGCGTCGCCGTAAAAATAAGGCGGTGGGAATTGGGGAGGGATTGGAGGGAGAACCCGTGAGGATGGGGCGTGGGGAGAATACGGGAGGGGGAAGGGATAATAGGGTGGTGCCTTAGGAGGAGAAGAGGAGAGATCTTCGCGGATGAACTGTAGGGTTAGGGTGGGGAGAGGTTTGTCGGGAAAGGGAATGCTTGAGCACACACAGACGAGAAGAAAACCTTTTTATGGACGGGATCCACATATAGACGACTGCAAACACATCATCTTCCCCGCTCTTCCCTTCACTTACCCCCTCAAGTCAACCACCCAACCCCCTCTTTTCGCCCTCCCCTTTAGATGGTTTCACATCGTCTCACGCACACAAACGGGGTTGAAATATGTGTAGAAATGATGGGAAGAATGAGCAAAAGACGATAACAAAACAGTTGTCAACCATTTATAAATTTTCCAAGTTTTCCTGGAAATGGAAGTTGAAAATTCAAATTTTTCTTATAATTACTAAGCTAGGAATAATTTAGAATGCAATATATATGAAGAATAAACATAGGTGCAAAGTTATACTTTTAGGCTGTGCCGCGAGAGCGTTATCATCATTTATCACGAGGATGAAAAGTAATTAACCACTTCGTAATTTTCCTTCCTTTTTGTTTTCCTGTCCTGTTTCTGGTTGGTCTGGGTATGTCTCTCATTGTCTAAGGTGATGAGGATACTAATGAGAAACCATGTAAACCATTCAGATCAAAGAAACAGAAAGGTTAAATGTTGGCTAATATTTATTTCTTCTCCTGATAAATAATGAGTTCATTCGTCTTTTTCAAAGAACTACCGAACTAGCCGCGCTGTAACTTTAACGGAATCGCCCGCTAGTGATCACACAATTGTGTGGAATTCACAGTGGAAAAATCATTCGCCTGCATTGGGAATCGAACCTATATCCCTCGATCTCTCGACTGGACTGGGAATCAATAGATCGAGGAATGTTCGATTCCCAGTCCATGCGAATGATTTTTCCAATATGAATTTCACACAGTTGTGTTTCACTCGTCTTGGTTATGTCGCTGACGATTGCTTCTTGACGTAAAAATCTCCCTCCCTTATTTAGATGGTTTCAAATCGTCTCACGCTCACAAATGGAGTAGATAAACGTATAAATGATGTAAAGGAATAATAAAGGATAAAGGGGATAATAAAACAGTTTTAAACCATTTGTTTATTTTTTACAAAGGCTCCCAGTAATGAACCTGAATTTAGGTTCTGATGAAGCCGACAGGAATGCCGGCGAAACGGTCGTCCACAAAAACGGTAAAACGCGGGGAGAACCCGGTAAATTCAAATAAACATTTATAAATTTGCTGGGAAATGGAAGTTATTTATTGAAAATTTTCGTATAATTACTAAACTAAGCATTATTTCGAATATGCAGAACCTTACGCAAAAATTACTTAACTTCTCAAAGGCTTCAAGTCCAAAAATACAATTTCCATGTTTGTTGTTCGAGATTCGGCAAAATCTAAACCAGCATGTTGGTGTTTTTTTCAGCGGGGCGTCAAAATACGTGACTGTTTTTTTTCCAAATAAATGTTTTATCCAAAGTGGTTTTTATCCAAATAAATGTTTTAAACATTAGCACAGATGACCATAAAAATTTTTTTATTGAAATAAACGCTCGATTACGTTCACAAGAAATTTTTGCAAACAACCGTCGAGGAAGGGGTATGCAAAGCGTGGTGGGCACACCGACCCAGCGAGTTACGTATTTGGCGGATTACAGTACACGGAATAAGAATAATTATTCAAATAAATAAATTTTGAAAACCACGTTTTTTTAAACAGACTAAAAAGTATGAAATAATTTCTCCTTGACCTATACAGATTTATAACCCTATAAGGATTGTCCTGAAAATTCGTTATTGTGAATTTTAATAGCTATGAAAATACTTGTAAAATTTTAAACGAAAAACGTGGTACGCATGCAATAAATGATAATAAGAAGTGTAGGAAATAGCTGTCGTAGAGGAATCTCATACAACAGTTCATATCATTTGCTGTACAATAAAATTGTTTGTGACTTAATTGAACTATTCATGAATCAGTTATCTATTGCATGCGCCCCACGTTAGAAAAGATGAAAGCAAGTTAATAAAAACGTGGTAAAAATGGTTTCTAGGGTTTGTGTTAGATATTCCACATATAGATGACTGTATGGGCCCTATGTGAGAATATTGTTGCCGAGTTGACGCCTTTTGGCCTCATAGGTCACGTTTTCTCACACAGAGTCATATTTAAGAATTTTACCCTTTAAATTGATGTTTGCTCCATGAAATGACTCTGGAATGTGGAGTTATTATAATTTATTCGACGTTGTTAAGTTTTTGAAGGCAATAAAAAGCTGTTTTGGAAGTGGGTAAAAAGGGCTAAGATTAGTGAAGGCAGGGGAATGAATGCGGTGAAGAACAAAGTGGAGAGGTCGTGTGGGATGAGAGCAATATCAAGGACTGCTGGAGGGAGTATTTTGAAGAATTATACATACAACAATGTCGCAGGCGCTGAGGATGAGCCTTGCGAAGTAGTATGCGAGAATGTGGTGATTGAAAAGGAGATCAGTAAGAATGAGGTCATAACGGCATTGAGAGTATTGATAAATGGGAAGGCTGCGGGCGTAGATGGGATATCCGGTGAGATGTTGAAGTGTGGGTGTAATTTACTCATTTGTCGGCTGTGTGAACTATATAATTTATGCTTACAGGCTTCTGTTGTTCCAGTGGATTGGAAGAATGAAATCAACGTTCCATTGTACAAAGGGATGGGGGGTAAGACCGAATATAATTATTAACGGGCCATTAGTTTATTGAGCATTCCGGGAAAAGTGTTCTGCAAAATTTTAATGGAAAGAGTGAGGAATATTACTTCTGACAGAATATGGGGTATACAGTGTGGGTTTCTGCCTGGGAGAGGATGTAGTGACCACCTTTTCGCGCTTCAGCAAGTGATAGAAAAATGTATGGATGTCCGAAAGAAAGTGTATTGTGCATTTGTTGATTTAGAGAAGGCATATGATAGGGTAAATAGAAAGAAGTTGTGGAAGGTTTTGAAGGAGTATGGAGTGAATGGGCAGTTATTGAATGTTATGATGGCGATGTATGATAATAGTAAGGCAAGTGTGAGAGTTAACGGGATTCTGAGTGATTGGTTTGCTATAAAACAGGGCTTAAAGCAAGGATGCGTAATGGTACCATGGCTGTTTAATGTATTTATGGATAAATGTGTTAGAGATACATGTAGTGAAAACGACGGTATTTTGATTGGAAATGTAAACGTTCGAGTTCTACTAAATGCGGATGATGCTGTTTTGATCTCAGAGAGCCAGCAGGGATTTCAGAAGCTCCTAGATAAGTTTTGTGAATCAACAGAGAGAATGGAATTGAGGGTAAATCCGTGCTAGACTAAAGTAGTAGTTCTTGATAAGTAGAATGGGGAGAATAACTGTATGATGAGGGTGAATGGTGATGTAATTGAACAAGTGGATGATTTTGTGTACTTGGTTAAGATGTTCGCGAAAGATGGACGATAGATGAGGAGATAAAGAGACGTGCGAAAGTGATAGGTACCATGTAGAGCATATCAAGGAATGAGTGCCTATCTAAGGAAGCGAAAATCGCCGTGCGCAGAAGTGTACTTCTCCCCACTTAGTTGTATGATAGTGAAACATGGGTATGTCAGGATAAACAGGTGATTAGACTAAACGGCATGGGTTTGAGTTATCTGAGGGGAGTTCGCGGCAAAAGTAGAATGGATAGGGTCAGGAATGAGTGGGTAATATATGAATGTGGGTTAGATGCTCCAGTAATGCTTCGTTGGTTTGGCCATGTTGAGAGAATGGATGAGAGTCGAATAACGAAACAGATATGTAAGAGTGAAATGAATGGTGTGAGAGGTAGAGGTAGGCCGAGAAAGTTGTGGTTGAGGAAATTCTTAGGAGGAGGAATATTTGGAGTCTTAAAAACAGAAGAGCGTGTATGAAGGTAGAAGGTATGGGGGTAAAAGAAGAAGAGAGGTAAGGAGAAGTCAGTATGGAGGAAATTATTGAAGCAGAGTTTGGAGTTCAAATATGTATTTGTGAGTGTAACTTAGTGACTTTGCGTACCCCGGAAGGGAACGGCGTGATTGGTATGTATGTATGTTCGTCAAAAACTGCTACGGTCGTACAGAAAGCGTTACACAGATTTTGAACGATTTAGGGTGGGAGCCGCTAGAGACTCGGAGGCTGCGCGCTAGGCTTGGATTACTTGAGCAATTGAGAATGAATATCTTTCAGAGCGACACGGAGAACATCATATTAGAACCACATTATATTTCCAGGTCCGACAGAATCGATAAATTAAGAGAGATATTTTGCCGAACGGATAGGTATGGGAATTCGTTTTTCCCCCGAACAATTAAGGACTTCAATAAATGCTAGGCGGAACTTCTTTTTTTTTTTTTTTTTTCTTTTTTGGACGGCTGGTATCCTAACACCCCCCGCCACACGCCTTTTGAGGCGGCTTGCGGGGTAGTATGTAGATGTATGTATGTTAAGTTTTTCGCTGCTAACGACAATATAGAAGCTCCTGTCTTATGAAGACCCAGTAGTCGAATATCCACGAGAGCCCTTGCTGACTACTAAATGTGAAACGCCTTACACGAGTAAATGTTCTTCTTCCGTTCATTATATCTTCAGCAGTCTTCTCCAGCACCAGTTTTCCAAGGATTTTAGTCTGTTCTGGTTAGCTTTTCCAATGGTCCATGCTTCCTACCCATTGAGTGCCACTCTCTATAAGAATGTTTTCGCGTACTGTTTCCTAGTTTGTAGTCCAATCTTCTCTGAGCACAGCAGTTGTCTATTAACCAGGAAAACCTTCTTAGCTTGGGCTGTTCTCTCATCAAAACTCCGCCTCCTGAATTTGGTCTCACTCTCCTTCGCCCCAGTCCTTAGCCCCCATTATGCTTATGGCATAAAAGTAAACCAATTATTTGTCTTATGATAATAAAAAAAAGTATTCTACCGGTTAAGGTAGGTTTTTTTTGAATGTCAGAGAATCTCCTCCCAGATTTCTACACTTTCAGGGGCCCTTCAATACTTCTTTCATCCACCTATCCTACCTATCCCGGATTTCATTCCAAAGTTTCCTTATGCAGTTATTGTTAAAGAAATGAACATATTTCTTACACAAGGTGATAGAGTTTCTAGAAACGAGTGACAGAGGTAACTGGTGACTAATCGCAATAAGAGAGGAACCGCGGGAATATAATATTTATCTATTCGTCTACGATTATCATATATGGATAAATAGTAGTTGAAATTTATATTGAGGATTAACAGTTTGTATAAATGGTAAAGGTTCGTGAATATATTATGAATGAGCATAGGCGTAAAGTAATACCTGTGGGCAGTGCCGTGAGAGCGTAATTATCATATATCACAAGGATAATAAGTAATTACCTATAGCGTAATTTTTCTCCCTTTTGTTCATGTACTGACCGACTTCTATGGTTTCATATCACTATCATCGTTAGGTCTGGGCATTTCCCTAATTATCAAAGGTGATGAAGATTCTCTACCTTTGACAGTGATGAGAAACCAAGAAAATTATTCAGGTCAAAGAAGCATAGTTTTAGTTTTGCCTAAAATTTTGCATCCTCCTGGTAAATAATGAGTTCATTCGTGCTGTTTGTGTCGCCTATAATTGCTTCTTGACGTGAAAGTCGGTTTTATTATCTTGGATAGGAGTTAAGTGGTGAACTATAATCAATTAATTTCCGTAATTAGTCGCCTCTAATGGAGGGGTAATTTGAAATAAGATTAAAGATGAAAAATCGTACTATTCCTCTCGAGAAAACGGGGATAATGACTTGATACAAGCATACAAGTGGAGGTAAAAAGGGAATAATGACACGAGGATTTGTCTTATTTATTATGAGGTTAATGTCTTATGAGTTTTATGAGAAAACTAGCTAAATATTGTGACAGAAAAACCAAATATGATATAAATAGTAACATTTTTCATTATTTTGTTTGGTTGAAACCGCTCTTTAGTCTCTCAATCATGTTTATGGCCAACCAATTTGCTCGATTCAGTTTATGGTTGCTTGCAAATTTGGAATTCAATTTCTTAATGGTTTTCTCTCACTTTCTCCAGTTGATTTTATCAGGGCCTCGCTTGCTACATTTTTGAGTGCACAGTGAGTATGCCTTACAGTGAGTTTGCTTGGCAGAATTTAGATAGCTCGACGGACTGTTTCTCCTTTATTTTAAATTAATAGAGTTTGCAGTGAGTGTTCTGGCTCCTCAAGTGAAGCCTCCTTCCCAGTTATTTCCCAGGAGACTCTACTATTGCATTGACTGGAGGCTTGTGTGTGAATAAAAGGTTTCAGTGGGATGGTTAGCTAAAAGATAAGGGAATAAATATTAAGGATGGAAATTGAGGTAAGGAAATATATGACTCCAATTCGTATAAGGCAGCAGAAATGCATTGAGGACGTACTTAGAGGTGAAGGTATGTTAAAGAGGATGGCAGAGAGGAGATTGCTGGTTGATAGTAATTTCAAATGAAGTTAGGCAAGGCAAAGCATATGAAGAGACTCAGAACGGCTATAGGAGAAGAGTTATTAGTGTAAACGTTTGATGATATCCACTGAATAGGGAAGTAAAAAATTTCGAAAGACCCGAAAAATCCAGTTTGGGATTGATGGTAAAAATGGACCCAAAGGGTTCAGATGCCTTGTTTTCTCCCATAATTGTATTGCTATGCAGCTTTAACTCCGACTAAATACATCATAAGCCTGCCAAAAATGTTACGGGCTATCGCACTACTAAATATACGTTTTTGATATGTTCCTCTGGGGAAAAATTTATTGAATTAACTCGCTTCTCATAGTTTTAAGCTATTTTATTTAGATCCGACCTTGGAGAAACTAGTCAGAAACCAATCCACGGTTTACCACGTGGTCTTTTGTTTATCATGCTCCTCTGTTAGAAAAAAATTAAGATAATTTCAGTCTGAAATTCTCTTTCGGGTTTGTCCTTAGATAGAAAAATCGGGTGCGGGTTATTGCGTTTCTCTCTCTCATGGGATCACTTTTGAGCTGGGAGAGCGGATGGAGCGTTCTTTTTTTAATTACGGCATCTACGAATTCCGCGTTCAGCAGCGCCCGCCGTCGGGAGCCAACCGCATCGCTATGCCATGTTCCGGGACGCCCGGATGACAGGCAGCATGAGAGAACATGTCCCAGGGATTAGGTCGGAGTCCCGACATGCATTCCAGCCATCAGGGCGACATCCATTCATGGTTGATGCGCATGCCACCTATCTCTGTGGTAATCCAGCCACTAAATATCATTGAAAATGTTATCTTGGTTCTCCCTCCTGGAACGCTTCAGTTCTTGAAAAAAATTCTGGTGTTGTTTTAGTATTTTGGTCCAAAAGATTTGATAATTTTTAAGGTGATCCGCCAGTTAGGATAGGTTTGAATGGAAGTGAATAAAAATTCTCCGGATTCCTCCTCCAGAATCCTCCAGTTAGTTAAAAATCCTCCTCGCACGGCCCCTTCTTCCTGGACTCTTTTCTTTACTCATCTCATCATACGTACTACCTCCATTCATCAAGTCTATAAAACGTATTCTCTTCCTTCCACTTCCCCGATTTCCAGACATCCTCCCTTCTACCGCACCCTTTAACAACTCTTCGCTTATTATTAACTCTTACTACGAACTACTCTGCCTCTTCATCATCTGCTTCCTTAAGTTTCCTCTCCTCTCTATTTTACCGTATACTTCGAATTAAAGAATTCCGAACTTTAGTAAGTCTATCAGTGATGCTTGTAAAACGCGGTTAGCGGGGTGAAATTTGTATATTATGCAACTATAAGCTAGCATTGTTGTATTCCAAGTAGACTCTTAGTTCCTAAGTATCTGGAAACGGGGTGGAGCCCAGGCACAAAACTGCTCTTTCGACGGAGAGTATTTGAGGAACTCGGTGACTGGATTTGCGGTTATCTCTAGATAAAGTAAAATATCTTAGAATTACCTTAACTTCTGGTATGTTGCGGGGAACATACATACAAAACACATGCGGCACAGCATTAAAGAAACTAGGTTTTGTTTAAGCGTATAATGGGAAGGTCCTCGGTTGAAAAAGTCAAAGAGAGATGCTACTTCGCTCTTGTTAGGCCACACCTCGAATACGCCGCGAGCATTTGAAACCCTGGTCATAAAGATTTAACAAAGAAATTAATAAAATCCAAAGAAAATCACCGTGCTTCGTTAAAAACTGCTACGAGCGAACATATTCCAGAGCATTTAGAGGGATTAAGGTGGGAGCCCCTAGAGACTCGGAGGCTACATGCTAGGCTTCGCTTCCTTGAGAATTTGTGAACTGGTGTGTTTCACAGCGACAGAGAGAATATTATCAAGACGCCTCGCTACGTCTCTAGTTCTGAGAGAAGTGATAAAATAAGAGAGAGACATTGCCGACCGGATAGGTACAAGAACTCGTTCTTTTCGCCCTCAATAAGTGACCACAATAAATACTGAGATCCAATAAATACACTCCCATATTACATGTCACCATTTCACCTCCCAAAACCTTACATCTTTTCCACGGCTGGTGTCTTAACACCCCCCGTCACTCACCCATGCGGCGGCTCGCAGAGTAGTATGTAGGTGTAGTATCTACTGATGCAAATGCTGAAGTAATGGACCTATACGGTAGGACAGATTGGTACGAATATTCTACACTTTCGCGCACCATTTGTGACTTCATCGAATCCAGAGCATCATTACCCTCAGCTTGCTTACAAAATGCTTTTCGTCCTTCCCCTCGTCCTATGTCATTCCTAATTCTCTCCCATCTGAATCTTTGGTGTCATATCTCTCTCTTTCACGCATTACTGCGGCAGCTCGCGCGGTGTAAGTTGATACAGACAAATGATCAACACAAATAGGGCACCTAAAGCTGATTAACGTCTGGCTTTTACGTGCGGGGAAATTCTAGTACGCCGGGAGTTGAAAAGGCTATTCTTTGGTGTGCTATGAGCTTCCTATGCAGATTCAAATTATTTACCCCGGGCGTGGAGGCCAAGATCCCTGAATGTTTTCTCCAGCCATCTGCGCGTCAAAAATATTTTTTCGGGAATTTTTTTAAGTTGAAGGTGCACAACCGTATTTGAAAGCTTGGCGTCCGTGGGTTACTTTATTGTGGGGTCTTTTTCTTGATTGTTATAAAAATGTCTTAATGTAATGATTTATTAACGTGTATTTTTTATTCTCGCGAATAATGAATGTAACGAGCAGTAATCTTTTATTTATCTCTTATCATTCAAGTGTAATGATTTCGTTAGTTATATAAATCTCTAATTATTGATTTTTCTCTTTTCAGGTAAGTTGCAGCGTTCTGATTGGCTCTTACCTCTCGCAATGTGGTTAGTTTTGGTTTTGAAGCTCTTTCAGGGTAAGCAGCCTTTAAAATATACTCCATCTTTCTGAATATTTTTCTGAATCATTTCTTCTCCGAATACCTTTCACCTTCAAGACCTTACATATTTACGCGGCTGGTGTCATAACACCCCCTGCCACACGCCCATGAGGCGGCTCGCAGGGTAGTATGTAGATTTAGATGAATTGTGTTTGTATCTGTGGATGAGTCAGTAGGAATGGTACGGTCGGGAAGATTTGTCTTATAATAGTGCGTTGTATGGGAAATATGCCCTGTTTATGATGAATGCATGCATACAATTACATTCCCGATTTTCGTGAATAGTGGTGACTTAGGAATTAGGTCGTAAAAATGCGACGAAAGGGCCAATATTTTTCCTCATTCCGACTCGTTCTTTTTCTCGTCCTTCAATTTTATTTTTCCTTCCTCCTGGCGAGAGGGAAGGAGTGTACACCAGAATAGCGAGATGAATTTAAAAAATGGAAATTTAGGACAGAAATTTATTTGTGGCACCATGTATTTCTGTACATTAGCGTCGTCATCGGATAAATTATGACGTCATCCAATGATGACGTTTGAGCGTAGAAATTCATTTAATATGGTGCACCGCATTTTACAATGCAGTTCAACTGTTGCAGTTGCAATGCACAACAACTGCTACAATTCACTCTTTTTAAGTTTCAATGGTGCAATGCACCATTTACAATGCATATTCCTTGCTCCTCTGTTATGGTGAACTGTAGCAGTGGTTTCTTTAATTTATTCATTGGCACATTTTTCTTGCCAAGGAGGCTGAAATACGCTGGGCATTATACCCCGTGGTGACGAAAAGAAGAAAAACTTTGTTCGGAATCCATACTACATGTGTTAATTCGCTTAACATGGCCGATGGTCCAGACAATAACTCTTCCGCGTCTCATTCTTAAGTCCCCAGACTTTGACATGCTTTTTATTTGTCTCATCGAATCACGTAGGCTACAGGCATTTGATATGTGGGTGTTGATAAGAATGGAGAAGGTGAGGTGGACGGAGAGAAAGACTAACGATGAAGTGCTTGAGATGGTGGGCGAGGAAAGGAAACTTTGGAATGAAAACCGGGATAGGCACTGTAGATGGATGAAGGATGTAACAAGAGTGCGATAGGGGGAAAGATGTTGGGCAAGCGGGGAAGGGGAAGGAGGAGAATAGGTTTCATGGATAAGATGAAGAGGGTTAGATCCTATTCTGAGACGAAAAAGGATATACTAGAGGGAGATAGGGCCTTGCAAATCTAGAAAACCGGGAGGAGATTCTCTGACTCATCAAAATCCACCTTCACCAGTAGAACACTTTAGAAAGAACTAAACTAAAATGCTTAGCATTATTCCCGCGCTGTATTCTTAAGAGTTACCGAAATGTTCGTATGTGAAGTCATTCACTGGAAGAAAGCTAAGAACATGAAAATTCGTTTTAAGTATTTAGTCGTGGCCTACCTTACCCCTGCATCCCTAATCTACCTCCAGGAGGTCAACAAGCACCCTCTCGAGTGCATTTCATTCCACCCCTTTGGTTCCAACCCATGGCGCACGGCGTAGTTGATTCATAGAATGGCGGAGAGTTGAGCGGTGCCTCGGGGGACCGATCTGCAGGGTGTGGGTGAATTGCTTCGATCGTGCGGATGGTGTTCGGCGGGGAGTGCATGCGGCGGCGTAGTTTCGGCCACCTGGGGCGGTCCTATCAGTTGCCGCCCTTTCTTTGGAAGGTGGTTGGAGCTTTTTTTATATTTCTACACGTATGTACATCTACGAAATACCGTTCAAGCCATCACTAGGGTGTCATGCAAGGGTTGATTCCATACAAGGCATGAAACCCTCATTTCGGCTGAAATCAGAACCGCACACGTTCCCCTGGCGCAGACCAAAAGCAGTCAGGATAACAGTGCTTGGTCAGACCAGAAACTAGGAGAGTGCGACATAGACGAACATGCTACAATGCAGTAGACTACCTAAGATACGACTACTGATTATAAATACTGCAGAAGAGAAATAGTTCTACAAGGTTATTGATGGAGAAATTGAATCCAAACGGTGAAGATGCCTCGTTTATTCACTGATTATACTGTACGTAGCTTTAATTCCGACTAAATATATCATAATACGTAGCAACCATGTTGTGGGTTATCTTACTATTAAATATATGATTTTGATATGTCCATCTGCATAAAAATATATTGAACTAACTCGCTTCGCATGGTTTTAAGCTATTATATTTAGATCCGACCTTGGCAAAACTAGTCTGGAACCGATCCACGTTTTACCTCGATTTTCTGTTTATCATGCTCTGAGACTTGCTTCTCTGTTGAGAAAAATTTTTGGATTATTTCAGCCTGAAATTCTATTCCGGGTTAGTCCTTATTGATAAAAATCGTGTGCCGTTTCTTGCGTTTCTCTCCCGTATTGGATCACTTTTGAGTGGGAAGAGCGGGTGGAGAGTTTTTTTGTGTTCTCTAATTTTTTAAAAGCTCCTTATTTGGAAATTGCTTGCGAGGTTGGTAGCTAATGATGATATTAAGATATTTAGCGCAAGTGCAAAGACCTGTGTTACCTAGTCAAAGTCAAGGTATCCTACAACTAATCCAGCGCGACTAATATGGTCCCTTATTGAACGTGGATAAAATGACATTTTTAATCTATCGGTTTAACTGTCTACTTCCTTAATCTTATGCCTGTGATCGTTTCTACCATAATAGTATGGCTTTATTCTCTAAACAATTCAGTAACACTGGTATGTTTATCGTAATATTTTTTTATATATCTAGCTGTTAAACTATTTATGTACTATATGCGTGAACCTTTGCGCACGTGTTCTCATTAGCGATATCTATTGATGAACGCGGACACATTGTATCGTTGGGATTTTTTTCTGCACTTCAATGCTATTTTTCATCATAGCCTTATGGCACATGACACATAATTCGTTTTATTAATCTTGCATACGTATATATTTGCCCCTGAATGCGGAGATATATATTTCTTATTATCAGGATTGTTGCTAACAAACAGCAAGCTTATGCCAGTAATTGAAATAAATGCATTTCAGTATGATTTCGTCGCAATTTCGCGCTTTTACGGATGAATATACTCACATGCAACATTTTTTAACTTAGGAAAAATTCTAATGTATTCCATCTCATAAATTCAGCCAATTGAAATATGGCCCAAGATTTTTTTCGACTTGCTAAAAAGAATATTGAAATATGCACTCTATGACCCGCAATGAAAAAATCCGTCTACATTACTTCGAAAAATCTCCTTTATTCAGGTAACCTTTTCATTGATGTTACCTTTCTCCATATCTTATTTTCCTTGCAAAACGTATTTTATTTCTTAATAATGCTGCAGAATATATTATTTTTTTTACAAAATAAAATATGATTACATATAAATCCGCATATACCTTGCTCTTCCATGGCTAAATGATTTTGATATTATCATAATTAATAATTTGGATTGTTTCATGATATATTTTTAGGTATCATGTAGTGCTGTTTTTAATTTGTTACCAATTTTAATTGTTTTGAATCTAAAAAGGTCATAGTTTAACTCCTTTTATTATTACTGTTTTTTAAAAAATTTTTTAATGCTCAAGTATGTTGCCCCGAATAAAGTGTTAACCGCTCCCTTTGTCCTCGCCTTGCTATGCCACTGACATCAGGGAGAATAGGGGGCGGGGGAGATAGGGAGAATGGGACAGACATTTGCGTGCCACGCCCGAGTGGTGTGGGATTAAGGGGCGGGAAGGAGTGAGGACCGGTGGGAACGGAATAAATCAACCCGGTGGCGTCGGGACGCCTCCTTGGGCCCGGAGACGGCGGCGACAGAAGATGGGCTCTGCGGCGACGGCTTTGGGCGGATAAGCGAGGGCCGGAAGGGAAAGGGGATCGAGAGAAAGAAGAGGAGGGAGAAAATGGGAATGAATGAATGGGGGAGAGAAGCGTTAAAGGGAGGTAAAGATGAGATGTGAATGGTATTCGGCATTCTTTAAGAGGTAATGAGAAGAAAATGGTTAGCCTGCGAGAACGGCGCCTAAATCGACGGTTCAGACATAAATCTTCTTAGACCACGTTCCGTCTCCAGTCGTCTTTCGTGTGCTGAAACTTTGTTCTTCCTCCGCCTGCGGAGACGATGACTAAGTGTGGGTGAACGCTTGCCAGCGCCGCTAAATCGTTATAAACTGACCGGAACAGTCGCAGACCGATAGATGGATTCAGACACTTGCGAATTGCGAAAACTGTCTTCCATTTTTACTGAGGTATTGTCTAAATTAGCTCGAAGACACTATTCAAATATGACGGAAAAGCAGCATCCGTTAGTCGATGTCTAGACAACCTCTTGGCCTCAAAACCTATATTAGCAGGTGAAGGTCGGCGTAAAACCTGTGCCCAAATAGCCAATGCCTAAAAGTCGTTTTTTCAATTAACCCAGAGCATTTTCTGGTCAGCCTCACACCTTAACGTCGTGAAGAAGGAAGGATTAGCGCTGCAAGATGAGACTAATACTATTACTGACTACAGTTTTGTGCAAAGGTACCAATCGCGACGTTACCTTACGGGATAAGTATCGTTAACAGTGCTGAAAACGGCTCCACCGTAAATTGGCTGAAATGTAATTTAATTCACATGCGCGATGCTCGTGGAAAAACGTTTCCTTATATGAAGTGACCAACCGAATCGTAACTGTCCACACTACTTTAGTTCTCTCATTGAACCTGAAATGGCATGGTGTTAAAGGCGAGAACGGGGGAACTTAATATTATTTTTATTTAGTTATAAAATTACTTTTCAATCTATTGTAAGTGTTATTTTCTCGATAGTTTTCTTATTATGTATCTTAATCCCATTTTACATCGTTTAAAATATAGGGCTATCAAATAATCCTGCTCGAGCACGATTGGCACGAAATCTTTCATGTAATATGTGTGAAAAGATAAAATATTATGCATTTTATGTGTGAACACATATAAATTATTTCGATGCATGTATGCTTTCACCAAAAAGCCTATGCATTTGCATGTGAAATGGGTGGGAAAAGTGGAGGCGGAGTTATTCCCTCCTTTGAATGAATGAAAAGACTGGGGATTACCTTCCATCTTTTGTACCGTTCTCTACAAAGCAAGGCTCAAGTGTCTCGTGACTTGGGCTTAAAAGTAGAGATAATAGGTACGGAATGAAATGATTTCTTTACAAACGTTCAAAGAGTCAGCGAAAAAATAATTTCTGTGTTGGAAAGGCATTTCATTATCTGTATCATCGCATAAATAGCTTTTTTAGTATGCGAATAATACCCTTTCTCTGTTTCCCTTTCATGTTGCCCTACTTTTGGGGTGTGTTGTATTATTGAGATTAATTCTATAGAAATCACATTATAACTTAATGATTTTTTTGCCTAAATAGTACAAAATTGATGGTATTAGCAATTGGTTTACTGCAATCGTTGATCATGTCAAGCGAATGGTACTTTCCCATGGGTGTTAATTTGTATGAAAGAGGTTTTATCGTAAAATTTAAGTTTGTTTTAATGCCACTTTTTAATTGTAGTGTGCGTTTGGTACACGGTCTTGACCCTCTATGGACGTTAAATTTGTTACCTTTCAAAATCATAGAAAAATATGCTTTATAAGAGGCTTTTCCATTTAGTCGCTGCACTAGACAGAATTGTAACGCTTCGGATTGTGTGGAAAGTTGCATCTATTTCGGTGGTTTGCCAAACAATTTGAATAGATTCACTGACGATGGCGTGCCTGGTAGACCTTGGAAATAAATACTTCCAGCTTTCGTACGAAGAAAAAATTGGTGAAGTTTGGAAAAGGTACGTTATTGAGGAAATGTTGAAGTATGCATTGTGTAATTATTATTATGTAAAGTACTATTTAAAATGAAATATATAAAATACAAATACGTCACATTTCAACATAAATGGTATTACCAAATCAATTGCAATTTGCTTAAATGCTTAAATAGGACATTAAAAAAATAATATAATAGCTGTATGTTTTTCATGCCTATGTTTCATAATTTTGTCCATAGAGGGCTGAGATGGATATCTCCAAAACTAATCAATGTTTTCAATCAAATACATAAAAAATACTTTAAGAACCCTAATTATATTAGTAATCCTGTAATTGAGCGGTTGAAAACCATCCGCCATACTCTAAGATTACGGAACATCTTCCAGAATTTAACGAAGGTCCTCAGACTGCAGAGATTTTCTGGTGACCTACATTTGGTAATCTCCCTTAATCTACAGACCGAGGTCTTGGACTTTTAAAGCGTTTCTGGAGGTCGTGATGCTAATACGTGACATCTACTGTGATCTTCAATGCCGACAAGTTTATTCTCGCGTGATAGGCAATTACTTTAGCCGTCACTGTGCTGATTTGACTCCCGAGATCCTTCTACTCTGTGCGCCTGCTCTATGCGTCGATTGTATCGACCCCCCGTGGGAAATTTGCGGCTCTAGCGGGAGAGAAGAGCGTCTCATTAATCTATGGGTGCTAAGTGGAGCATCAGGAACTGCAAATGCCACTCGATGTCATGTCATCTGAACTGTAAATTTAGGAGTGAATTTAGCTTATGTAAAAACACTTTTGTTTCCAGTAAGCCGATCTTTTAGCATTTGGTGGCCTGGCAAAACTCTCCGAGGGCGTGACGTAGATTGGAATGTTTACGCGAATGAATGAAGATTTGCTGATTTCCGCTGCCTTCCAAATGCTCTCTGCGTGTTAGGTTTTCCTCAATAAAATCCCCAATGCCTAACATAACTTTGAAAATTTAATGTAAATGTGTAGAGTACATAAATATATTCTATCTATAATTGTCCCCCCCACCTCAAGTGTAGGAAGCCTATAAACTAGGACTTAAAAAGCGATCATGAGAACATGTGAAAATTAATTTCTTGTAAAGCACACATATATTACATCATAATAGCATTTCAATCGCGCCACAAAAAAACAATGACAAACCAATTACAAATTTTTCTCATCGAGCTTACATTGCAATTGCGTATAGCTATATAATATGATATACTTTAGTCCACGAAATGATTGCATAGCTGCGGATTTATTATAAGGAAACAATATTTTAGTACCAGATATCAATATTTTCGTGGGACAAATCCATATTGTCGAGATAATTATTTTAAGTAAATATTCGTACACATTATAGAGGCTCGGAGTTAATGTTCAAGAGAGCTAAAAGATGATCACCATTCTTGAAATTAAATCGGGCACTATTGAATACTAGTTTTTACGATGAAGTGCGTTCTTCGGACAGTAACTTATCCGCTTTGTGTTTGACGTTTCTAGTCTTGTTTCGGCTGTGTATGTGATGATAGGCCTAATGGTAATGAAGAATGGCTACCGCTTCTACTCTTTCTGGTACTGCCTGTTCTCTTCGCCTGTACTTGACTCGCTGGCGTCGGATCAGTGTCGATCCGTACCATACTGAATCGTTCTCAATTGATCCGAGAATATTTTTCTCGTCCCTGACTAATTCGTTCCCCTCTGCGTTAGTGACGTCTTTTCCCCGCTCCGTCGGAGCTAAACTCCCACGTCTTTTCTCAAGAACCCTCCCGCCTTTTCCGTGAAAGGAAAGGGGTTGGGTCCAGGGGGTATTCTTAATCCTTGTCGGTGACATCTGAGGGGGTATGGGCGTCTCCGAAAGACGATGATGCTCCAACAATGGGGAAAGGACCCTTGTCATGGTGGGCATTGTTCGTCGCGGTGGGAAGCTGCGGAATAAGTCCGGATGGGTTAAAAATGAGAGGGTAGGTGGAGACGGGGTGGATGGGGGGAGTGGGACGTACGCGCCCTATGGTGACGTCACAGTCGGGAGTCATTACCGCGACGCGTTGTTGCAATGTTCTTCATTTTTTCTCATCTAAAATCCGCATCTTGTCCTCGTGGGGGAAATTATCTTATTGATGAGTTATTGTTTTCTACACGACTTAACGACGTCGAGAAGATGGCTGGTATTACAACCCAGATATGGGTCAGTTGTCACTTTCTCCAACGATTTAGTATGTCGTCTGAATCCTCCCTTACTTACTCATATGGGCATTGGAAGCCAAGAAGATTCTTTTCCTCACCAGCAACTGAGGTGTTGCCCGACTGCTGCTTTCCTTCTGTCACTACTCTATTCCAAAGATCTTACTTTGGCTGGTCCCCCCTCCGAGTAGTACTTGAGTACTTGACGTAGTGGCAACCTCGGTGTGTCCACTCTGGCATGTGTGTTTCAGTAATGATCCATTTTCCTCTCTTATCCTATCCATCCATCTGTATTGTCTAATTTTGTGATTCCAATTATATCGGAATCATTAGAAGTGCCGTGTATATCTATATTTTGTCTCTAAAATCTGTCTGCATAATTTGGACCTAAGGAACATCTTTGCAGAATGCTCTTACATTCGTACCTGTATGGATCTGCTGGTTTCTGCGATGTAACTCTGCCCACAAAAGCAAGGTGACTCCGTTCCTTAACCTCTCTATGCAATCTGCCATAATCTAGGTAAAAGCTAGAGATTAAAAATTGTGTACCCCAATTGAGTTGTGTGGATTTTCGAGTTAGTAAGTCCTTTTGACAAGTAGGTAACTCGGATGAAAAAACTTCCACATTCACGGATACCGCGAGAACGTTTCTGTCATAAATTTGCATGTGAAGTCTCTTAGATATACGCGCCCGGAGAGTGTTTAAGGTCGGAATATTTTTAAAACGATGGCATTGAACGTTTATGTTCCCGACGCCTGCACATTTGCATCGCTAAAGGAAAGGAATCCATGAATATTCAAAATCTAAAAGCCTGTATTTCGTGCCTCATTCATTATTTATTTTTCGATATCCAAAGTAGACCCTAATCCCGCGTATCTTTTTTTCTTCAGCGTTTCCGTCTTCTGTCATGGAAGCACTCCGATATGAAGACGTTTATCGTCCCCCTACATGCTTCGTCCTTGAGTGCTCGCTGGAGCGATAAGTGTCTCACCACTTCACCTGGCGATCCCGTAAGCTAGTTTGAGTGAAATATCATTTCACCTAGAAATGAATGAATTTCGTCTCATTTTAAAGAAAAATATCTCACCCTTCCAACAATACCAAAGTAACAGCCCCTTACCGAACTACTTTCCAAAATTTTTGAAGAAAAGTACCATTCCTTTCACATGGGAAATGGTACGTGTAGGCACTCTAGAGAGACCTTATTTTTAAAAATCTGGAATTTCTAACGCCTAGATCTCGTCAAAAAATTGTTTGTGTGTAATTTGTATTTTTGTCATGTATTTTCGAAAATAAATCTTATTGCCACCTCAGTAATTTCTTCAGGATCACAAAAAATCTTCCGTTGTGAAGGAATTTTAAACGTACTGCGCGAAAAAATGAGTCAAATTAAAGACTTACATAGATATTTTTATTTAATTACTAAAACTTTCAGTCCTAATCAAGTATATCATTGCCCCATCTATAATGCAATATTTAATTCGTGCTTCCTACAGCTGTTGAAGTTTAAATGAATACCTCGAATATGGTCTCCATAATGACTAGGGAATCTTACTCCAACTACCTCAAGCCCTGATTACTCAGCAGCATTTCTGGTACCAGAGCTGGTGCGGGAAATGGCTGGCGGTAATTTTCTCCCTGAGAACAACCAAATCCCATTCCTTCTTGTGATAGAATCATGTTCAATCTTTTAGCTGTGGTGAGGATTACGACGCGTTCAAATATGTCGTGCAATCTGGCTGAAAAGTGGCGAGGGTGTACTCTGTCGTAGGTTCGTGAACATAGAGTATAAAATTGAACTAAGAAGAATATTTTGAAGTGGAGGCATTGAATATCGATCCAGTGACTCCAAGAGGACAAAAATTATTTTTTCCCTCCTGATCTAACTTCATTTTTAAAACTAATGTTGTCAATATTTTCTTCTGTGTAACAGTGCTAAGAGACATACCTGATCAACGTGTTTCCCAGTGCAAAAATTATTTTAACAGTGATGGTAATGCATTAATTATAGTAAAATATATTATGATGGGTATTTATATATGTATGTACTTAGTGTTAATACTATCGCTTATAAAATCTCAGCGTGGTCCATTTCATACGTGAAGCCCTAACCCGCACTGTTATATTTCCGCGACTTTGTCACTGCCTATGGCTTCGGTGGTATGCTCTTACGCAACGGTGGAATGTTGCTCGCCATCATGTGTTTTTTCTACTATTTTTGACTATTAGCTAATTACTCGCCGCCGTAATTTTTACATAAGTTCAAAGAATCTTTGGGTTTGCAGGCATCTTCAGCTCGTGGCGTAGCCCATAGAGTTTCAACAATATCCACTCTAACTATAAAACAAGATATGTCTTTGTTAGGTTTAGGCATTGAAATATCCAAGCCCAGTAACGAAGCCTTTAAACAAACATACGCATACCTTGCGCCAAAGTTGTTCTGCTCCCTCTCAGTTGAACTGTGGAAACAAAACTCCACGGCTCCTCTCCAAATGTTATATTTCTGCGCAAGTTAAAACAATGGTTTCTATCCAAGGAGAGTGATGAAGTGGATAAACTCTTAAAAGTTGTTGTGTCATCTTGGTGATTTTGAATCTTTTTTCTTTTGTATTTGTACTATTACATGTTACTATTGTTAGTACTGCTACATTTATACTTGTTGACTGTTACATTTTTACTTGTGTTGAACACACTATCATGAAAATGAAAATTACTCCTAGACCACTATGTTACAAATTAATATGTATTAGCACCAGCCGCTGCTTTCTAACATTAGATGATGGTAACCCCGACACAGGTTATCCACTGGGGTACCTATATTCCACCTAAAAATGGATGTATTTGTACTAACTGTACTTGTGTATTCGTTTGAGGTGGAATAACTATACTATCAGTATTAAAAACCAAGTATTTGCTTCATTAATGTTTCAATATTTACTTTCTGCTTCTTTTAGCTCCTTAAATAAAAAAATAATATGGTCTGTTTTATGCTTGGGGAAAAATCTCGCTCTGAGCACCTTAATGCTGTATTATTACTCACCAATCAATGTGGGGGGGGATTCGGGGGTCTAACATTGCGGAAAGATTCTGTTGTGGTGTAAAAGGGTACGCCTATAGATTTACCCGCTCCGTAACCCTTCATACGTACCCCCTCCTACGTCATACACTTCGTGATACAGCCAGCTAGCCACCCCATCTCTTTTCAGCACCGGTGCACTTGGCGATCCAATCTGTTCTCATTCAATACCCGTTTCGGATTCCTGTTACACCTACGGCTATCGTGTGCCCACGCCGCTGCCAAAGCCAAAGGTTTTCAATCCTCTGACGGGAATCAATACACACCCCGATACTGGGATTAACCTTTTTCGTCCATCCCTCTATCCCCGCCCCTTCCGCATACTCCCTTGTGGAGTTTGGGGTCCCCAGGTTGCAACGGTGAGGGTGATTGGCGTGGTAATGGAGTAAAAGTTTCTATTCGTTTTAGCTTTAACCTGAAAATAAATTATCGTATTTCCCTTTATTTTACTAACCTCGCGTGGCTGAAGATCAAAACTCGAATAAAATAAAGGCATGGGACGTTTTTGTATTGTCTTTTCTAACATGAACAACCTGGGTGTTTGCTGCAATTTTTTCCCGTCAAGGAGAAGAAGTCAAATGTAACTTCCAGAATGGTTTCCGACTATTTAATCACCCTTCATCATAGAGCTATCACTTAGCAAAGATTTTTTCGTGTTACTAGGGCAAGGTTATGGAACAGTATTCCTAAGGACATGGGTAGATACGAGTTAGTGTTAAGGATGGGATGAGATGCGTGTTAGTACCATGCCAAGTCTTCACCAAGGGTAGAAATTTACCTAGATAAAAATCACTTGACTTGAGTCTTATTTAATTTCTAAGCTCCATTCCGTGTAAGGTATATCGCTGTTGTGTTGATCTTCCACGTATGCTCATTTATTGAAATAGTATTTGATTAATTATGACATGTGCAGCAGGCACATCCAGGATTAGAAGATTGCTAGAAACTACGTAAGTGAAAATATTTCGAAAGATTGCCGGCAGAGCTCTGTGGACCGGCGAAATAAGTGAAAATATTAGTACATCTCCTAAAAGAGGAAATACTTTAGACTTGGGTTTCGTAAACAATATCAATAATGGAGCATGTAAACTGAATATTGTATATCTGAGAGACAAGCAAAAATCTGTTCGCATCGCCAGAGGTTTACTGCCCCTCAGGTAGGAGGGACGTAAGTCGCCTCAAGAAAGGGTGTATTTTTAAGATTTTTATTGTACATTTGCAGTATGAATTTTGCACTTCCGGTGAAAAAGGGAGTCGATCTAGGTACAAAAAAGTTATAAACCAAAAAACAAGACAACAGGAAAAATAAATCACGTAAACAGTAATTGAAATAAATTATTACATATAACTAGTATTATGTCTTCATTGGATTGGATTGGATTGGATTAGGGAGGCCACCGACAGCAAAAGTCATTGCGCCATAGGGAATAGGTAAGGGAGGAAGGGTGGATAGAAACCCGGCGTCGGCAGTAGCCTGCTCTTAACTAAAGGCGCCTAGGGGACCACTTGTATTAATGGGAGTAATGTACTTGAAGTGTCCACCATAAGATACTCAAGTAGGGATCGGATTTCCTCTGAAAAACATCCTCCACTGCAGGGGTTTGAACCCTGGTCGCCCGAATGGTTAGCCAGTACTCTAGCCACCTCACCAACCCGGTCCCCATTATGTCGTCATAGGGCGCAAATTCTCTCGAAACACATTAAGATTTATAGGAAAGTCATTGAATACTTCACTAGGCAAATTGTTCCAGTTTCAAATAGTCCTCGCCAAAAAGGAGTTTCTTTCTCTGTTTGAGGCAGAGAAGATAGCTCTCACCTTGTACTGATGGCCATGACGACCGTAATAATGCGGCTTCTCTAACTGGGCACTTAGACTATAGTATGGTTCAACACCACAAAACAATTTGTAAAGGCAGTCAACCTTGTCCTCCTCCTGCGAAAACTAATATTCCTCCCATCCTAAGTCACTCAACAACAAACTCACACTTTCACACATACTATGCTTATTTTTAACGTACCGTTCGACTTTCCGTTGAACAGCCTCAATTTGATCTTTGAAATAACATTAATAGGGATCCCAAATTGCACAACCATATTCCAGTATGGGGTGCACCAGTGTAAAAAAAAGTTATTTCTTTGAATTATGGGGAGGCATTTTTCATATTTCTCATGGCAAAATGAAGAGTTTTAGATGCCTTAGCAATTACTTTGGCTATATGATTTATCCATGTCATGTCCGAGGAATAAAGTAAGTCCAGATACTTCATTGTGTTCGTTCTTCGATGGTCATCTCCATCTACATACTACCCTGCGAGCCGCTGCATGGGCGTGTGGCAGGGGGTGTTAGGACACCAGCCGTGAAAAGGTGTAAGGTTTTAAGAGGTGAAATGGTGACGTGTATAATGGGAGAGTATTTAGTGGAGCTCATTTTTATTGTGCGCAGAAAGAATGAGTTTCTGTACCTATCTGTTCGGCAGTGTATCTCTCTTATTTTATCGCTTCTGTCAGACGTAGAGATGTTGTGAGGCGTCGTGATAATATACTATGTATCGCTCTGAAACACCGCAGTTCTGAATTTCTCTAGCAAGCTAAGCCTAGCGTGTAGCCTCCCTCTAGGGGCTCCCACCTTTATCCCTCTAAAAGTTGTGAGACACTATATGTTCGCTCGTTGCAGTTTTTAACGAAGCGCGCTGCTTTTCTTTGTAATTTATTAATTTTGTTGTATTCCGTAGAATATGATGAAATAGACACGAGAAAAATTCGGCCTGGATCGGGAATCCAACCACGGACCTTTGGTTTGCCGGTCCAACGCGCAATACAGGCTTCCTAATTCTCGTGGCAATTTTGGTGGATAAAAGGGAACTAGATCTTGAGTAGTGAGGCATTATAGTAATATTATGTGTCGTTCTGATACACACCAGTTCTGAATTCAAGATCTAGTCTCTGGTATCCACCAACATTGCCACGTGAATTAGGAAGCCTGGGTAGCGTAGTGGGCAGTGCATTGCTCCGGCAAAGCAAAGGTCCATGGTTTAATTCCCGGTCCAGGCCGAATTTTTCTCCCGGCAATTTCATTAATTCTCCCGGCAATTTCATCAATTTTCACCTGCTATTTTAGAATATTTTCTATTGTATAGTTGTTCAAAATGGGATTGCTTTCACTTAAACTAGAAAAGGCTGTAATTAGAAAAGAAGCGGGCAGCAGGAGCGTACGATTAAGAAATAAGAAACTAATGTCCCTCTAACGCACAAGGAATATGCCGGAGAACGTGTGAAACGTGTATGAAACGTCCCTTATGACGTCAAAAAAGGGAGGGGTGAATTTGAACCACGCTCATTGCCTATCGGTTGGCTCTCATCGGCGGGATCTTTCGCCGAGCGGCATGTTGAGGGGGTGGGTGTGTGAGGGGAAAGGTGGAGGAGGGTGAAGACGAATGCTTCGCAATTTTCCATTCGTTGCAATTAGCACTCGTGGTCGCACGTGGAGGAAATTGCGTGGGAGTCAGTCCCAGGGGCGGCCACGAAAGCAGTTTCATATAGCTGCCCCTCCCACACGTGGGAACGCATATACTCCTACGCAAGTTGTGTCCTGCCCCTGAGGTGGAAATTAAAAGTCGCTTATCAATGCGGGGGCGTAGCAATGACACTCGTATGCCGATGAATTTTTGGATGAGGGGACTTCGGTTTATGAGTTCTCCTACTGCGAAGTTTATATTGCGCCGTCTAGCGTAAGGGTGGATTTACACCGACCAGTTACTTTCGTAAATGTCTTCAGGTTGGCCTTCGGAAGATTTTGCTCAGACGAAAAGTTTTCACGAGCCAGCGTAGGCACACATTGGCTGCTGTTTACGCTGGCATCAGTATAATTCTGCAAGTGACTTGCGAAAACCTTTAAATGTTTTGCCCGTTTATTTTCCGAGCGGTAACACCTGCATTACACATAGAAATTTGCTCGTAGCAAATAATTTGCGAAATAAACACAGGACACAGGGAAAGGATTAACAGCAGCAGTGAAATCAAACAAAGGAGTAAGACAAGGCCGTTACGTAAACAAATATTTGAGCACGGAATAAAGTAAACTACTAATCTTACGAATATCACTCACTTTAGTCAGTCTCACTTGGTGGTATTCCATCATTAAAAAATATAAGATGACAACTTTTACTAAAACCACTAGATTTATTAAAAAACGACCCAGGTTTCGATGTGCATTCACATCATCTTCAGGTAAATGGAGGCCGATGTGCAGGCCTTATATAGTAAACATTACCAGGTCCCCCCCTTTCCCAACCGGTAATGTTTACAAAATAAGGCCTGCACATCGGCCTCCATTTACCTGAAGATGATGTGAATGCACATCGAAACCTGGGTCGTTTTTTAATAAATCTAGTGGTTTTAGTAAAAGTTGTCATCTTATATTTTTTTTACTAATCTTACGGTAAATATTTGTTGTGTACGCTGAAAATGTTATCAAATGGTCGGAAAAATTTTCAGGTATGCGTCGGTACAAAAGACCTACCAGAACTAATGATAAAAAAGTAAACAACGTCGAAATTTTTGACCTAATTTTTATCATCGCAGAATATTCATGATAAGTAACTGACGTTTCATCACTTTAGAATTTTGTGTCAATAGCAAATGCCATGGGGGTTTGCTATGAATTTCGTGGATAATGTTTTACGTCCTCGGTTCAATTACTTTGTATACACTAATTGCGGAAGTAATGCTAACGTGTAAATGTGGGAAATCTCCAATGCTATGTGCCAAGCGAAGCGAATAGGTATCCAAGCGAAGCACTTTATTGTGTATTGGAATTTGACGAACAATTATGGTACCCGCAGCGTTCCCTCCATTAACTATTTCAGTCATATATTAGTTTGAATTTTCAACGTCTGAGCTAACCCCAGCTGTGATGTAACCTTGTTCTATCGTCACGATATGGTAGGTTTCAGTAGTCCCAATTGTAATGCATCGTCTCCGGGACCATTTTTCTTTTGAATTGAAGAAATAAAGTTAATGCCGCGTAACTAATTACAAATTAAATGGAATGGTCTACTAGTGGAACGCCTTTTCCTATGTCGGCTAAATTTTTACAAACAGGATCAATGATTTTTTAATTGCATGTGAATAACTTGTTTTGCATAAATTGTTTCATATTGAATTCCCTGTGTATTTTTTATTTTTTTAAATTCTTTTGCGCTCATTATTGCTCTTGCCGTCTGGCCAATGTCCTAATAGCATATATATTATAAATAAATAATTAATGTGTAACATATTTCGTCCAGAATTCCTAACATCTTCCTTCATCTTCCACGTTTCCCCAAGGTTCCTAAACCTCCTTGGACGTCTTCCTCGCTTCCCTTCTCACCCTCTCCATTCTTCTTCTCATACAGATCTCGAGTATACGTTCATATCCTCCTCCCTCCATAGTGAGCAAGTCTCTGACCCATACAACGCCACGCTCTACATTAGAGTTTTCACCAGCCTTTTCTTTACTTCTATGCTCAGACCCCGCTCATCAATTTCCTTCTCTTTGAAAATGCTTCGTCAGTCATGAAAATTCTCGATATGAAGACTCTAATAGGGGTCTGATGGCGGATCGTCTTTAGGAAGGAAAACGGAACGATATTCCAGAAATTCGGACGTTAGGATTAATACTGGCCAAAATTCTAACAATCAGTTGGTAGAACACTAATATGAATCAGTACATATTTAAGGATTTACATTAGAATTTTTTATGTAGCGGCATATTTAAACGTCGCTTTTACACCTGAAGACCCTTAACTCCGTGAACAATTTCATTTTTTTAGCTCGGCATACACCCTGACACTCTTCATCCCATGCGTGGGGCATATTTGCTTTCTTCTCCTTACTTTTCTTACCTTTCCTACCCTTATATCCAACCACCTCCAGTCCATCGCGGCCAGCTGAATCCCGACGATCCTCTATATCTATTCCAGCCGCCTATTGTGGCTCTCCTAATCTCCAGAAGCTCCCTGACGCACCGTTCTGAGTATTTCCTTGTTCGTATTGCCATCTGCCTTGTTTCATATTCTTTCCTCTGAGTCCTAATGTCTACTCCACACCTTACCTTGCTATTCCCTCTTGACGCTTAACTAATATTTTTTTTCATTCCAACCCAGGATTGCTTGTCTCTTGGTCAGTCCTATTAGTGAACCTCTTTTATGAACACATTATTTTCTTGGTATCCCTACTGCTACACTCATTTTTATTTAATGCATTAGCTGAGCAATAAATCGTCCCGTCTGCTCCATTTCTTGTCGTCCGACTTTAATGGTCAGCCTCGCATTCATTTTCGTGGAAACTTTTAGTTTTCTTATGAGTATTTTTCTTTGTATTTCACGCATTAGTTTCCTAATGCATAAACCGAAGCGTGCAATCAACAGAGCAAGACCTAGGCACGCTTTTTAGTACCTCACTATCATTTCCGACAATTTTTTCTTTGATTCATCGCGGGAAACAGAATTCTTTCTCAGCAGGTTGACAAGTTTTAGCTAGTTTATCTTGTAGCAAAAGGTATGCTCTTCAGTTTGTCTTTTCCTAGAGATTAGAGGAATATAATCAACGAGGTAAGATAATATACATTTCAGAGATATCTTGTTAAAATTACCTATCGTCATGCTAGTATATTGCTTTTAGAAAATATCCAATACTAGCTTCTCCACATTTTCTTTCTACTAAAGGAATGCCACGCATGTTTGGGCATTCATGGAAATCCTCGGAAACTTGTTTTATTTACTGTGCACTCAAAGTTTCACTTATAATTTGAAACGTGATAATACTTGGAAATAAGTAATACAAATCAAATCTTCACGAGTTTTGGGTTTGTTTACGTAACTATCACCATTTAATTGTTTACTGTATCTACGTCGTAAGTGTTTGAAAACTATGAATTACCACAAAGTGTAAAGAATTTTTCGCTCACCTTATGCTAAATGCTTGTGCTTCGATGTAATTATGGCCAACCGCTCGGAAAACAGACGTTTTTCATCTTCGTCGGATGAGGATGATTTTGAATGCAGCTCAAACTCGTCCTCTCTGAGCTCCTCGTTCATGAGAGGATTGGATAGAAGAATAGAAACTGAAAAACCAAGTGAGTAAACAAATTTAAGTTTTCTGTTGCCATGGTAGAAGCACTAGAAGCCTGTCAATAGTAACGCAATGTTTGTGGAAATAATATTTGGATTCTGCAGTGATAAATTTTCCTCTAATGGCTATTGAATAGGATTTTAAACGCGGTATAGATTATCGTAATATTGCTACAGTTGACACGTCCGTATAAAAAATGAGGTGTAAATAGTAGTTTCCATCTGGCATCTTATTTAGATATATTCAATCACAAATGTTGAAACGAGGTGTACTGTTTCATTTAAAGTCGGTTTCCTTTTTTGATAACAAAATTCATCATCTTGTAGAGTACGGTAAAGATTTTCAAAGAAGTAAACTAATATAAGCATTATGTCCATGCAACGTTGCTTATTCAGTCTAGTAGTGTTTACGAGAATATTTTTTAAACTAATAGCGGACAGGCATTTCGTTCGTGTCTGGTGAAAATCTTTTGCTGCTATTTGATGGTAGGCTAGTAATCAACTCAAAGTTTGGCGAAGAGTTATGTATAAGGTGGTGATGGATGGATCCGATATTTTTAATGTGAGAAAAGAGTGAGAGAATACTCCACAGGCAATTGAGATTTCGGTGTTGTGGAGAATGGAGAAATCGCGGTGTGTAGAATAGAAGGTGAACGTTGATGTGCTCGGTATGGTGAGTGAAGAGAGAAAACTTCTGAAGGAGATTAGGAGGCGGGGTAGGTAATTGGAAAATGTAGTGATGGGAGAAGGCATGTCGAAGGCCGTAATTGAGGGGTGGATGTTGGTTAAAACGGGGAAGAGTGAGAAGCAGAATGGGTTTTATAGACGGGATGAAGGAAGGAAGGACGCATGTTGAGATGAAGAAAGACATCATGCAAGGAAATCGGGGAATGAATCGGTAAAAATATGGAGTAGTTTTACTGTCTTTTATTCATGGATATGCGTGGACCGTACTGCAGTTGTTTGAATTTGTCTACTGCAAACGGATGCTAATACGTACCCATTTACAGTTGGATTTTCCTCATGGACGGTGACGCTTTTCGCAGGAATACGGGTACGAAATGTCATCAAATAAAATGTAGCTGTGAGGAAATCTAAAATCGTTAAAATCTCAATGAAATTTACGGGAGAGAAATGTAGCTTAGTTATAATTGTTTAACTGGTAAGAGTACTCGGTGCGAAACCGTGGTCTGACATGAGTTTACAATTTCACTCAGTTGTGTGATCCCTGTAGTGCGGGTTACCACGTGAAAGTTCTTCCCGGCCAGTTCCTCAGATCTAAGAATGTGGTTCATTTCTGATATTTTCACAGTGTATCGTAATCATTTTCACCAGAGAGAGCGAAATTCGCCAATGAAAAAATCATTTGACTTGACCGGACTTTGTACCCGAATCTCCCAATCGACGGTCAGATTGGTTAGCCTTTCTGGTTTGTTAGCTGCCTACACACCCAACTGCCAATTAGGAAATCCGGGCTCGAATCCCTGTATGGTCAATTAATTTTTAAGCGATGAATTTTACCCACACTGTTCCACAAATACCTTTGAACCCCTCCGCGGGACTGCTTAGATCACCGTTTGTGCAACCGCAGTGATTAAAATGAAATACATAGATCCTCGGCTCATACTGAGGGATCCGAACCTTGGTTAAAGCTTCCCAGTTATTCATCTGCTTTTAAACGCTAAAATTCAGTTTGTTTTATCCTCGATGTTGAACGTTCGAGAGGCTCTGGATGGTTTTTACCGAAAGTGCTATTCTCAGGGGAGCTCGGCATTGGTGGGGGATGGGAAAGGAAGAGCGGAAATGCGATCGGAAACAAAAGATCTTTCCTGCCCTTCCTCTGCCTTTGGCACTTCAAATGATTAGGATTCCCTCGCCTGGACGGAAGGCGGCATTATTCATGAGTCCCATCCCTCTCGTCTCCTCTCCTCCTCCATCGGACGAGGATTCAGGAGAGGGCATACGCCTCGGGCGCGAACGGCAGGGGAAGAAAAAAGGAAAGGATACTTTTCGAACCTTTCAAGTCAGGCGCAGATTCGAAATCAATCTTTCACGTGCGTACGCACTTATTCCGGAACTTGGACCGTTTGACATTTCCACCTGGTGCCGGGCAACACTTCCCAGGATATAAATAGTCTTGGGACCTTTGGGAAATTAAGCCCTGTACTTCTGGGCCGGTAGCATACTTGCCCTTGCAATTCAGAACACAAAACACGAATCGGAGGACTGGTCGAATCCAAAATACGAATTTGTTCCATGCAAAAATCTGCTGAAAGTAATGCCTTTACGTCAAAATCTTTTGGGAATGCAGCTTTGAGCACATCAACCGCTAGTTTTTCTCGTATATGTCGCTTTATGCGCAAATATCAAAAACACAGCCAAGATAAAAACGTAATATTTTGCCTCCATGTTATCAAATTTAGTGTTTGTTACGTTTGTCTCAGTAACCTGTTGACATTTACTTTACTTTTGGCCATCATGAAAACTCTCCCCTTATGAGGGGACACATTTGGTAATGGTTGACCGACAGTAAGTTGACTACACTCAGTGGAGCAAATCTCCATTCACAAATGAAAAAATAACCCAGTTTTCTTCCGCTGATTTATTTTCCTGGTTCAACATGTTTCTGCGCAACTGTGTCATCATCAGGTACCTGGATCAGTGGAAGAAAGCCAAGTTATTTTTTCATTTGTGAAAATCAACGTCCACATAGTTGAGCTTGAAACCACGGAACAAATCCCCAGTCTTAAGATTCTTCAAACCAACTGCTCTGACGTAACGGCCGGCTCATTCTGCGTGAGGTCTTTGGAAAACATTGGTGTGTTTTATTCCAGTAAAATTTAGCCCTCGGAAATTGGCGTATAATGACCAGAAAGAGTTACCCAACCCAGCCCAACTGGTCAAAAAGATGTTGCTCATGCATATTTTGGAGAAAGTTTCATTATCCCGAGGTCCATCGACGCGTTTTAGGGTGTCCATAATCGGAGAGATGAGCTTTTAAAGGCGTGGTGGCACCTTAATCATTTTACGTCCGCCTTTACCTCTTTCATTACTATTAGTAAACACACATCGAGTTCCCTTGAATGTCGAATTTCCAATCATTGCATTGACAAATGGATGTGCTACGAAGTCACTCGCACGGGTGCATACACGCTTAAAGGGTTGAAATTCGCCACGAAAAATCATTTGAGTTGACTGGGATTCGAATCCGGATCTCAACACACCTGATCGGCAATTGGGAGATCGGTGTTCTAATCCCGGTCGAGTCAAATTATTTTTTCATGGCGAATTGCAACCCTTGGTGCCCTTGAATATCTTTGCGTTGTTAACAGGTGATGCATTTCCTAGAAATTGTGGCCGTTCATTGAAATTTTACGTCTCATTTCTGAAGAAAGCGTATTGTACTTTGTCCATTTTGCTCCATTGTACCGCCCATATTGCTTTGTTATTATATTTTCGCTAGTGTATTCCTTATAGATTGCTAATGGTGTTAAATTATAATGTGATTTCTGAGCTCACATGTGTGATACTCGTTTTGGCGCCTCGTGGCGTCTCGCTCGGACCCGTGACGTAAATGCAGACCATGGAGCGCCATATCCTTTCTCATTTGGCTCGGCCGTGGGCAGAGGAAAGAAGGGGGTGTGGAAAGGGAGGGGGGGGAACCGAGGTCTCAAGTGCGCCGTTAACGCGCGGCGGGCACTCGTAAAAATGCCGTCTCTCCGGCCCTGGTGGCGCCAATCCCTTCTCTTCTCCTATTTTTTGCTGCGTTTGGCTGCAAAGGGGAGTAGGGGGTTTCTGCGCGTGGATCCCCCCTCATCCCTTCCCCTTGACCCTTCAAACTCCCTTCCCCAAACCCCCATTCGCCATGGGGATATTGCTTGGATCCTCACCCTTCGCTAAACCCTCGGTACTGCTATCCTCCCGGTCAAAGCTCATATAAATGACGCCATATCGAAGTTTTAGGTGCCAAATTTTTTCCTACTTTTTTCCACATCTACATACTACCCTGCGAGCCGCCGCATTGGCGTATGGCAGGGGACGTTAGGACACTACCCGTGTAAAGATGTAAGAGATAAGGTTTTGGGAGGTGAAATGATGACGTGTATGGTGGGAGTGTATTTAGTGGATCTCAGTTTTTATTGTGGTCGCTTATTTTGCGCGGGAAGAACGAGTTTTTGTACCTATCTGTTCGGCTTTGTATCTCCCTTATTTAATCGCTTCTGTCAGACCTAAAGATGTAGCAAGGCGTCATTATAATATTCTCTGTGACGTTCTGAAACAAACTAGTTCCGAATTTCTCAAGCCACCTAATCCTAGGGTGTAGCCTTCGAGTCTCTAGGAACTCCCACCCTAATCCCTCATAAAGTTTGTGAGACACTATATGTTCGCTCGTAGCAGATTTAACGAAGTGCGCAGCTTTCTTTGTAATTTATTAATTTATTTGTTTAAATCTTTATGGTCAGGGTCCTAAATACTCGCGACGTATTCGAAGTGTGGCTTAACCAGAGCGAAGTGGCATTTTTCTTTTACTTTTTCATCCGAGGACCTATCTATTTTACGCTTAACAGAACCTAGTTTCTTTAATACTGTGCCGCATATGTTTTGCATGTATGCTCCCCACGATATATCAGAAGTTCTGAATTTCTCAAGCGAGCCAAACCTAGCGTGTTGCCTTCGAGACTCTAGGGGCTCCCACCTTAATCCCACTAAAAGTTGTGAAACGCTACACGTTTGCTCGTAGCAGTTTTTAACGATGTGTGCTGCTTTTATTTGTATTTTATTAATTTTTTTGGTTGTCTTCATGACCAGGGTCCAAAATTTTCGCGGTGTATTCGAGTTGTGGCCTAACCAGAGCGAAGTAGAATCTGTCTTTGACCCTTTCATCCGAGGACCTTCTTATTACACGCGTAACAAAATCTAGTTTTTTTAATGCTGTGCCGCATATGTTTTGTGTGTGTGTGTTCCCCACGATGTATGAGAAATTAAGGTAATTCCAAGATATTTTACTGTATCTGAAGATTATATTTTTACTCCACCCTCAGTGTAGGTATGGCATTTGTGTTAAGGCCTTAGCAGGAAGATTTTTCTCTCTCTAATTCTCAGTAAATTCAAAATATGTTTTAGTACCTCCTTATCATTACCTGGTTGCCATTCTTATTATTACTCGTGAGTATATACTTTGCGTTCAATGTCCCGTTATATTTGGTATGTATAGTCGGTGTAAAGGAGGAGGAAATTGATGAGGGGGGTCTGAATAGAGCTGTAAAGTCTGGTTAAAAATCTAATATAGAGGTACGCTTTATGGGTTGGAGATATGGTAATTGCGAAGAGAGGATGTAAGTAGACTTGAGGCGTTTGAGATTAAGGTGTGTAGAAGGATGGAGAGGGTGAGCTGAGTGGCGAGGAAGACGAACGAGGAGGTATTGGATATGGTTGGAGAGGAGACGACGTATATAGCGGGGGTTCGGAGGAGGCAGGAGAAATTGGTCGAGGACGTTTTGAAAAGAGAGGTATTGTCAAAGAATCATAGGAGAGAGATGATTGGGAAAGAGTAAATGATGGGGAAGAGGAACGAAAATAGAAATAAGGGCTCCTGACGACGTAGGAAGAGGGAGACGATACGAGGAATTCGAGAGGGTTCTAATGACGGGTTTCCTCAGGAGCCAAAAACGAAACGATGTGCCATCCGGATGAAAACTGTCCAGAAACTTACCAATTAGCTGGCAGACTACTAAAATGAATGAATTTACCTTGTCCTTGGGGGCTTCCTCCCCCTTCTCTTGTAATATTACTTTCAAGTTCATTGCGTCTCAAGTGGGACCATTTATCTGGATATTATCTTCCTCATAGTGCTCCTTATGGTTTTCTTCCCTTCTATTCTTGGGTATTCTTCTTCGTTTCTGATCCTATCTTTCCATTTGATCTTCAGCATCCGCTTTCACTTCCATGTTTCAATATCCTCTATTCCGCTCTTTCCTTTCTTTTCAATGCTTCATGGCTCTGAGCTATACCATGCAACTTACCTCTCAATTCGTTGGATAGCTATTAACGTTGGGTAATTTAAAGATATGAGGTTGTTTATGTTATTGAGGTGAGTGAGTGAGTTGTTCAAGAAGTTCCATTTTGTTTTGTATTTGGCGTCAATTTTGAACGACTCCACTGACACTATTGTGTCTGCAAGTCAATTCGACTGCCAAGTCGACTTGGGTTCCTCATTGTTATTCGAGCGCCAGTGCTCCGACGACGTTAAAGGTTACTTCATCTAGAACGCTCAGCTCCGCCAGTTCTGTTTGTAATCTACCTCGGCAATACAGAGAAAATATGTCTCCACTCCAAGAACCTCGAGTTTTTATTCATTATATTCTACGACATTTTTTGGTCTTTCGGGCCGGATCCCATTATTGAATACCGGATTTCTTATCTCCAAATTGCTGAATCAATAACGACAAGACAATTTCTTCTAATCTTCCCTCCTTACTAATCATCACGATGTTTGTTGTTTCACGAGAGTTGGGGCGTGTGAATCTTATATTTTGGAGTAGTCTTATCGGGCTGCGTGGTGGAAATTCAAATGGCGGCGTTTCAAGACGACTTTTATCGAGGAGGAGACGACGTCAGTGAAGCTGCCAGCCGGCAAAGCCGAGTGGATTAGTCAAATTTTTATCGATGTTGACATGCGCATTGTCCTATCCTTAGACAACGCCTTTCTTCATCTTGTTTCCTCTTTTGATTGAAAAATAAATCACTTGTTAAATTTTTCCCCTTTTTAATATAGCCGATTGGTTATGATGTGACTATATCATCATGATAGTTCGAACTCTTTGTAGGTGTAATGGCTTCGGGACCGGTCAGTTTTTTTTTAAAGGGGTCGAAAATTATTAAGTCAGTCATTGTTCAACTAAGTCACAATTCCTCAAAGTTACTTCGCCATGTATCGCGTTTAGTATTCTAAAAACTTGCGCTAAGCGGCCACCATCGGACCCACGAGATAATCGCCGCTTAATGAGGTGATCGCTGAAGGGAGGAGTAATTCACATTACTTATATGTATGGAGACGGACAAAATAAGAAATTATGAAGTGTACAGAAGAGTAGAAGAGGAAAGGACTATATGGAATTCCATACAGAATGGTAGAATCAGATGGATTGGACACACACTGAGACACAATGTGAAGAACGTAATTGAAGGCAAAATAGTGGGAAAAGTCCTCAGAGGAAGACCCAGGAATAAGTTCATGGACCGAATAAAGAGGGAAGTTCATAGGAAGAGATACCAGGAGGTAAGGGAACTAGCATTAGAGAGGGAAGCGTCGAGGGCTGCGGTCAACCAATCTTAGGATTGAACAACCAATAATGTATGGGAAATGCATTCCGTTCCAGAAAAAATCGGCCGCTCAGAGAGGTGACCGCTAAAGAAAGGTGTCAGGTTTCACTGTACCCCTATTCATCGTTGTTAGATATATCCCATCATTATCGTGGCGTCGATGCATCGCCGTCGCCTCAGAATTTTTACTCGGTATTGAAAATTGAGCGTAGCACACCGTCCTTGCTTCTCCCGCTTTATTATTGGCTTGCGTCCCGCCGTGGCGTCTGCATATTTCTCCCCCTCACGCCCCTTTCATTCGCCTCTCCCTCTCCCCGTGAGGGTCCGAAAGTCATATTCATTTCGCCGCATTTTATCCGTGCGTGTGGGTGTGCTGTTAAAGTGTTTTATGTTTTTATCTTCTATTTTTTCCCCCTGCGGTCGGAGAGTTCAATTCGGACGGCACTGACGTCTGCGCACAAAAAAAGTAGGAATGGGAAAGGATTTATACATTTCCTGGCTTTGAACGCCTATATTAAAACTAGTGGTTTCATCTACATCTACATACTACCCTGCGATCCGCCGCTCTCAGGACACCAGCCGTGTAAAGATGTAAGGTTTTGAGAGGTGAAATGTCGTCGTGTATTATGGGAGTGCATTTAGTGGAGCTCAGTGTTTATTGTGGTCGCTTATTGTGCGCGGAAAGAACGAGTTTTTGTACATGTGTGTTAGGAAATGTATCTCCCTTATTTTATTGCTTCTGTCAGATCTAGAGATGTAGTGAGGCGTCATGATAATATTTTCTGTGTCGCTCTGAAACACCAGTACTAAATTTCTCAAGCAATCCAAGCCTAGCGTGTAGCCTCCGAGTCTCTAAGGGCTCCCAACGTAATCCCTGTAAAAGTTGTGAAACACTATGTTCGCAACAGTTCTAAATTTATCAAGTAAGTGGACACATTTTAAGAATTACGATCACGTTTTCGCTCTCATAAATGCCAATTAAAAGACACCGATAACGCTAGCACTCATGTTATGGAGAACAGCGATTGTGCCTTTGATCTTGGAGGATCTTATCTCTTGCAATGCGGGGTAGCCTGTCCTCTGACATTATATGGTCGTTAGAATTTTAGTTTCTTCTCTACCCTCCATTCCAATTACGTCGTTTATGCTTGTCCTCTATCTGAACTTGATACTCGTTTTATATGAGTTTCCTTTGTTCATAAATTTCTCCCCTCGATAGATATTTTAAGCCCAACTTCCTCTGCGATTTTTTTTTATGGTTCATTTGTTTAAATGATATTCGGAGAAACTGCGATTTTACCCGCAAATACCAGGAAATTGTTACCCACCCCGTTAAATTTCGATCCTTGTCCAATGGATTTCCTCCTGCCATATATCTATAGCCTTCTCTCTTACGCAGTTGAAGAGAAATAGGAACTAAATTTTATTATATTGCCTCTCCCGGAAACTTGGATATAGTTATCGATTTTTTAATAATATCTGATGATCAGGATTCTGGGTAAAAAGAGTGAAAAATTATTATTTTCAGCGTTATTATTTTCTACCTCATGTAAATGTTGAATATGCTGTATCTGGAGAACGCGCTGCCAGTGTTTTGGATCCTCTTGAGGTAGGCTTAAAAATAGAGTTAAACGCGTGCGGAGAAGACCAGCAAAATATATGAAAGGTCTTTATGATAGTCTCGTTACTGTTACTGACCTCTTGCAACAACTAGGCTGGGAATCTCTCTCAGACCGTCGATTGAAAATAGACTCAATCTTTTATGTTAATTTCAAACTGACTTACTTATAGACGAAGTTTTCAATATCATACGAACTCCAACATACTACAGTAGATCAGAGAATAAAATATGGGAAATAGATTGTAGAACTGAAAGGTTTTTAAATGTCGTTCTTCCCGCGATCGATAAGAGACCATAAATGCTGCGTCAAGACTTAGCATTTGGTTAGTTCACAGGTAGTGTAGCTGATTAATTCAGATGCACCCTCATGGATGTTTCTAAATTTGCCGATTTGTGCTAATACCATGTTTGTGCATGTTCCCTGCAATACTCGTGTCACGTTTTCATAGTTACATTATGGATTACTTCAGTAGTTTGTAGCCTTCCCATTATGTTGGTGCATGTTGGTGAAAGTAAGTTTCTTCACTGTATTTCATATTGGTGATAAGTCGACCCCTGCCAAACAGCATTGTGGTGGCTTGCAGGGTAATAAGTAGCTGTAGAACACGAATTTTATCCAATGAATTTTCCCGACATCCAACTTCTCCTCCACGAAAGCAACGGCGAACACCTCTTTTCCCTTTGGCTACTATTGTTGCTGATCCTAATTTGGCAGTAAATACCAAACTTTTACTATTACTAGACGAATTTACCTTCAAAATGTTTGTAGCAAATGGGATTTGGCTCTCGTGTACTAATTAGGAATACGACCCGAGAATAGCATTGTTTTCCCGCCCGCGATGATCCATTTTCAACGACTTCTCTGCGGCAGATTTGGGATACATGGAAATCCAATCATCTCCGAATTCAAACCGCGGCGGAAGTGCATCGCGTTTTACCTAGTATGCCATTCATCCGCTTCATTAGCTACCATGCTCTTGGGAACGCATTTCCGAATTGTAACGTTAAAAATCGGAGGAAGGTAATGAGATACAGTCCGTTCATCGCATAACGGGCTGGGACTTCGTGGTCGAGTAAGATTTTTCCGCAGAAAAACATACTCTGATACATACATTCCCACCCACCACACTTTACATTCCTGCCATCTTCGGTGGCAGCCCGAGTTTCTATTTTACCCTCAAATAAAGGTTCGCTTTCTTTTTCCATTTCTTTATTTATTCGCTTTTGAATAACCCAATAGCAAGTTGCCTAATTGAAACAGTTGCCCAATTCATCATAATTCAGCAACTATTTTTGAGCTATAACACAAAACTTCTTTTCCTAATAGCTTTTATGTCGCATCTTCATTTAATCACCAGAACGCAAATTCAGTCGTTCGGTCTCCACTTTTCCAAACTTCTTATCCCGCGTGACAACAATAACGGGCTGTTAAACGGTGTTTATATAACAAGTTACACAACTCAACAACGGGTTTACTTTGTTTAAACAACAACAGCTGATAACGGATGTAAAAAATAACTGTCTATACGCTGTTTGAACAATATGTGCCCTTCAAGCCCACAAGAATACGAATTCTCTGTGCATAAATCAGGTGTAGCTAGATCTGTGTCACCTTCAACTTTGCATGTGAAATTCCAAAAATCGTCCACCCTGCGGCTCAAAACCAACACAATTATTTTAAAAAATTACTGTGAGCATTGACTCATTCGCTATATCTGCACAGCCAACGCCCAAATACTATTATGTGGATTATCCCGCTTACTTCGGGAAAGACCAAGTCAAAGGAGCTTGATTCTCGACATTGGACTTAGAAAACTGTCTTCAATTTAATAATTTCCTCATGAGTCATGAAATAATTTCTCACTTTGTACATTCCAGAAATTTTTAAATTTACCGAACATGGTTTCAACATACATTTTCAAGGAAATGAGGAAGGAAATTTCAAGGAATTTCATGTAATTTTCAAGGAAAATTCGTGTTCCCCTAATCCCTCCAGACTGTTCTATCTTTTCAAGGAAAATGACATTGTATGTCGAAATCATGATCGGTAAAAATATGAAAGTGTGGAATGTAAAAAGCGAGAAATTATGTCATGTGTCTCGTTTCCACAAAGTTAAGCTGAAACCTAAAACTGTAACTTGTATTCCTCACGACTGTTCTATCTTTGAAAATCTCATTTGCTTCTGCCGCATTCATGCTCTTCTTCAGAAGCATTCTCCTGTTCCTAAAACTCCTAATATTCCTTCCATTGGGAGTAACTTCCAACTCATTTACCCATGACTTATTCGGTCTACCCTGTTTGGGAAAATGGAGAGGACATTGGTTGACTACGTTATCAAAATGTTGTCTGACAGCCGAAATAACTACCATTTTGGTTAATTCTCCTCTTTCCTTTCGTACTTTGGATGGCACGACGGAATGTATGAAGTAATGGATGTAAAGTAAGAATACACGCAATCTCTTTGAAATTTAAAGCGAGTAACTCTGGAAGACCATTTTCCTTGACCGTCTAATCTTAAGATTGGTCGACTACAGCTTTCCACCCTTCCCTATCAAATGCTAGTTCCAGTACCTCCTGTTATCTCTTCATATGTGCATTCCTCTTTATTTGGTCCATGAACTTATTCCTGGGTCTTCTTCTAGGGACTTTTTCCACTAATTTGCCTTCAATTATGTTCTTCACAAACCCATTGTGTCTCAGTGTGTGTCCAATCCATCTGGTTCTTCTTTTATGTATTGTGTTCCATATGGTCCTCTCCCCTTATACTCCTCTGTACACTTCATCATTTCTTACTTAGTCCGTCCATTTTATCTTCTGCATCCTCCTCTAGTACCAGGTTTTGAAGCCCCTAGTCTTTTTTGGTCAGCTTTTCCAATGGTCCCTGCCTCCATTTCATAAAGTGCCACGCTGCACACGAATGTTTTCTCATACTGTTTCCTGTTTAGTTGTCGTATCTTCTTTAAGAACAGCTCATATTGGCGACTTGTTGCTATGTATTCAACTTCATTTTACCGTAGTTTTCTCCGGGAAAGAGAATTATTTTTAATTTAATGAAATAAACAATGTATGTTAGGAGAGCCCATATTGAGGATGTAAGTGCATGCTGATTTCTTGTAAGTTGTCAACGGAAAACATCGGAAGATTATAAAACTAGTGCGACCACCCGTTGGTGCTTAATGGAAATCGGGGTTAAGAAAGATGGCGCACAGGCCACGCCCAAATCACGGCTTCTAGCGTTAGGCACAATATCCCTCTGCATCTACATTAATGGTCTACCCCTTCCTCTCACGCCATTTACTCCTCTATCGCATATCTATAATGCTATTTTACAGTAAAATTTTTGCTCCGATCGATTATCTAAACGTTTAAGAAAGATGAGAGATTTATTGAATCAGCCGTGTCCATTACTGAATCTTCCATTCTACTGAAAGGAAGTTAAACCTCTAAAGGGGACTGAAGTTTTCCAGGACGTTGATTACTACCACTCGTCATAAAAGGGAACAGATATTTTATTTCTTGAAAAAAGAACCTGAGTGATTTCCTTAAAATCACCTCTGCTTTAAAAGCTTAAAAGGCTGCCTCTCCAATGTTCGTCTAATGAAGTCGATTCTCCTATTTTAGCGCATAATTATCACCAGTAGTCATTAATCAGAGGATTCGTGTTCTGTAGCTCTCCTCTAACTCTCTATTTCAAGTAAAGGGATTTTGTTCCTTCATTATTGCCAGCTTTAACGTCTCTCGTAATTTACTTAAGGTACTCCTTTTTCTTCTCCTTCCTCGCTATTATTCTCAATTATTCTTTCATCTATCGTTGCTTTCAAGAGGCTATTATATTACTCTGAATAAAACCCCAACAATCATTCTCCGCAACTTCTAAGCGTGTTCTTTTATCGTTTTCCTTCCAACTTTACGTCGCTCCACTAGGAAACTCTCCCAAGAAAAAATTATTTGGTTTGGAAATGGAGCTTCACATAACTAATTACTTCCAGCCGGCCACGCTATCCGGATATCAATATTCCTAATGGCAATTTATTAACGTTTTACGTCACTAAGCGTGGGTCACTTTTTCGGGGGTTAAGAAGGTGTCAGAGGGTACATGATCCAGCTCACGTCCGAGGGTGCTTGGTCGTGCGTTGCCATTCCAGAATCTTTTGATACTTATTCAGCAATCTAGCTGATGTAATCGTTATCATACTCGCTGAGCTACTTGATTCCCAAATTGGAACGGTACTAATCTGCTTTTCCCTCCCGCGAGAATTCTGAAGCCGTCGGCCGATCGCGTTAGCTTTTACAGTCGCTATTTGAATCTCATTTTTATCAAACAGCCTCTCATATACCTCTTAGCAGCTAAAAGTAGGTAATTATCCAGCAGTGATAAAAATATAATGGATGTGGCTCTGCTCTCCAGAATATATCATTATAGTGAATATGCGCTTCGATTTTAATGGAAAACCCCATCACCTCCAGTAATAGTACTAACAATCGTTAAAAATTTTCCTGGACGGCTCTAGTCAGTCTCTGTCAGTTTAAAGCAGAGGGAAGAATATGGGGTTTAGTGTTGACCAAATATCGCGTGATATGCTTTGGCAAAGTGTATGAAGATTTTCACAGGAAATACCACCCCCATGACGTACTTCCTCATTGGTTATTTATTCAGTGCATTTGACATTCATCACTTATCCGATTTTGCATCAAATTTACCAATCCGTCTCGATATTCTAATGCCCGAAAATATCCCGAAAGGCAATGGCTGTGGTAGGCCTCCTTTGTCGGCCTCTCCTAAACCTCAAACTTCCCAGCCTGGTTGGCCTTATAATAAATAAATCAATGCCAATAATCAAGCCTTTCCAATACAAAAGGAAATCATCCATATTTCCACAGAAAAAGTTACGGGTACTCAGAGCTTATCAATGGATGGGTGGTTGTCTAAATAAACGAGTATTGCAGAGCACAGCAGAACTCTTCCCTACTTTATTGTGGGGCCGAGGAACTTTGGTATTCCCGGATTAAAAAAATTTACGCTAAATGCTGTGGGTATAAGTTTCCTAAGAAGTGTTGGCGGTAAAAGTATGCAGAACGTGGAAGTGAAGGAGAAGGGATAAAAGGATCGCGAAAGCCAGACAGAAAGTCATCGGTAGTACATACCTGGAGCATCAATGAGAAACATGTTGAGGATATTATGAATGGAAAGAGTTACGAAGATCTGAGGGATACTGCATAGGATAGACGAGCATGGAGGGAGCACATTATAAATTGGACGAACAGGTCTCAGCATCAAACTTAGAGTGAAGGAGCATTGACTTTGGTACATAAATTATAAAGATACATCATGTTTTTCCAAGCACTCGTGTAATTTGCACATTTTTTGTGATTCTGACGCCGAAGTGCTACATTGTATGTCCGAAGGTTTCAAATTAGACTTTTTTGAACAGTTTGAAATATATAACAGCGAATCTCAAGTATGTGATAGTATTGTTGTCGCCCATTCACCTCTCCTAAACCTCAAACTTCCCAGCCTGTGACTTAAGAAATGTGTCCCTAACCCAACACCAAACACTCTCCCGCCACCACCCTCTCCCCCCTCACCAATTCTCAACCTTCCCCAAAGCCTCCCCCTTCCTCCCCTCTCTCCTCTGTTCCGACCGTCACCTGCCATCCTCTTTCCCCTCCCCCTTTCCTTCTCTAAACACTCCAATTTGTAAAATATATCAAAGGCGGAGACATTTGGAGTTAAGTACCCTGATTGTGGCATAATGTGCTGAAACCAATGTCAGTGATGAAAATGGAAGTGTGCACATTGTACCAGTGTTTATTTTCATATATGGATATCCATAGGTTCCACAAAGTTGGTACCAGTACGCTTTCTGGTGGAGGGAGACGTTCAATTGCAACCTTTCTGAGGACAGATTCTCCTAATAAGAAGAATTGAACCCCAAAATGTAATGCAGTGGAAATGGCGCTGCAGTCAGCTTCAATTTTGAGGAAAAATGCTCTTTAATAATATATTTGAGGAATAATATGAATATACAAACTTGAGCTAGTAGAGCATTTACATTACTTAAGTAGCACGCTAGAAGAAAACGGATATAGTAGCAAAGACATGCGAAAGAGAATAGCGCTAGCTAAGGAGGAGTTAAGTTATAAAAGGGAGCTGATGAAGGGGACGATGGTAAGGATGTGAAGAAGATGCTGGTGAAGAGCTTGATATGGAGCGTAGCGTTGTATGGGGCAGAAACGTGGACTCTCAGAAAGAAGGACGAGAACAGGTTGCGGACATTTGAGATATGGGTGTGAAGGAGGATGGAGAAAGTCAGGTGGATGGAGAGGAAGACTAACGAGGAAGTGTTTGAGATGGTGGGTGAGGAAAGGAAACTTCTGAATGATATTCGAGATGGGGAGAGTAAGTAGTTGGAGGCTGTAATTAGGGGCTCAAGGGATGGGTTGCTCAAGAATGTGATAGAGGGAAGGATGTTGGGCAAAGGGGGAAGGGGAGGAAAGAGGATAGGTTTCATGGACGGGATGAAGAAGGGTAGATCGTGTGCTGAGGCGAAAATGGATATACTAGATGGAGATAAGCACCTGAAAGTGTAGAAAACCGGGAGTAGATTCTCTGACATTCAACAATACTTACCCTTATCAGTAGAATTCTTAAATAATACCTTGAATTTTGTTATCATTAGCTAGTACATGTCCTCATCGAAAGCAGATGTTTTTCAACCAGTCCAACAAATACCTATTTATTATTAGGTACTTATTTTGAATCTCACAGTCACGGTGGAACCGTCTCAATACTCGGCCCGCCTGCCGTCATTTCTATTCTCCCGAACTCCCGCCGGTTCTATCCAGGGAGGGCACCTGCAAAGACTCCGGCGCTACTCTTTTTCGCACTGCTTTCACTGCAGGAGACGTGGTTCGCAGTGAAAGCTCCGCCTATCCCCGGTTGGGAGCGTGGAGGTTAGTAAAAGTCAACTCACCCGCCCTCCCGTCCTCCTCCATGTGTTTTCTTTTCTTTTTTTTTTCATCGCGTTGGTGCAGGGCCCTGCGCGGAGGAGGCGTATGAAGGTCGGGTCTGCAGTCGAGCAAGACTCTCACCGCATCACCTGTTGATCGATTAAATGTGGTTCCCTCGACTTTCGCTCGAATTTTTAAGCGTGCACATGCGCGGGGCCGTGGACAGATTCGTTGTCACACCAGCGGCAGGATTGAAAAAGAGAAAAAAAAATTCGAACGACAGCTTTTACTAGGTGACTCCGCCGTTTTTAATGAATGGAGAAAGTGGATGGTATTATTCTTACGCTGGTGTAAATCACTGGTAGGGGACAAGACGCTGATAAATGAATACACGGAATTGTGTGCCTATCTTGGCCGAATGATTAGAAGTCGAGAATTAGAAGGTTAGATGCAGCGTTAACGAAAGGCGAGCCAAAACGTGGAGAAAAGTCGCAGGTAGTACGTGGAGTGTATGACAGAATGAAAGCAAGATGGCGGGTCTGAACATAAAGTGGGGAGGGCAAAAAATAGAACAAGTTAAGCAGTTTAAGTATCTGGGTAGAATTTTGCATGGGTTTAGTGTTAGAGGCATAATATGTAGAAATGCCGTGGCTAAAGAAGCATTTTCACAAAAAGGGGGGGAATCGATGCTGTTGAGCTATGCGGAAAAACAGTGAGAAAAGCAGTCATTTTATTAATATTTCTCTGTGATCTAAGAAAAGGTTTTCAACAATCGCAACCCGTTATAAATGGAGATTTAATGTATCACGAACCCAACATTTTTGAAATTCAATGGTCAAATTGGCTAGAGGTGAGTCCGATTCACGAACATCCAAGCGTTAACCGGACATTCTTTCAAAATACTGCTGTCAATTATGAAGCTTCGTAGTTACCCCCGTGCTATATAAATCCGAGACACCTCGTAGGTTCTCTTGACGGTCGCTTTGAGAAATTTTGTCGGGTTGGTGTGGAATTGCAGCGTTGGGAGGTGATGCACGGGTATGAGGTCCGGGAGTAAAATTCCAAGTACATAGCACTTGAACCTCACCGAAGCATCAGAACTTGCTTGGGTGACCCTTCCATCGACACCGCGAATTCAAGGTATTTCAATATCGATCGTATTCTCCCCTCGATACAGGTCTTTTCAACGAAAACAAATCCGCCATCATTGTGCTTATTTGGTTTTCTCTTCAGAAGCTTTCTGCTCTTTCTTTCTTTGCAGACGATACAGTTATCTGCCATGAAATAAGAGAAGAGGCGGACTTAGAAGTTCTGTCATCGGACCTGAACAATGTTTATTCGTGGTGCCAATAGCGGGGGCTAAAATTAAATATTAGTAAATGCACCACAGTTCACCTCCTACGCAAGTCATTACACAATCGCCATATCAACACTATTGGTGGCGTAAACAAATTTTCACAGTCAAATATCTTAGAATCTCCTTAACTTCTGATATATCATGGGGAACATGCGTACAAAACAAGTGCGGCAAAGCATTAAAGAAACTAGGTTTTGTTAAAAAGTAAAAGAGAGATGCTGCTTCACTCTGGTTGGGCCACACCTCGAATACGCTGCGAGCATTTGGAACCCTGGTAATAAAGATTTAACCAAAAAATTAATAAAATGCTAAGAAAATCTGTACGCTTCGTTGAAAACTGCTACGAGCGAACAAATAGTGTCTCACAACTTTCAGAGGGATTAACGTGGGAGCCCCTAGAGACTCGGAGACTGCACGCTAGACTTAGCTTGCTTGAGAAATTCAGAACTGGTGTGTTTCAGAGCGACACAGAATATTATCATGACACCTCACTACGTCTCTAGGTCTGACAGTAGCGATAAAATAAGACAGATACATTGCCGACCAGATAAGAACTAGAGTTCATTCTTTCCGCGCTCAATAAGCGGCCACAATAAAAACTGAGCTCCACTAAATACAATCCCATAATACCCGCCACCATTTCACATCCCAAAACCTTGTATCTAACATCTTTACACGGGTGGTGTCCTAACACCCCCTTCCACATGCCCATATGGCGGCTTGTAGGGTGGTATATAGATGTAGATGCATAGCATAGGTAGTTCAACGATTTTTATATGTAGCTGTGCACTCGTATTCGAATCGACAACTTGGGCCGTATATTCGTAGATTTCCTCTGGTTTGCTCTTGCAGCAAATGCTCACTAAGCACATTAATGGCGGCCGTGTTGTGGAAATGGTTCCGAAGACCCATGAAATAGAGCTGCAGATGTATCGAAGCGAACGGCCCTATCTCAAATTAATTCTCCATGAGAAGGGATCAGGTTGAAGATTACCCATAATAAGACTTGTGATAAAAATATAATGCTTTCGTCTAAAAGTGAGAGAGATGATGAAGAACGTATTTTTTATTTAAATCTTTAAGTCGTAGGATTATTTTGATTGAGGAAAAGCTTATTACTGAGATCATTTGTTGAAGGACTGATATCTAGGGAGGTTGAGGGACTGATTGTGTGGCCACATATTTATACCGCTCGGTGCGAATATGGCAATGTGAGCGTTTTATTGTTTTATTTGTTTTATTTTAATTTTTTACATTGAAATTAGAGAGTACCTTCCGATGAGCCTGTTGTGGCTCAGAGGGTCTCCTAAGGTTTAAAAATATTCATGAAACTATCTACTTTGCTTGAGGTTTTCTTCTTTTTTTCATGTGTTTTAATGCAAAGGTGTATATGTCATATAGAGTGAAGTGTATTACATCTTTTGTACAATGGATAGTCCGTATGTCTTTACTGTCTTTTTATTTCTTTGATTTTGTGACCAATGTACTTCAATATGAGATTAATAAAGAATTATTATTATTAAAAAAAAAGATTTGCTTCGGCGATGGAGGGGAACTTTGAGAATTGATACTTCTAGGAAAGACTTGAGAGGCTCTGTCACTTTGCGGATAACTTTGATCGGCCCTTATAAAGCGTGTTGGTCCGTCCATGGTATATATAAACCAGAGTCTAATGATGGATATGAGAATTTACATTTCCGCAATTTACTCACCAAAAGCACGCATCCATAATTTCGACCGCTCGAGAACAAATGAGGATCGTGCGCGTCAGGCATCGCCCCCAAACAATCAGATGATTTATCGCGACTCGGGTTCCATTCCGATAATTTGGAGGACTTAAGGCTTTTAGCGGTGGTGGGAAGGGGAAGGAACGCTCTTTGGGGGGAGGGCGGGGGTGGCTGGTGGCTCTCTGGGATTGCGTGTGCCTTGCTGCTTCTGTGTCTAACTCCCATCGACCTTGAGTCGATTCCCTGACCTCCGCCCTCTTCTTCGCCACCCGTATCCCCACTGTTGCTCTCTCCGTGAGGACTTTTCCTTTTAAGTGGATTTTGTTAGTCATGGAGTATAGCCAATTCATTATGCTTTCCAGCAAGGTTCTTCATATCTCTAATGTGTGTTCGAGAGGCTTGCGAATTCTGGAAGGGAAGTTATGTGTAGTATGAGAGGCATATCGAGGGATGAGTGCATGTCGTATTATTTGTTATTGAAGTGTTCTACCGGTAAAGGTAGGTTTTGTTGAATGTGAGAGAATCTCCTCCCGGTTTTCTACACCTTCAGGGGCCTATTTCCCTCTAGTATATCCTTTTCCACCTCAGTATATCCATCCTACTTCTACCATCAACCTTCCTTAGATAAGTCATACCTACTGCATACACTCCTTTATCATATGTCTATTTAGCCATCAAACTCTTATTCCTATTCTCACCGAGGCTAAACCAATTACTAGTAGCTATCAGCTAGCAAGCGCGTTAGTAGGCTTAGGTCATCATCGTTGAGTGAGGTGTAGGCTAAGTGATAAACACTACTGCATTTCCCACAAGAAAGCTGCTCTTGACTCTTCGCAAGCTTTTTACCATATTTGACTTAGTCAGGCATCGTAAAGCTTTCATCTAGGAGCACTCACAAGGAAAAACGTCTGCTCACAAAGACTGCTCGACTCCGACTGCCCTCATACGTACCCCTCCCAGTAGTCCTCACCTGGAGATCCGATTTGGGGACTATTTTACCTCTAGAATATTTTACTAGGGGATTGCCATCGTTTCAGTTATATAATTCAGGGCTGCACCTTATCAGGAGACTAATGCGTTGGTTTCCTCGTTGCCTTCAACATCTCAGTACCCCAGCCGATTCCGTGAACTTCACTCTCGCCCGAAGCTGTGGCTGTTGATACGGGCCCGATCTTCCACTTCTGCGCTATCATTACCTTCTTCTGGGGTTACCCTCGGATCTGCAATGCTCAAAACGGGAGTCGAACACGCTACCACTTGTCCAAAACGAACCCCAATTAGCAATATACAGTTGTGAAATAAAGTGGAATAGTAGGCACAAATACTCGTTCTTTCCGTGCACAATAAGCGACCAAAATAAAAACTTAGCTCCACTAAATACACTCCTATAATACTCGTCACCATTTTACCTCCGAAAACCTACTCCTTTACATCTTTACACGGCTGATGCCCTAACACCCCCTGACACACGCCCATGCGGCGGCTCGGAGGGTAGTATGTAGATGTAGGTCTGAATGTTTGGTGTCCTAGCTCTCTTTTTCGCGCATTCCTGTGGCATCTCACTTGTACGTTGTGTAAGTTGATACAGAAAACTGATAAACACAATTAGACCACCAAACTATGATAAACGTCTGCCTTCTACCTGAGGGAAAATTCGAGAACGCCGAGGATTGAAAAGGCTATTCTTATGTATGCATTGATTTTCCTATGCAGAGTCAAATTATTTAGCCCCCAAACGTGGAGGCCAAGATCCCTGAATGTTTTCTCTAGCCGTATGTACGCCTCAAATATGTTTTACTGTTATCTTTTAGCTTTTAATTTTAGAGTGCTCAACCGTCTTTGAAAGATTGGCGTCTGTGGGTTACTTTATTATGGGGTCTTTTTCTTGAATGCTATAAGTATGTTTTAATCTAAGGATTTGCCGCCACATATTACCTGTCTCTTATCATTCAAGTGTAATCATTTTGTTATGATTTTATCTTTTCAGGTAAGTTGCTGTGTTCTGATTGGCTCTTTACTCTCATAGAAGGCAGTTTTGGTTTTGAAGATCTTTCAGGGTAAGCAGGCCGTGGAATATTCTCCACCTTTATGAATACTTTTTAGAATCTTGCTCTTTATCTACTGTGTTAACCTCTAAACACGTAAAATGTTTGTATGTACTGATGAACAATGAATGCTGTCAATTGCATCTAAGTTATTGCGTTATAGACGTCCGTTACTTCTTCTTTCGTATTCATAATCATCAGTGAGGATTCGGAGGCACTTCATTTGATAACCATATCGGCATTTACTGCGCTGGAAATATTTTTTGTTGATATTGTTTTAGTAAATCGAAGATGAAAATGACCCACGCGTATTTAAGTTGGAATAATTCCTCTGTTCCGCGCCATTTTATTCCAAAATGAACTTTGAGATTACATAATCGTAGGGGAAAAAAACATCATCAGACCAGAGAACGAATTTTTGGGCGTTAAATTATGCGGTTTTATTTGCGAAAAACTTATGTAAATGCGCATTTTTCGTGAAAGTGAAATTCTAAATGATAGTATCAGTAACCGTCATTGGTTTTTAGCTATTGGTGAAATAGTGATACGTTTTTTTACTGGTTATGAAATCTTAGTTTTGAATAATCATTAAAACCTACATATTCGCATATTGTTTTCGGGACTTCTTTTCAGAAACGAGAAAGTGATTTTTCCCTGTGGCCAAATATACCTTCAACTTCCTTCCTCTTTATGATTTTTCTTTTTTCTCGACTACAATGTATTCAAGAAGGGATCTGGTTATTCCACTGAGTAAGTGGAATCATCCGCTGCCTGCATGAGAACTTAGGATAGGAAGCCTATACTTTAGCATCCTTACCTACCAGATTCCCTCTTTTACCGGAATTCTCAGGTTTCGCTTGATCTGGTTACGGCTCATTCGCAGTCTACCGCTTCGACTGTTAGGGAAGTTAGCCCCTTGCTTAGAGGAACATTTTTTTAAGTTTGCGATACTCCACTACGTGGAGTACTTTTTTGTTTATTTTTGGCTTGGCTTTTCGATTTTTCTGGTTGCGCGCGGGGAAAACAGTGTATGTGGTTCCTTCAGCGGAAGTAACGTTGAGGCACCGGCCGGGACGAGAGGGAAGTGGGATTGTTGTAAATCCCTCACCAAATCTCCGTGAAATCCTTTTAGCACTTCTCCTGTTTTCTCGAAAACAATGTTCTCGGACGTCCGTTTTTCTCTCCTCTTTTCTTCCCGTTTCCGTAATTTTTACCACAGATGTAAGCCTTCCGTATGAGTTAGCACTGGTTTTGTGAGCTAATCTCGTTATTGCTCTCAAACGAGCAGCGAACTATTTATATGAGATCCTTAGGCCGGCTCCAATGCGGAAAAAACTTACGGATTTGTCACCAGTTGGCATTGTAAAATTTTAAGTTCGATTCTTACGTTTATTGTCTAATGGCCGGTTGCGAAGATATTAGTTATGAAATCAATAGTTAGGAGATCCATGAAGTTATAGATCTCATAAAAATATTCGGGTTGCAGGAACACATCTACTGGCTACATAACTAATCCACCAATAGTTAAATGCTTCGAATGTTTGATTTTATCTTCTTTCGTTGGATAAAATTTATAGTGGTTTAGCCTATGAATGATTGCTAATACACATAATAATTATTTAGTTCGAGTAAATAAACTGATCAATCGTCTCAAAACAAGTCTTTTATCAAGTAATTAAATCTCCAAGTGGTGCACTTCCTCCATCGTGACAGCTTATGAAGCTCAGAACTTGATCCCATAAGTTATGAAGTCATCTATGGAACCAATAGATAATATCGAATGTTTCTGCAACGCTTATTGAATGGTTGCCGCCGGGCAGAATGGGTCCAATAACTCTATGGAATGCATTTGTCGTTCCTGCAACTGGCCATAAGCATCGAAGATGACGTTGTGTGCAGTTGGTATTAATAAAAGCTCAGATGACTACTGCTTACTGATATAAATAGGTTACGCCGAGTCAAATATTCGAAAAAACTTGCTAAAATTTAATTTCGCGTACATTTTGCATCTCGCATCAATGCAATAGTAATAGTAAAATTAAGCCAAGAATTGCAAAATACTCTCCATATATCGTTTCAATCACTGCATGTTTGGTGAATTCTACTGCAGAAACATATGTAACAAAATGAAATGTGACCCTAGGATATTTTTTGGCTTGGAAAATTATTAAAATTAATATTTATTTATACTTCAGCCCCGTTGAACTTGTACTTCAGTTCGTGCGTGACGACGGGCTGTCAGGCCGTATTAGCATATTATACATGCTTCGATGTTGTTACGTATACGAGACCTCCGACAATGAATGTGGACATTGAAATACAATCCTTGATGCGTGTCGTGAATCGGCTTCTCTAGCCATGATGGCTACATTAGAATTAGCCCCGGTCCATTTATTTACTACAGAATTTTATACGCACTTAATGTTTCCAATATCATCCGTTTTAGTCTGTTATTAGTGTAGTTATCGACATAATCTGGTTCATTTTGTTAATTTAACTTTATTAATGTAAGACAGTTATCCTGTTGGCAACATTGTATTGAAACTATAGTTTGCATAAAGAGAAAAAAAAGACGTTAAAAACTCATTTTAAAAGCACGTATTCTTACTTTTAGTGTCTTCGCATTCTTAAGGATGATCTTAAATCTATCTTCACGAATCAAATTCCATTGCTTAATTTCTCTTTTCTCCAATTTATTGTTTTATTTTATTTTTATACTCTTATATTTTTTGGCGAAAATTATATTTTTGTATGTTCTTTATCGAATCTTTGACTCCACGTATTGATAATAACCATATTTCAGTAATGCAAAGTGTGTAAGTTAGAGTTTAGTTGTAAATCTGTGCATAATTGCTTAATCGAATTATTACGCTATAGATCTCATGTGCGGTATTTTTATTGAAATAGCAGTCAATTGCCTAAAATTCTTCTGTATAATATATTTTTTTCACACATAAGTTTAATGTAAATCTATACTTGGGCAAAAGTCACTCCGGCCAATTAGGGTAAATTTTCGTTACCTTTTCTTTATCTGTGGGCTTTGTCTTAGTAATTTCCTTGACACTTCTAAAGAAATTATGTCAAGTAATTGGTGAGCCTTGAGTGACGAATTAGCATCTCTGTATGCTTTTACTATTGATCCCTCGAAATCCGCACACACAGCCGATGTCGTCCCAATAACTTTCATGGCCGTGGCGTGGACGTAATGATGAAGCGCCCAGAGCAAGGCGTAGGTTCCGCTTCATCTATCATTCCACGCATCGCCTGTTGACATCGCATAGCCAAAAGACAAATAGGCCTGGAGAAGAATTCGGATCACCTATTTTGACTCCTCTCCCCAACTCTCTCGGGAACTATTTTTACTTTGGCGTACGACAGCGACACGCTTTAGCTTTCGTCCATTGGCACGACCTTTCGTAATGTGTCTAGTGTTGCAAAGACTATTGGAGGTTTTGTATTATAGTTTACCCATGACAAATTTCTCAAGCGTATTTATGATAATTGAAAATATCATAAATCATTGATCATACGTTTTCTTTTGTTTGCCGTGTTGTTCCAGCTTAATCTCTCTAGCTGCTGGGAGCCTCCTTTGGATCTTTTCTTCAGCAAATAATGGAAAATTTATAATTACTAGTTAATATGTACTATAGCACTAACGTGAACTGCGTTGAAATATTTCTCTCTATTATTCTGAAAAAATGTCCTTCTCTTTTATTCAATTTATGATTTTTTTTATTTTGGGAAGTGAAAAATCGTCGTGAGAAAGAGTAGCGTCGAAATGATTTATGTATTTCGACGTTTTTAAGTTTACAATTTCATTCCATCTCTCAATTTTACCGTGCATTTGCATTATGTCCCGATATGATTACTCCACACGTTTGAGATTCCTCCACTCGTCTCCATGAGACTCCACACGTCCACACAATATGAGATTACTCCACACGTTAATTATTTCACCGTCTCTCGTGATACCTAGTAGAATCTGTGTTGTCCAATGGAAAATTTGTGGCGATAAGTTCTTCAAAACCGCCATTCGTTCATAGAAACCCGTTTTTACACGATGAAGCCCTCTCAAGACTGGCGTATAGGCCACGATGAAATGTTATTTTGAAAGCAAAAGGACCTCCACGAAAATCCAAAACAGTTATCTGCTCTCATTATATTTCGATTTATCTTGGTTATTTTTGAGACTTGAAGAGTAGTTAGTCATTACTTATAAAGTCACATCTTAACGTTGGGGTTTCCAGCTTCCATCTCCGTAATTATCAGCCAAGTCGTTGAATTACGTATGAAGTTTTACGTCTATAATGGGAAAATTTAAGCCCTGTACGTAATTAAGCGTTCTCGTATTTAAAAGAACTACATTTCTGCGTCCTTTTTCTTGGTGGAATCAAAGCTGAATGCCTAATCGTTGCTACACATAAATTTTCTCATTGATATTGTACGTCGTGTGCGTGAAGGTTGCCGCGAAATATCTTGGCTTGTCGTCCTAAGTCCACATTGCAGTATTGGAGACATGGTCTTGCTTAATATATTAATTCAGTTCACCAGCGTCCATTCTCCGATGAAGGGATACATTCACTCGGAGGTTTCGGTATTATTGGGTGTTCTGCGCAGGACCATCAAATCATTCGATAGAGATTGCGAAACGATAGTGTAGTCGACCAAACCAAAATATGGAATTTTTAATACTCTTAAGCAAACATGCAATATATTCATAGAATTAATGATTACTTCGCTGGCAATTATCAAACTGAAGAAGGTACCGAATTAACTTTATTATTTCAACCGAACTCTTCCGTGCTATTTGCCGAATTTAGAACTATTGAAATGTTCAATAAGAGTTAACCGAATTATTTGGCAAAATTGAAAAAAATAGTATAATTATTCGCATAAAATTTTCAGCATATTCAACGAAATTACTCCTTATCATACGCGTTCGCTTGTTTCTGACGAATCTTTTTTCTCAGTGTAAGCCACTGTTGCGAAGAATAAACCGAGCATTGTCGCTTTAGAACGACAAAATTTCGACACCTTCCAAATCATAACGATTGCACGAATGATATCGGCCGCAGATACGAGCTCGGGTGCAAAGATACACACCAAATTGATGAAATTTGCCTTGAAAACATAATTTTATCCATCCTTGAAGACTCATTGAGAACGTATTTTAAGCTATTATCCCATAATTTTGGGCGTAGTTTCATAAAAAACGTGTAGCTTTGCCTGCCGTAGACTCATTTTGGGAACAAAAGGAACTCACCAGACACTCTTATACTTTGAGATGGAAAGCGTCAACGACCTTTCTAAAAGATCTTTGCTGAGCAATTTTTACTCCATATAATCACTTCCCGTTGTGAAGTATCTCTCCAGAATCATCTTAAGTATTTGTGCAGTCTATTGCTCCTTTTGGTGTCCTCCCTGATTTTTTATTCTCTCCCTGAAATATTTTTTCCTTGAAACTGATCCAAGTTAAACCCTTTTTTCAATGAAATTAAATCAATCAAGTTTTTAGTCCCTGTCGTGTCTTTTCATCTGGAAATTTGTTCGTTACTCTCGTCGTGGGCCTCTATAATCAATTCAATGACTTTCTGTTGTTGTATGTATCCCAAAATATTAAAATCTGAAGTTGTGTAATTTTACACTTGCGTAAAGTTGCAAAAAAATGATTCTCACTTGTGTCCATGCATCATCATACATCATTTTCTACTTGTGAGAATGTAGCAAAAAAACGATTCTTATTAGCGTCCACGTATCATTTTACAGTGACCTTGGGTACATCCTGGATATCGGAATTTCCTAAAAAACAGTAGACGTTAATAATTTAAGTATCAGTTTTGCTAACGCAAACAATGAAAGTTACTACGAAATGTTTGGGAACGTCAAAAAGTTAATCTTTTTCCAGTTACCGCTTTAGATGTCAAACAAATTCAAATCCGCCTGGAGCTCCTTTTTTGCACACAAAGAAACACAATTTAGTTTTCTATTTCTTAGAGAAGGGAAGTATTGCCGACGAGTCCCAAAAGATCTTTCTTGAGCTTTATTTTCATCCTGTCCTCCACTCCTATTCCAAATTCTCTCTCCAGAATTATTGAAAGCATTTGCGTTTTCCCTTTTCTTCCCCAATGTAGCCTTCCCGTTCCTTTCTATTCGTACAATCTTAGTCTCCTATCCCTTTTTGCCGTATGCGTCCACATCCTACATCTCTTTCCCTTCAATTTTTTCGTGCTCATTCAGCTTTCATCGCTCTCCTTGGGCCACGCCCCATCCCCCCACACGCGCACACATCAAACGCGCCCTGTGTCAATCCCTCTCTCGACTTTCGCATTCAATAATGCTCTTAACCCTCTTCCCCCGTTCCGAATACTCGCAGCGACTCCTGTTCCGACCTATCTAAAGGGCTGTTCGGCACGCCACTGAACTCCAGTATTGAAATTGGAGCGTTCGACGTTTCCCTCTTGCTTATTGGATAGGTTCTCCAAAGTTTGTGGATCGATGTATTATGGAATACCGCAGATCGCATCCTAAACTCGGCGTCGTGAATTCATGAACTACGACATGAATGTATGGGTTTATTTCTAAAGGTACTCTACCGGTGAAAATGGGTGTAGATGGAGGGAGGAATATCTAAGCGTGCCTTGTAAGCCAGTTTTACACGGGGCAAGAAATTGTGCAATTTAGAACTGCATTTTTTTCTCAATCTGCCGTGAAGTTTCTGAATTACAGCAAGGGCTATTTTGCCTTCTCGTTTCCATGAATTCGTGCGTGTGCCCTTGCAATTCACCACCTTACAGGTTGCAATTTGAATGCACGTTCGTACATATGTCACATTGTGCAATCACGTGCCTCGTGTAAGATGGTCTGTATAGCTAAAGTTTAGCAGTATACTTGCAGAAAATGTGTTCTGCGTAGTTTTTGGGCGTACTTTACATGTGAGCAATGTTAAATTATCACTATATACACTATCTAAGGCTGAAGAAATTCCTGACCCTCTATTGAGACCTAAGATTTTGGATTTCGTAGCCCTTGAGATGGAGAAAACGAGGCATATTATCCCCATGATGTAATCAAATTATCAAAGAAAATCATCGGTGACTCGATTTTGATTTTCGATATGAAACTCATTTTATTACTGAAAGTAAGCTTTTGAAACAAAATAAATAAGAAGGTGGAATTTTGTGTTCGTATTGTCTCACACCGTCGTGGTGGACTCTCCTAGAGTCAACTTCGTTAGGAATCGTCAACACTCAATCCTTACTAATAAATAAAAATGTCATGGTGTCTGTCTGTTTCTCCGTCACGCCAAAACTACTGGACCAATTGAGCTGAAATTTGGCGTGTAGATAGAAAATTTATCTGGTTGTAACATAAACTATATTAAAAAGCCCTCAGAGCCGCCAAAGACCCCGTTGGTGGTCCATGCATGTGGTTCGGTGGAGTGGTTTCATTTTTTTGCTTTTCAAAAGTACTTTCACTCAAGTTAGAGGGCTGAGATTTTTTATCAGATGGCTGAATAAATGAAGTTTCTATTTCTTTCAGTCGATTTTCTTTTACGCTTCGTATTTGTCTTAAAATCATGTTTTCAGCGGAAAAATCTCACATTTTTCTCTGAATTAAAAAAATAGCATATTTCCGAGACAACCAGAGGTTACGAACCCCTTAAATGACCACGATGACAGTACTCTTAAGGCTTTGTGGTTTTCTTATAAAATATGTTCAATGTTTTTCACGCCCGTTGAATTTCTCCCGGGAAAGAGAGAAGGGTGGGTGGTTGAACGAGAGTCAGAGAGGATATGCATGATGGAGGAATGGGTCGAAGGGGTTGAGGAAGACACTTGGAGTGCATTCACTCGGACGGTAAAACAGCGTTTGGGCGGGGTTGAACAATAACAAACTAAAACACTCGAAGGTCACGGGAGAGGGTGGGAGGAAAGAGGAGGGGGTTTTCACATCTGGAGTGTCGGGAATAGTGGAAACCTTGAGGGGGAAACCACCAATTACATCAAGGCGGCTATTACTTCACGGGATATCTCATATACGCTTTCTCTACTACTTTTTTCTTTTCTAATGAACTCTTCGTCACTAATTCTGCCCTTCAGTTTGATGCTCCTCATTTCTTTGAAAACTCCATATTTGCATCGTCGACCAGTGTCGTCATTGTTTTTGTTTTCGTAAAGGTTTTGCTTTTGTGTTCATCATCATCGGTCGACCAATCCTAAGATTGGTTGACTGCAGTCCTCCACTCTTCCCTATCTAATGCCAGTTCACTTACTTTCTGGTGTCTTTCCCTATGTTCTGTGTTCTTTATTTGGTCCATGTTCTTATTCCTGGGTCTTCCTCTGGGACTTTTCCATCTATTTTGCCTTCAATTATGCTCTTCACCTACCCATTGTGTCTCGGGGTGGGTGCATTTGGTTCTTCTTTTCTGTATGGTGTTTCGTATGGCTCATTCCTCCTGTACTCTTCTGTACGTCATCATCTATATTTTTGTCCGTCCACTTTTACTTTCAGCATCAGGTTCCGAAGGTTTCTATTCTTTTCTGGCCAGCTTTTCCAACGGTACATGCTTCCGATCCATAGAGTGCCACGCTCCACACGAAGGTTTTCACATACTCTTTCCTGGTTTGTAGTCCTATCATCTTTGAGCACAGCAGTTGTCTTTTTCTCATGAACGCCTTCTTAGCTTGGGCTATTCTCCGCTTGATGCCCGTTGTATTTCTTCCGTCCCACGTGATGGTACTTCCGAGATAGGTGAAGGGCTGTGGGTTATGTCCTTTGAATTCGAGTATTTCTGAGCGTACGTTCGACCTCCTCATCCTAATGGGTTGCCTCATCCGCTCACAGCCTTATCTTTCCCTGACTCTTTTTTATGCTTCTTCAGTCCAACCTTTTGTCCCTTCTCCTTCCATCGCTCTCCCAATATGCCCCCCTCCAGCCTTAAGGCGTCCCTCTCTGTGTTGCCTTACCCCTCTTGGCGGGAGGAGGGCGTTGAGGGTGGGTGTCAAAAGCCCATCAATCTGCTGGAGGGTGCCTCCTCGTTTATTGGAGGGAAATTGGGCGATCGAATTCAGTTTTGGAAGAGTTGGCCTCCTCTCTCGTTCGCCCATACCCTCCTCCCAAAGCCCCGCCCACTCTTCTCCGCAAAAACCCGCCCTCCCCCTGTCAGCCGCCTCCTTTCTGAATCGTGATGCCAAATCGTTTTCTCTCTCGTAATATTCACCTCATTCTGGGGCTCAATAGTCAAGCGCCTCGATAATTGTCGCCTGCAAAAATTTTAATAAAATCTTTTCATTCCATACAAAATAAATTTACAGCATTACATTGAGCATTTTAAACAATATGATGGAATATAGGTACCCCAGAGAAAAACCTGTTTCGGGGTTACTATGATGAATAATTTTACTAGTGCAGATCAGGTGCTAATTCATGATTATCAGTTACTTCATAATAAAGAGATACAGTGATTACGTTGTTTAATTATTTTGTACATTTGTTTCATAGAAAACACTACATGCAGAGAATTTTATCTCACATTCTCACTGCTCAAAAATGACACACACTCATACACACGAATTTAAGTATACATATGTACATATGAATGTGTACATATTCACATCTATAGACATAAGTACGTACTTATAAGATCATACTCACACAACAAAAAATGACTATGTTATCTTATGGTTTCGTCTCTTCAGTACTTTTTGAAGTGTCTCATCAGCAATGCATATGATAATCATTATATTAAAGACATCAAGTGGTTGTGTGACAACGTTCGATTTTACCTCCGCGACAGTGAGGTATCATTAAGGTTTCAATATTCTAAATTCCAAAAATTGGGATTCGAATCCATATTGAAAGTAAGTATTGAACTTTTCCACAGTTATTTATAGTAAACGAACTACGCGTTTCGCAGCTTGCTGAATATTTAGATGCAATTGTTTATCTTTTATTTATTGGTTGTTACGATAATTATCTTACGCTAAGAAGGGGGGATTGGAGAACAAACCAATTTTTGGAAGGAAAGGCAGGTGAACATAGGTTAAGGGCTTGTGAGAAGGCACATTTTTTCGGAAAGGAGTGGGGAGGGGTGCGGGAAAAGTAGCTCGTTGTAAAGGTTGCTTGACTGTATGATTATTTTCATCTGCTAAAAAGCATCCATCTCTAAGTCTTAGTAGAACATGTAAAATTTCGGGGCAAAATCACTTTCATTCAAGTTAAGCTCATCTTGCACAGTTATTTCAATCCGCCTCGTAATTTCGCAGGAACTCCCAGGGAGCTTTCGGAGATGTTTTTTGAAGTTTCATACGGTGTTTTCATCATAAATATTTTCAGCCGTACATTTTTCTTGCGTATTTCTCCATGCAGGGGTCATCCCACGGACATTCGGATTGAATTAGATTGAATTAGGTGGTGTAACGGGATAACGCGATCGACAAATGGGATACCTGGGTTTAAGTCCTGGTAAATCATTGTATTTTTATGGCAAACTTCACCCTCATTTAAGTATAGGTAAGACCGGGGCTCTTTGGGTATAGGAGCATGTTCGTTCATTATAGATAACTTGGCTTCTAAGAGAGGGAGCGCGTGGAAACTTAAACTGTGTCTGATGCCCACCACCCAAATCCGCTGAAAACGCTGACGGTCAGCTACTTGCCTCTGTTTGGGAAAAAGCTTGCAATGTGTGTATTTAGAGCCCTTTAGTAATATTGTTCAATCTTATTTCCTTGTTAACCTAGAGTTAACTAAAGTATTCAATGCATTACATTTTTGAAGAGCAATAATTTGGCTACAATTTGATAGGTTGAAATTTTAGAAATTATTGAAAACAGGTTGGATGAAATGATGACTGGGCAAGAGCGTACGAAGAAAATGATCAAACAAAGGGAGAAAGAAGCAAAAGTTGTCAGTCATGACAAGCAATCCTGAAAAAACCATTTTGAAGAAGAAATAACGGCTGCAAATGACAAAAAACGTACCTGGAGCATTATAAGACTTCAAAACCAGGAGTAAATGGGATTTGATGCATGAAATGCACAATAAGTTGGCGCACGAATGCCGTATTTAAGGAAACAAATTGTTATATCGTTGTACTATCAGTATCAGCGATAGCATTGATATCCATTTTTAAATGCTTTCATCACATGTTAGGATAATACGCGACTCTATGCTATGTGATAAGTTCTCTGTATGTATTCTAAGAGCCTTTATATATGTGCCATGACTCTTGAATCAACTTGCCCCGCGTGAGTCGCATATATTTAACATGCATTGTTTCGGGAAACTTTTTTGAACTTCATTTTGAATTATTTTTCCCTAACATAGCCTTTTACTCTATGTAATTACTGTTGCAGTACTCCAGCGTAATTGTCTCATTAGAATGAGTCGTAGATAAAAATAGAAATTCCAAAAGACTAAAGTATATCCAACTAGCCCCGGTCTTTGTATTTTCGCCCTTGTGCATGGCTGCGTGCCAAATCATGTTCGCCTCTTTAAAGAATTCAAATGAGATATGGTACTTTTTTCAGTTTTTTTATTTCAGGTCGACCGGTTTTCTCACATAGGCGAAATCATCAGGGTTTTTTTTTATGATGTCGCCTATGTGACGAAACCGGTCGACCTGAAATAAAAAAACTGTGAAAAAAGTACCATATCTCATTTGAATTCTTTAAAATGGATTTTCACAAAGTTAAGCCAGAATTAATCGAGTTTATGTTCTCCACTGCTATGATGGAATTTCTTCGTAAATATCAAATTTCTCCGTCTTTTTAGATAGGAATAATAGCCGTAAACTATGTCCGTTCTTTGTCGAGATTAATCGATTCTGGCTTTGATTTGGACGTTAAGTTTGGTCTAGCATGAGGTAAATCGCCGCTGGTCATTATCGAGTCGATTTCGATTATTCCCTTGCTTTGCAAGTGTGGTTGCTGTAGCCATATCTATGTGGTGGGTAATGAAGCCTATTGGGGATTCCATGAGCGGCTAAATACATATACAAGTACGTTCGTGTCGTATGTCGTACGGGAGTTAAAAATGAAAGACCATTATAGATGCGTTGCATGCCAAGGCCAGGATGAGACTGCCCACTCGGACTCAGGCGAACAAGACTCATTCCTTGACTGAGACCAAGTGACGTCACGATCCGGACTTATTTTATTAAACAACTGATACATGATATATCCTTCAGTTCCCATGACAGAATGCAACAAAATTCAGTCACGGGTTTTCCAATGTTACGCGGAAGCAGGACTCTTTCCTGAACATCGTGAGATTTTTTCCATTATGCATCGCAGTTTTTGAGGTCTCTCTCTAGTACCATCGTCGTTTGACCTTTAACGCTCAACTGCGTGTCTCCAGGCAATAATGAGAAAACAGTTCATTACCGCCATGGTATATTGGGGCTTGTCGATCTTCCGATTGGTGATAGCATTGAAGCCCTAATAAGCTCAAGTTTGAATCGAATTGGGGCGTTATACTTCGTTCATGCTTCTTGTCAGGAATTACTGCACTGCCTTTGAGGTATGCTTGTCGACTGGAATTAGAGCTCAGCTCTTTGTTCCATATATTGCCTGAGTGCATAGATTATTCACTCTTCAGCCGCTGGCTGTGGCTGAGGACCTTAGGGTTATGTATAAATGTGCGAATATCTCAAAAGCATGGTGAGCAGTGCTTGCTATAAGAGTGTCTAAGGATTTGCTATAGTCGTCCTTATTTTTCCTATCATGGTACTCATGAAGATTATTAATGAGTTTTATGGGTTGGAGGAAGATAATAAATATTTATTCATTGGTTATACTATCCTAAGATTGGCTGACTGCAGCCCTCCACCCCTCCCTATCTAATGCTGGTTCCTTTACCTCCAGATATCTCTTCCTATGTACTTTCCTTTTTATTTGTTCTATGAACTTTTTCCTGGGTCTTCTTCTGGGGATTTTCATTCTAGTTTACCTTGAATTATGTTCTTCACAAACCCATCGTGTCTCAGGGTTTGTCCAATCCATCTGGTTCTTCTTTTCTGTATGGTGTTCCATATGGTCCATTCCCTTTCTATTCTTCCGTACACTTCATCATTTCTTATTTGCCAGCCCATTTTACCTCTAGCAGCCTCCTCCTGCACCAGGTTTCGAATGCTTCTATTCTTTTCTGGTCAGCCTTACCAATGGTCCATGCTACCGATTAATGGATTGCTACGCTCCACACGAATGTTTTCACATATTGTTTACTATTCTGTTGTCCTATCTTCTTTGAGCACAGTAGTTTTCAATTTAGAATGAACGATTTCTTAGCTTGGGCTATTCTTCGCTTGATGTCCATTGTACTTTTTCCCACCCACTACAAGGTACCTATGAGATAGGTGAAGGAATCCACTTTCTCTAATTTCTCTCCTCTCCGTGTGACTTCTGCTTTCCGCATTCAGCGTTTTTCTTCCGTATCCTAGGAATCTGATCTTCGTCGTAACTATTTTCATGCTGTATTTATAGTCATACATCAATATATAACTAAATATAATTATTTTAAAATTATGATTAAATTCAAATGTACATGATTGTACTATATATATAATGAATGACTATATATTTTTTTCTGGCTATATCTATAAATACTGTCAAAAGAAATATATATATATATAGTCACATTTCAAGCGAAAGTATTCCATCGAGTAGCGACTGAAGCATTCCGGAAACTGAAAGCAGTGTGTTATAATAATAGTGTTCCTCATGAACCCGCTTCTCTCTCTTGATCACACCTAAACACAACTAAATTCGTCGACATATTCGACGGCGAAGGACCTTGGACCTTGGCTCTGCCCTTTAACAACCCGATTTTTTTGAGGGGTTAAACTGTCGCAAGATCTCATTAACACAGGCGGATTCATATCTCATTCTTGGCGTGTTCCGAACGCATTTCTCTCACTCTCTCTTTTCCCCCCTCTTTCTTTCTTTCTCGAAAATTCGAATTATCTCCCGTTCCCTCCATTGCAAAACCCCCAATCGTTCACCTCCTTTCGACGTCCCTCCGTTTGAAATGCGTGAAAAATGGGCGTTTGCGGTGTTGTTAAAGACTCGAAGGGGCACCAGGGGGAAGAGAAGAGAAAAGGTGAAAAAGGAACTTAAAAACTTTCCGACTACCTATGTGACGACGACGCTGTGGAATTTTTCGACTCTGATTTTCTCGCCAGCTGTAAGTTTGATCCATCTGATGCGTTAAGGGAGAGGGAGTCTTGTCATCTATACCCTAACTCTTTCCAATCTCGTGTTAAAAAAAATGGACTAATAAGCTTGGGAAAAGTATTCTAAATCAACGTCAAATAGAACCGTATATTTCGCAAAACCAACCGAAGTATAAACTGCCGAGGTCCAGTTAAACATTTTCGATCGTCCGCTCTAGATTCAATGGCAAAATTTGTACGAGAGCTCAGATTTTTATAAAGTATTCTACCGCTTCAGGAAGGTATTGTTGAATACCAGAGAATCTCCTCATGGCTTTCTACGCTTTCAGGGGCCTATCTCCATCTAGTATATCCTTTTTCGCCTCAGCATACGATCTACCCTTCTTCATGCTGTCCATGAAACCTATTCTCTTTCTTCCTCTTTTCCGCCTGCCAGAATCGTTCTTTATTGCATCCTCCAGCCACCTATTCTGCCTATCTCGGATTTCATTCTGAAGTGTCCTTTCCTCGCCCACCATTCCCACTATTTTCATGGTCCTATCAACCTCTAGTATTTCCGTTTTTTCTCAGCTTATGATCTACACTTCTTCATTCAGTCTAGGAAACCTATTCTCTTTCTTCCCCTTCCCCACTGGCCCAACATCTTTCCCTGTATCACACTCTTGAGCAATCCCTCGCCCCTTACTAAATCCTCCAGCCACCTACCCTGCATACCCCGGATGTCATTCGAAAGTTCCCTTTCCTCGCCCATCTCAAACATTTCCTCGTTCGTCTTCCTCTCCGTCCACCTTACCTTCTCCATTCTTCTCCACACCCACCTCTCAAATGCCCGCAACCTTTCTCGTCCTCCTTTCTGAGGGTCAACGTTTCTGCACCACAACGCCTTGCTCCATATCAAGCTCTTTACCATCCTCTTCTTCACATCCCCACCCAAGGTTCCCGTTATCAGCTCCCTTCTGTTACTAAACGCGTATTTAGCTAGCGCTATTCTCTCCTGTATGTCTTTGCTTCTATTCCCGTTTTCTTCTAGCGTGCTACCTAAGTAATTTAAATTCTCTACATGCTCGTGTTTGTGTGCTCTAACTTTAATAGCCAGCCTCGCTTTCTTTTTCCTAGAGAATCTCATTACTTTTTACTTTAGTCTTATTAAAATTACCAATTGCCAGTAAGATGTGAACTCCTTAGCGGCACGTTCCGAACAGAGTGCCTCTGGTAGGAATCCACTGCAGGGGGTTGGTCTGCATGATCGGGGTAGCGTGTGTGAGCTACAGGTTATAGGCTATTGGTAGCTTTGGAGGGGAGGAAATTGTGGAACTGGGTGCATCTATGGAGGGGAAGCTTTTAATTAGAGCGTCAGGAACTGGCGTCTGAGTGCGGCTGAAGAATACAGGGTCATAGCCTGTGTTTGTGCAATCTAGTAAATGGTGCTGGCATTCTGTCCGAGGACTGCTATTTGTACGGTGGCAGACGTGTAAAGGAGACAGTATGGCCAACGTTTCGGCTGCAGTTTCTAGCAGAAGTTTTTAATGGTTATACTTAGTCTTTACAACTTAGGTTCGTTGGCATTTTTGGCGTCGATGGCGTGATGCCGTTAGCTCGAATGTCAGACGCGCCTCGGGCTGGTCCTTTGGCTGAGTCCTGAGGGTAAACAGTCCGCTGATAGGACACATGTCCAATGAGGGGAAATTTGACAAAAAGGTGGGTTACTGGGGGTTTCGGCAGAAAAGGAGGACGTAAGCATGCTACAATTCTTATTTTAGGCCATCGTCAAAGGGTTTTGCAGTGAGTTTTACGTGATCAGGAGTTGCTTCTTTCGCGTCGTCGCCATCGTTAGCCGAAATCATATCGCTCTATATAGGCAATGCTCACAGTTACTGGCCTAAGAGTGCTCACTATTAATTACAACTAGTGGTTTGAAGCTCCTGTCCAAATCTGAAGAATGACTATCAGGTTTTTGCTTCTACGAGAGCAGTTGAAAAATGACGTGTACAGTAGCGTATGCGCTACTGAGAGCCATGATCGCAGAATGTAATGGGACAAGTCCTCCCTTAGATGTCTACTGAGGATTTTTAATGTTTGTCGTTGATAGCTACCTTAACTGGTAGGTTACCCTTATAATACTTTTATTCAATGTATTTACAATTTGTCGTGTTGTTTTTGCCAGAACACTACGTTTCCGAAACCGAAAAATTCTTCTTGCTGAGTAATTAATATCGCATTCCGCTCAGTCTCCAGGGCTTAAGTATCTACTAATTGCGTGCCTCAGTGAGGCTCCTACGAATTGATGTGCTCCTTCTAGTTTTGTTTCCCTCAGGGACCGAGCGAAACTCCGGTTTCAATTGCCGTATCCATCCGCTTATCAGTAACTTTAATTTCCCTCCTCCCTCCCACCCTCACTCAGTCCAATTCCTCCCCCCCGCTCAGTCGCCTGGAACTTTCCACTCCACAAGCTTACCCCCTCTCGGGGTTGTCAGTTTCAAGCGATGCGACGAAAAGAAGTGATATGTATCCTTAAGCTTAGATATTGCCTCGGTATTTCTGTTATCCCGCTCTTTCACAGAGATGACGGGGAGATTATAAACCTTCGCTCTAATATTTTTGTTGACTGCGTATCATTTGGCCATGGACCGGGACCGTTTTGTATAAGAGGGAATGGAAAGGGTATGATGTGGAGTTGGCAAGTTCTCGCGAAGGTTACCGCGGCGTTGTCCATTACTGTTCGGGTTCTGAATTTTCGGGTTCTCCATCCGCGTACATTGACTTTGGCTGACAACGGTTTCGATATTGCTACCGTCTTCAGGTCGAAGGTGGAGAGAAGCTGTTTTCGCCGCCTTATATAGTGCTGGTCGTCCTGGGGACACTGGGTGCTGCGTTGCGAGTGATTGGAGCGGCGGACCTTTGTCCATGAGCTGCTGAGGGGATAGCCATTGTCTCTGTTGAAACATTACGGCAATTTCCAAATCTCTATTGCTTGCAGGTAGAGGTTAGGAAATTGCCTTCTGCAGTTTATAATTTTTCAACTTGCAGTTTATTGTAAGCAATAGAGATCTGGAAATTGCCGGAGCCGAAAAAGCCAAGAATGTCTACTAAGTCTAAATTAGTCCATTAAGTGTGTCTCTTTCACTTCACTGAGTCTTCAATCTGCGTCTCCCCACTGCTCTTCATGTGAATTCTTCATTTTTCATTTTATTTTGCTGTCTGATTTTATACATTTTTCCGTAGTTCCTCGTGGAGAACACACATGAAAACATATGCGGCACAGAATTGAAGAAACTCGGATTTATCAAGCGTATAATAGGAAGGTCTTCGGATAAGGAAGTAGAAGAGAGGTGCCATTTTGTTCCGGTTAGGCCACACTTCGAATTCTCTGCGAGAATTTGGGACCCTGGACAGAAATATTTAACCCGAAAAATAAATGAAATACCAAGGGAAGCTGCGCGCTTACTTAAAAACTGCTACAAGCGAACATATATTGTTTCTCAGCTTTTAGATGGAATAGGTTGGGAGCCGCTAGAGACTCGGAGGCTGCGCGCTAGAATTAGTTTGCTTGAGATATTCAGAGAAGGTGTGTTTCAGAGCGACACAGATAATATCATTTTGACGGCACGCTACATTTTTTGGTCCGAAAGAAGCGATAAAATAAGAGAGCTGAACAGACAGGTACAAAAATTCGTCCTTTCCATGCACATTAAGTGATCATCATAAAAACTGATATCCAAGCAAAGCATTCCCAAGTATACTTCTCTATTTCACCTGTCAAAACACTACTCTTTCCACGGCTGATGTCCTCACATCCCCTGCCACACGCTTATGCGGCGGCTCGCAGGGTAGTATGTGGATATTATCGCTCAAGCGTCACGTTTATGTAACGTCTTGCTCCATACCTAGCAGCGTAAGTGTATATTTTTTAAAAATTCAATACTTCGCAATATGTGTTCAATTTGTTTCATTTCAATACAATATTTGTCATAAAGTTAATCCAATTGAATATGTGTTCTTCCTACAATATTTTTACAGATTAAGTCCTGCTAAGCCTATGGATTGTCAGCTGCTGCTTTTTTTTTATAGTGTCCTCCGGATTTCCACTCAAGTATTCATGCAAAAATCAAATCTGATTTTTAAAATAGAATGTTATAGATACCGGTATATAAGTCAGAGAACAGATTTTAATAAAATATAGAAGAAGACAGAATTAAAAACCTAAATGTAATAAAAACACTTAAATATTCACAAAAGCACAATTAGAACATTTCTATCAGATCATATTTACCTTAGTATTAGTACCAAACTTTTTTTTCCCTTCATACACTTTGAATTTTTTTGCCCGGATTTTTATTTTTTTATGTTTGTGCGTAACGTACGCTCCATTTTATTATCTCTGGTTAAACATTTTCTCGTTAAGATTATCAAACTTAATAATTTCTTCCATCGATGTCGCTCACGTCAAACTGACCAACCGTCTGATACCTGGTCCAAACTCTTTCAGTATCGCCAAGTTAACGGAAAGGCTAAGTTATTCCTCCTTTAATCTGTCATAACAGAAAAAACCTACAGTATTCGTATGACCTCTTTAATTTTATATCCTTGCGCACTACCCGACCTTCAAGGTCTATTGGTGATGGCGTAATTCCTCCAACTCCGCAAACTAGTCTTTGCAAATTCTTTTCTTGTATCCGGCTCCAATCTATGGCGTGCTTTACAACATGATCTAAAAAACACCCAAAGTTTATTATCTTTCAAAAGTAAATGCTCCAAACACCTCCTAAATGTTCAAATTGAGTAATATTGTAAGTCGTGGGTCGTCACTAGTTTTCATATTTATTTGTGATACTTCATTGTTTATTGTTCACTTATGGTATATTCCTGTTTGAAACCATATTTTAAATGTAATTTAGCTTCAGTTTTTGCATGTTTATATTGTATATTTATTGTATATTTTATTCCTGTCATATATTATGTAAATTACGTCTTGTAATCTTTGTTTTACTTATTCTTATGAACAGACTGCTCGTTGATTTAATACTTAGTAGAGCGGTGGCCTGTACCTTTTTTCATTTTCTATGGGTGCTCCTCAGAGCAAATATATCTTATCTCATCTAATCATATCTTATCTTTCGGCTGAAGTTAACCAGGCTTTATGAAGCTGGGTCTTGGCGTCGAAAATGAACGAAGCTAGCCAGTTCAGTCCAGGGACATTGGCTGGCTGAGTGATGAAAAAGTTGCCCCCTCGAATCAGGCCCTCGTTTTTCATCTGCGAGATTGCCAAGCAAACACGAGACCGAAGCCGATGGGCTTCTTCCATTAGCTGTCCGTAACTATGTCAGGAAACTGTTCGCAATCGTTAATGGAGGCTCTCTAGTTTCCGAAGCCGTTTATTTTCCCCCGGAGATATCGGGTCTGCTGGCGTATTTATTTATTTTTTTATATTGCTGCTTGGATCTCCCTGCGCAGTAATGGGCCAGTGATGTACGTGTATTCTGTGTATTCGTTTTATGTTAAACTGGTTACATTACTTCGCTTTTCGATAGAAGAGTGAGGGAATTTTTCTGTTTTAATTTTCTTCTCAGGCTGCTCGTAATTCAATTTCGCATACATTTCTCTTGGGTTGGTGATTGCTTTCAGGCGGTGTCGTCGCCATTGTGTTCGGCAAAAGTAGATGCTGGAGTAGTAGTGGAGTAGATTTTTGCTATTACTGTTTAAAAGATATCGCTTAAGACCGCTTTACGCGGTACATTGCATTGAATAAACGAATCTCTCATAGATTGTACAAGATAATGAGTGTTATCGGCCCGGGTGGCGGCGGGGTAAAGTCCTCGCCTGCTAACCCGAGGGTCGTGGGTTAGAGTCCCGCCTGGGTAGAATATTATCTGCCCAGGACATGGATGTCTGTGTCTCGTACGTTGTTACTGTTGTTTACCCGACGTAAAATGGCCTAATGTGCTGTATTCGGGGCAGTGAAAATAAATAAATAAAAATTAGAGCAGGTTCAATTTTCCAGTCATTCAAACACAGTACAATTATCCTCATTATGGAAGCCATACATTCGTTTTTACAATAAAATGTACCTTGCAAAGCGACCTTCACAATTATTTTACTACTTCAGTGGTAGGGGACATGATTTTTATGGCCGAGTTGGACAACTGCAGAATTCATTTCCAGCATTTTGATTCTCATTGCTGTAGTTTGCTAATAACTCAAAAACTGAAATGGGATTTAATTTAATCACTGTTCATTTCCTTCGAAAATTACCTTCTAACAATAGTGTTTTGCTGGCATGGCTGTTACAATTTGTAGAATGTACTTTTTTCACCTATATTATACCCTCTCTCCGTTAATCATCAGGTAGTGCTTTTCACTGTCCAAAATAAGGACGTGTTATTGTGTGAGTAACGAGGATATGAATTAAATGATATTATACGTTAGAACCACCTGAATTCGCAATCAAATTGTGTGAACCTTTTGTTTTTTGTTGTCAAATCATGGAGCAGGTTGTCTTTTGAGTTTTATCTCGATACATGCTCGTCGAAATCCATTTTTGAGAAATGAGAATAGCTTGACGTATTTGGTGTAAAAGAGAAGGTGAACGATAGATAAAGTTAAGCTCCGGTAGATTCAGTGGACTACGTAGTATTCATTTACATTATAAAATTATTCCTAGAAATGAGCGCATTCTGCAATAAGCTTAATATCCATCACGTAGCTCTATTGGGGTCGTGTTTTTTTCTGCGTCGTATTTAATTTTATGCCGAATTCCGTTTAAAGTGACCTATTGCTCTATGTTTTTTTATTGTGCGCTCTCTTAGCCCTTATAATAACGTAGAGAAATGAACATTTATAGCCTATAGTTAATAACTTATTTTCCTGATGTTATGGTCAAAATTTGGCGCCACTCGTGTTTCTTTAAAGTTCGGCGTCTCCTAATACTACATAAATGATCGAATTAAACTTACGACGGAGTAAATCTTAAGCTTTTAATAATTGGTAATCATTTTAGTAGCTTATGAGATATATTTTGTCATTATATTCTTTTATTATCATTTGCCTTTTACCCTTCTCTGCCACTCGCGTTGAAAGTTGTATAAATGCGTTCATCATCGATTATTCGTATTCCTTCGTCAAAAAATAAACGAAATGTAACGGGAAAGGGGATAAAGCGTGAAAGCTGGAGTGATGTATTCATCGCAAGGTTCAATTTTGCGGTTTCTTCATTCCAGCCGCCTTTCAAGTGTTCACACAGTTTAAGATTTGATCCAAAGAAGTGGTTGAAGATACGGTACTGTTGGAGACACAGGAACCAAAGATGTAGGACTTAACGATTGCATAGGTATCCAGTTGGAACAATAGCTGAGGTAGTATTGCCTATCCGGACAACTGCTGTGCTCAAAGAAGACAGGAATACAAACCAGGAAACAGTATGTGAAAACATTCATGTGGAGCGTAGCACTCTATGGATCGGAAGCATGGACCATTGGAAAAGCTGGCCAGAAAAGATTTGAAGCTTTCGCTAACTGATTCTGGAGGAGGATGCTGAAGATAAAATGGACGGACAAAATAAGAAATGATGAAGTATACAGAAGAGTAGAAGCCCATGTGGCGGCTCGCAGGTTATTATGTAGATGTATGGATGTAACAAGAGGAAAATGTCTCAAAGTTGATCTTAATACAGCCATGCGATTCCGCAAATGACAGCATGTGAGTGAGAAATGCATTCTCTCGATACGTCTTCGTTTGAATCCTCACTTGTTACGCTCATAAAGCCTGATAAGTATTTGATTATTTCTCGGAATTCTAGCCGAGTTTCATCCATCTTATTTCTCACTGTAAATTTTTTCCCATTATTCAAATCAGTTCGAATGTGCTAATGACACGCTCGCAGTCCAGCGCAAGTTGGCGAAGATAATGGGGATGTAAATCGCCGTGTGTAAGTCAGTGAGTAAGAGTTGGCCGGAATCCGAGTCCGGATTCAGCAATTGATTCTTGTTGCCAGTTTTAAAATTAAAAATGCTTGGTTCTGTAACTGGCTTACACATCTGACGGGAAGTTTTGAGATACTGGTTCGCAACCCGGTCAATTCCACATAATTTTGTTTCGTTGAAGAATGTCCTTGCCCCCTTAGAATAAGCTGCCAGTGTTTGAGATCCTCATGAGATAGTCTTGGAAACAGAGCTAGAATGCGTGCAGAGAAGATCAGCTAGATACGCGAAAGGCCGTTATGATAGTCTCGTTAGTGTTACTGACCTCTCGCAACAACTTGAATGGGATTCGCTTTCAAGCCGTCGATTGAAAATTAAACTCATTATTTTATGTAAATTTAAAACCGATTTATTTTCTGACGAAGGTAGCAATATCCTAAGAACTTAAACATACTACGGTAAATTAAATCATGAGAAAAATGTAAGGGAATAGATTGTAGAACAGAAAGGTTTAAGATGTCGTTTTTCCCGCGATCAATAAGAGGCCATAATGGCTGAATTAAGACTGTGAATTAGGTTTGTTGACTGTTAGTGTAGCTTTTTAATTCATATGCACCCTTATGCATATTTCTAAAGCTGCCGAGTAGTGCTAACACCATGTTTTGCATGTTCCCTGCAAGAGTCTTTGTATCACGTTTTCATAGTTACAGTATAGATTTTCGGATAGTAGTTTCGGTATAATTTGTAGTATGCCGATAGTGTGGTATTTGATGGTGAAAATAAATTTCTTCATTGTAGTTCATGTTGGTGATAAGTAACCCCCTGCCATACACCCTTGTGGTGGCTTGCAGGGTAATAATTAGGTGTAGATGTTGATGAATGTCTAACCTTCTGGCGTGTATTGTTCCCTTTTGCTCATTCTGTCTCTGTCGCTGCCCTGTTTGTTCATCACCGATTTCACTCTTTGTCCTCCTTGGGCCCGAAATATCCCTCTACTCCGCGACGTTAAGTCTAAAAACTTCTTTTTTATTGGTCGCACATTTTTTTATAAAGCCTCTTGGCAGTCATTCACCAACGGGACTTGTGTTTTTCAATTCTATTCGGGCGGCGAGGATCTTGTTTGCTGACCTTTTTCTGGTCCCATTCTTCTGATACGCCCATAAAAGAGCCATTCGCTCACTATCGTCGTCGAGATCATCTCAAACATTCTTTATAAGTCTTTGTTGCATCTCAAGTGGAATGTCAACTCGCTTCCTACTTCTGTTTCCTTATCTCCGGATCTCCCTTTGTGAATGTCTTTTATCTTCTCTTTTTCTCTTCGATTTCCATTCCAGCTCTATCTCTCTGCTACTTATGAACACTGAAGCTTGATAACCGGACTGTGCTAAGACCGAATTGGATTTTATGACATAGGTATAGGATTTGCGAGTCATGTGGCAATATTGCTTCATCTCTTTCGCCTTTTCTTCGATCGCCCCCCTAGAAAGCTTTCGAGGTCAGAATTTGAAGTGAAAATTGAATCTGAATTACTTTTTCTTCGTTGGTTGTTCAATCCTCAGATTGGTTGACTGCTGCCCTCCACCTTTACCTATCTAATGCTAATTCCCTTACCTCCTGGTATCTCTTCCAATTTACTTTCCTCTTTATGTGATCCGTGAACTAATTCCTTGGTCTTCCTCTGGGGACTTTTCCCTGTATGTTACCTTCGATTATGTTCTTTACGACCTCATTGTGTCTCCGGGTGTGTCCAATCCGTCTTGTTCTTATTTTTTCTATGGTGTTCAATATGGTCCTTTTCTCTTCTACTCTTCTATACACTTCATCATTTCTTATTTTTCTCCGTCTATTTTTTCTTCAGCATCCTCCTCCAGCGCCAGGTTTCGAAGGCATAATTATTACAAATAAGTATTTCTGGTCAGCTTTACAAATGGTCCATCCTTCCTATCCATAAGTACTACGCTCCACACGAATGTTTTCTAAAATGTGTTCTGGTTTGTAATCCCATCTTTAAGCACAGCAGTTGCTCTTGCAGCTTCAGTTGAAATACTTATGTGACCATAAGATTAAAATGGCTGTAGCTTTTAGGTTGCTTTTACAGTCTCACTCTGGAAGTACTCGGTCAAGGTGTCTTACCTTTTAAAATATCCCTAACGCAGCGGTGATTTTTATAGGTTCACCTCTACTTGGATGAGGCGTAAGTTTCAGTCAGTAACATGTGAGTTACAAGATAGCATTTAAGCAGCCGTATGTAACATTGATTTTGAAAGGAAAATCTTAATAATCCTGATATAGATTCGTTTTCCCCAGTTTGCAAATTTTGCCTAAGATTTTTTCAAATATTTCCTTCGTCTCAATCCATTCTTTGGATATCTGGATTTGATATTTTTGGGGAGGCGACCGACAGCTAAGGTTATTTGCGCCATAGGGGATAGGTAAGGAAGGAATGGTGGATAGAAACCCGGCGTCGGCATTAGCCGGGGCTTAACGAAAGGCGCCCAGGGGACCACGCCATAACGCCTCATCCGACAGACGGAGTACTGTACTTGAAGTGCCCTCCACAAGACACTCAAGTAGGAATCGGGTTTCTTCTTAAAAACATGTTCCTCTGCAGGGATTTGAACCCTGGCCAGATGGTTAGCTAGTACTCTAGCTACCACACCAACCCGATCCCCCCTATCCATTCTTTTGAGGAATAATATTTCAAATATAATAATGAGGATATGAGGCACAGTTGTAAAGTGGACAATATCACCTCATTCATCAACAATAATAGAAGAGAATGTAACAGCCATGTTACCTGTAGGAGGGATAAGAGGATTGAAAAGCCACTTACCAGCAATAGAGTGACTCCAAGGCGATAGCAGAAAAGATGGAGTGGCATGTGAAAATACCATCGTAAAAACTAAACAGAAAATTTGCTTTTCAAAGAAGGAGTATAATGATTTACTATGGCCTTATTATTACTGCCCGCCTCTCCCTTCCGTCTCCTTATTTAGTCAGAGACTGCATATTTTTCTCTAAAATTTTTATGGTATCCTTATTATATTTCCTTATTACTTTTTGCCTACGATGTAAAGTACCTTCCAGCTATTATTTTACTCGATACATGTGTATAATAAGCGGTCACCTATTCGAAGAAATAGATACTTCAATTATTTCTATCCTATTTCTATTATAATCTCCTTTTTCTTCTATAATGTCGTGATATGAACAATTAATTTCTTGACTTATTCCATTCTTCGCCTTCTTTGGTAAGGAAGGTAGATTCATATGTATTGATCATTCCAAAATATTGAAAATAAGTAACAGCTGTTTTATACTTAAGGCTAAGGTAGATTTAATGACAATAGTTGCCCTATGGAGCCGCCAACGAAGTATTATTGCAAAGCAAAGTGATGGATAAGGAAAAAGGCGTTGTAAATTATGTTAACTTATTATTTTTTCAGGTGTTGCAAATAGTTTTCTACGGGCTTAATAGTCTGGCAATATGACCAATTTAGTATTCTTTTCTCGTTTTTATCTCTGCCTTTCTCTTTAACATTTTTTGTCCTCAATTCGTTCTTGTTGGGGATCTTTATTTTGGTGGTCCATAAACCTCTTACAGGGTTGAAGTATTCCTTTCATGGCGGCGGAGGGTGATGAGAAATAATGGAGTAGACTCTTTCTGTCGTTTAGTCCCGCAGAGTCTTATAATCTGAATTGTCCCCCTTCATCCGCCGTCGCAAATCCGACCTCGCGTCAAATTGCGCCGGGGAAAAAAGAAAAGTCTCCTCCGGGTTACAGACTGTATCGCCTGGGAACTAAGGCCCTTTTTATTTTCGGGCTCTCGCCCCCTTTTACATCTCACTTTCATGTCACCCGCTCCGTATCCCCCTTTCTCATTCCCATTCGCTGCTGTTTTCTCAGAAAGCCTTTTTTTCCCCCCTGACCTTCCCATGCCTTTCATTTTCGCCTTCCCCGCCCTTAAGTCTCCCAAGAAGATTCAGACTGCGACTACGTGAGAGTCAAAACTGTGGATTAAAGAGGAGATGGGATGGGGTCTTTTCGCTCGAAAATGTAGCCTGTTTTTGTCAGAAAATGATCCCCCATGCATGGCAACCGTGCGCAATTTTCTCATTAAATTTTATGATTAATGCTATAAATTTTAGGGTATTATTACAATTTTACAATGACGATTTCGCTTATAATAACTATTTTTTCGGCAATTTATTTACAAAGTTATCAATTGCCGATCGCACAAATTTAATGCCCCCATCACTCCGCTGTGCTGCCACGCCGTATGGTTCCATCATTGGTCTTCTTCAATCCAAGTGCAAAGTAAGTTAATAGGATTGAGCCTTATCGCCCTGAGCCCGAACTTAACGGAAATTTGAAAATTTCTGATAAACAACTCTCTTTTAACAACATTTTCTGCCTCCTGATTTCTCCAGTCAGCTATGATTCCCTTCTTAGCATATCTGACACTCCCTCGCTCGTTTTCCTCCAGTGTATACCTTTCATTTTTCTCCTCGCTCTCATCTATATAACATCCATCTTCCTTTCAAAGCAACCAAGTTTCCGATCCATGCGAAACTTAACTCAATTTTAGGTTTGTGCTATCCTTTTCTCATTTTTTCTTTCCATAAATGTCCACAGTGTTTCTGTTCGAATTTCCCTCAACGTTGCATTTATCTTCGTAACTCTAGTATTACTACGACGTTTCCAGACGTAACCGGTCACGTTCACCAAGTTTGGTGATTGTTACGCAGTGGAACTGAGCGTGATGGTTCTCTTTTCTATTTTCTACATCACTTGTTAATTTGAGAATCATACATAATTGACAGAAAATTCACTAACATGAAATGAAAGTTCTCAGGAGCATGTTCGATACATTGAAGCCAGATAATATTAGAGGTGAGTTTATTATGGGGAGCTTTAAACTGCATCGATACTGGAAGAAGTTAAACAGATTTGACGTAGACGGTTTCAACTTGCCGTATGACGTAAAGAGGTTGGTTGGACGGTTGAAGGACTGGTTGGACGGTGGGAATATTGAAGCTCGGATATTGGGCTCGGGCTCCCAGGAAAAAGAGGTTGAAGGAAAACCAGGGAAAGATGAAGGTATTGTGTAAAAAGTGACATGGAGGAGTGTGGTAAGGATCCAACGGGTGTCTTTGGTAGAAGCAAATGGAGGAAACTGACTGTACCGTGGTCGATTCTCAGCACTGAGGATAAAGGTTTAAAAGATGTAGAAAAAGGTTAAACGTACTTAACCTTCTCGGAGCAATATTTTTCAGTATTTTTTAAATTTTATTTTGCTGATGAGTTATGAAATTGAGCTGCGACCTCTTAATCGTTCAGAACTCCCTTTGCAAAAGCGATCAAAAATTGACGCTGACATGCTCGTCAAACCTAATGAGTTCCGACCTTGAGGGAAGAGGATAACAAACTGAGAGAGACCGGCCGTTTCCATCATGACGTCACGAAACGTCATTCGATATCCCGCCCCTATAACAGTTCCATATGACAACTCGGTCGATATCGCTGACGAGAGCAAATCCGGCGATTGTATCCATAGTGCGTGGTGTAAACATTATTTTGATTGTTGGTCGATTCTTCCGGTCCGTCGTATCGTTGTTGACTCGGTTTTTTATGTTTGCCCTTCCAGCTGTAATATTCTTCCCCCTGCGTAAGCTCTTTCTTTCAGTCATTACTATTTTCGTTTTTTTTTCAGTCATTACATATTCGGTTTTTACTGTGTTGATATTATTATTTGAGACTGCCCACCGATTAAAGTAGAGCATGTTAGGTAATAATGTACTCTATCCGAATCACAAAATTACGACCTTCGTATTTCTCGCAAAATGTTTGTTGATGAGTGCCGAGTACAATTGATTTCGTCTTTATACTATGGTAGTTTGAGCGAAATAGGTCCTCATTCATAATGGGGATCATATTCGAACTTTAAGTTTTGATTTCAGCCGCTGTAGAAAGTATGAATGAAATATTATATAATTAATGGTGCGATAAATTACTTTTATGTGACTAAAATTCATTCAAAAAAAATGGAATTAAATAAAAATATCTTCATGAGCATACCACTTGACTCATTGTTTTCCACGCGGTACGTTTAATACTTTCTCACATCGGGAGTATTTTTTACTATCCTGAGTACATTACTGCGGTGATTATATGATTTATTTTCTAAAAATAGATGAGTAAACATAAAAACTAGATGTTTTTAAATTTTTTATGAGATGTAGAGAGAAGCTACGAACGAACATATAGTGTTACACAACTGTTAGAGGGATTAAGATGGGAGCCCCTAGAGACTCGGAGGATGCACGCTAGGCGTTGGCTGCTTGAGATATTCAGAACTGGTGTGTTTCAGAGCGACACACAGAATATTATCATGACGCCTCACTACATCTCTAGGTCTGACAGAAGCGATAAAATTAAGAGGGATACATTGCCGAACACATAGGTACAAAAACTCCTTCTTTCCGCTCACAATAAGCGTCCGCGATAAAGACTGAGCTCCACTAAATACACTCCCATAATTCACGTCTCCATTCCACCTCTTACCTTAAATCTTTACACGGCTGGTGACCTACCACCCCCTGCCACACCACCATGCGGCGGCTAGCGGGGTAGTATGTAGATGTAGGTGCTAGAAATTCCTCATTTTTTTCAATAAGATCTCTCGAGTGTGTACGCTTACCATTTTCCTTTCTGACTGGTATATTTCGGCAACTATCTCGGAAAGTCGTTCGGTAAGGGGCTAATATTTTGGTATCTTTGGAAGGACGATATATATTTTTCTCTATAATGACACTAAATTCATTTCTTTCCAGGTGAAATGATATTTCGCGCAAACTACCTTAAGCATCATCAGTTTAAAGAATTCTCATTAGATTTCCTTTGGTTCGTATACCAGTTTTTGTGGATTTGATCCCGGAAGGCACGATGGGGGAATTTGAGGGAAAATGAAAAGTGCTCACCTCCTGTTAAGTGGGTAGAAGAGAAAAGGCCAAAAGAATGAATGGGGAAAAGCCAGGTATTCGGCCGAAACTTCAACATCCTAAGTACCATTTGCCCCTTCCCTTAAGTCTGCCTCCTCTTTTACTTCTTGCTTCCCGTTTTCCATGCGAATAATGAATATAAATAACAATTGATAATGATAATGCGGATTTTTTTGGTGGTTTTCTATTCAGATACGTTTCTAGCATTTGTGTGATGACTTTCGCCGGAAGTGAACTGTGGTGCATTTGCTAAGATTTCATTCTAGCACCCTCTACTGGCACCATGAATGAACGTCCAATGACAAAATGACAAAGCGTCTTCGCTTTTTTCACGGTGGATACCTGTATCGTCCGCAAATAATCTAAATTTAATGATAACTCGAGAACTTTGGTCATTAATATGAGTATTGAATAAAGGAGGGCCGATCACGCTTGATTCAGAAACACCCGATGTGATTCCAACCATATTAGAGCTAAAAGCATCAATGTTTACTTTTTGTTTTCGATCACTGAGAAATTCCCTTATCCAATTCACTATTTTTCTATTAACTCTGGTGTGTTTGTGACTTGAAGACCATTTTGGAAGCGGAATGAAATCAATCTCTCTATCCTATCGTTCCGTTTTCTCCAACCATGCTTCCCCTCTGTCTTACCTTCTTGGCCTTCCCTCCTTTTCCTCATGCCAGCCTTTTTGTCATAATTAATATTTACTGTGACGTAACCTGTAATGCTGGCTTGACGACGATGTAAAACATTAAAATTGATTATATTAATGTAGTTTGAGCGAGATAGTTCCCCAGTCATAATGGGGACCATATTCGACGTCATACGTTCTAATTTAAGCAGCTATAGGAAGCATGAATAAAATAGTGCATTATTTATAGTGTACTAATATACGTATATATGACATATTCTAATTTATCAAATAAAAATATCTACATAAGTCATAAATTTGACTCATTTTTTGCGCGGTTCGTTCAAAACTCCCTTACAACGGAAGTTTTTTTTACGATTCTGAAAAAAATACTGCGATGACAAAATGCTTTATTTTAAAAGATAGTCGAGAAAACATAACAAACTACGCACATTTTTTTTATGAGATCTAGGTGTTAGAAATGTCTCATATCTTAAATATGGCCTCTCTGGAGGGCGTACACCTATCATGTCCTATGTATTACGACTGGTATTATTTGTCAATAATCTCGGAAAGTAGTTCGGTAAGGGGCTGATATTTTGGTCTCTTTGGAATTTCTGTGGATATTTTTCTTTAAAATGAGAGAAAATTCATTGAACTCTTGATAAAATGGTATTTCGCTCTACCTACCTTAAACATTCATCAGTGCAAAACTGCTACGAGTTCTTATATCGGCAATTTCTTCAATTCTTTCCTTCCGCCTCTCTTTCTTCATTTGCATGGATCTTGCTGTTTCTCCCTTCCCCTATGCTCTCAAATTTTCTTGGCTGAGAAATATTTTTAAGTCATTCCCGCTCGGGGAGTAGGGGGGAGAGGTAATTTGAGCTGGAGGAGAGATTCTTGGCATGAACGATTCTCGAGATATTTCACCCGTAGTAGTAGCATTGGGATGGACGATTGTGTTGAAAAATGGGTTCGCTTTCTCGATGATTGCCAAGAAAGTTCGTCGCGCTCGAATCCCATTGGGAAACCCAATGCATCTTCGAATTGTTAGACTCGAGGGTGTATTTAATCTTTTTTATAATTTCCTTCGTTGCCTTTCCGGAAAGGAAAGAAGAAGGCGCGTGCGCGTTTTTCCTTGCCCTCGCTCATTTTCGCTTCAATTAAGGTCCGCTGCGCGTTTATCGCCTCCACTCTCACCGATGCCCATTTCAGCTAGGGTCGAGGTTTATTGGTTTCTGATGGCTGATTCAGTGGTTTGTGGTGAAAGTATTCCATTCAAGGGCTGCCTCCCAAGACCATCGTCCTTTGAAAAACCCGTTCTCAATTCGTCACTCAGGTCGATGGAAAGTTGGTTGAAACGTTTGGTTCATTTCAAAGTTGTTTTTTTTTGGCCACGGGACGGGATGAAGTAAGACGTGTGGTCGAGTGAAGCAAGAACTCTTGCCAGGAGTCTGCTCCGGTAAAAATTAAGAAGAATCTCACCTTATAATTATAATAATATTTGGCTAATGGCGACAGAAACCTGTGGTTAGGGCCGGTTTATCCATCTCCGGGTAAACCTCCCGGTAACTATCCGCCGGATAAATCTTATGTTCCGTTTATCAATCATATTTTATCCGCCGGATAGTTATCCGATAGAAAGATGTGGCAACATTCCTATTGTCAACTCAGAGTGAACGTGAATTTTGAAGCGACCGTTGTGATTGGCCACTGAATGCTCTGAACAAAAGAATTCCGATATTCTCAAGGCTCGGCACGAGCTCGTTATGGATATAAGTGCGTATTTAAATGTAGTGTATTTTGCTGCCGTTTAACAAAAAGAACTATTTCACGGTCGTATCTTAAGCTTTTGTTTGGCGAAGATTGTCTGAAGCGCGAGGTTAATCTCAGATTCTTGTTTCAAAGTCGTTAAACGTATGACTGTACATGGTGACTTTATTAAGGGTTGTTCAACGTTAGTGTAAGAGGTTTACGATATCATTTCATGCCGAAGACTCAGAGGCTTTTGTGTCTGTTTCTTTCTGATAAAAGTTGGTGTCTACTCTTTCACTCGTTTTGAATGCCGTTTTCAGTGTTAAACTATTTCGTGTTAATACTTAACGTGAAACGATACGTGAAAATCTGTGAACCCAAAAAGAATTTAAGTCCTTGAATGTACCTCTCTACGGAGTTTCTGTTCTGAGTATGTTGAAATAACATGTACCACTGGGATAAAAATAAAAATGCTAGAAATGAGCCTTCTTAGGCTATGGTTAAACTGTTATTACTCTTTTGCTCTACTTACTGAGTGGATATTTTTACGATGACCACTTGTTGAATAACATGTTTCAAGGTAAATACCGGGTTTGTAGAATTAAATTAGTGCAATTTACCACTAACACCTCAAGAATAAACTAAAAAAACTACTTAAAAATATTATTCTAGCAAGGCCAGGGCACAGTTAAAGGATTGAGGATAGGGTACCATGAAGAAAATTAATCGTAGGGGCCTGGTTTGATAGGGAAAACAACAATAAATAAGTTCTCCTTTTTTGCCCACTTCAAGTGGGAATGGCGTGATGGATATTTAAGTATGCATTATATTAACAAAATGTTGATACGAAATAGGAATTACATTGAAGTGTAGTAAATAATGACCAATTAGTGTAATGTCTAGCGGTAGCAATGCAGTGACGAAGAGAGAACCCATATTTTAAATTTATAACTCGAATTCATCTCAAATTAACCACTGCGTTTATAATTTGCATATTTTTACCGTAGGTATGGAAATTCCACTTGACGAATTCCTGTGAATCTTTCTTTGTATTTAAATACTCATTTACAATTCGTGAAATTTGTAGACATCGATGGGACATTATGTTTCTTTCATATTATATCGATAAATTTCTAGTTTTACTCAATTTTCTATAAAAATAGTGCAAATCCACCGCCTAAATGAAAAAAGACTTAGTATATATTCAGGTAGCAGTAGTTTGGTGACAGTAATTTTTCTTCATATGTTCATTCATAAAGATTTATTTATATAGTTCAGTTTATTCCATAAGATTCAGAATCACTAATGGTCACAACTCAGACCAATCATTACGCACAATAGTGTGGACTTTTGATGATGATAATATTTTTCCAACAAATAATGCAAAAGGATGGAACTACTCTGTATAGGCTTTTATTTTTGAGTTTTGAGGGATATCAAGGAGCAAAATAAATTCCTGAGTATGAGATGGTATTAGCCTCAGATGTGTGATCCCAATATTTGTGTCTGCTGTCTTTTATTCTTTTGCACAATTAATCCACAGTTGATTATGTTGATTTCTCATGACCCTTCTAATCATTTTTCTTTTGCAACTTCTGTGTGTCAAGGCGTTGGTCACAATGAACTCTTAGTATGTTGAAAGTAATTGAAATTGTCATGAACATTGACAATATTCATCCATCATCGCATTATTATGAACACATCAGTACAGGGCATCACTCTTCAAGACAAATACCGGGTTTGTAGAATTAAATTAGTACGATGTACCACTAACACCTCAAGAATCAACTAATTCACGTATATATAATAATATTAATAACCAATGCATACGTTATTTGTCGGAGTTTGTTTTGGCAGTAATAGACATTAAGACGTACAGCTCTGATTATATTAACTTTTTTGCATTTTTACGAATCTTAAGTACTCTTAAGGACTGTTCGTTGTTAACTTAAATTAATGAATATCATCGCGGTGGTCTGAATATAAAATAATTTGCCATAAAAGTTCTCCGCGTCGCTTTTTTTGTTGACATATATGACTGCCGAGCATTTGTGAGCGAAATTCGCAGTGGTTGAGGGATTGTTTAAATTGAATCATGAAGCTGGAAAGTTACCACCCTTCACTTAACGATTTTATTGCGCTAAACTAGTAAACCAAAGACTTTAAATATTAAATAAACCAAAATAGTGCTCTAGAAGACCATAAAGTGAATGTATTCATACCGTAAGTCGGTGACCATGAAATGCCGTCACTATCGCGCATTCCCAAATTTTTCAGGGGCTTCACGATGATTTCGGCCTATTACATCATCTTAAATCGACTTAAAAATGAACTATGTTGTTTCAAATTTATTTAAACGACCATAAAAAGCACCATGAGCACTCAATTCAGTAAATATTCAAATTCCTTTTCATTTCGTAGTATTGTAAACAGGAGGCATGAGAAATTTGAAAGGCTATATAATTTTAAAAAATTACCGCGATTGATGCCACGAATTTCTCTCAGAGTAGTCACACCACCAATAACTAGGATTACTGAAAAGGAATTACACGAGTAAATATAGTATTGCGTCCAAAATAACATTTTAAATATGCCAGGTGATTGCGGCAGACATCTTGAAAATGGGTTTATCCTCCGAATAAATTTTTATCCGGAGGAAGAAGTAGCGGGTAAATGTATTCGGCGGGTAAAGCTTAAACGACGGTGGATAAACGCTTTCCTTAGGTTTATCCGGAGGATAAACTATCCGCCAGATAAAATCGCGTCACCCGGAGATGGATAAACCGGCCCTTACACATCTTAGGTGGGTTTACGGTCATTGTCTTCTTGATTTCATCCTCTTTAATTCTATCTTATTGATATAATGTCACGTATCAAATCGTATTGGCTTTCTTTGGATCTTCACTCTCGCATACCTAAAGAACACCGAGTATATATTATATTATATATAGTATTACTATATATTAGCATCAAATTATGATTTTTGCATGATGTGTCCTTTTACATCACGTTTAATGTCTTATGGTATTCTTCCATTCAGTACTTTGCCACGGTAAAGTTTCTTCAGGTACGCTTTCTACCTTTTTGCTTTGTCCCCCCATTTAGTACGGATTTCATTTCCTTCACTGAATGACTTCGACTTTTAATTGATGGTCTTTGAAGAATGTACGTACAGTTCTGTAAGCAGCTTCAACATTTCCTCGGAAGAGTTGGCTTTTCATCTCTTTACATATAGTCATCCCTTTTTCTCTAGGAGTTTACTGTGTTATGACCGATCATATTTCTCATTATTTCATGCATCTTCTGTCCAATTTCTGTTTATTTTTTTTGTTTACTAGTTTTATCTTCAAAGTCGAGTAGTTGTCAGAAGGATGAAGAAAAGATAGTCTTACTAAGAACGGTAAATGTCATGTTATATGAGTGGAATTCACAGTAGTTTACCAAGTACATACTTGTTGGGCTTAACTTTACTCATTTTACAGATGTCGTGAATCACTCACTGTTACCTTTAAAATGTTGTGATGACGTTGATATCTATCGGTAACGTACAACTTTAGTGGACGAATGCAAAGTTATTTCTTTTTACCGTACTAAATTTAACTTGGCTCCTTTGTTTTACTCCGCTGAAAACGACTTCAAAACTGAATTGTTTTGCTATTTCGTAAAATCTACTACTGTGGGTTGTCATTTTTTTATAGTTGGGAAAGCATACAATCCTCATATTTAAAGTTCTGATGAGATCTTTTTTCAGAAATATCCTCTATTTTTTTCAATGAAGTCTCTCTGGAGTCCATAGGTATACCATATCCAATGGCGATTTGTGTTTTCTGGATTATATCTTGACAAGTAGTACGGTAAGAGGCTGATATTCCAGTACCTTAGGAAATATGAAACCTTTTCATTGCATTGAAATTGTATTTATTAAATGTTATGCTAGATTAATTCCCGATACGAATCAGTTAGTCACTTTTATAAATTTTATTACCCGTTAAAGTTGTGAAGTCCTTGTTGTAACACCTTGAGTAGTTGAGGGCTAAATTGGAGGGAAGGAATTCCCTACGAGGAAGAACAAGTAACAGATGTGTGGACCAGACCACGAGGGGGGTGGCAAGGGAACTGTATCTGCGTATTAGAGAGTTTGGGATTGATTGGACTGGAATGGAGGTTTGCGGTGAACCGATCTTCGGATTGAAATTCTGATTGGTTGGTTACTTCGGGAAGCGACTAGCAGCTGATGTGATTTGCCCCATTATCCCATAATGGACATGCGTCGTCATGTGAAAACGACCTTTCTTCTAATCATTTTTCAAATTATTATTGTCAATAAGGTAATACCGAGTTAGATTAGTTTGTATGATAATGCGTAAAAATCCTCCAGATTTTTACAGTAGTCCATTGTTTTCAATTAATTTTTTTCTTCATCTCTACGTGCGTCATCCCCTTGTTCATCCCGTCCATAAAACGAACTCTTATTTCTTCACCATTCCCCCACTTACCCAGCGTTCTCCTGTTATCACAGGCTTTAGCATCCCCTTAACCCTCACTACCTCACTAGTACAAAAACTCGTTCTTTCCGCGCGCAATAAGAGGACACAATAAAAACTGAGCTTCACTAAATACACTCCCATAATACCAGTCATCATTTCACCTCCCAAAGCCTTATCACGTACATCTTTACACGGCTGTTGACCTAACTGGTGGCTGGTGACCCTCTCTCATGCCTATGCGGCGGCTCGGAGGATTATGTAGATTTCATTTTTTAACCACCTATTCTTCCTCCACCTAATGCCATCCAGAAGTTTTCTTTTCTCACCAACCATTGAAACCTTTCCTGCATTTTCTTCCCTTTTTTATTCTTTTTAATAGCTGTTCTTTTTTTTCATCTTAAAAAATCTGATTTTCTATACTCACTTGATTGAATGCAAAGAAACTGTGGAATGAGTCAAAAATGGAAATTTTCTTGCGTAGGAAAAATTTCTAATTGTTTTTGTCATCAAAATTTAGTTTTTGGAGCTCGTTGATATTTTTATGCATATTTTTTAAAATTAAAATATGCTCATTTTCACAAATGTTTTGTTATTACAGCAGAATGCCGTAAAATATACATTAATTATAAATAAAAATAACAAGAAGGAAAACTTTAGGAGTATAGTTCATTTCTCGTCTGTTAACCGCGTAGTCCCTTTCACGGACTACCACTTTGATTAGATGGAGGGGCTTGCGCGTTCCAATGACCCCGAGAGCTGTCCTAGCGGGGGCAAATGCAATTATCCCCGGTAGGGTCAACCATGCCAGATATGTCGAAGGGTAGGAATCAGACGAAAGGTATACCCGTGATAGTGTCAAGTGAAATACACTCTTGGGAGCAGGACGGGAGATCTCTCAACTATCAACTGCTCAGACTATGGAAGTTATTCAAAGAGAAATGAATCCTGGCAACCCCGAGTCCCCAACAAACAAGGTGTCGTGCCCGGCAATGGGGGAGGCAAGAACCCGCGGTCGTCATCACACGAAACCCTTGCTCAACAGAGTCATCACAGGACACAAGGGCATCGAGGGATAAAAAGAAAAAGGAGAGGAGTAAATTTGCGATTAAAATAGGAACTTGGAACGTTTGGACAATGATGGGAGCTGGAAAGCTAGAAAATGTTAAATAGGAAATGGAGAAGGAAACACTGATGCCTTGGGGCTTTGTGGGTGAGATGGAGGGGCAGCGGAGACTTCTGGCGAGTAATAATTACATTGTGATCTATAGCGGTGGGGATGGGAGTCAGCGTGAGGTATCCATAGTTTTGAACACAAAGTTGGGGATGGGGGTAGTAAACAATGAACAGCTGAGCTATGGGATAGTAGTGGTAGATATAAAAGCACGCCCGAACAATTTTTCTGTGGTCCAAGTGTGATTGCCCTCAAGTAATCATAGGGAGGAAGAGGAAGAACAACTAGAGAAGATAATTAAGGAAATCCCAGGCAAGAAAAACCTGATTGTGATGGGCGACTCGAAAGCAGTGGTTTGGGAAGGGAGAGATGGATATGAAGTGGGAGGGTACATTACAGGAATGAGAAATGTTCGCGGTGAGAAAGAAGTTAATTTCTGTAGGAGAAATAAGTTAGTAGTGACAAGCACTTGGTTTAAACATCATCTGGGACTCAGATACACATGGACCATGCCGTGATACACCGGAAGATATCATATATATCATGTTCTTTAAAACCTATTTTACCCAGTCAAGGTCAAAGTATCCTAGAACTAATCCATCGCAACTATTATGGTCCCTTATTGTACATGAAGATAATGAATTTAAATTATCGGTACTGCAGTCTATTTCGTTAATCTTATGCCTGTGATCGTTTCTACCATAATTGTTTGGCTCTAGCAAAATATGTTGAACGTCCGGCAGACATATCATGCTTCTTATGTCAATGTTACGCATTGGGGTAACCTACCAGTAAAGGTAGGTTTAAGCGGAATGTGGTGTAAATTGTATTACTTTTTTACAGAAGCAGGTTCCTATTTACTTGCACTCTTTCATCCTTCATCTCAGCAGGTGTCCTACCACTCTTCATTCCGTCCACAACATTTTTCTCTTCCCTTCCCCGCTTACCCAGCATCCTTCCATCTATCACGGCCATCAGTCGCCTCATCACCTCCTCCTACTCCTCTCATCACTCCCCCTAATCACTCCCCCTAATCACTCCCAGAGGTTTTCTCTCCTCACCTACCATAATTGGCTGTTCCTCGTTAGGCTTTCTTTCCGTCCACCATCTACATCTTCTATCTGTTCTATATCTGTTCTACATCCTCCTCATAAAGACTCCTAAACGCCTCAAGCCTATTACCATCTTCCTTTTCAGCGTCTACGTTCACCATACAAAGCAACTTTCTACGTTAAACACTTAGCCAGTCAATTATTTCCATGAAGCTGAACGCTTCTTTCGATGGCACATTTCTACTACTTATATATTTCCTACAATGGCCTTTGTCTTCCTGCTTATGTACCACTCTAATAACTAAATACAACCTCTGCTCGCTCAAGTTTGGTCCTTTCTGCTGACAAGTCTAGCCTCTTTCCTTGGTCCTCTGAAATTTCATTAGGTTTTTATTAAGTTGTGATGTGTAATTAAAGTCGGTAAATCATATTCTCAATTCATGCATTTTTTGTTTCTCGTCCTGGCGGTGTCCTGGTGATCCCGATAAGACACTCTAGGTTAGTATTCAGGTTCCCCCAGGGCAGAACCAATGGAACTTCACGGGAAAACTTATGCCCGGGTGGATAATAACCAACCAGGGCAGGACTAGAACCAGCTACCATAGAATTAGACCCGGCTGATTTAACCGTGGGAGAATTATCATTGACTTCGCATACATTTGGTTATAAATAATCTAGTGACTGACTGTTTGGCACATCATGTTTTACCGTTCCACTAAGCCCTCGTCCCACAGTAAAAATTTCTCATGGGAACGACGGCCTTAATTTTGTCAATAATAAATAACGTATGCTATAGTGTGACCCTGGAATCGCGCGACTTCTCTTACGCATGTCAAAGAGTCCAATTTTGAATTGGCTCTACTTTTAGCAGTACGTTATATGCAACTCCCAATAAGGAAGGCGACATGGTGACCGAGACCATCATAGGGGGTAGGTAAGGCAATGCACTGAATTAATACTGGTATTTTCTTCAAATGCGATTTCAAGGATCGTTACAGTCAGGGTAGAATGGATAAGATTATTTAATTATGGGAAAGTTGATGTCTTAGATTATTTGCACCTCTCGAAATCCGGAATGAAAAGAGGTAAATAGTGTTATGGTTAATATTAAAAGAAATGGTTAGGTATAATATTCAAATTTATATAGAATTTCAACTTATCCAAAATAGTAAAATGCAAGCAAAAAATATTTCTCATACAAAAATCGAGGAACTTTATGCTGTATTAGTCGCCTCACACGTTGTACCGTCAATTATATATATTTTACGTGATCGATAAGTGAATTGTTTGAGTTATAGTGAGGGCGTACAGGACCGAGGAGGAAATGTTTTTAATGGGTTTAAGTTTTGTGAGCCAAGTAGGAAAGATTTCGAATGCTTAAAGATCGTATTTAAAGACTTCCCTGCAATTCATCAGAAATATTTTGTCCCACAAGGACGGAAGCTTAAAGGAAAAGTCTAAATGATCACGAAAGTGCTTCCAGAGTCCTTCTCGAGTTTATTTGACGGAGGAATATGATGGAATAACAGGTTTTTGGAGGAGACCTTTCATCCACAGGGGTCTTACAATTTTCTTTCCACTAAGGTCAATCCTGCGACTTTGAAGGTAGCTCCAAATGTGGAAGGAAATAATTTTGTGAGTCCGAATAAACGGTGGTATTTTCCCGGCAAACGAGGACAGCCAGGAGGCCAGATCGCGTGAAATGCCACGGACGCAAAACAAAATAACATGAAAGGTCTCTCTAAATGCACGATAACAACAGAAAATGACGCTTCATTGGAGTTCTGGTAGAGGATTCTCCTAAAGGATATTATGAAGAAAGAGATTATGAAGAAATTTCCTGAGCTGTGGCGCGTCATAAATTTTCATTCGTCTCTTACCAGTAATGAAATATCATCCTAAAACCTAAATTCATTAGTTTGAAAAAGTGCGGATCGATTGTCCAGATAAGGATAGAACATTAATTCAGCTGTGAAAACATTTTTCAAACCCACCCTGGATAAACAGTGAAGTGCTTACCACATCTAAGAAGTCGTAATTGATGACACTAGGGTTTCCAGACCACTCAACACGGAAAATGCCGAAAAATCATAGACGTACAGTCACTTCAAAAAGTATCGCGACACACCACGCTTGCGGTTCGTATAGGTCAGTTGTTGAAGCCAGAAGTAGGTTGGCTATCCTGGGTCGTCATTGGTGACTATGAGAAACGTCGGGTACGTTGCGAATTATATTCATAGTCAAGTGGGACTAAACTATGACAGTGCTATGGACTTCCTTCGCGTTGGAAGGCTAACACTGAAATGAATTCACCGCGGGGAGCAAGGGTATTCGAAACTCAAAGGCATCGTAATCATACTCGGCAGTTCTCTTACGAAGAGGAAAGTGAAAAGAGCGTAAATGAGTCAGTATTTGCCTCAGCGATGGATTATCCTTTGACGGTTGGTTGCATACCAACTCTGAAAAGGGATTTAAGACTCGAGTGAAGTTAAAAAAAAACAGTGCTTAATATATTTCAAGTAGCAGGCCTGCGACACTATCGTCCAGCCTGGAAGCCAAAATTGACCGAGGACCAGAGGGCCGCCCGTTTGGATTCTATCGCAAAAAATATCACCAATGATTAATCCTTTCGGGACCTCACCATGTTCAGCGATGAAAAGTTTTTCCAGAGGAATGGAGACGGAAAAATTAACCTGTGGCGTCCAAGAGGAACTCGATAACTAAAATCACTGATAATTTTAATCACCTTTTTACTTGAGTTTGTTTGACATATGCATTGTCGCGTTTCTTTTTTTTAACAATTACGCTATTACTTATTTGTGACTTAATGTGTTCAACAGGTGAGCTGCTGGTAATTAAAGGAGTAAAAACGGTACTTTATCCTTTTCAATTCTCTACCTCAAAATTGTTATTATACTGCATTGTTTATAAATAATCACGAAAATGGTTCCACAACGTTAGGATACTATACACTGAAACAATATTACTGTCCAATGGCTTTAGTCAATATATCTCAATTGTCTATTAGGCGGTCAACTTAAAATATCATCCTTTGATGCCTGAAAGGCTCTCTGGTTCGCTGAGCTTAGACGATAGCAGTCCCCATTCTCCTACATAGGTTGGAGCTCGTTTTCCCATGCATTCGTCTCCTCTTCGATTTACCTCCGTGCGACTTCACTCGTATAATCACTCAATCGTTTTCTCCATTCAATATTGCCTTTTCACATTATTTCCCTTCTTACTTCTTTCACCGAATACGTCCTCAAGGTCAGGTCAAGGAAGAACTCTGTCCTCGACTCTGAACAAGAGCACTCCCATAATGTAGTACCACTTAACTAGGCGTTTTGTGTGATGGAAAGTGGAGAGGGTACCTGCAAATTCTCATTGCTACCAGAGACGACCCAGGATAGCCAACGTACTTCGAGCATCGACAGCCGATATATACGAGCCGCTAGTCTATCGTGTCGCGATACTTTTTGAAGTGACTGTACATTCTTATCATTGAACCGTATCCTCAGTTGGCCACTTCCTCTTGCCAAGTAACCATGCCGAGATTGCATCACAGGGAAAGCGCAGATCTTCATTGGGAAGACCCCGCTCATCTTTGGGCGACACGGCGGTCGAAAGGGCTTGAAGACACTTACGCCCCAGCGTTTATGAATGCGACACGAGACGTGCAGAGAGTGAATTTTGCCCTAAAGTAGTTTGAGCGAAATATCATTTCACTAAGAAATCAATGAATTTGGTCTCATTTGAATGAAAAATGTCTTACTCTTCCAAATATATCAAACTATCAGCCCATTACCGAACAACTTTTCGAGATTTTTGACGAAAATATCAGTCCTTTTACGTGGGAAATGGTGAGTCACGTTCTCCAGAGAGACCTCATTTGAAAAATGAGGCATTTCTGACTCCTAGACCTCGTCCAAAAAATCGTCACTCTCGTCACAGGATGTAGTTTACATATTTTCGCGACTGTTAGTAAAAATAATCACTTTGTCACCGCACTATTTTTTCAAAATTTAAAATAAACCTTCCGTTGCGAAGGAGTTTTGAATGTACCAGGTGAAAGAAATGAGTGAAATCGAAGACTAATGTGGATATTTTCATTTAATTACTTAGGACTTCAGTCATATACCAGTATATTCTGCAAATGAATGATGTAGCATTAAATTCATGCTTCCTACAGTTGCTAAAATTAAAACGTATTTTTCGAGCATGGTCCCCAATTTGACTTGGGATCTATCTCGCTCAAACTAACTTAACGCGGTTTCGGAGGAGACCAAAGTGAGCCGAGAAAACAAAACGCCTCTACTTCCTCTCCGCCGGCGCCGTCCGTCGCTAGACACCTGCAGGGGTGTGCCCGCATTCACCTAAACCCCTTATTTCTCCCTGCCCTAGCTACCGCTCGTGGTCTGCCGTGGGGAGTGTGTGTCTCAGTGCGAAATATAAATTTGTACCAGAAAGACGCGTGTTTTTCTCCCGGCACCCGATCCCGGACCAACCATCTCATTATCCCTGGGTAAATACTGCAATATAACTATGGTGATGGATAATAATGTTCTCCGTAGTTTTTTTTCATATTTTACCTGTACGGTGATAGCAAAGAATTAGATATCTGGACTTGTAGAAAAATATACAGGCTAAACCTAATTTGGTAATAAAATATACAAAAAAATCTGGATGCCAAAATATCCAGTCAAGAAAAATGACTATTCGTAGTTTCTCGCTTATTCCATGAAGAGGGATTTTAAGTAATTTTTCCTAATCTACTAATATTGTCATTATGGTTCCAAAATTAATAAAATCATTTACAATAATTAGGGTAAATACATAAATGGATATCTTCATATACAATTCGGTTTTCATTTAATCAATCAGCCCAGGTATAGATGTTTCACAGAGTAAAGACAGAATATTCTAATTGAATTAGTTTTACTTTCAGTAGGCTTGTTTTGAGCCATAACATTTAGTTATGATTATGTACCACTAGGTTCAAAGATAAAGCTCTTCTCGTAGCTTCAATTCTTCGTCTTTCATCTTTCGTGAAATGAGTTAGCACGGCTTTAAGTTCCGGGACTACTGCGAAAATTAAAATAACTTCTTTTTCTGTAGAAGCTAAAATGACTTATCTTTCAAGGTTTGAAAGTATGCATAATTTCTTATTATTAGCTCTTCCCAAATCAATACGTATTTCAACCCTATCCAAGTAGCTTGTCATATTGATTTAACCTTTTATCTAGAGCGCTATGGGATCATTCTCACAATTATCTTCTCCCAGAGCAAATTCTTTCAAGTTTTATGCCACATGCTCCAGCCCTTTCTTTATCGCGTTGCCATCTAACTCATAAAATTTAGGGAGGCAAGATGAGTACTGAGCACGAGACAGTGCGGTCCCGGTACTCATAAAGCAATTACGTGGCAGCCGTCAACCGAATTCCAGAGCATACGCGTCACCTCGCGGGAGAAAATTAAAGCAGCTAGAGTCAACTGCGAGCGAAAAGAAACGTCCTTCGTTTGAACTTATGATATTTTTTGAAACCTCAATTGATGCAAGGCTCAACGACACTCAGAAACAGAAGAGCTACAAACAGCATGATTATTCTACCACCGTGATAGGTGATAACATAATAGAATACTACCTCATCCAAATTTTTTATCTTTTCTTGAAAATAAATTTGCTAATTCTTTTGCATCTTCTCTATAAAGTCTTCAGGTACAGTAAAATATCTTGGAATTACCTCAGATTCTTATATGACGTGTGGAAAACACATGCAAAACATATGCGGCATGGCATTAAAGAAACTAGGTTTTGTTAAGCGTATAAATGGAAGGTCCTTGGATGAAAAAGTCAATGGGGATGCTACTTCGCTCTGGTTAGGCCGCACCTCAAATACGCCGCGAGCATTTGGGACCCAGATCATAAAGATTTAACCAAAAAATAATAAAATTCAACGAAAAGCTGCACGCTTGGTTAAAAACTGCTACGAGGGAACATATAGTATTTCATTACTTCTTGAGGGAATAAGGTGGGTGCTCCTAGAGACTCGGAGGCTACACGTTAGGCCTACATTGCTTGAGAAGTTCAGAACTGAACTGGCGTGTTTCAGAGCGACACAGAGAATATTATCATGACGCTTCACTACATCTCTAGGTCCACCAGAAGCGATAAAATTAGAGGTACATTCTTATTAGCAGATTGGTACAAAAACTCGTTCTTTCCGCGCACAATAAGCGTCCACAATAAAAACTGAGCTACACTTAATACACTCCCAAAATTCACGTCTCCATTCCACCTCTCGATACCTTCAATCTTTACACGGCTGGTGACCTACTACCCCCTGCCACACGCCATGCGGCGGCTAGCAGGGTAGTATGTTGATGTAGATTAGAGGAAATATAACTTTCTTTTGCGGTTGTGGAAGCAGTTGAATCAAATCTTTTCTTGCTATTTTCTCAAACATTGAGAGTTCTCAGCACATTTTAGCTCAGTATTAAAAATTACGGATACCACGGCACAGTCTGATACACCCTTAGTAGAGGCTGTGCGGACTCATAGCGCGATTAGGTTCTCCTAATCGTACTTAATAGTTTACAACAATTGGTCATATAAATGACTGGAATGATAGGTGTGTCTGGTCTTTCAAAAACATTCATAATCCATCTTCCTTGATGCCTCTTCGACATGGGCGTGAACTTTCTCCTTTCTCGCATTGAGTACGCACAACGACCCAATTGGAAGGAATGAAACGGAGAGAAATAATAAAACATACTATTATAAGTTTTTGGACCATAAAGATGTCTAGGATTAATACCTTCCTCTCAAAGAGAACATCCTAAACATAACCACGCACAATCGGAGGGATGGAAAGAAGTGACAAAATAAGAGAGATACATGACGAAAAAAATCTCCCAGTAAATTCCACACTTGAAATTTTATTATCGGCCTAGGTTTCGATTGCCTTGCAATCATTTTCAACCTTGAAAATTATAGCAAGGCAATCGAAACCTATGTCGGTAATAAAATTTTAAGTATGGAATTTACTTAGACATTGTTTTCGTCATGTCTGAGGTAACCTTCCACAAACTTACGCCTTCAACCAGTAATTTTATAAGAGAGATACCCTTCAGGACTACTTAGTGAAAGATTTCTCTCCTGAGCAATTACTTACTTCATTCAGCGTCGATAATCTATAAAGTTTAATTCTATCAACACCGTCAAAGATGATGCATGGCGTTTCTCGCTTAGTCGTTAGTATGAGCTCTTAAGGCGAGTGGTCTCAATCGTCAATCTCCATGAGGCCAGAGTGATGTTGCTAGAAACAGCAGGAACATCAGCACTTTGCTATGCTATATATGAAGTGCATATCGAGTGGTATGCAAATGATAAAATGTCATGGGCATTTGCTGGGCATCTAGGTTGTATTTTGGAGGGAAATGGCTTTATCGGTGGGGAAATCAGATGTAAATCACCCTGGCCAAAGAAGTATTTCGAAAAAGAAGGGAATTGAAGAAGGGGTGTCTGAGAAGAGACGTGAAGATCGGACAGGTGAAAACTCTTAATTAGGGGCGTGGAACTACAAGTGTAGGAAACTTGGTCGTTGCGGACATAGGATGTACGTGGACTCGAGATGTACGAGATGTGGGTTTGAAGAACATTAGGGGTTAGCCGAGTGGCGAGGAAGATAAGAGAGGAAGCGATGGATATAGTGAGAGAGAATAGGAAGGGGTGGCGGAGGTTCAGATACGGCTAAAAAGATGTATGGAGGACGTTACGAGAGGAGAGGGCATGTAGAAGGGGATGATACAGAGCGGAGAAGCCTGAGGAAGCATAGATAAGAAAGGATAGCAGTAATGGATGAAACGATAGGTATAGCGTATAGGGTATGAAGAATTAATGAGATATCTCACGGCGAGCCATCAATGGGCGGGAATGATAGATATCTCAGAAATTAGGATGTTAGGATAAGGGGAAACAAAAAATAAAACTATCAGTCAGCTGGTGTAAAACCCAAATGAAAAATTAAATTTAAATTTAACGCAATGTTGGCAATGGTATCTGCATGACCTAGAGATAAGCAAAGGGAACGTAAGTTTGGAAACAGGATTCCCCGAGGCCCATGCTGTCAACTGAACGTGAAATGCTCTATACATTGAATGAGGTGTGGCCAGGAGAGAGCCTGAAAAAAACCGTCTCACAGGAGAGAATACGTACTTCCACCGGATGAGCTATTTAACCCACCCTCCATCCTCAATGAGCGGAATTGAGAAAAGAGGGAACCAGAGCTGAACATGTGAGGGGGTCACCCTGGAGAGGTGGAGAGACGAGCCGGAGCATTGAGGAAGGGGTTCCGCCATCGACGCCAACGGACTCGGAAACGCTTTTAAGTAGGGTAATTGCTTAAATAGCCCGCACCCTCAAAAGCCCAACCCCGGCCACTCCCCTCCTCTTAACCAATTGACTCATAAATTTCACTCGCGCCCACATCCTCGGCGAACGCCTTAAAAACGGACAGATATCCTCCACGGAAGGAAGTCTGGCCTCGCCTTTGGACCCCCCAACCAGGTCGATTAAGTCTTCTTTGCTTTGCTCAAGAGCGAGGATACTTGATAGTAGCAACATTTGTTGGAGAGAGGATGGAAGTGTCTCTTATCCTGATATACTACACATGCATTGCAAGGGCAGTAAACTGGACTTCCTAGAACAATTGGAAATCATCGTTCCCGAAGGAAGTGCAATCCAGGTAAAAGACCATATCTTGGCTGGACTAGCCCAACTCCTTAATTTCTGCAAAAAAAACGTAAAAAAATTTCTCGCCTATTGTGTTAGTATTAGAATCGGGAGCGGTTGGAAGAAGTAATCGACGCACATTACTGCAATTTAGAACAAGAATAGAATACCACAGGCTATCTCGGTGGATGATGTGGATGAAGTCTTTTCAGGCATTGCACCGTTGGACTTCCCTTAACCGACGTTTCGACAAGCAACATCGTCTTCAGGGCAAACATTTACAATGAGGGCCGAGTTTTGTTTCGGCCAGGTTTAATTTATTTTATCTACCAACTCAGATGGCCCTTGATAGGTTGGGATTTTTTGTTTTACTGCTATTTGCTATTTGTTTACACGCCTCTTTATCTTTTTATCAAGAGACTCCAAGGATCATCCAGACGAAAATGAGCGATTTGGTCGTCGAAACTTCGGCTCATCATCATTGGTCGTTCAATCCTTAGTTTGGTTGACTACAGCCCTCCACCCATCCCTATCTAATGCTAGATCCTTTACCTCCTGGCACCTATTCCTATGTAATTTCCTCTTTATTTCGTCCATGAAATAACTGGGTCTTCCTGGATCACTTTCCTGGGTCATTCTATTATCTGACAAATTTTAAGCTATCCGGGACTAGCCACGAAATTCCACTTTACGGAGTCACCCGCAATGCACAAATGTTCGAATTTCCACAATGATTTTTTTCTCTGTGGAACTTCGCTCATTCAGTTATTATCTCCACAAACCCATTGTGTCTCAGGGTGTGTCCAATCCATCTTGTTCTTTTTTCTGTGGTGTTCCATATGGTCCTCTCCTCTTCTACTCTTCTGTACACCTTATCATTTCTTATTTTTTCCGTCCATTTTATCTTTGGCATCATCCTCCATCACCTGGTTTAGCTTAGTGAAGGGAAAGTTAGAGGATACTCAATGGATTGGAGAAATCATGAGCCGCATTGTACCCGAATTTAACAGAATGCATATTGTGCCCAAAATGCCTAAATATAGGGTGATGGGGGTCGGGTTGGTGTGGCGGAACGCTAACCACACGGACGGCCAGGGTTAAAATCCCTGCAGAGGAAGATGTTTTTCAGAGGAAACCCGATCCCTACTTGTGTCTTGTGGAGGGCACTTCAGGTACAGTCGGATGAGACGTTAAACTGTGGTCCCCTTGGCGCCTTTCGTTGAGAACAGGCTAATGCCGACGCCGGGTTTCTATCCACCCTCTTCCCTTACCTATCCCCTATGGTGCAAATGACCATAGCTGTCGGTTGCCTCCCGAAAAAACCAATCCAATTGGGTGTTATGTCTAGATGCAGAGCTTTATCTCATCACTCTCTCTTCCTCCTTCAGCCCTTTCCTTGAAATGTGAATCACGTGCTTTAATCCCTTTCCCCGCGCTTCAGCCGCCCAAACACACTCCCACATAAGCTCGAGAAAAACCTCCCTCCCTCTCTCTCTCTCGTCCGCCTTTTGATTTTTTTCCTCTCTCTTGAGCGATGCTAAACGTCTTCGCGCGAGCTTTACATCGCAGTCCTCCATCCGAAGCCGTCTCTCTCTCTCTCCCCCCTTCGCCGTTTGCCGCTGCCTCACGGGCGGGAACTCTCTTCCACCCACTCCGCGGTCTTATGCCCTTCTTCCCACGGCGTTTCGGAGCGAAGTAGGACGTTAATCGCGGTGGATCGTAATCCGTTTTCTCCCGCCAGTCTGTGCCTTTGCCATTCTCCCAACGGATTGAGCGATCGTCTTGATCCTTTTTCGCGTGTGGAACTCCTAAGCTGACGTCGGACGTAATAAACCCGAATAAACAATTTTTATTAATTTTACTTATATTCCTCCAAATATCATCGTCAGCGGTCATCAATCCGAAGACAGGTTTGCCGATGCTTTCAACTTCTCTCTCCGATTAAAGAGTTGCTTCATTTTCAAAGGTTACTCACCATCCGGGAAACCGCTACCGAGGAAGAACGTCGAGAACCGATTGCCAGGGATGGCCTACCCTTCGTATCCACGGTTACAGGTAAAATCGCTAGAATACTAAAGAGACACGACATCGAAGCTTACTTTCGCCCACTCTCCAAACTAAGGCCCCATTACTCACGGAAAAGGACTCCTGCGGCCTCTTCACACCTGAGGTTCGATTCTGTTTCTTCATAATGCAATAGCGCAGCGGCCTTACGGTGAAATACTGACTAGCTTCGCGACAATGCAATTATGTTTTTCGAATCTCGCGCCATTTTAGCGTTCGCAACGCTTATTTATCATATGTTGAAATGATCGTAACGTAGGAAGAATCAGAATCGCGCGTGGCGTTTCGCTAGAATTTGCAAACGCTGTCATATTACCACGTTATGATAGAGTACGTAGAAACAGAATAGCCCCCCTGGAGCCTACGAGATGCCATGTGCTTGCGACTAGGTGTACATGGGAATGACGGGCAGGACGATTCCCATAAGGGTCACCAGCGGCACTTCAGACTTGGCCAACCTGAAAAATCCGCCGTGGCCGAGCACAGCATTTCCCATGACCATGCTTTTTGCTGGGAGAAGACGAAGGTCCACTGTCACGTGGAAAAGTTGTGGGAAAGATTGACGAGGGAAGCGATAGAAATCTGGATGAGAAATAACTCCATGAATTGCGACAATGGATCCTGGACACCGGATATTATGCGTTAATAGATGGGTAACTGACCCTGAAAAATTCTCGAATATATTTAATCTCCAACGGTAGATTCCCTAATAATAACAATTATAGAATTACCTGGACTCTGGATGTAAGCCTAATATTTTCATCATTACGTAAAATGTAATGAGCGGCGGAAACTATACAGACTATAAAAGACTATACAGAGCGGCCAAATAATATAGCCTCTCTGTATAGTCTCAGTACCACGGTGGTGTGGTTTGAGAAGTGATTCGGCGGGTATTTGACATGTCTGGGGGCGATTCGAATCGCGGGTGCCCGGTATTCTTCACCCTGGCACCTCCAGCAACCCCTTTTCAGCCATTCACATCAGACACTTTCGATTCCTGCCATCCCCCGGCCTCCACCCCCCACCCTCCCAACCCCTCCGGCCTCCACCCCCACCCTCCCCAACCCTCCCGTGTTTCGGAGAAACGCGGCGCCGGACCAGGAAATCTGCGAATGGGACGGGAATATCGACTGTGACGGTGGGTAAAGGGGGCGACGGGGGGTTGGTGTGGACCGGAAATTGGAAAAGGCGATTGGCATGGGGTGTCTGGAGAGGGTGTGTTGGTGATGGGGGAAGGGGGAGTTAGTGACTAAAAAGACAACCGTTGGCGTGACTTTATTCGGGCGGTGAAGTTTGGGAAATGTCTTTGAATCTACATGTACGCTATATCCCCGGCAGGGAGTGTTAGTAACACTTGTTGTAAAGAAGGGAAAAATTGTAATTTTCTGAGCTCCATTAAATCCCTATGGCTTTCATTGACAGTTTGGATTAATTGAAACGCAGGGATGGGAATTAATCGGTTAAAACGAAATTACGTCGTCGTTAACGATTATACTCGATATACTCATTCTTGCAATAGATACTTTTTTGAAATTGCAATTTCACTTGTAACTTACTCCCTAAGTTATCGGTGACGGAGGTTCGGAGGAGGCAGAATAGATGCCAGGAGGTCGTATCCGGATTTCGATGCCTGGAATGGATACTTTAGGCGAGCACCTGAAGACAATGCCCGGCACTGAAATCCGGATTTTGCAATAAATTGACTTGTGGACTGACCAGTAGAGTGCAAAAGTTATTATTACTAATTAAAAACGTTTGTTGTGTTACTGGGTGCCATGGTATGTGAGGATGAAATAATTTTGTATACATTCATTCATACATACAGCTCATACAATTCACTTTTCGGGGTTAGCTAAGTCCAAGAGTTAGTTAATGCCGTTAGTCGTAGAAAATTGGCTCTCTTTCAATGATTTCCTCGATAATGCCCTATTCTTTCATATCCATTCCGCTTCTCTTTCTTTCATGCATTGCATCGTTGACGTCCTCCTATTTTTAAGACTCTTTATATGTCTTCCCTACCACATTCGCCCATGGTTTTCGCGGTCTACCTCTTCCTCTCACACCATTCATCCTACGAGTATAGTCTGTTACGTTATTCGACTCTCATCCATTCTTTTGACTTTGCTAAACCATGAAGAACGGTCTTTCCATACGCGGTCATTACCCGAGCATCCATTTCGCGCTGTTTCATCACCCACTATTCATCCAACTTATCCGGCCGAAACTTCTCAAGTACCTCATTACCGCTGAATTTAGCCTTCTTTTGTGCTTATATTGACTTGCCGATGATTCGCTGACATATTATTTCGTTGGTCGGAGAACACTTTTGTACTCCGTGATTTTTCGTTTCCGTAGACCAGCTTTCATTCCTAGATAGAATAATTCACACATTTTTCAGTTTAAGAATCTACATGTGTGTTGTACCCGACGAGTCGCAGCAGAGGCGTGTGGGAGAGAACCATGAAAGAGGCGGGGGTAGGGGAAATGTAGCGGTGGAGGACGGAGGTGGATTGCGGGATAACGTTTCGTTTTTTGGCTAACGATGCTTCTCGCTATCGTTAATCGCTAATCACTAATCGTATAATCACTAATTGTTAATTGGAGGAAGAGGTTTTTGCACCTATCAGTTCTCTTTTATATATGAGGACCCCAGAAGTCAAGGGGTCTAAGTAACAAAACCATTGTGTAGAGAAAACTTAAGTCAAAGTTGAAAATGTTTGGTACAACCCACTAAGTAGTTAAGAGGCATTACCCGAGATAGCAGCACCTGTCAAGAAAATCACGTGGATCCCTTTACCACCTAAAAGATTAATATTTTCACATCCCATTGCTGTACCTAACTTATTTTTTTTCAAAAATGTCACTTAGACCCCTTGACTTCTGGGGCCCACATATATGGTGACGGAAGAATCGTTTGCAAACAATCTAATGTGTCATCTTACTCTAAGACGATTTCGTTTAAAAAATTAGGAATAACAGGGGACCGATAACGATTTCTTACAGCAGTACGTCTCTCTAATTTTATCTCTTCTGTTAGTTCTAAAAACAAAGCACGGAGTCAAAATTAATTCCTCCGTGTCGTATTGAAACTCACTTGTTCTGTATCTTTCAAGTTTTGTAAGCATTGCTTGGTCTCCCAGTCTTTAATGGCTATTCGGGTGCCCATTCCTGATGTAGTAATCGTTAAAAGACACTAACGGCCGGTTGCAAGAACATTTAGTTATGGAATCAATAGTTATGAGGACCATTAAGTTATTTATCTCAAATATATTCACGTTGTAGGAACAAATCAATTAGTTACTTAAATTATTCACCAATAGTTAATAGCTTCGAATATTTGATCTTATCTTCCACCGCCGGATAAAATTTACGAAAGCTTAGCCTACGAATAATTGCTAATACACATAATAATTAGTCAGTAAGAGTAAATTAATTGGCCTTTTTTCTCAAAACAACTCTTTTATGTAGTAATTAAGTCTACAAGTGGTTCATTGTGCATCCACCATCTTTACTGCTTATGGAACTCATAACAACATGCCACAAGTTATGAAACCAATAAATTAATTGCATGTTTCTGCAACACTTATTGAATGGTTGCCATGCCGTATGGGTCTCATAACGTTATGGAATACTTATGTGTCGTTCCTGCAAATGACCATAAGCTCTTTGTATGCTTGGCGCTTGAGTAACTGGCTAAGAATATAGCGGATACGCGCCAGTCATGTCATAAAATAGTTAATGGGGCTACCGATCTGGCAACAGCGTGTGTCAACTCTTTGGTGCAGATGAGTGTGAGAGGATCGTGTGGTGCGGGCCATTGGCAATGGGAAATTGACTTGGAGCGAGAAGAATTCCAAAGGTTCTTTTTTGTGCGTTCCAAATGATTTCTTCGCGATGAGCTGGATGCTTGTGGGTGACGCTTGAGTGCCGTCACATGTGATTACTTTCGTTTCCACATTAGCTCGTCTCGAATTTCGCCGTCTTCGTACCGCCAGGTCTCGTCTACGTATGCCAGGCGCCTCTTAGACGTTTGGCGGGGGATGTTCGGGGTCGTAGCCATGAAAGAAAGGAAAAATAGGGGAAAAGGATAGGCTGTGATAATCTCTAAACCAATAACGGGTTAAGAGTGAGATGGGGATTACATTGGGTTCCTGTTAGCTGGTTTGTAATTTTATGCAGGCGAGCGACCTCTGTGGCTATTTGCGTCGTTAGTGGCGGTTGGTTAGATTTTGAGATAGAAGATATATAATCAGGGTAATTACCCGAAAGGAAAAAAATTAATCAAATAATTGAACGCCGTTAATCCTGGTGTCATTCGATTGAAAATTTATTCGAAGTCTTAATATGCGTCACAAAGACATACGTAAGAGAATAACGCTAGCTAAGAAGGCGTTAAATAATAGAAGGGAGCTGATGACGGCGACACCGGGTGTGGATGTGACGAAGAGGCTGGTGAAGACCTTGATATGGAGCGTAGCGTTGCATGGGGCAGAAACTTGGACCCTCAGAAAGGGGGGCGAGAATAGGCTGGAGGCATTCGAGATGTGGGTGTGGAGAAGGATGGAGAAGGTGAAGTGGACGGAGAGTAAGACTAGCGAGGAAGTGCTTGAGATTGTAGGCGAGGAAAGGAAACATCTGAATGAAATCCGGGATAGGCAGAGTAGATAGCTGAAGGATGTCATAAGGGGCGGTGGGTTGCTCAAGAATGTGATAGAGGGAAGGATGTTCGGCAAGCAGGGAAGGGGAAGAAAGAAAATAGGTTTCATGGCCTGGGTGAAGAAGGGTAGATCGCATGCTGAGTCGAAAAAAAGGATTACTAGAGCGAGATAGGACCCTGAAAGTGTAGAAAACTGGGAGGAGATTCTCTGACATTCAACAAAACCTACCTTTACCGGTAGAATACTTAAATGATAATAATAATAATGAAGTGTCGCTTTGTGTAAAAGCTGTCAGTTTATTTTTAAAACTCTGTGTATGGAGCGAAGTCTCCCAAGGAATGGAATGGTGTTATAACATCGGAACATGCTCACAAATCATTTTATTATTTTCGCAAACACCTCACATATTGAATCAAGCGTTCGTTACGTCGATGGAAATGTCGCCGGATTCGGCTCTTACGGCCACAATCGGTATTAATTCAAAAGATGCCCGTCGATTAAGTCACTTCGCGGAACATCTTGAAAACTATGTCCACCAGAGTGTTTTTAATGGTAATCTTTCTTTTTACCTTTCGCTGAAGTATGCTAAATTGCTTTAGGACTGCTTGAAATTTTCAAAAGAAATGGTGTCTCCGGAGTTATGTTATTCGTAATGTCGATCTGTTCCCAGAAATTTCTTCCATCTTCTCGGCCGTTGTCAATTGAATTTCCCCCTGTCCCTCATCCACACATTTCTTTAAAAGATCTTTTTTATACATGGTACCGATATTATATAATCAAATATCGAACGATATAAAAGAGGTATCAAATTGTAAAAATTTCCTTAGATTAGTTAAATAATGGTTCATGTCTTGGAAAAATATCGAAGTTGTGCTTCGTTGAGATCAATGGTTTTTTCCTACCAAAGTCGAAGTTGTTTGTCTGTAAAACATAAGTTTGTATTTCTGTTAAAAAATTGTATTTTTCTCATATACGTTCATGTATCTATTCGTATTGTATATAATATATTTTTTATTATGTCACTCAGCTATGCATGTGAAATAAAACTGACGGTACCCGAAAAACAGGCCTTTTGCCTAGTAGGGCACCTAACTTCCGAATTTTTTAATGAATGTGTCAATCTATTTGTTTCTGGAAGAATAATTTATTACTATATTATTATTATTCCTCTATCCCACCCCCGTCATCTTACTCTTTCGTTTGAGTGGTAGCTGTTTTATGTACTAAAGCAAATCTCTCGAGGATAATACTTAAGTTTTTAAACCCGGAGTGTTTGGTTTATTGATATTCGCAGGAATGCAAATGTTACCTCCTGAAAATGAATTTGCTTTATTTCTAGTGTTCTGTTGCTTTTTAACTAACTGTAATTCTCCATACTTAAAGAATACAATTTTGCACTTTTCTTGACCATTCTAATCTATGATGAAATTTGGAAATTCAACGAAGTACAACCACGGTCAAATTTGGATATAATTTTTATATTTTATTTTTTAAATAGATTTGGGAGGTGTGACATGGCGGAATTCCGAAAGAATAGCTTTAGGTCCAAATTTTAGGTACATTTTTTCTTCTGTCAAACAAAAAACGAGCATGTACTAAAGTTCTATTTTAAAATAATGCAAATCATTAAGCGAATGATTAAACTAATTTTAATGCACTTCTTTGGAAGGTACCAGATGATGCCGAAAGTTGGAGATACGTGTCATCCAAAATAAAATTCTGTAGAAAAGTACAAAATTGTATTCTTTAAGTATGGATACCACTAACTTCCACGAAGTGAAGCCTGAATCTGTAGAGTGAACTATAATTCTGTTCTTTGGGCATCATTGCATCCTTAACATTTTCGCATTCTCGTGAGGAATTCGGCGAGCATGTCGATCATCGTGGCTAGTCGTCACTCAAAGACTGCGCCCGAATGCCCCATTCAACAGTTTTTTTTGTGGAGTACGAAAATATCGCGCCGCTGACAGACTTAATACTCAAGGCCGTCGACCTGGCAATCCCTCATGTTTATTTTAGAAGGGATAGAATGACACGCGATGGCAGGTTTTCGACGGGTTATTATTCTGCGATTTCGATTGGGTTCGCGTCGTCAGCTCGCCTTTGCATTTCGAGTGCCTCATTTCCGATTCATTGCCAAGGAAAACGTTCCAACTGAGTGTTGACGCGGCCCGTTCTCTTTCTCGACGATGAACCGCGTCTCCTCGCGCCATGTCTTCGTTCATTCCTAGTAAAAATGACTAGTACTGAATTTGGTATATATTTTCCTTTGGACCTAGAGAGAGAGTTACAGGCTATATAAGAAAAGCTCTAGGGAACCCTATGCGGGGCATTTTTCAAACCAACTTTTACTTCCATAATGGCCAGTTGCAGGAACGATACATATGTATTCTATAAAGTTATGGGACCCATAAGCCATAGCAACCATTTAATAAGTATTGCATAAGCATTCGATAAATTTATTGATTTCATAACTTATGGCATGGAGTAATGAGTTCCATTTCTATTCAAGATGGTGGATGCGTAATGAACCGCTTGGAGACTTAATGACTAGATAAAAGAGTTGTTTCGAGACAGACGACCAGTTTGTTTACTCTTGCTTACTAATTACTACGTGCATTAGCAATTATTCATACGCCAAGCTTTCGTAAGTTTTATCCGGCGGCAGAAGATTAGATCAAATATTCGAAGCTATTAACTGTTGGTCAATAAGTTATGTAGCTATTCGATATTTTACTGCTTCCAAAATATATTCATGGGATCTATAGCTTTATGCATCTCATAACTATTGAATCCATTACTAAATCTTCTTGCAACCGGCCATGAGATAGTCATTTGATTCGGTTCAGAGGTTTATTTTTATTTAATTTTTAAAAGAATACATACTCTCATGAGCCGTGCCGGCTCCACTGTGGCGCGAAAAATAGTGTGTACATTTATACACCCGTTATCGTAACTCTTCATTAAAGTACTTATTTCAGAGGTTTTCTGACTGTGCCAATTTCCACAGAAGAAAAATCATCCACCTTGACTAGGACTCGAGCCCGGATCCATCTATTTCCTCGGGGGAAGCCCACAGAAATCCACTGCGGTAGAGGATGCCTCAATACCCTAACTGGCTAAAACACTCGGTCGGGAATTGAGGGATCCGGGTTCTGGTCCCAGTCAAGGAGGATGGTTTTTCCTCTATTGATTTTTACGCGTTTGTGCATTGCGGGTGACTCCGTAAAGTTAATTCGTGGTGAGTTCCGTTACACTGAAAATTAGTTTATATTGGTTTAATGATTTCCGTTATTTTGAATGGAAATTTGGTGAATGTTCTTTTCGTTTGGTCCTAGAGAAAATGAACCAAAATTTTGGATCAAAAGATATTTTACGAAATTCTACCATGTTACACTGCCAAAATCTGTTTATAAAACTAAAATACAAATATTATTTCCAAATTTGACCGTAGTTGTGTACCGTAAAATTTCCAAATTTTACCTTGGATTAGGATTTAAATGCTCCGCATGTTCTATGCATTTGGTTCAAAAGAAGAATTATGTCAAGCTTTGGGCGAAAGCTGATTTGATATACAGTACATAATCAATTACAGATTTCTTAAACATCTTAACCCTTGTTTGTGAACGGACTGTATTTTTTATGATAGTATCATATTTTATTTATTGTCACGTGATAACCGATCCAGCGGCCGGTAAAATGCTGGTTCATTTTGCAACGGAATTCATTTTACAAACGGTCCCGTGGAAAAGATTAATATCGTTAGGTGGGGGTCTTCTGTGTTTCTATGGTGTCCCAGAGTTAACATCTGTTGTATGAAACTTGCATTTTAAAATTGTATCCAAATTTGGCCTGGGGCAGTGGACGGAGGAACCGGCATATGAACAGAATCTTTTTTTCATTTTTATATCTTACACATCTACATACTAGAGCAAGCAAGCCGCCGTATTGGCGTGTGGCAGAGGGTGTTAGGTCACCATCTGTGTAAAGATGTAAGGTTTTGGGAGGTGAAATTGTGACGTTTATTATGAGAGTGTATTGAGTGGAGCTCATTGTGGTCACTTGCTGTGCGAGAAAAGAGCGAGTTTTTGTACCCATCTGTTCGTCAGTGTATCTCTCTGATTTTATCGCATCTGTCAGACCTAGAGATGTAGTGAGGCGTCATGATAATATACCCTGTGTCGCTCGGAAACACACCAATTCTGAATTTCTCAAGCAACCGAAGCCTAGCGTGTAATCTCCGTGTCTCTTGGGCATTAATCCCTTTAATAATCACATTATCGATTAATTCCTTTAATAGTTGTAAGGCTTTATATGTTCGCTTTTAGCAGTTTTTAACGAAGCGTCATGCTTTTCTTTATATTTCATTAATTTTTTTGGTTAAATCTTTATGACTATGGTCCCAAATGCTCGCGAGGTATCGAGGTGTGGCCTAATCAAGGCGATTATAATTCGTGGCAAGCGAGTGTCGAATGAAACCTACGGTTTTTTTACAATCTGTTTCCTTCCTCCGCCCTTTTGGCAACTTTGTCGCCGACTACGCGATCTCTCCAGATTCACAATTTGGAGTGTCTAAATGGGATAACTAGATTACGCTCCTAGCGTGAGCGTCCACGTGGTCCTCTCCTGAAAAGCAAAATGGTCTCCTGATTGAATTTACGCGGAAATTCGTCCTCTGATGGCTGGGGGGATAGGAGGACTGTGGGGGGGGGGGACCCTGTGGCACCCTCCGTTTTGATTGACTTAAACATGAGGGAAAAAACTTCAGGCCCGTAGAGCTAGGGGGGAAAGATGGGTTTGTTTTTTTTTCAACGGAGAGGGTTGGTAGAGGCAGTTAAGGGGATTGAGTGGGTTTGGTTGCTTCATTACGCTCCTTTTGTCGCTGTGCTCCTGCACGAGCGTCCCAGGCTAAATAGGTTTTAATGCCTCGCACTTCACTCCACCTTCCCAGTTAGCCGTGCACTCAAGCGGCCTACCGGTTACCAATACAGGATCGAGTGATTTTAGCCAAAAATCGATGAAAATATATTTTGAAAAAACAAGCACTGAATGACTATTGTAGGAGACGCAGACGACTGCCAAAATTGATAGAACATGTTATTGAAATGATGTTAAGGACACTTCGTATTTTTCCACAATTTATTTTTAATCGTACAACTAGTTTCGACGCAAATGCGTCAACCTCTGGTACCCAACTAGTTGCGCGGTTACAAATAAATTGTGGAAAAATACAAAGTGTTCTTAGTGATTCATTTCCACGAAGTCACGCCTGAATTCACCGAGTTCGTGTTATTGAAAGTTGCACGATAGCTACCATAGTTTATGCAATTATACATGTTAATGTTGCAAAAATATTTCCTGAAGATCTATCGCAGAAATATAAAATTTAAACTAATTATTTCCATATTACGTATAGAGTCCACTCGCAGTTCTTGATAATGACGAATTGAAATTGTACTGAAATAATGAAATCCGAGCTGATCGAAAGATGCTAGCCAATAAACCAACTACATTATTGGTCGATAGCGATGCCAGACTACCTTTTTTAGATAGAACCATTAAATATTATAATGTCCAGATTGCATTTTCAACAAAAGTTGATAAATATGTAAAACTTCCTGCATAAGTCACCGATATATGGAACTTGGAATCAGGAATTAAAAGTCCAATTTTTTATCAGAAACAGAAATAATCCGTCCACTTTCTCAGCTCAATTTAAAAAAAGCTTAGTTTAGGGATAGAATTTGCCACAATTACTGGAGTCGGTAATACTGGTCATGTATCATATTTTGTGCCGCCACCTCTCAACCCCCTTCATGAAAGAAAAAAACAGTTGAACGCCATTGTCCGTTACAGTGTGACAATAACCTTGTTTAAGAAATGGATGATAAAAAAGGGAAATACTTATTATGATAATTTAATTCATCTAGACGCAAAAACTCTGCTCATTTTGTTCTATAACTTTGGAAGTTAGGTTCCGTAGAAATCCATTGGCCTGTGTTCAGGGTGCTCTCTGTCGATTTACACGCATTGCTTGGATGCAAGTGCGTAATTTGATGAAAAAATGAAATCGTGCATCAGGGGAAAAACAGTGTTGACGTTAACGGAAACAGACGGATTTAATTGTTGCCAAAAGCCAGAAAATATTAACATACCCCTCAGCTCAATGAAACAGACTTCAATCTTTTGCCGAAATAATAGTTATGTATTAACTAATCTAAGTAAACCATCACACTTTATTATTTCTTTTACGCTGCGTGACCGTTCACCATTGAATTTGGTTCCGTGCAAAAAAAGATCTTACGATGATCCGCGTATGATTGTGCGGACAACAGTTTGCTGAGGCAATGGACTCTCTTGAAGATTCATTTACTGTGTAAACTGCCATAGGGCCGGAAGTGCCATGTTGCCAGAGGCAGCGGAAAAAAATGGCTTAATGTTGTGCATATTATCGGTTTAATGTTGTCGGCCCCGGTGGCGGCGGGACGGGGTTATGTCCTCGCCTGTCAGTGCGAGGGTCACGGGTTCTAGTCCCGCCTGGGTGGTTTTTCATCACTCAAGACGTGGGTGTTGTTGTTCGTCTTTTGTTAATTGTTAAGCACCCGATGTAAAAGGCCTTTCATGTGCTGTTTTCGGGAGTGTGTGTATAAATAAAAATAAAATAAATATTACTGAATGAAGAAGTTACTTCATTTACAATGTATAGTATATTCCATGAAGTCACGCCTGAGACAACTGAGTAGCTCAGAGCTAATGATTTTTTTATTTATTTGACAAAAAGATCACATTCAGCATGAAGTCACTTCATAGTGAACGTATAACAAACAAATAAGGACACAAACGTAAAAAAATAACTAGAAGAAGGTAGCAAATGATAATCCAACACGGGTAGATTGTAGAAATTACTTTGTTTGGGAGTGATATACGGCTAGGTTGGTGAAGACGGTGGAAGATAAGCTGAAAGGGTCGATGTTCTCAGGAAGGGAATTCACAAGAGAAGAGAGGCGAAAAATGAGGGAGCTCTTGGTTAGAGATAATCTGGGAGCAGGGATATGGAGCAACGAGTGAGTCCTGATGTGTCGAGTGGGCATTCTGAAATTTATCGAGGAAAAAGCTAAGTTTTCATACAATTTTACTTGCATTGAAGAAATAGCTGTAGTCGTCGTGTAGATGCAACCGTGGGATTTTATGCCATCTTACCCTTTTCTCCTCCCATCACATTTCCTCCCTCCTGTGACTGAACGGCCGCCTTCATCTCCAATCCGTTTCCAATCTTCTCCCGCCCAATCGCCCGCACCCAATTTCCCCGTTCGTTCGCCAGCTACCCACTTCACCGACCCCGCCCACTCCCTACCCATTCAGTTTTTTACCCTTCGCCTCAAGCGCACACATTCGTGCTCGGCCCGGAAAGCCCCTCCACTTGATGGCTGACCAGGCCGTGCTATTTCGCCAAGGCTCCAGCCTTTATTCCGGCAATCCCCTCCCAATGGCCTCTCTCTTCTCTCTCCCTCGTCCCACTATGGTTTATCCCCCCTTCTCTTCACACCTCCGTCGTTGTGGATTGATTTCGCTGCGAATGAAAGTTTCCCAACTGCGGGGTTTGGCTTTTCTTCATTCATTCGCATGCCTGAGTGTTTCTAAAGAACATTTAATATTGGTGTTATTTGAATGCAACTCGACGTAACTATTCACGGAGGTGGAGCAATACATTTTTTAAGGAACAAAATATTACTTTAAGATTCAAGAAATTCATTCTTGAAAAATGAGGATTTATTTAAGGCTTTCAAATAGCTAAATTTTGATATTTCCGGCGCGAGCTTGCCCAGTTTAAAATTTTTATTTCGATATTAAAAAATACTTTTCTTCAAAAATTTTCTGGTTGAAGTTGTGGGTTCAGACTTCTCAACAAACTACTTTCTGAATGCGTGCATCTATCAGACGTCACGATGGGAGCACAAATTTGAACGCACTCAATTTTTTGAAAAATGAAAATTCTAAATGCATAAGCTTATAAAAAAAAGAACTATTACATTAATTGAAATATATTCACTATAAAAGATTCGTTTTATTGTTACAAATCAAATAAAATTTAGTTTAATTGCGTGCTACCAATAGAATAAAATATATAGAGCTTTGAAAAGGGTAATTAGGTGCCCGTGGTTTTCAAAATCATATTTTTTAGGACAAGAGTGATTTATATTGAAATTCAAAAATTAATATTGCTCTTTGTTTTTTATAGTAGATACCTCTAAATAACCGCAGGCGTATACAAAAAAAACGGATTTGGATAGCTGGAAATTTGAAAACTTAAAAAAATTGTTAATGTTTATATTATATTCATGGTTAATCCTTATAATTTGATAAAATATGTTTCCAGGAATGCTTACACTATTTCTATTATGAATACATAATTTTTTTAAAGTACATATTCAAGATATGGGTAGATAATATAATTGTTGTCAATACAAAATGTAAGTAAAACCTCGTCTACCCTGGATGGTTATCATCAAGAATGTTTAAGATTAACTTTTTCTTGTATATACTTGCTTATAATCATTCAGACAATCACTCATGTTGTAGATGATATGTGATATCATTCATATTCGCGGTAGAAAAGGAAGTATGCGTATTATTTTTATCGATGTATATATACATTGACAGACTCGCGGACTATCAGACGCTAGTTGGTCAATCACCCGAGATATTCCTAGCTTTGGGAGATACATTGGGAAAGCAGTGCAGGAAATGTGAAATGAATATTAGTCATTTGAAAAAATGAGGTACTTAAACGAGGGCTACGCAAAAAGTGATGCCCCTCATTTTTTTCTCAAATACTATTATTTTACTAAAATGAAATTACTCATATGAAGTGATAATGTTTTATCTACTCACTTATTCGGAATACGGAAAGAAGATGAACCATAAGAAAACAGAAGTAATGAGATTCTCCAGAACAAAGAAAACGAGGATGGCCATTGAAGTTGATGGACACATACTCGAACAAGTAGAGCATTTAAATTACTCAGGAAGTACGCTAGAAGAAAACGTACATAATGGCAAAGACATACGGAATAGAATAGCGCTAGCTAAGGAGGCTTATAAAAATAGAATGGAGCTGATTACGGGAACATTGGGTAAGAATGTGAAGAAGAGGCTGGTGAAGAGTTTGATATGGAGCATAGCGTTGTAAGGGGCAGAAACGTGGACCCTTGGAAAAGTGGACGAGAATAGGATGCAGACATTTGAGATATGGGTGTGGAGAAGAATGGAGGAGGTGAGGTGGACGCAGAGAAAGACTAACAAGGAAGTGCTTTAGAAGGTGGACGAGGGAAGGAAACTTTTGAATGAAATCCGGGATAGGCAGAGTAGGTGGCTGGAAGATGTAATTAAGGGGTGATGAGTTGCTCAAGAGTGTGATCGAGGGAAGGGTGTTGGGCAAGCGGGGAAGAGGAAGAAAGAGGATAGGTTTCATGGACGGGTTGAAGAAGGGTAGATCTATGCTGAGGTGAAAAAGGATATACTAGAGCGAGATAGGCCCTTGAAATAGTAGAAAGCGGGAGGAGGTTCTCAGACATTCGATAAAACTTACCTTAACCGGTAGAACATTTAAAAAAAATCTACTCACAGTATTTTTCCACATAATCTCCTTCAAGTTCTATTGCCTTCTTCCAGCGATTCACTACGGCGTGTATGTCGGTACCTGTCCTCACTCTGGTTATGGTGCCAGGTTTCCACTGCGCTAATCTTCGTCGTTGTCTTAGTTGTCGTGTGGAAAAGTAATTAGTATCATTTTTCAAAATGGATTGGGAAAGAAAAGAAATTGACATTCTTTCACGTCTGAAGTTTGTGCCTTAATGGGGTTTGCGAGCCTAATCTTGTACTCTGTGAGTCCACAAAGTTGGTCAGAGCTCTCAGATATAAGGTACTGTTGCGTCGCGTCGTATTAACCTGATGAAGCTTTGAGACCAATGGAGATATCTCTCGATGACCGTTTCAACGCATTGATTTCTGATATTAGGGAGTATAGAAAAAGGTGGGTCATTACTTTTTGGGCATTCCTCACATTGCCGAAATCTTTTCGTCTTGTCTGATGTTAAAAATTGAGAAGTATGCATTAAACTCTATTTTTAAATAACATATGTTTTGTTGTTTCTTCCTCATTAGCTCGTAGCAACAGCTCTTGGAGAGTAGGTTTGTTATTGTTTTCCGCCATGTCAAGCCTGATTCCATCAATTTGTGCTGTGTTAATTATTCCCCATTGAATGCCATAGAGTTGATGAAATTAGATGGTGTTGTTTGTACGGATGAAGTTGTTGTTGATAACAATTTTCGGATCATTGTTCACAAAGAATGGCGTAAAACAGTTTTCTCCTCATAATTTCATTCTTAACGTTCCGAGAATGCTGATAACAGAGAGAGTGTTCAGGATTCTATGATTCAACCGAACATTCATTTTCCGGCGGTTGTACGTGATAAGAATTGGCCACTCTCGCTGTAAGGTCAACTTAAATCGTAAATCAGGCTCTTGGGTGGGCCCATAATCGGCGGCTATTTTTTTCTTACTCCTCGCTTTATTAACCCCTCATTCTTTGTATTTTTTTGCACAACTCTGTACGTAACTATGAATATTTCCAGTGGGCATTCAGCTAAAATGAGTGCGGGTAAATTGGAAAGAGGAACAAGACAATTTAAAAAATAACTTGTTTTTCTTCCACTGATTTATTTTCTTGGTGCTACATTTCGACACAACGTTGTCATCGTCGTCAAGTTATTTTTTAATTGTGAATTTTCAGTGAATATTGTAGTCAATCAACCGTTTCCCGATAGAGTTTATTGATTCTTGATGATGCCACCGTTGCGTCGAAACATGCTGTACCAAATAAATAAATCAGTGGAAGAAAACTAAGTTATTTTTTCATTTGTGAAAATCAACTTTCACATAGTTGAGCATGAAACCATGGATTGTGGAAAAATGAAATTTTTTTGGATGGGAATAAATGTGAGTGGATTTGATTCGTAATGCAGGCCTCTCATAACTTTTTATTTAACCTGCAGTTCTCAACATTCCGTACTTATTTCTTTGAAGTCCCTCCAGGTTAATTTTATTGAAGCTCTAGGATGTTCGTCCGCCCACCGTGGAGTTTTCTGGAACCGGTTCAAGGATATTCATAGTGTGAACGTATATACTCAAAATAACGGATCTCAGATTTCCATCCTAAATTACGAGTGAAGTAATTTCGGTCTGAAACTTCTCAATGCACGCTCCAAATTTGTGATGGGTTGATGTGGTCATTGCGTGTTGACGAGGGTGCATGATAGGGGCCATTCAACAACCACGTGGTCGTTTTGGGGGGGAGGGGGGGGTTAGATTCTTGGCCACGGTTGGTCACGAGGGGGGAGGCGGCGTACCACGTGGCCGATTTGGATGAACATAAACCCGACGACGAATGCTGATTTTCACTCTGTGGTCGCCCGCCCACTGTGCCTTGACAACTACGTTTAGCTTTGTCAACGAATTCGGGCAGGGCGGCTCGGGGTCGGACAAAGTAGACGAAGGCAGTCGTATCCCTGCCCACAACGCAACAAAGTAGACGAACGTAAGCTTCGTATCCTTGCCCGCCCGATCCTAGACACTACTGACGACTGGCACGGTGTAACATCGCCAGTGCATCCACTGGGGCGGTCGAGTGATAGTCGGGCAGTCAAGGTTTAGCTCCGGTGTGTGGTGCGCATCATCATTAAAGTCGGCATGTCCGATCCCGCCAACAAGTCGACGCTATAGCTTGAACATTTCAGCTTCATTTTGTCTGTTCTTCTTCATTTTTCATTAGAGTTAGAGGTGAAAATAGTCAAAAATAGAGAAAAGGAGAATTTCTGTACATCACCACGTGACCTCCTGGGGGGGGGGGGGGGGGGGGGAACCATGGCCATGTCTGGTCACAAGGGGGGAGGAGAGGGTCGAAAAAAGGCCTATAATTGGCCACGTGGTTGTCTAAGACGTTTTCGCCGACTGCTGATCGCTCATACCTTATTCAACTCATGTTTTTTCGGAATAGGTTTTGCTGTGTAGGAAAATATTGACGAAAGGCTTTTTTTGAAGGCCCACTGCTAAAATTGGCCAATCGGCCTTACTCGTGTCTCGTCCTTCAAACTCTTCTTTCATTGGTTCTCACATTTGGTACTTCTTAGGTCTCAACCATTTCATTCTTCTTCATTTATCGTACTATCCTTTGAGTCGATGTCGCAGTCTGTGGGTGTTTCCCTCAAAGTCGTTAAATGTGGTGTTCTTAGGTTCTAAAGTTTGCATGGAATATTCCTCTCATACGATCCATTCCCGCCAGGTTTTGGAACAAGTTTTTTTATTATAAAATTATTTGGTCTTGCAATGTAAAATCAATACCGTTTTCCGTAACAGGCGAACTCACGGCATCCTTAAACCTTCATATTGTCGCATTGATGCGAAAAAAAACGTGGAAAGTGTATTTTAGGAGAATTAGATAAATGTTTTCAGCTTTTTCGTCGAGTTTTAATCTGTTGTCGTAATGGCCTCTATCTTTCCTGTAATTTGTCCTTAATCCCTGAGTTTGTTCCTTCCATTATGGCTTTTGAGGGAAACACGGGAATGGATCTAGATTGATCCTTGAAATTCTTTTTAATTGACCCGTGAAATGATGTTACTCGTTATAAAAACCAGATTTTTTTCTTGAACTGTTATTTTTATAGATAAACTTTCTAGTTTTGGGTGAGTCATCTACCCATGGGAAACCATACAATCTCCGGCCACGCGTAATTGGGATATTTTCAGCGATTATTGTCCATGGATGAAGTCTCATTGTGATATTTAGTTTCTAACCCTTGAGCAACTGTTCCCCTGAGTCCAGAACATTGTATTCTTCTCATCGAGAAGCTATTATTCACTCTTGAAAAAGCTTCGAAAATGTGGAGCCGTGCTGTCATCGGCCGATCGAACTTTCAGTTGCCACGGCTCGGTCTTTGAGCCTATTTCCTTTCATGGCATCTGGATTGCTGCTCATAATGAGTAATTCAACAATCCGAGCCCTCTCCGAGATGAAGGGAGTGATTTGGTGACTTGCGTTTTTTCAGATGCTCCTTAATTTTATTCACTTTCTCCTCGCCATCTCTCGATCGCGAAATCAGTCAGCTGATGTGTACGGCCCTGTTTGTCGACAACCACACCTCCGTAAGCACAGGGCGCGACGAACGAGCACATTGTAGGCTCTCTTGACCCGTTAGGATCCGAATAAATGTAGTCATTATGTGAATCGTTTAGAATTGGACAGGGAAACGTAATGTGCACATTTACAAGTGATTTTAAATAATTTTTTTTCTACCCAACTTTGTGGTAACTGACGAAACCATGTCATGACCCCGCCCTTCCTTCTCAGTATGTATTTTTTGTTCATTGGTGATGGATCTTTTGGAATAATAAGTTTTTTGTGTTAGAAACATGTTTTTTGAACTTGGAATGCTTTTTATAGAAAATACAAAATAATACTCGGCCTCTGGGAAAAAAATTTATGCGTCGCATGAAATACAGTTGGTATAAATTACAAACTCAGCATTTTTTTACATTATTCATTAGTTTTCTTGCATTCATTAACCACTGATTGGGACAAAATTTCAAGTTTTAAGAGAAATATCATCTCATTATACTAAAAATTGTTTAAAATAAAATAAATTAAATGGCTTACGGCAATCTTTAGCTTATGGTAACTCTGGACCATAATATTATACGTGAGGTAGTTATGGTTTCACAAAAATTACATTGAATTTGACATCATGAAAAAAATGTTACGTGTTAGTTTTCAAGAATTTTTCCAAGATATACCCACAAGTCGTTTTTATCGACATTCGATTCGGTAGAATGAATAATGGATGCTGCGGTCTTGCACATAAATGAAAGAAGCGTGCTTCGTTGGTTTGGCCATGTGAAGAGAGGAGATGAGAGTAGAATGACTTTCATTCGTTGCATGCCGCACGGCAGATTACTGGTGGAGGATTGAATGAATATGAGAAGGACTATGAGAAATTAAAATTAAAAAGGTGCTACTATAAATAATAGAATGATAAGTTCGATTGGTAAAGCTGGTGATCGTTGCTTCGAATTACATATTGAGAAGATTTATACGATAATGTATGGAATTTCAACGTTGTCATTAAATGAAGTATTTCTTCTTCGAGGTCCAATCTGAAGATATTGTAGTGACATGGAAACTTTGGTTCTTATTTAATTGCTAATTTGCACGGGAAAACTGCAATTCTTTATTTAACCATAGATCATTATGTTCTTGGTAATTCAATGACAGTGGCATTATTTGGCCGTTTATTTACATGTCAGTTAATTTTCGTCACTTAAGATAGTCCTCCGGACTGAAGTAAAGTTTTGAAAATTAGAATTTAGTTTTGGTAGTGACTCATCATCTAGGTATGCACGAGAGAATATGTGCCATTATCGATTCACCTCATTTTCGGTTGTCGTTACCATCCCTTAGGCGATTATAGAACCTGTCCATTACATTCGTATCTTAATGACCTCACTGTTGAACAGAATGAAAAATGACAGAGATCATTAAATTCATGTGTAAGATTTATATTCAATCTCCAGCGGGATGAGCATATCTCCCCGTATCTCCAGCAGCTTGGATGGCTTTCTTCTGATTCCCGTCGAACGCACCTACTGGCCACATTTCTCTACTCCCTCTTTCATGAAAAGCCACCTGAACACCACCTAAACCTCTTCCTAGCCTCACCATCTACCCACAATAGTCACAAGATACATATCTCAATATCTCTACTAACCAGAATACCGCACCATAACCTTTCAAAAGTCATTCCAAGTTGCCGTTGCAAAACTGGAACTCCCTACCGGAGGAATTAAAGAAACTGCAGTCTGATCCATTTTAAAAGCTGTATTTATAATATTTTATTAGACAAATAAGTTTTCCTCTCTCCTCTCAATGTGCATGCATGTATCACCCAAATTTTATACGTCAGCTTGTATGTTTTTACAAATTATTTTCATGCCAAAAAATTGAATATTCTATTGTTGTTATCTTGGTACTGTGACAAACTGTTTTGTAGTGTTTTTGTTGTACTCGAGGGACAATGTTCCAGTGCAAAATAAATATCTATCCATCTATATTCTTTGCACTTTTGCTTTCTTCCCATACATATACATTTCAATTTTGCTCGAATGTATTTCGATAAATGTCGTAAGACTCAATAGGGAAAAATTCACGGCGCATTTTGTACGCACTGCGCCATCCCTAGGTGCTCTCTGCTTCGGGGCGTGCAATTATAATGACGCAGTGCGTCCGAAAGAAGTCTTGCGTCTCTTCTCTTACCATCTTTGACGTCTCGTGCGGTTGACTGAAAATCATGGGATTATATGTATACTTATACTGTTTGTGCGTGTTCTTGTGCTAGCTCAATGAATCACGTAGTATTATTTGTATATTTAAGAGAGTGGCAGATTCACGCGAACCAATCGCAGGGCGTCAATGTTCTTTGCTCTTCTTTCCTGGACATCAAATCATCTCGTGCAGCATCTCTTTTGTTTAAACATCATAGAAAATGTGGGAAATTTTGTTATTACATCTATAAAACGTAAGTGTAAGCGATTAAGTGATTCTGGACGGTCTCGAAGAGTTAGGAGACGACGCCAGCTCCTTGCGTAACTCAAGTTAAGCCTAATCGTTAAGTTCTAGTCTGAATTTAGAGTTGTATCAATGGGTCTCAAGAGATGATTTTGAAATTTAGTGAGCATCGTAAGTAAGGTGTTTCTTATGTATAAATCACAGAATTTACTAAATTCACGGCTCATTTTAGAGTTAAGTTTTCTTGAGTCCGAATTTTTTGCGAAAAAATTTATATTTCTCTTTGTTTTCAAGAGGATGATGTCCCGTCGCCTCGTAAGACAAAATCATGTCCAAGGGCTGCGCGAGTAAGGGGATTACGTAACAACCAATGAGCCAATCATCGTGCGTTTCTCCATGTGCTGGAAAACATCCCTATTGACGTCTTATACTATTTATAAAATAGATCAAACGATCTTTTGTATTCAATGTTGACTTTTTGATATTGTAAGACTAGCTTGAAAATTCGATTCGTCACCCAATGCTAACCCTTGCCAATATTTTTTGATACTGCATTTCTCTTTTAAAATGAAATTAACCTCGTATAGTCAACGACTACATTTTGTCAATCATGTCGGCCAAGGTTTCGACTTTCAGATGGGTTACCAAGTCAAAACTTGTTCATTTTTGGCCTTGCATCTATATCTTTCTGTCAGTTTTCTTATGATATCCTGCCATTTTTACGGACTTCATTAATTCCTCACGTCTATCTCTCCCATTTTTTTCCCATCTTTGAGTTTTCTCCGTCTAAACGACGCCCTTTAGCACTCTGGCACTCCTTATTTACTGAAAAAAATGAAATCACTTGGATGATTCTACTTGGCTTTTTTATAGGAATGGCCATTATCGCATATGAGGTCACACAGGAGACACTTCATGCGGTAGTGCTTAAAATAAGTATCCTCGTTTATCAGCTAAGTTCGTTAGGTTTTGTGCCGCCATGAAATTCCTACGGCTCTTGAGTTGTGGAGCCGGAAACCATCGGACTCTGCCCTTTTGTCTGGTAATCGATACGCTGCCCGTGCTTTGCGTTTCTTTTTATTCCCTCTTATAAGGAATCGGGCCGTATTTTGTTATTACTCCTCATCCAACGTTCTTTTTGCTTTCATTTGCTTGTTTGCCTGTTCGCTCAGTCATTGAGCGGAAAATCTCGGAAGTAGGTGAAGTTTTAGAGCAATTTTATTTTATAACTTTTGATTTAATATACGTCAGACTGGATTCTCCATCCTGTGTTTTTTTTTCAAGTAATTGATCCCTTTTGATTTTCTGAGTGTATTTGCTTCAGCTATGTCACTTTATCGCAACGAAAACTTTAGTCACAATACATCTACATCTGCGAAATGCCGTACAAGCCACCATTAGGGTGATTCCACACCAGGCATGAAGCCCTCATCGCAGCTGAAATCCGAACCACGCACGTTCCCCGGAATGCCAAGCGCAGGCCAAAAGCAGTCAGGATAACAGTGCGCGGTCAGACCAGAAACTAGGAGAGTGCTACGTGGACGAACATTCTACCATGCAGTACACTACATAAGATACTACTACTGGTTATAATTATTGCGACAAATAGTACTACCAGGTACTGAAACATGCAAGAGATATATCATTCCGGAAATTGCATTCCAGGTTAGGAAATAATAATGATATTAAAATATTTAGCACAAGTTCAAAAATCTATTTCACCTAGTCAGGGTCAAATTATCCTAGAACTAAGTATCGCAACTATTATGATCCCTTAATGTACATGGAAAAAATGGCATTTAAAACCTATCAGTTGTGCAGCCTATTTCCTTAACTTATTCCTGTGATCGTTTCTAACAAAATAGTTTGGCTCTAGCAAAATATTTTGAATGTCCGGCAAAAAATATTGTATTTCAAACTTTCGTAAAAAATTTAATTTTACGTAATCGTAACTAAAATATTTTGACCTTCGATCGGATAGAGGTTCCCAACCTAATACCCTCAACAATTTAGTAACACTGCTATATTTATCGTAACAATTTTCACAGATCCAGCTGCCCTCCTCTGTATTCGATCTGAAACTAGTCCTACTTCGTAAGTGTCCCATATACTAGCGGCGTACTCCAAGTGAGGTCTCACGAGATTCAGTACCACTCAATAGGTGGTTCTGAATCCTATCCAATCCTTGCAAAGAGGCATAATTATTAGGAATGAGTTGTGAAACATTCGTATTTCTACAATAATAATATCTTGCATTCCTCTTGCAAACGTTTACAATTTTAGCTGGGATAGTGTAAATAATTGTTGTAATACGTGCCCTTAATCTTAACACCTTAATCTTCTCATCTGAAATCGATATGGTTAATTCTTGATATTTGATTTCATATCTGTTTTTTTGCAGTATTGAATAAGATCAGTCATGTTCTATCGTATTATCATGCTGTTTGATGTCGTGTCTATTACTTTATATTCCTTTATGCTTAATGCATAGTGTGTAAGTAATGCTATCTATGTTGCTTGTTTTAACTTCTCAATCCCTAATGTTTGATCTTAAATCTACGTACTGTTATCCTGATTTTCGCATGTTTTCTATAATCTTACGTATTGATTGATTGTTGTCGGTTTATGTGTGGTGCACCTTAATGACATTAGTATGTATTGCCGTCACTATTGACCCCATTTGTTGTGGCATGTAATTATGTGTCTATGTTCCAGGGGACCTATAGTCCCAGAACTATAAAGACTTTTTAATTTCAATTCTCTCTCCTAACCTAATCTCATACCTTGCCGTTCACTCTCCTCCGCTTCTCTTTCCCTCTTTGCCGCTCAGGAATTGCCATTAACTTTTGCCCAAGCCCTTACTACATGATGATCATTTAGTTGCCTTCATTTTCGACTTTCCATTTCTTAATCTTCAACAACCCTTCCATTTCTTTCCATTCGTTTTTATTTTTCAATTCGATGGGCTCTCGCGGTGGCTGGGAAGCCAAACAAAACTGAGCGGGTTAATAAGAACGCCCGAATTCACACGGGGTCGTCGTCGCTTACTCCTGTGCGAGACGGGGGAATTGGAGTGCCACTTTTCTCTCCCCTTTGGCCTCTTCTCCTCCCCTCCTTATTTCCAGCAGCCTCCCTCTCTCTCTCGACTTCTCCCTCCCCACCTAACGCCATTACGGGCCTCTCTAAAATTGCTCCACGGCCCTCGCCCCTTTACCATCCTGTCCCTTCCTTCTCTCTCTCCAAGAAAGAGATGACGCTTTTTTTTCAAATCACCCTCGCGTTTCCATTCCTCCCCTCATCTCGCCGATGCCATGCCTCTCCTCGCTATTTCGCTCTGCTTTAATTTCATCATTCTATTTTTTTTAGCGTTAAAAGAATTAATTTTTAAATCTTCAACTCTGTTCTTGCATTAAGCTGTTCACGTTAGAATCGATAGGAAGCGTACATAAAATTTATTCCTCATATTGGAGTTGTGTACATAGATTTAACTTTCCGACAAACTCAAAACTTTTATCCATTTGCTGTATAAGTGTTAATAATTCAGTATTTAAATAGTGCACGATTTTTTAAGGCCATTTGATCCTTATCGGCAAGTACCTATATGTACAAGAAAATAACAGTATGCTGTTATTTTCTTGTACATATAGGCCGATAAGGATCAAATGGCTTTAAATAACAGTTTACTGCAAGTTTTAATTACAAGAAAATAACAGTATACTGTTATTTTCTTGTAATGTGATATGTAATACCTGTTGAACTTCGCAGGAGAACAGTTGACATAAGTAGACATCGACGAAACAAAACATGCTTTGGTAGCGTTCGGGGAACTTCGGGCAGAAATATTTTTTTCCGAAGACAGCCGAAGTCCGTTCGAACATCGAGATTCGATAGCCCTCAGAGAATAGCCTCAGCCTGAACTATACCCTTGGTCGGTACAATATATCCAAGTTGGTATAATCTAAGAACCTTGGACCATACCTTGGTAGTAAGCGAGGTCAGGCAACACCACCTAGAAGAAACCTCTCTTCTAGTAGTCCTCTTTTCTAGGTGGTGTTAGCTGTGATGCTGCTTCTACGTCAGATCAATGTCACGCTTAAATTAAGCACACGCAGAGTTGCAGATTCGGGCTTGGCTATTGAACCCTTCCCCCTTTAACTCTTTTGCTCCTTCCCTATTTCATATTGCATCGTACGAACCATTCTCGCCTTTTTACGTGATGGGAAATCTCAATAATTTGTCAGTGTCGTCGATTACAAATTTTCTCTCATGCGTGTAATACCTTCGCGTGGGCCACGAGAGCTGGAAATTTCTTTTCGCCTGTACTCTCTCAATGTCCCTCTTTTTCTCCTTCACTTCCTTCGTCATCATCAGTTTCTGCTTTCCATCTCCAACCTCAATTTTCCGCGGAATCCCTTATTCGGCCGCTTACGGGACGGAATAAAGGATTCCGCTGAGGGAATCCGACAAGGAGTCGCCGGTGATTCAAAGCTGCCCGTGGGGGGGTCTACCTAAATACCGCGTGAAAATGACGGATGACCGTGTGAAAAAGACGGAAGAAAAAAAAAGGCGGAAGTCCTGAGTCCCTTCAGGCGGGAGGAATTAGCCGTCGACATTTACAAAATCACCTTTTATAGAGTCGTTGAGGTAATTTTTGCGATGAAGGGCGCTTTAATATAAGAAGTTAACGAAAAAAACTAATTTCGGCGATCGTTGTGTCATCTTATTTGTGTTTTGTGCTTCCAGCGTAAAATTACGCTTCTTCCGGCGATATTCCCGTGATGTTCATTTTTTTTATTCCAAACAGCTTTGTCCTACAAATTGATGAATAAAAATCATCCTGTAAGCACGAAGTTTAAATTGTTTAAAGTTTGTCACCTAAACCATGTGCGTTTGTAGTATGAATCTTTAATAGGTTTCGGTCACGCATGATATTGTAAAATTCACGATGACAAAATCATTCGCCTTGTCTGTTCAAGCCATTTAAGCTGCCGTAGAGTCTGCCGCCTCCGCCGGCACTCGGCGCACAATCAAGGGGTCTGGGTTCGAATCCTAGTCTAAGCGAATAATATTTTCAATATAAATCTTCCCCTGGCGTGTAACCATGGGTGGATGACTCCGCTAAATTATTACGAGGCCAGTTCTGCCGTTCTTTGCATTAATAGGGCTCAGATTGTCTGTCTCTTTAATTTTATTATCAAATTTTAAGTTAAACTACTTTATGAGGTATCCTTTGCTCTGGCAATTTGTCAAGTGGATATCCGATGATTCATTTTAAGGATCATTGCAGAAATGTCGGCCCCGGTGGCGGCGGGGTAAAGTCCTCGCATGCTAACCCGAGGGTCGCGGGTTCGAGTCCCGCCTGGGTAGAATATTAACAGCCCAGGACATGGGTGTTTGTCTCTCGTCTGTTGGTACTGTTATCCACCCGACGTAAATTGGCACATTGTGCTGTAATCTGGATAGCGACGATAAATAAATAAATGAAAAAAAATAAATAAAAAATAAAAATAAAGAAATCAGTAGTATATTGGTTTAAATAGATAGAGGAATGCTACATTCTGCGTTTCGGACGTCTGACAACTATTGTCTTGAAATAACATATTTAAATAAAATGTCGGTAGTAGTGACGGCCGAATCGTTTTATTTCTATATATCCTTTGTGACTAAATTACTTAAGATTGTGACGAGTGGGAGAGGGAAAATGCTTGAATTCGCCAGTGTGGAGTCATTTCGCATTTATCTGCCTAGTGAAATCTGTGGATATTGGCTCGGGTTGTACCATTCAAAGCTGCGGCTTCTCGTTGAAAAAAAATTTTTGCCTTTACTCGATCCAAAAGAAAACTACTTTTTATAATATGTCTACAATGGAATGATTTTTCACTCGGTAAATTACACAATTTTTTTAGGCCTTGTCATTCAGTTATAAGATTTCTAGTGCTTTGCATTGCCCGTGACTGCTGAACTCTTCAAGTAATTCTAAGTTTAGAGATCTGAATGTGGGACTTGTTTGTCGCGAAAATATTATATACTCATCAGAGATTTAAAAATTTTGGAAAATTCAAAATGAGAAATAATTCCATGTTAGTGGTTCCACAGATTGGAGCCTTAAAAACGAACTTCTACTACGGTATGCTCATTCTTCCATGTCTTCCTTAGCGTGTACTTCCTCTAAAGTCGCAGTATTTCCTGTTGCAAATAGACTTTTTTAATAATTATATTCTCGCAGGCAAGTATCTCTGTCATAAAACCTGTTCATTAATGATTTACCTTCCCCCATGAGCTAGGTACAATGTTTGGATCTTGGTTATGCCACACCTTCAATCGTCAATCACTTCGTTTACCAATCGATATTTATTTGATCGATCTTAACTCACTGAAGGGACCTGCCCTATATCTCTTGTTTTACCAACGCTGAATGAAGATATCGATATTGAACTATCTATCCCAAAAAATTGAATCGACGCTCCAAAAAGTCAGGCAAGGAATTATTCCGTGCCATGCGCTGTGTTTTAAGGACCTTTTCAACTTAATTTACCATGTAAATGTATTTTGGAAAGTATTAGCTCTATTAAGCGAGGCCTTTTTTGCCAATTGCTCGGAAAAGTTTTGACTAATTAGTAACTGTATGTCTATCACTGTCTTGATCGATAGAAAAAACGTTCTGAAACCTGATTGTATGCAATAAAAAGACCATTTCACCTAAAGTAATGAAAGAGATGGCTTACCTTGGCTCCACATCACCGTGTGATCTACGAGCTTAAGAGGAGGTCGAAGCTCTGATTTGGAAACGGCTAAAGTCTGTTATCAGTCATTTGTTTGTCAATAAGTTTGTCGATTTGTTTAAACGATTGCCTCCGCAACACAACCGACTCACTTTCATGGTCCGCAAGATGCTAATTTGAGAGACATGTGAGTCCGATATGTCTCCAAAAAAATAATTTTACCTACAATAAGCGTCCTCAGATTTCGTGTCCTTATTATAGGTATTATATTATTGCATTCATGTAGTTAAAGAACGTATGCTGCTATCAGTGACGATTCATCATCTTACTTAAAGGAAATGAAAAGAGAAACAAGACTTACCACGGTTCGAATTATTTCCCCTAGCTAATAGCAAGAGAATTGAACATTTTAGACCTACTATATACAGGCAGGTAGCGATTGAAATCCGGTATATCTGAATTTATTGGATTTTATCAATCGATATTTATCATATTCCACTATTCCCACGTTCTTTGGATACGTGAAAGCCTCTCTTTCACGTACCCAAGGTACCGTTCGCGTACCGTTACTTCTGGGAAACTGTGAATGGTCCCTATTTAAATTAAAGAAGTTGGCAATTTTCCTCAATATAATCTTTAATACGATCGGTTTCTATGTATATACTGCATCATTATCAGGTAACAAGTTTAACTCATGGTCCAGTATATACACAGAATTGCAAGGGGGGTATATATACTGGACCATGAGTTATACTTGTTACATAATGACGATGAAGTACATCGATACCGGTCCCAGTAAAATTTATATTGAGCAAAATTGCCAATTTTCTTTAATTTAATTATGATATTCCACCAGATCACGCCTGAAACGACTCTTTTTATTCTTTTTTTTGAACTGTCCCGTCCCAAAACAAAGCAAAACATGCGATGAATAGTATTGGTGATATTTGATTTTTTAAAATCGAAAATCGGAAGCATAACGAAGAGCGCCTCAGTGCGGTGCCTTCTTATCGATCTCCGACTGACTGCGAAAGCGGGATGATTCGTCTTGACCCCCGGATAGATCTTTCCCGCCCGTTCCGTTTAACATTGCGAGATGAACCCGTCCGATCGATCTGAAATTGATTGGTAAACTTAGTGAATACACCTCATTGGCTTTTGTAGGGTTTGGTGGAACCGACGTGAAATAAAGAAGCGCTGGTTCAAAGAAGACCCTCAGTGGTCGAGTCTGGAGATGAGGACTTCCACGGTCCTGTCTTGAAGTTCTCCCTGCCTCTCCATCCGTGTTGCCCGTAGTCCCTCCACTGTTCGTATCGGAATGCTAGACTTAATTAATCAACGGCCTTGCGAGCTCTTGCCTCAGATCAGGCGGTGAAACAAAATCATCTTCCCAAGGACACGAAACCTTTGAAGCTTAATCATTGCACCACCCTTGGTCCGCCTTCACTGTTTTTTTTGAGCGCTTATGGCCTCCGTTCGTGAAATCCTTGAACGAACTATTCACGTATCCGTGTACCATTTCAGAATTATTTAACAATTTTCACTTTTGCGATGTAATTAGCAGGGCGAAGGCCATGGTAACAGGTATTTCCCTAACTGAGTTTTATGAAGTACTTTACGCCGTTAAAAGTCACAGCTTCTCACCGAATGAAGGTGTCTGCTTAGTGTGTGTTTCCCCCTTTTAAAATCTATTTATGCACTTTCAAAAGGAGAGTGCAGATACAAGCGTATTAATCCCAAAGCTCACCATCAATCTGACATTCCCTTCTGTTTTTTTTAACGAGTGCTGGAAAATGCCCATGCCAAACATACTGGTAATTTTGAAGTTTTAAAGGAGCCCTATTCTGATGGTTGCGTATCAAGGTCGGTTTCGCTGTCCTAGCCCAACTTTGCGATTTGTTGCGGCGTTGCAAGCAATTCAGTAATTTTGCAAAATGATTTTTTTTGCAAAAATTAGCGATTTCATTCGTTGCAATTGAATTTTTATGCTTGATGCTGTTTTGCATTTTGCATCATATCAGGAATTTCGATGATTGCCTGCACAGATGCCTTAAATATGTTTCCGTGGTCCTCCTCAATAACGTAAGTATTGATTTAATCATTTTACTTATTGCAGTTTTTGATTTACTGAAGTTATAGGTAAATGTATCCGCACTGAAATCTCCGGAGTTCGGGTTGCTGAAGCTCTTCAATCAGTTTTCCTCTCTGCCAATTCCGACTTCTTTCTTTACTGTATTACATTTGCAAGAGCTTAGAGTAGATTCCACAATTTGTTGCTAGTATAGCCTTTTTTGGCCTTTACACTTCCTGTGTTAATCCTCATAAGGCCTCAGGTGCTGTCCTGCCCAAAGAAAAGGTGCTTGCAGTACACTAACCACACATCTAGGAGGCTCTGCTGTCAACTAAACTTGCAACAATCTTATGAAAAATTTCAACTGAATTAAAGTACTTCATAGTATAGGAGTCGTTTCGTAGATGGATAACGTATTTCATAGACATGACGATAACCTTTCAATAAGTTACGCCTTAAGCCATTAATTTTAAACGTATTTCATATTTATGGTACACGTGGAAATACGTCTAAGGCCCATGAAATTAATGACTTTTCCCCCATCGTACTTGAATGACCAAAACTTTTAATTCTTACTAATGGACTATTAATGTGTCGTTAGGTATCTTATTAACCGCTGTTATTATAATTAATTATCTTATTAGGGTATTCTTTATATTCAGTTCTCTAGCGAGAAAGATGTTCTTAGATTTTCAGTAGATAATTACAATGAGATTTCCGGAGTTAATTCACATTTTTTTATTTAACACCTAATGTATGCTGGGTATCGTGCGTAAAATAATGCTAACGCATGTTTTTTATGTCCCCTCTGCTTTTATTTGTGGTAAGTAAATATTATTTGCGCTGTATGAAATTAATTCAGGGGTGCGATCACAGTTCTTCATTGCATGTGCGTTCCTTTCATCGTTCTTTTGCAATTTCCCTTATGATAGCGCAAACGTAATCGGCATTCTTCCAATTTTTTCTAGCACTATAAAACATTAGGCGATGGTGATCGTTCTTAGGACAGTGATCATTAGCATTTCTCGTCTTTTTATTTCTTCTTCTACTTTTTTTGCGTTTTTGATGACTGTGATGAGAAATGAAGAACCATGATCCCACCCCGGGGGTGAATGGGTGTTTGAACCGATCGAAATAATTTCGATCACGTAACAGAGGAGTCACGTGATACAATCCCGAAGGGTTCGAAGTTTTGGGGTATTCTAAACACTAGTAAAAATCTTAGGCAAACTTCCCGATCGAGTTTTTTTTCGCGGGATTTTTATTGACGGCCATGAATTTCGCGATTAGAGACGCAATGGGGAATACATCACATACGTCAGTCATTTATCTAACAATGAGTGGTTAAAACTTACTAGAATCTCGAACCGTTCGTTGTTGTACCACGTGACTTCTTATGCCGTTTTCGAATTTGGCAAATCGAGCAATCTTCCCTTGGTACCTAGAGCTCATTGGGCGGAGAATACGTCAATTCACGTGACCGCTGACGACATATTGTCTAGATACACAGTGAAGATACCGAGTAAATGAAAAAGCTGTCTTGTTATGCTTCCTATGTATAAGGTAAGAATTCAGGGTGTGGTATTATTTTATCATTACTGCGTATATTTATGTGATATTCATTAATTTTTTACGGAAAATTTGAATTATTCGCTATGTTTAAAGGATTTTCAAATATGAATATACTGATGAAGTATTTTGTAGCTAATAGTTCTGTGAATAATTGTATACTATGTAGATATCCTGTACATGTTTACTTTCTTGAACTCACAGATTCTGTTTTCTTGCTCGGGATGGATAAAAATGCCCTCTTTGACAATTAATGTCCGTTATAAGGTACTCTCAGGTAGCCATAATTTCTTCGTTAACAATAATTAACATCGTTAACAGTTAATGAACATCATAATTGTTGATAACGTTGAGCATTGGAGAGGTTTTGCTGCATTCATCAAAGGAGGAGGACAATTTACCATTAGTGTAAATACGTATAATTGTTTTCAACTGAATTATGTTAGATAAAAAGCATGTATTTTATTAGTCAACAGTTGAAAAGCAAAGGTAGATTGTGCGGAGTATAATGCATTAATATACTGTTATATGATTTTTCCCATAGTCAAAAAATTATTACAATGCCTTTTTGTGCATTAAGACGTTGACTGTGGTGAAATATAGTGGGCAATATGTCGTTCACTTTAGCAGTCCCTAGCAATCGAATTATGATCATTATTCACCATATTATGACGTATGGGAATTACTTTATTCATAAGCAATAAGATTTTAAAGTTAATATTGCCTTCAAAATTGTCGCATAAGGATGGGAAGCATTGGCAAGAAGTAATCGACTTCAATAACCCTCCAATATCATGAACACGGATGCCGCGTTTCGTATGTTTTACGAGATGATGGCCGCATGATGTCTCATACATCGTAGAACGGTTACGAAAGTGTCTATCAAAGATTTCACTCCGTCCGCCTAGGGATCAAGAAAACTTGGTTGGCAGTTAACAATGCGTGGTTAGCGTTAAGAATGACAAAGAAAAATGTACACGCTTTTATTGTTTTTCTCTCCCATTCCCACATGTAACTTTCGTTTTTCTCTCCCGTTCTCTCTTTCAGCTTGGGACTTGTAGCCCGTCAATTCCTTGCGTCATTGTCTGGTTGCCCTTGTCCTCACTCACGTCTTCCTTGTCCATCTCCCTCGTTATCTCTCACCCCTTCCCTTCTCATTTCCGGACACCTGGGCACACTTTGTCCACGCGAGACCCTTCCTTCCCCTCCGTTGTACCCTCCTTCCTCCCTACCCCCGACCCTCCTTGTCCCTCCTCTGCCAACCGGAACACACCCTTTTACCCCCTACTCCTCCTCTTCCTCGTCCCCATTTTCAGAAGGACCGATGCCCCACTCCATCATCACCTTCACTCTTGTCGTGCGTATCCTAGCAACGCCTCTCCTTCCACCCTTGAGTGAAGGTTCCTCCCCCCACCCTCTTCCCCTCCCAGATACGTCGCTTTTGTCGCAAGGTGTGCTTGCTGGTTGTTTGCCAATCGTTAAAAGAATTAAAAAAGCATATTTTTGCATTTTTCTTTTTCCTGTGGAGCATATTATATGTACCTTCTCCGCCGGTTAAGGGCTGCTTCCCGCAAGAACTGAGAATGTATGTACAGAATTGTCTAACTGATTTCTCCGTGTGCAGTTTATATTAAGATTTTTCTTGCTGTTGCAACAACTTGGATGGGAATAGCTTTTAGACCGTCGATTGAAAATTAGACTCAATCTTGTATGAAAATTAAAAACATTCTTATTTTCAGACGAAGTTTTCAAAATCTTACGAACTCCAACATAGTACGATACATCAGATCATGAGAATAAAATAAGGGAAGTAGATTGTTGAACAGAAAGGTTTTAAATGGCGTTTTTCCCGCGATCGATAAGATACCATGATGACTTCGTGGAAACTTTGAAGTGGGTTAGTTGACAGGTAGTGTAGCTGAATAATTCATAGTCATACATGTTTATAAATCTGCCGAGTAGTGCTAACACGATGTTTTTTATGTTCCCTGTATGACTCGTTTACATAGTTACATTATAGATTATTCTAAAAGTTTCTGTAGCATTTGTAGTATATTGGAAGTGTGGTGCTTGCCGATGAAATTTAATTTCTTCACTGTAGTCCATGTTGCTGATAAGTCGCCCTCTGCCAAACACCCTTGTGTTAGCTTGGAGGGTAATTAGTAGATGTAGATTGCGCCCATCCACCTTATTCCGTATTTAAAATTTTAGTGTCAGCACGCGGCATACCAGTAGCGACATGCTCGTTTGTGTGATTTCGCTTCTGGACAATATTTTTGGCTAATGCACCGACTGTCGTTGTATATATCGGTGATAACTCACCCCCACCCTGTCACTTATCTATGAGGCGGTTTGAAGGCATGTAGATGCATGTGTGAGTGTGACATCATGTTTAAGATCCCGTGTTTGCTTCATCGTTCGATTTCTATTTATTTCGCTGCAAATTTCCTGTGATTTACAGTCTGTCATGGTCGATAATTCTCCGCTACCATGGGCGGCATTGGATTCGTTGGAATGCAATTTATGCGAATGAGCAGGCAAATAGGGAACGTACGGCGCTTGAGAATGTTCGGCGCCGGAGCATGGAACGCGGTTGCCGACCCTGAATTTCAAAGCTCATGGGTTACACCCCTTTGGTTCGATACTTCTTCCTAGAATTCCTGCCAAGCTTAATGGGTTCGAGTGTGGTCAAATTTATCTAGGGATACACCAGGGTTGAAATTTGCTATGAAAAAATCATTTGACTTGACCGGGAATCGAACCCGGATCTCCCAATTGCCGGTCAGGTGTGTTAGCTAGTTACACCACCAAGCCATCTTCCTTCAAGGCGAATTTCGAGGGGGGTTTATGCGAACTAGATGTCAACTCAACTCTAACACAACTGACCGGCAATTGGGAGATCCGGGTTCGAATCCCGGTGAAGTCAAATGATTTTTTCATGGCGAATTTCAACCCTGGTGTATATGCACCCGTGCGAGTGACTTTGTATCACATCATTCGTTAAAAAATGCAATGTTTGGAAATTTATCTAGGGATATTATTACCGAAAAACGGCTGATTAGCAAAACCTTAAAGGATATTTTTTCTGATACCATGGCTCATATCGAGCTCGAAAGCCATTAAACCAGGAATATAATGTAATTACGACCTCGAAAACTGGTAGTATACCGGTGTAACTGGAATTTTGACTTTTTATTTTTAAGGAAGAGGTCATTGCCCCCTCATAATGCATTCGCACCCATTCAGATAGGTAGTCTTTTCATATCCAGACTTCATTCCACAAGTTCCGGCATCAATCTCTTTCTTTTAGCTCAACAATCCCCTTTTTATTGTTTATACTGAGAACCGCGTTGCTATATTTTTTCATGGTGAATCTCATCCATTTTAGGCATGTCTTCATTTTGTCTCATTCTCTCTCTTACTCAGTCTCAGGTTTTCGTTCGGCTTCCCTTGAACTGAACAGTTCGCCTTAACCCTTTCCGGTCTGGGTAGTTTGAGCGAAATACCATTTTACCTAGAAATCAATGAATTTGGTCTCATTTTAAAGATATATATCTCACTCTTCTAATTACACCAAAAATCCAACCACTTACCATATTACTTTCGGAGTTATTTGCCAAAAAATACCAGCCCTTTAACATGGGAAATGGTACGTGCATGCACTCCAGAGAGACATTATTTACAAAATGAGGAATTTCTAACACTAAGATGTCGTAAAAAAACTAACGACGTGTATTTTGTGTGTTTTCTCAACTATTTTTTTAAAATTAATCATATTTCCACCACAATAGGTTCTTGGGTATCACAAAAAACCTTCCGTTTGAAGGAGTTTCAAACGCACCGCGCGAAAGAAATGAGTCAATGTTACAGACGTATTATTTTCATTAAATTATTTACCATTTCTGTCATAAAACTGTATTATTGCTCCATTAATAATGAAATATTTAATTCATGTATCCTGCAGCTGGTGAAATTAAAACGTAGAATTCTAACATGGTTTCTATTACGACTAGATAACTATCTCGCTCGGACTACCTTAAGGGCCGTTTAATGCTGAGATAGGATACTGTCGGTAGCTGATGCGTTAATTGAATTTTCTTTGTGAAAAATTGTGATTATGATATGGGATGGAGATTACTTTTTTCAATCTCTTCGTAGTCGACTTTTCGTGTCATCTTCCGTCACCCATCTAAAATTTCATCCTTTCAACTTCCACTGTTCATTTGATGGAGTACATTTTACTCCTCGACCCTTTTGTGGCGCTCATGCTTCTCCTCTAATATTTTTCGGAAACCGAAAGATTTGCAAAACGTTGTGATTGGGAAATAGCTTTTTTAAACGTGAAAAAAGTCAGCCAAATTCTCTCTCCTACTTTAGCGGATACATAATTAAACGTCTGGTACCAAATTACCTCAACAACATGGCCTTCGCAACATGGTCTTCGCAAAGATTTTCAAGTGTTTTGTTTTCACGTGCGCGCACATTTTGAATTATTTTCGTATCGCCTCCTTCATACTCTGGTATTCGTAATGAAGTGTTCATGCCTGAAACTGTTGAGTATGCCGTAAATCATTCTCGTGTATCCCATAGTGGACAGTGTTATTCAGCTGGCTCACACGAGGCGACGTTCTTGGCCGCTTCGTTATCCGCTCTTCACCGCTTGCTTGAACGGCGGCTGAGGTTACGAAATTCGATCGTCAGCTGTTCAACAGGCCATCGTCACTCTTCATGAGGCCCGATGGGGCGTGGTATGGGGGTAGAGAGATCGTTATATACTGCAGAGTGCTCTCTGCGCGTTTTATGAATGGAATGACGCCGTGACAGTATTACAGGGATGCTCAGGATAACCACGCCCCCTTCTGCGAAAGAATTGAAATGACAGTGGATGTGCATATAAATTCATCCGTACGAATCTGGTAAAAATGCTATCCATTATAAAGATTTTACTGTTAAAAAAATCAATCTTTGGTCAATAATTTACGTTATTACTCCGGAGTTAAATATTTTTAAACCTAGAGGTGAAAAAAAAGATTACTACGTATGTAAGAAAGAAGGAATAAATTACTGTTATATATAATTTCACGCTAAGGGGTATTTATATTAACTTTTACAAAAAGTACACTATGATCAGAAAAATTAAAATATACTAGGCCGTTCTAAGCCTAAATTCAATCATTGCTACAAATTGTGTACATCTTTAGAAAACAGTAGGTACTTCGAAGGGCAGATTTCGCCTTAAAGAGTAGGCGGACGCCGACGCCGGTTTACTCTCCACCCGTCCTCCGTTCCTAAGTATACCCTTACCAACCTACGCACTTGTCATCAATGCGCAAATCACCTTAGTTTCCGGTCGAATCCTCCAAGATCTAACCGGCTGACGTTGATTGAAAAAGTCATCTTTTTCTTTTTCAATGATTTTCAAGGAAATTATGCTTCATTCACACAGCATATCGTCATCATCTCATACAGTAAATATCTCATCCATTCTCTACCAACGTGGGCAAACCAACGAAGCATACTCCTTTCTTGCATTCCATTACTGGAGCATTCAACCCCTTATTCTTTCATTACCCACTCATTCCTAAGTCTATTCTTCAAAATATCCTTATAAAAATCAATATTTTTATGTATGATCCTGCAATCTAAGGACATCTCTATTTCTGAAAATTTTATAGTTTTTTATGTATGTTCTGATCTCGCCTTATTTATTTGTAACAGCACCAAAATATAACAAGCCACGTTGTATACTGCTCCATAGGACACCAGTCCTGGAACAATTAATTTCTATTATTATTATTCTTCATACTTTTAGGGCAGAAACATGAACCCTGAGAAAGGAGGACGAGAATAGGCTGCAGACATTTGAGATGTGGGTGTGGAGAAGGATGGAGAGGGTGAGGTGGACGGAGAGGAATACTAATGAGGAAGTGCTTGAGATGATGGGCGAGAAAGAAAAGTTTTGAATGAAATTCGAGATCGGCAGAGTAGGTGGCTGCATAATGTAATAAGGGGCGATAGGTTGATCAAGAATGTGATAGAAGGAAGGATGTTGGGCGAGCGGGGAAGGGGAAGAAAGAGAATAGGTTTCATGGACGGGATGAGGAAGGGTAGATCGTATGCAGAGGCGAAAAAGGATATACTAGAGGGAGATGTGTACATGAATGTGTATGTGTACAAGACCAGGACGAGGTTCTCTGACATTCAGCAAAACCTACCATTACCGGTAGAATACATAATAATAATAATGGCAGTAAATGCTCAAATAGAACATTAATGGCGGCACGTGGTGGAGATGACTACGAAGACCCTTATCGATTGAGCTCCTGATCTATCGAATCGAGCGATCCTGATTTCAACCATACTCTTCTACATTGCGCCAACTACATTACAAAGCCGAGTTGCCGCATTCCTCCATTTTTTGGCTATGTAGTGTTATCATCCACATGTGTACAAGATTCGACTATAATGATATTGCTCAACACCCAAAGGGCCCACTTTTGGGTCCTGGGGTCTTTCTTAAGTCACCGAAATTGGTCCCAGTGCCGTCATTTACATGAGTCAGCATTTGAAGACAATCGTGAGCTATACAGGAATGTACATGTCATGAATATATATTATGGATTGGGATCTCGTTGCCAAAAAGCGTTGTCTAGAATTACAGTAAACAAACAACTTTTTGGAAAGTGGTTCCGCCTAGTGATGAAAGACGGAAGTTCAAATGTAAATACAGTCGACAGATTGTAAATAAACACGTCTTACCAGTTTTACCATGAATATACATGGGTTTTACTTCCAATTAATCATAATGCAGTGTGCAGTGGATAAAAAATGTAGTACTACACGCGGGATGTAATTATATACTTGTTTAATATCGTCCGGTCTACAGATATATTTTATTCCTCTCCAAATTTAATCACACAAATGCACAATTAACTTCTTAGCACTTCGAGAATATCGCTTTACGGAAGTTTAATGTTAATGCGAGGTGACTTCATGAGTATTCCCAATATCCATCATTGCAGTGTTGGTAAAAAGGAATGCACCTACCGCCGCCTTGAACAAATTCTTATTTTTCAATCCACGTCTCCTATTCTGGGTCCTCGTAGACTCATACCCTGTTTTGCAGCCTGGTACGATGCAAGTTCTGTTCAAACATGGCATTCTGAATTCTTTGTTTAGGCAAAACTGGCTTAATGCATTCCAGTTATAATCGGATTGTGGCAAACATCGTAATTGGCACACGATGAACGTTTTATAAGCCTTTTACACATTTCCTGTAATAGATATTTCCTCTCTAGCATTTAAAAATTGAATTTTGGATAACAAAAATAGCAAGATATTATTCAAAGCATCAAGTAATTCATATCTCCTCGATCGTTATTGAATATTTACCACAGTCTCCCGTTAACAAAAATCAACTACATCTATTTTTAATAACAACAGAAAGGACGCTAATCGAAGAAGCGCCAAGGACTGCGTGAACTAAAAGTGGAAATTTAGGCAACACGTAGCCTAGGCAACGATGCCGAACATCCGAATCCATAATATATATTCATGCTGCATATGTACGAACATTGACTTTCACACGTAAATATGATCGCACTTTAATTGATAACGCTTATGTTATCGAGAGGAAATTCAGTGTATTCCTTCCCAGTGAGGTAAGTTATTTACCCTATCGTTTCTATTTATTTTGGTAATTCCCATTCATTTCGCCTGGGGCATTAAGGGATTTCCGCCAGAAAGTGACGGGTGCCTGTGTCTCCGTAGTGGTAGTGAATGGGACGACTTAACTCAGTAGTGTGTTAATAATATTAATTTTCATTTGCCCAATGATCTGGCTGACCTCAATTGAACAAGATGCAGGGAACTTCATGCATTAAAGTTACCTATATTATATTCATTTAACCTTAACATTAATAGCAAGCATTTACCAAATAACAGTGCCAGCATCGTCATTGGTATAATTTACCACAGTCTCGTGTTAGGAAAAATCAACTACGTCTATTTATAATAACAACAGAAAAGACGCTAATCGAAGAAGCGCCAAGGAGTGGGTGAACTAAAAGTGGAAATTTAGGCAACACGTAGCCTAGGCAACAATGCCGAACATCCGAATCCATAATATATACTTGTACATACAACTTATACTGTAAAAGTTTTCTTGGTTTTGACTTAAAGGCATTAATGTTTTTGGTTACCTTTATACCTACTGGTAATTATTCTAACAATTTTATCCTCATTTTTTTGGGACCAATTTTTGTGCGTACATAATTTTAGTGAATAAAATATTTTGACCTAGTGTAGTGATGATGAAAGGCGCTGTTTACATCAGTATTATCAGCACAAAAAGAGTAGTATCAGGCTTGATGTGGTGGAAAGAATTCATCATGATGAATAAGAATAAAGCCAAGTTTCCACTTTGATAAATTTTTATTCGACCTTTGTTTCGATGTACAACATGATCATCAGCTGATTATGAACTAGTGCATCGAAACACAGGTCGAATAAAAATTAATCTATATGGAAAATTGCCTTTACTCTTATGCCCGTATTCATAGTCACATTCCTAGGGGTAACTTAGTTATCCCCTAGCCAGGTAACACCTAGGGGTCTCCTATACTGAGCGATTCATTAACCTTACCTGGGTAACACCCAGCCAGGGGACGCCTGGGTAAGAGATTTGACAGCAATCCCGCGGAAATAACATACTTACGAACGGTTCCGCTGAATGGTTATGAATGTTTTCGATGCTCATTTTCCACCGTAACCAAGCACGCTATAAACAATAATATAGTATACTGTTACTCTATGTTGATGAAAAATGATTGAAGGCAAGTAAGAGAATGCTTATAATATTACTTAAATATTAATGTAATGTGAATGGTGAGGAATATGAGGGTGCTTCATTAAGTACCCGTGTTTTTAAACAGAAGACGTTACAATGGAAAGTTGTTGATGTCATCGTGTACTTCCATTAGTACCGTAGTGTCAATTCGTCCCACGCGTGGGCACTAGTACTGCGTTAGGGAAACTTTGGGTAAGCTTCATCCCTTACCCAGGAAATCGACGGCCTGGGGGAGGGTTAGGGGACGGCAATCCCCTGGGTAACGAATGCCATTTCTGAGCCAAGGGGTTCCCCCATACCTGGAGTACACCCAGGTAACGACTATGAATACGACCTCATTATAATATCATCAGCGTTGTTTTTCATGTACATGATAGTTAAAAGTATAGGTATATTAACATGGTGGGGGGAACAGGTTCAAATCCATAAAAATAGGTTTGCTGGGAGATCTATTGCACAATTGTTGGATTGTAGTTGGCGCAGTGTATAGGACCCTGACCTCCTTGTGAGTGTGGCAGAAATAAAGAATGGGCAGAGACGTTGTCGTGACGTCTTTGTAATACGTGCAGGAAGAACGGGAGAACCATGAGAGGATGCGGAAACTCCACGGCCAATAACTCTTCGGAACGGCTCGAAATTCATTTTCCTGTTTTAATTTTTCGTCCGGATGCATTCCATCTCGACGAAAGGGTCCCTACGGGTCTCTGGAATGCGAGAGGGAGGTGGGCGAGCCTATATTTCTCTAATGCGCAAGTCGTCTCGACTCTCCCTAACCTTACAACGACGGCGATTTCTGATTTTTCTCCTTCATCTTCGTTTTTTTCATCTTCATTCATTTCGGAGCACCCAGCGTTGCGTTCTCCTAATAAGATGGTTGGAACGGTTATCGCGGGTCATTGAGTGCGCGTTTTTGGAATTCCTAACGCAGATTGATGACACGAAAAATAATTCTAGGACCGCATTTCATATGAGTACCACTGTTTATGCGGTGAAACCTACCATGGATACAATAATGCAAATATTACAGGAATAATACGTATTTTATATTTTTGCCGTGATTAAATCATTTGGTTTTCGGCGTATTTTTCGAAATTTGCTCGAAAATTATTTTTAAATACGTCATATTTTACGCGGCGTGACTCTGTAATACTTATGAGCGACTATTAAAATATTGTAGTATAATAAAATTTACCTGTAATTTACCAATAAAAAAAGAAGAAATAATAAATAAAATTTACCCGTTACCAGTATTGCTAAGTATTACCAGTCAATATCAGCACAAGGTAACAATCCAAACATTTTTAACAGAGAATGTTTTAATAATAGTAAGACAGTGAAACCCCCCTTAACGACCACTTCTCTCAATAGACCACCCCTCTCATGAACCATTTTTCAGTGGAACCGTCGGTTCCACTGAAAAATGGTCCATGTGGAACGTCCGTGTGGAACGGAACAAGTGGAACGGTCGATTAATTCAGGTTTTACTGTATGTACACACAAATTAATATGTAGTGAAATTTCCCAGGAGCTACTAAATTATGAGGAAATGAACGCCATCGGTATAGGTTGTACGAAAACTGTCGCTTCAAGAGTTTTTTTTCCAATTTTTTTCAAATCAGCACAGTTCATTTGCATATTACTCCTTAAAAGTGGACCCATCTTAACGACCATTTTTCTGCGGAACCGTCGGTGGTCTCTTAATACAGGTTTCACAGTAGTGGTATATTGTTCTATGGTAATCCACTTAAGATTTGATACAGGATATATAGTTGTTCATGTCACAGTCGAACTGTTGGACGAATAATAAAATGCAATACAATGATTATAAGCAGTATCGTGGATTTCATTAACGTTACCAAGGTCGCATAACAATTTTCATGATTATATTTTACGATTAATAATCCAGATGTTTCAGTCTGGTCACAAATATACTCTGTTGACTCAGGTGTGTCTTCATGGAATTTTCGATTCATGGGAAATGAAGTATCCTTGTTTTTCCACATAGATTTTATTTAAGATGGAAAAGACTGACTTGGGTTTAGACGTGGCACGTGGAGAATAATTTTTATTGTGCGCATATAAAATACGCGTATAAATTTACCTATCACAATCGAGGAGTTACACAAGTTCAGGTGGCGATGACTATAATTTCAGTATCCATAGTGGGTGCTTTCAATTTCCGCCTATAGCCGGCGACAGACGGCGATCGCCACGCCGCGGCCGTGGTGCTTCCGATTTAGCGGAATAGCCGTCTATCGCCGGCTATCGGTGGCTCTCCGCTAAGAGGAGAGCCGAACGAAGCAAGATCGATTAGCGCGACCGCCGTCTATCGCCGGCGATCGCTGTTCTAAAACTAAAGCACCCAATGAAAGGAATGCTTTGTGCGTATCAACTATATTATTAATTTGTACGATGCGGTTCACAGCTTTACTGCTTCGTCTGGTGCAATACTTTAATATGGATACCAGTGGTTTGCATCTGGCCATTCAGTAAAGGCGTGAAACGTGTCGCATTTGTTAAAAAAGTGGAAAAGTTTAGTGTATTATCCTAATAATGGAAGTTAATATTAATTACCTCTACGAAGTGACACCCGAGGCAGTAAAGGTTTTCATAATTTTAAATCAGAGGGAACGGTGGTTTTACGCGATCAATAATTTTCTCCGGGCATTGATGGCTGAGGATAGTGGGACCTTATTTTTTTTAAAGGCGTGTTTACACGATGAATGTACCCGCGCAATTACTTGGCTGGACAGATACGTGGATAAATTCTCCATATTATAATAGGGACTATTTAAGGTAGTGCGAGTGAGATAGTTCCCTAATCATAATAGAGACCATATTCGATATGTACGTTTTAATTTCACCGACTGTGAGACACACGAATTAAATATTGCATTATGTATGGTGCATTGAAATAGTTTTAATGACAGAAATTTTAAGTAACCAAATGAAAATATCTAAATAAGTCTTTGACTCGCCTAAATATTTTTCACGTGGTTCGTTTGAAACTCCATGAAAACGGAAGATTTATTGTGACCCCGAAGAATTTACTGCGGTGACAATATGATTAATTTTAAAAAATAGTCGAGAAAACACACTTGATTTTTTGACGAGATCTAAGTGTAGGAGGTGCCTCATTTTTAATTTTAGGTCTCTCTGGAGTGCATATACGTACCATTTCCCATGTAAATGGGCTGGTATTTTCTGGCAAATATCTCCGAAAGTATTGTGGTAAGGGGTTGAATTTTTTATGTCAATGGAAGGGTGATATATTTTTCTTTAAAATGAGACTAAACTTATTGATTTCTACGTAAAATGATATTTCGCTCAAACTACCTTAATGGCCTGGCGTTCATGCATTTGCGCAGTTTAGGGTTAGAATTAGAAGGGTTAATGTGTTCATGCATCTACCCGCGCGGGTACATGCATCGTGTAAACAAGGCTTGATGTTAAGATTGATTTGCTACAGCCCTCCGTTCCGCTCTGCTGTCAGCCTCCCGCTTCACTCCTATAAAATTTTTCACCTTCATAATGTATCTTGTGCATTCTTGGTCTTCCTCAGCGATTTTCCCCATTCATTCCAGTATCGATAATTCATATGTATAATTAGGTCCACTTAAATGTGTTTTTTTCTTTTTTCATTGTCTTCATATAGTAACATTTTCTCATTTGTGTATGTTTCTCTTTTCAGGTAAGTGACCTGCCACTCGATAGCTCTTCACTCCTATAAACCTCATATTGATATCGATATTCTTGTACGGTAAGATATGCATTTTTCACTATTATTCACCCTGGCGAATAGAAAACATATGGAACCTCAGCCTAAGTTTCGTTACTATTATAGCAATCAATTTTGTTGCTAAAACTTCCCAATTTCTTCATGCGAATTCCTATGGATAGTGAGGTGTTTCAATATGAAGTTGTAGCATAATTCAATCGTCTTCTTATATTTTCATGTATCCGCATAATTCACCCCATAGATCATGGAATAGAATAAACACAATCCCTGTGGAAGAAAGTGGAGGCCGTTTTCTTGCGGTTAATGATTCACTCCATGTGGACTGCTATTTCGTGAAAGTGGTCCTGTAAATTGTCATAAAATACTTAGTTTTTTTGTGATTTATTTTAGGTTCACGTAATTCATATAAAAATAGTGGAAGCTTTGATATTGTGACTATTCTTTCAGAGAAACCAAGGTTTGACCAGACTTTGATTGTCATAGTCTTTAACTATGATGTTTATCGTTAAAATTTCTAAGTTCAAGTTCTCCATGCTATTACGTTATATTCTCCCTGCATCGGTTGGGCTGATTAATGATTTTATATCGAACGACAACTCTTTTATCAATTTGATCCACGTCTCCTTTTTTTTAACTTATCTCGTGAAATATGCATGCCCCAGTTTTCCTCTTCCGCATCAACTTCACCCTTAATTCTTTTGGTGTGTCTGCATTTTAAAAATATTTTGCGGGTTATCCCCGGCGTCAAAGTCCGGTAATCGCTTGGTCCATAAATCATATCCGGTGTATGCCAGCGTAGTCCGTTGTGATATCGCTGGTCCCGTGTTTCTTGCGCCGTGGGTGAAGCTGTAACCCGACGACGAGACTCGGATGATGGCAACCCTGTGATTCATCCGTCTCGCTATTCACTCTGCTCTTCGACCGGTGGAGGTGAACATTCGTGTTTTCAATCGTCCTTATTTTCCGTCATTTCTGAGGAAGTTGAAATGTTCTTAATAGCCTCAAGTGTTTTGGCGACACATCTCTTTGGGTTTGGCACACATTTTCGTGTAGTCATTAAAGTTATCTACCAGTTGAAGATAGGCTTTAATGGAATTACGTACATCTACATCTACCTACTGCCCTGCAAGCCGCCACAATCGTGTTTGGCCGGGGGTGACTTATCACCAGTATAAACTACAGTGAAGAAATTATCTTTCACCAACGAGCACCACGCTATCGGTATATTACAAATAATACGGAGGCTACGAAAATAATCCATAGTGTAAATATGAAAACGTGACACAAGAGTATTGCAGGGAACATGCAAAACATGGAATTAGCACTACTCTGCAGTTTTAGAAACATGCATTAGGGTGCATATGAATTAATCGGCTGCACTGCCAACTAACCTACTTCAAAGTCATTACGCACCCATTATGATCTCTAATCGATCGCGGGAAAAACGACATTTTAAACTTTCTGTTCTACAATCAATTTCCCTAATTTTTTTTCTCCCGATCTGATCTACCGTAGTATGTTACAGAAGTAAAATCCCTCTATATTCTACTAGTGCAGGGCCATATCTTCCTATAATATTTCTTTCTCTATCTCACTTTACAATTTTCCCTTCGTCTTCTCGTCCGTATAAAGTATTTTCTTTCTTCCCATTCCCCCTCGTCTGACACCATTCCTCCATCGCGACAATTCATCAATACTCATCACTTTTTCATACCACCTGCTTTGCCTCCTCTTCATCTCACCCAGTGGAATTTCTCTCTCCACCAAACATATTTAAACGTCTTTGCCTTCCTTACCACATAACGTCAACAAAAGTTTGACACTCCCTCCCTATATCCGTGAAACAAAGTCCATCAGTTAAATCCTTAAAAACCAAATTATACGAATATCTTATGTAATAACAACACTTTCAGTTGTTTATTTGGTTTTCACACCTAAATAATAGTTGTTAATTTAAAACAATTATGAAAGAATGTGCACGAAATTCAATCAAAATGATATGTTGTAAAATCTAGAATATCTTGTAAAAACATTAAAATATCTTGGAATTACCTTAGCTTCAGATATATCGTGGGGAACACACATGCAAATCGTATGCGTCACATCATTAAAGAAACTAGGTTTAGTTAAGCGTATAATAGGAAGGTCCTCGGATGAAAAAGTCAAAGAGAGATGCTACTTCGCTCTGGTTAGGGTACACCTCGATTACGCCGTGAGCATTCGGGACCCTGGTCGTAAAGATTTAACTAAAAAAATAATTAAATACAAAGAAAAGCAGCACGCTT